>CM077305.1:49547500-50172500 GCA_039655065.1 Glossophaga mutica
CCAGATGGGAGAAGTTCTCCTTTATTATTTGTTCAAATAAGTTTTCCACTTGTTGCTCTTCTTCTTCCCCTTCTGGTACCCCTATAATTCGGATGTTGGGATGTTTAAAGATGTCCTGGAGGTTCCTAAGCCTCTCCTCATTTTTTTGAATTCTTGTTTCTTCATTCTTTTCTGTTTGGTTGTTTGTTTCTTCCTTCTGGTACACTCCATTGATTTGAGTCCCACTTTTCCTCCCATCTCTATTGGTTCCCTGTGCATTTTCCTTCATTTCACTTATTGTAGCCTTCATTTGTTCATCTAATTTGTGAGCAAAATCAACCAATTCTGTGAGTATCCTGATCACCAGGGCTTTGAACTGTGCATCTGATAGGTTGGCTATCTCTTCACTGCTTAGAGGAATTGGCTTTGGGGCTTTGATTTGTTCTCACATTTGAGCCATTTTTGGTGGTTTTTTTTTTTTTTTTTTTTTTTTGGCGGGGGGGTCTGGTCGCAGCTGTTACGTAGTGAGGGGTGGAGCTTTAGGTGTTAACCAGTAGCTGGGTAGTGACACCGTATGTGGGGGCGGGGTCTGAGAGGGAACAATGGCGCTTGCTCCTCTCTCTCGGATTCCAGTCCCTTCTACCACTCCCCCTTTGCCTGGATTATCTGTGTGCACAAATGTGGGACCACTTGGTCAGCCAGCTGCCTTGTGTGGCCTCACTGGGTCTGCACCGTTGCCACCCCATACCCAAGGTCCTGGAGTCTGCTAGCCGCTTCTGCCTGGGTGCCCGGGTCCACCAACCTCCACTTTTTCCTGCCTCGTCTTCACCCCTCTTACCGGTCTGGATGAATGGTTGTTGGACTTCCGTACAGTTCAATTTTCCATCAGTTCTGGATGTTTTCTTATTTCTAAATCTTTTTGTCCTTAATTTTGGTTGTGAGAGGAGGCACAGTGTGTCTACCTACGCCTCTATCTTGGCCGGAGGTCCCATGAGTTTCTTTAAAAAATTTTTTATTTTTAATTGTTGTTCAGTTACAGTTGTCCCCGTTTTCCCCCATTACCCTCCTCTGACCTACCCACCCCCTGCCTCCCAGATTCAATCCTCCTCCCACCTCCACTGTCTTTCTCCACCAGCCCTTTATACACGTTCCGCAGTTTCTTAGAAACAGTAAGTTCTTCATCGGTTCACTCAAAGGAATGCACACTGTAGAGTAAGAGAGAGACCTGAGCCAAATTATAAAGCCCATTGCAAAGGGTCAGTTAAAAACACCAAAGCTGCCTTGGCCAGATAGCTTATTTGGTTAGAGTGTTGTCCAAATACACCATGGTTCAATCTCTGGTCAGGGCGCATACAAGAACCAACCAATGAACGCATGAGTAAGTGGAACGACAAATTGATGTTTCTGTCTCTCTCTCCCCACCTCCCTCTCTCTCTCTCTCTCAAATCAATTAAAACAAACAAACAAACAAACAAACAAACACCAAAGCCTAATAATTGCTGAATCACATAACAAGCAAAAGGCTTAATCCTATAATCACATCAAGTTTACCTACATATTGAGTGACTTTCTGCATTTGCCACTTACCTGTGGCCAGAATCTGAAATATTAGTAACATGTCAGAGCAGAATTAAGCCAGCAAAGCCCACAGGCAACTAATATTACATTATTAGAATGTACATTTTAATCAGTGATTTTATATAGGTATATAATAAAGATTTATTAAGATTAGAAAAAAGGACAAAGTGAGGTTGTTAGAAAGAAAAATGTCCTTTTGTTTCTATTCATTAATTTTATTTCTAGTTATTTTCCTTCTATCCCTCCCCCACTCCTGCAGAAGGAAGAGGCTAATGCAAACTTTTCCGCTGCTTTCCATGGCAGCAAGAACTATTTCTGAGAAAGCAAAACTTATTAATTTTAGTAGATTTTTCTGGTTCTCTCTGACCTTGACTAAAAAGCAAGCACAAAAGAGAGGGAATGATAATTGGTGAGGATAAATACATGGTTTGTGTTCCCTGATTGGGAATATGGCTGGGTGAGCTGGAATGTCCACTGGAAGCAAATGTATACTGTTTGGTTATATTGACAGTGCACCGGGCTCTGGTACATGTTCACAGCCAGACTCGATGCCTGGGTACTTGCTGCAGTGCAGAACCCTGCAAGGCACACTTCAAGAGAACAGCCCTTCTCTGCTGGCACGGGGGTGGCACTGAAGAGGCAGGAAGAGTGATAAAGGAAACTGGGACCTCAGTACTGCCACTTTCTAGCTGTGCAGCTTTAGGCAACTTACTCAACTTTCTTTCTTCCCTTCTTCCATTTCTCTCTTCCTTTCTCTTTTCTTTCTCTTTTCTTTTCTTCCTTTCTTTCCCCTCCCTCCCTCCCTCTCTCCCTCCCTCCCTTCCTCTCTCCCTCTCTCTCTTCCTCTCTCCCTCCCTGGAGGATATGTTTATTGATTTTAGAAAGAGAAAAAGGGAGGGAAGAAGGGAGGGAGAGAAATCCCTCTTCCCTCCCTTTTTCTCTCTCTAAAATCAGGGAGGGAGGGAGGGAGGGGGGAGGGAGGGAGACCGGGGGAGAGAGAGAGGCACATCAATGTGAGACAGAACACTGATGCATAGATGGGTTGCCTTCCGTTATGTGCGCCCGGACCTAGGTACGTGTCCTGACCAAGAATCAAGTCTGTAACCTTTTGGGATACAGGATGATACTCCAACCAACTGAGCCACCACACCAGGGCTATGTCTTTCTTTCACAATGTGCTCATGCCCACCCCTGGGATACAGGCACAGTGTTTCTCTCATAACCTGCCATCAAGGAGGCAGTGGCTTCTCAATGGGGAGCCTAAGCCTGAGTCCAGAGTGCAGACCTGTTTTTTCCAGGACTTCATGCTGTCCCTACCCTCTCTGAATCAGTAAGAGGAGGAGCATCTTTTTGAGAAACCTGAAGGGAAGGTCCTTTAAGAAGTTGTAGAGGTGTGAAGATGCCAATAATTTGGGCATCTTCCCTAACTAGGAGATCCTCAGAGGGGACTTTGAGCGAGGCAAAGGGTTATCATAAAGCAAATCTAAGAACAGAGGGGATAAGAACAAAATAACCTTATTTCCACCTTCTTTCCCACACACTTAATACCTTACTATGAAAAATTTCAAGCATGCACAAAAGTAGACTGAAGAGCATAATAAATACCAAATTACCCAACTCCCATCTCCAGCAATTATGGCCAATCTTCCATTTTTCCCTGCCTTTCCCTTCTCCCCAAATTGTTTCAAAGTAAATTCCAGCCACTGTAACATTTTGCCCATAAATATTTCAGTATATATGTCTAAAATATAAGGATTCTTTAAAGAAAAAACATGATTACAATACTACTGTATCATCGCATTAATAGAAATTTAATGAAGAAGATAAGCAATATTCCCTAGAGCACTAACAGTAATTCCCTAAGAGCTTCACATACCCAGTGCTATACTCGGAATGTTTCACGCTGCCCCATTCATATACTGAAATCCAAACCAGCAAAGATGAGAGTATTAGGAGGCTTTTCGGAGGTGCTTCAGTTATGGGAGCAGAGCCTTCGTGAATGGAATTAGTGCTTCACGAAAGAGGCTCCTGGGAAGGCACTGGCTATGCACCAGGAAGTGAACCCTCACCAGGCTGTGACCACACTGGTATCTTGAACTTGGACTTCCCAGCCTCCAGAACTGTGAGAAATAAATTCCTGTTGTTTATAAGCCATCCAGACTGGGGTATTTTGTAAAGGCAGCCTAAATGGGCTACGACATCCAGTTAGTGTTCAGACGTCTGCCTCCGCATGGCCAGGACACTGTTCTGGGTGGCTGGGAGGACACCGTCCTGGGGCCCAGCTCTCTGGAAGAGCACACCCTGTGCTGGGTGGAGTGGGATCCATTTCATGCCACACCTACACCTCCCAGCACAGAGAAGCATTCCCAGGAAAGCATGTCCCTGGTTTCTGGAGCCTCAGACAGCTTCAGAAAGACAAAAACTCCTGCGGGCCACAAGGGACCAACCTCACTCCAGCCTTCAGGACAGCCCAGTCCTCAGCCTCAGCTGATGCCTCTGCCCTGTTTGCAGTGTCCTTGGAGGGACCAGGATGGCCCCCTCGGCCCTCCTGCTCAGGCCAGCAGTGTCCTGGCTAATGCTCTGTTGGGTGTGGAGTGAGGTGGGGCAGCACACAAAAAGGCATCAATAAATGTTAACTATTGCCTTTGCCCTGCTTTTGACTTTCTCAACTAGTCAGAGCTAACGTGTCAGTGAGTGCTAAAGGCGTCTGTCTAAGGCCCCAGATTTGCAGTACAGACATGTGTAGATTACAGGCTCTGTCCCAGGCACTGTGCGGGGAGGGGATACAGAGATGGGCGAACAGATACTTGGGCCCCTCCCTGTCTTTCAAAGCTTTGGAACCCAGGCTGCAGTGTTCACCGAGTGAGAAGCAGTAAGAGCCTGTTTAATTCTGCCCAGAAAGGCAATGGTCATGCTTGCTGGGAAGGCCTCATCAAGGAACGCTAGTCTGAACTAGATCTCAAAGGAATAGGCAGATAAACCCCAGGCAGAGGAAGGCAAGAAAGACAAAAGGAACAACAGGAGGAAAAGCATGGATGCAGGAAAGCCTGTGTCACATCTGGGGAACCGACTGAGGGGGGCATTGCTGAGCAAGAGAGTGAGTGGAGGTGGAGGGGGTGAGGTGGGGAAGGTCAGGAAATGGGGCTGGACCACTTGGCCTGGGCAGGGCCTCTGCAGTGTGAACTTGAGTCCAGCTCTGTGCGGGAACAGGTGCTAGGCGCTCACTGAAGGAGGCTAAGCAGGCAAGCAACTCCTATGGAGAGGACATCAGGCCCACCTCCAGTTAGCAGAGAAGCATCTGGTGACAGACCTTTCCACACATATCATGGGTGACTCCTATGTCTACACCAAGGGCCAGTCCCATGGAGTAGCTGGAGGAACGAGGAACAAGCTAGGAGACAGATCATTCTGGAGAGTGTTCAGGGAGGAAGATAAGGGCTATCAGGTTTGGCTCAGCTCCCAGAGTGCGCAGCACTTCTTGCCATTCAGCTGGGAGCAGGAAGATGCAACTCTGCAGCTGTTCGTATGTGGTGTCTGGCCACACCCGCCGCCTGTGGGCTTTAACCCCTATGCTCCTGCTCTGACAACCACAGTCTGGCAACCTGCCCGATAGACCTGGGCCAGGCCTGCTGGCTTTTCCCACAGCAGGCCTGCAGGCCTGGCCCTGAACTGCATCCCACTGACGCACTTCTCAGGCTGCACGCCCACTTGCCTGGCCCTGTGATTCTTGACGGGAGTGGGGATGGTGTCAGAGAGGACCTGGCAGCTGAATGATGGCAGAGGTATAGACGTAAAAGCAGGGCCCGTAGGCCCTCTCCATCAAACCCTGGTCTGGTGGCTCAGCACGGTGAGCACCCCATGGGACCCGTGATCCAGCAGACCGTGGCCCATCTGCTGTCCCAGAGGAAAAGGTGTTGGTCCCCAGTTTACCCTTAGCAAACTTAGCTCTCCTAATCTCTACCCACTTCTCAAACTTCCTGTCACCTGCATGCCTCGCTCGCCCCTCAGATTTCCCTACCAAGGCAGAATGTTAATCTATCTTTTCTTCAGGTGCTCAGATGATGACAGCCATTTCTCTTTTGGGGACAGATAGAAACAGAGCCTGCTACACAGGGAATCAGGACAAGGCAGGAAAGAGAATGGGAGTGATCAAATGTGTGTCCAAAGCCAGCATGCAGATCCCATGAATTTCTAGCGCCCCTGGTACAAGTATTCCAGGGACAGCTCAGCTGGGAAAGGACAGGGGCAAGCAGCACGGTGAAAACTCTTCCTGCTTTGAATGGAAAAATGAAGCTGGTGCCTGTGAGTTATTTGTTTCTCATTTGCTTTGGAAAGAGACTGTGGAGAGAATTTGGAAACTTACATTCCATTTCAGAAAGCAGAGGAGATTTCTGCTGACATCAGTTTGGCAGGGGGGTAGGTTTTGTCTATTTTTGCCACGGGAGCTCATTTTCTGGGGTGCGCACTATGTAGTTCTAATTCTAGACCCCAACAGAGCTGCACCTCTAATCATGAAACTGTAGAATGGCTTTTGAGTTTTTATTTAGGGCACATTTTTAGAAAATACACAACCTTCCCTCTGCAAACAGTGAGCACCACTGGGAACTATGTTAGTTAAACATCTTCAGTGAGGATCTGTGCTTGGCTTTCCCATGCTTTGGGAGTTTCAGGAACTTCCAAGCGCTGACTCCCACGTTTAGCTGTATCAGAATATAATTGTGGTTGGACTTCTCCCAAGACTCAAAGGCCTTGAGTCTTTGACGTAGCGTGGTTACCATAAACTTCTTGCTATGTAGAAGGCTTTGCACAACAAAACAGCTTAGAAATACAAGAAAAGTTAGGGCAATTTCTGTGGAAAATTCTGGTCCTAAAGTGTCAGAATAAACACGAAATTTGAAAATAATGCCTGGAGCTGTGGGTGTGATAGGCTGAGGGCCCTCGCTTTTGTGGGGGCAGCCAGAGTGCAGTGCCAGAACCGCGGTCTGACACACACACACACACACACACACACACACACACACACACACACACGGCCATCCTACTGACAATCTGGGTCCCAGGCGTCCAACTGGACTGGCCACTTTTCTGAAGTGAGCATCCATCTGTTATCTTTGCCTCGGCCATGTTTCCTAGCAGAGTGAGAGAGTGAGTAATCGGAAATATTTGTTGATTAAATAGTTGAGGGCACACATCGATAGGCTACACCTTTTTTGAGGGGCTGCTCTTTTGGTTAGTAGGGTTCTTCTCTGGGTGGTAAAACTCATTCGCTCCCTGAGAACCACAGTTCTTCTATCAAGAGGACACAGTCAAACTAGCAATACAAACTATAGGACCCAGAAGTTCATCCTAGGAGCCCACTAAAGAGTTAATTCAGTTTTGATATGAGAATCATGAGTCAAGGCTATAAGGATTATACACAATGGATTTATAACACAATACAATTAAAAAAAAGAACAAAAGTAGCGACTGGGGACGTTTCAGATGAAGAAATAACCATGTTAACCCCACTGCTTTTTAAACATTTGCATCTGTGAATTGCAGAGGCTCAACATAAAGCAGATTGCCTATATCCACTGAAAGCCATTCTGGCATGAGAAATTTCTCTTACATAAAGCAAAACAGATGTGTGAGAGGGAAAAGCAAACTCTCTTTTGGGTGTATCGACATTTGGAATTACATAGTTATCTGAGGAACTATGTACTGTGTAAGGCAATGAATATAGAATCTTGACCACACTATATCCTTGAAAACTCAACATAAAAATCAGGGACTTAATATCTGGAAAATATTAATTATTAATGCAGATGGAAAACAACAGTATACTCACATCTCATCCACAATTTTTAAGGCTATCTGCCGAATGAACTAACTCTGAACCAGCGATTAAATATCCAGAATTTCCAGCCAAGTGCCATCTTGGAATATGTGACTTCAGATCCACTTAGCTGTGTAAAGTGATTAGAAGAAGTGCCACCTCCTTGTAATCAGGGAAGAGTACACCAGGGTCATCTGCATATGTAACCGCATACTGGGAACACAAACAAATCAATTTGGAAACACAAAAGTGCTGGAAGGCTGCCCCACTCAGGGTAGGCCAGTATCTACAGAGCAGCAGACAAGTGCCTGGTGGTCTGCTGGGCCGTGGGCGGTGCACAGAGGAGCACAAACAAGAGCACAGGCACTGGGCCTGGAAGGGAGGCCTGGCGTCCTGGGGGCACCCGCTTGGCCTAAGAGGAGAGTATTTACAGCAGGGAGGAGAGGAGACGGAGAGGATGAACTCCTCAGGGAGTGACCGGTCTGAACCCAGGCTGGGAATGTTGTTCGAGGAACCTTCAAATTTGATCTACATGTAAAAATCATATGTGTAATAGATTGGGAATGGCAATATAAGAGTCAAGATCAATTTGGTACAAATGAATGCTACCATGATTACATAAGTCCAAATGTTTCATATGATCCCGTTACAGAAACAAAGTCACAGGGACATTCTGTTCAAATGTGCGCGCGCTCTCTCTCTCGCTCTCGCTCGCTCGCTCGCTCTCTCGCTCTCTCTCTCTCTCTCTCTCTCTCACACACACACACACACACACTGAATGCAATAGCATAGATACAGCGTAGAGGGCTCAGAACTGTCGTGGGTACACATGAGTGCAAATGACAATGGTGATGCAAAACTTTGTAAATTATGAGTATACACAGGAGGAAAAAGAAAATACATTTTCACTGACAGTTTTTCCACTTATGTTCAATTTAAACTTTAGATAGTCTCCACCTGAAGCCACACAGCATTTATCACTTAAAAACATCACAGCAGTGATTTGTACTCTAAATCACAGAGTCATGCAGTACTACACAAATCTGTACTTTCCTTATTTTGTGTTCATTAAGAGTATTAGTAAAAGAGAGTTCTCTTTATTTTCTTCACTAAGTATATTTTCTGAAACTGTATTCTGATGTTCAAAACTGCTCGAGTGAGAAAACAGAATTATAAAACACAAGTATCAAACACTCTCCAATAAAAACACTTAGATAGTAATCCACTTAAAAAGAATGAGCTCCAAATTTGAGTTGTATGAATAAACAAAGGCTCCGAATTGCAAAAGGTGGATAGAGAGTTTTCATATATAATTCTGTGACCACTTCCTCAATTTCACTGATTGGCAGTGTAGTTCGAGATGTCCGTAGACCTCCCACTTTTGAAGGAAAATATACAGAGCAAAAAAGTATGTGGAAAATATACAGAGCCAAAATGTTCGTTGTTCATGAAAGGCTCTGGCATCTGAATTTAATAATCAGATGCCATTTGGAGTCTGTATAGTTTTTCAACAGTATAGACACTTAAACAAATCAGGTTGAAATTACACATAACTCGGTGCATATATTTCAACTGTGATTAATCTTTCTGTGTACATGTGCACTCTCTTATGAAACGTTCTTGAAAGCAGTCTAACGAGGAAGGAAAAGGTTGTGGTTCTGGAGGAATCATCAATGAAACAATGAAGAGATACAATTCAGTGTCCCCGAGGTGGCTTTGAGTTGTGTGCCACCACAGAAGACCACAGTGCCTTTATTAATATGTTTTCCCCACCCACTGTCCTCTTCCTTCCTTTAAAGGCCCAGATTAAATCCAATCTCTTTTCTGAAATCCTCTGAGAACTGTATTTGGGCATATTCTTCCTTTCTCCATATTCTTTATCTTCTCTCTTACTCACTTAGCTATTCAGCATCCACTGTTGTGTATTTATTTCTTGTTTTGGAATACATCCCCATTTTATTTCCCTGACTCATGTATAAGCTCTTTGAGAACAAGGAACTCTGAGTTATACGCTTTCTATCCCTGTAGCAACCTTCCTCAACGTGTAGTCCTCAAATCTTAAAAGCTGTCTGGTTCTTTGATCAAAATATATTCAGAGATCCTACAACCAGAGAAGCTATATGGAGGGAAGGCCAAGGAAGTTGCATTTTAAAGATGCTGCCCAGGTAGTTTGCAGGCACTCTCAAGACTGAGGACCACTATATACAAGTGCTATAGATATGAACTAGGGGAGTACTGTGAACATAATCAGTGTCAAGAAGTGTTTCTTGAATATATAAAGGAACACAAAAACCCCAAACCAAACCAAACCAAATTACCAACATCAAAATAAAACAGAAAACCATGTGTAAAATTAATAGTGTTAGGCTTACTCTTATGTCTATGAGTTGAATCACAAGGCAATAATCTCCTTATGAAGTTGAGTGTACATGAAATGTTATTATTATTATTTAAAAAAAATTCTTTAATTGTTGTTCAAGTAAGAGAATGCTTGCTCTCCAGTCGCATGGTTGATGAGCAGGGCAGACCATCCGCCCAAAACTCCTGACTAGGAGGTCACACAGCCACCTCCTCTCCCTATCCTTCCCCATGGGCTTTCCCCGAGAACTCTTCCCTTGGCTTTCCTTCTTGTCTCTATTGCTCCTTCCCTGCGTTTTATCTAAGAGATTTTCTCTCTCTTTTTTTTTTAACTTTTAAAAGGATTTTATTTATTTTTAGAGAGAGGAGAAGTGAGGAGAAAGAAAGGGAAAGAAACATCAATGTGAGAGAGAGAGACATCAATCAGTCACCTTTCAAACGTGCCCCAACTGAGGACTGTACCGACAACTCAGGCATGTGCCCTGATTGGGAATCGAACTGGCAAGCCCTTGCCCTGAGGGGCAACGCCCATTCAACTGAGCCACACTGGTCAGGGCGAGATTGACTGCTTTTCATACATTTCACCATGACTCACAGGTTCAAGATAAGGGGAAAGAAGGACTCAGAGAGCAGGGTCCCCACTGGTTTGCAGATGCCTTATTCAAATTAGAAGACACTCCTGTGCCAGGAAGCATGACTTGGCATACGGAGGGCAGGCCGTGCCCTTGTGCAGTGAGCAACCTGCAAAACTATGCGTGGCAGCCTGTCAAAACCGGGGGAAGAGAGCATCTGAGCCTACCATCCTTGCTCCCACATTTATCTGAGATGGCTTTGCCAGATCTCTGGTTTTTTCCAACTTTGCTCTTTTTCCCCCTCAGGTTCAGACGCAATTGAGTAATAAGGAAAGGTCCAAACATTTTTTCATTTGAAGGCTCAGAAGAAAGCTGCATGTGACTTATTATTGTAAGATAAATGTGAAAGGCTTGCTTTTTATTCCCACAAAGCGATAACAGAGGGAAAGGATTTACATTTTGGGAAAAGGTAAAATAAAGAACTTTAGACTATAAGGGAGACTGAGGAATTCTCATCTCTGCAGAGGTTTTGAAATACTATGAGGAAGGATCCATGTTTGGTGGTTTATGGGTGATCGGAGCAAGGAGGTCTCCTGGGGGACCCTCCTTCTCCATGAAGGCATGTTTCCTATGATGCAAGGCTCTGGGTCCCTGCCTTTGTGGCCATTTCTGCTGAAGTCCCCTTAGGGTCTTGCGGGGGGGCCTTTCAGAACCACAACCTTGGCTCTGAAGTCCTTGTCTCTAGGGTCCGAGTTATCTCTTTAGCAGAAAGTTGACTAGTAGCTGCAACGGGAATAGGTACTCAGCACAGTCTATAAAAGACATAAAAATTATTTTCCTGAAGATACGTATATTTGTCAGAGTACAAATTTGATAGGGATGGCATCACCAGTCTAGGAAATATCTCATAATCTTTCTAGACTGTGAACTCCCAGAGGGCCAGACGCCATGTTTTCCCTCATTATTCCTTATGGGGCCTAGTAAGAAGCTTCTCAACAAAATGCTTATTGATGAGAGAAGCCTAATTTCTTAGCTCGGTCATCAAACTCTGCCTCCAGAAGTCCTTCTCTGTTTGGCTCCTGGAGAACTTTGCCTTTCCGTGTGCCACTCTCCATCCCCTCCCAGCCCCACCCTCGGTCACAGTTTTCCAGGCGTGGGCCCTGGATCTCCAGCTGTCATTTCAAGGTCAGACGGAACAGCTGTTGTTGACCAAATTCTCAGCCCCATAACCTTTGCCCCTAAGTGTAACTTGGTGAGTGAGTATGTGCCTAAGTGGCAGACCTAATCAGTGACTTTAAGATTAAGGAGATTATCTGGGCAGTCCAACCCAATCACAAGTCTTTTAAAAACTGAGTTTTCTTGGGCTCAAACAAAAAAGTCTGAGAGATTCTAGACGTGACAGGGATTCAACAAGAGAAGGTTCTTCTTGACTTTGAGATAAAGGGGATCACGGGGCAAGGACCTGAGAACAGCCTCCAGAAGCTAGGGGCAGTCCATGTGGGGAGAGCAGGAATCTCAGTCCTACAACCACAAGCAACTGAATTCGGCCAACAACCTGGAAGAAGCTGGAGCAGATTCCTCCCTGAGCAACACATGACTGCAGACTGTGAAACTCTCCACGGAGAACCCAGTTGAGCCTGCCTAGGCTTTCGAGCTCTAAAACTGTCAGATGATAAATGGGTATTGTTTTAAGCTGCAAAGTTTGTAGTAATTTGTTATATAGCAATAGGAAATGAATACAGCAGCCCTCTGGGAATGTCTGTGGCAATACTTTACTTGCCTCCCAACTCAAATTCAATAAGCTCTGTACGTGGAGAGATAAAAAATGGGCATTAGTAGACCCAAAATAAACAACAGCCATGGTTATTATTATTGTTGTCCTTGTTCAACGACCCATTCAACCAGCTGCTGCCTTCTCTCCCCTATTTGCGCTGCCCTCCTCAATCCCACACATCTGTTACATTTTTCTTTCTGCTCTTGTCTACCAGGGCTTGCAGTTTATGGTGGACGTCTCTATACTCGAGCTAGATCCTTTATGGTCCCAGGGCCCCACCCAGCATCAACATAAGCAATTAGAAATGTCAATATAGACCCTGCAGAGCATCTGCACACAGATCTGGAGCAATCAGTAGGTATGCATTTAAGAATTAGATAACATGTCTTGAGTAAAATAAACTTGAACAGAAATGAGCCGAATTAAGACCCGCTGACACACAACCACAGCTGCTCAGACCTGAGCATTTAGGACAGAGATAGCCACAATCCTAGAGGCTTTTATGGGGACCTGAGATCAATATCTGAGATAGTAACTCCCCTGTGTAAGGTCTGGGACCTTACCCAAGCTGCTACATGGTGCTCAGCAGAATGGTGCTCTAGAATCCAGCTTTTCTAACACTTTATTCTTCCTTTCAGAAATCCCACTTTCCTTGTGTTTAAATCAAAAGAATCCTTCAAAGATAGCAGCTCTTCCTTTTCAGAGGCAGAGGAAATGATTTTCAAATGCCCTGCTTGATCCCCTTTTTCCTTAAGCAACTTTGTTCAGCCCTCTTTTTAGGGCTAGGTTTATTTTGCTTTGCATTCCAAGTAGTTGTTTGTATGTGGGCTCGAGTGCCCCCCTCCAGCCCCATCAGCTCCTTGGGAGCAGGGGCCCTCCACCATTCATCTTTGTATCTCTCTAGAGCCTGCCGTACGTGTTTTAGGACTCTAATCTGAGCTTTGAGTTGAATTTACAGTTGAGATTTCCTTTACTGTCAGGTTTCAGGTAGGGATTGAAGATCCCTTGATCCAGGGAAACAGAGGTCAAGGAACAGCTGCAGCTCAACCCACTCCTGGGGTCCCCCAGAGAGGGGATGGTTCCACAACCCCAGGAGGTTGAGAAAAAGGGGGAAGGGATGGGGATGAAAGTTCCAGATGGAGAGGGGGAAGAGCCAACCTCGCTTCCCACCCCTGAGCCAGCAGCGAGCAGGGTTGCTTCTTCTCTAACTTGTTCCTTTCCCTGCCTTGGCCCAGGCTGAGCACACTCCCTGTAGAGCAAAAGTGGAACAATGCAGTTGCTGTTTCAAAGCAGAAAAAAAAGGACAGTGGTGGGAAAATGTGAGGAAAGCATTTTACTTGATTTATTTTTTTAAATGCATGTTGTGGGAAAAGTAGTCAAGAAGATAAAATATGCAATAAATTCGGAACCATGAAAACATTTTCTATTGTCCTTTAGAATCTTTTCTACTATATCTAATCATTTATTCAATCACTCGGCAAACCGCAAACCTGCCTGGGGCATGCATCGCTTGGCTCCGCTAGTCTGTGCGCGGTCTCTAGCTCAGAGGGCCTCTAGAGCAGGGACCTTCCGCAGTCCACCCTCATGTCCCCAAAGTCCCTATGGTGCCTGGAGGACAGCCACTGCTCAGGCCATGGTGGTTGGCCAGCCATGGAGACTAAACAGGGCCGACGGAAGTAGGGTGGTAAGGGCAGAGCCTTGGGGCCAAGGGGCCAAGTGCTTCTAGGGGCGATGGGCAGTGACAAATGTCATGCAAAAGCCAAGCTGCTTCATCCTAAAAAACAGCCAGGGATGTGGAAATTAGGAGGCCACCGGTCAACCACCTAGGGGATGTGTGCGGAAGAATACGGATTGCAGTTGAGTAAAAAGTACCGGAAGAAACAATCACTGATGGGCACAAATAACTATGTTTTTAAAATTTTACCTAAATGTATGTTGTTACACGACTGGCGAAATTACCACAGCACACCGTGCAGCAGTTAACACAGTAGACCCGTGTCGGGGTTTCTCAGCCTCCACATTAGTGACATCTGGATGGATACCTCTCTGTCCTGTGTGTTGTGAGAGGTTTGGCAGCATCCCTGGCCTCTATCTGCAGATGCCTGTAGCACTACCACCCAGCTTGTGACCACCAAAAATGTCTCCAGAACTGCCAAATGTCCCCGGGGGTAGGGGGGTGGGGAGCAAAATGGTCCCTGGTTGCGAAGCACTGCTGTGTATGTCCTGACCTAGACAGATCTCCAAGACAGATGTTTGAGTATTTGAAACATGGTGTAACTAAGTACTTTTTATATCATTCCATTTATGTAAAGAAAAATGTTTTATATGCACACATATACACACAACTGCACAAATCTGTATTTCACACCTAAGTACATCTACAGTGGTCTGGAAGGATAGCACGGTTACCGTGGCATTTCTGGGGAGGGCACTGGGGCTGGGAGTTACAGTGAGTTTTGTCTTTATTTGTACTGTTGGTATTTTCAAAAAATGAAAATGAAAATGTGCTTGGTGTGGAGAAAGCACATGTAAATTCTCCTTGACCAAGTTTAGAGATGAAGAAAGGCGGCCAGAACGAGGCAGAATTACAGGAAGGAATTTTCAGGATGTGGGAAAGCCGAGCTACATTCAGCTGTGACAATTCTGGATGAAGCATGATGAGGAGAGGGGTGACTAATTTCTAGAATGCTTCCGCTTATTAGCTCAAGATCGCAATAATGCTTCGCCAGCCATGACTTTCCCACTACAGTTAAGTATGCATAAAATGATAGAATTTCTCTCTGTTTTCCCATGGCATGTTTTTTTAATTTGTATTTCTTGGGAGTGGGTACAACTTTCTGTATCTAATGTGCTGATGCCATTATGGCAACTGTCACTCTTTGGGGCTGGAGAGACCTGAGAATAGAAGCTGACTCTGCCTTGTGTTTGGTCTGGCATGGCTGGGTATACTGGAGGAGTGTATTTGTTTTTCATTAATTTGTTTGTCACTTTTCTCCATGATCTATGGAACATTTATTTCCCCTGAAGCAAAAGAATCTGAAATGTCAGAGGTTTCTCTTGGTTCTGCTGGGATAATGAATTGTTGAGAAAAAGAAATTTTTCTTATATGCTGTTTGATTGTGGAAGGAGACATTTTGTGACCTTTTGCTATTTTACGGTGATAATGAATTTCCTGACAAATGTGGAAACTTTGGGCTTCTTTATTAAAATAATAAGGTTTGAGGAATAACTTTGACCTGGACCTTTGTAGAATTAATCAAATACTGATTTTGGAAAAATTGATGAGTTTGGTCTTTACCGAGACACTCTAATTTATTCCTGTTGCTGAGGCAGTGCACAGATCTACACCACGTGAAAACATCAAACGATGAAGTGCAGGCCTAAGTCCCTGAACGGAGATGCTGACGTGTGCGCTGGGAGGAGGGGCTCGGGGACTTTCAGCCTGATCACACACTGCTCTGTTTCCTTTCTGTTTTTTGTTCCATTTTTTAATGTAAAAATAATACAAACTGGCCCATCCTGGACAGAATAAAAAAGATAATAAGAAGCATCCACACTCTCACTCTTCAAAGCTAATGGGCCATCATAACATTTTGGTTTATTCTTTTTAATCCTATTTTGATGTTTATATTTTCTATACAATTGAGATAATACGGAATATAAAATTTTATACTGCCATTTTTTTCCACTTAAGGATCACATACAATGTTTTGTTTCCAATCTTTAAATACTTGAAAGGAAACCTGCACTGAGTCCTCTTATAATGTTCCAAACAAAGGCACCATTTCACAGGGGGAAAAAAGTAATAGGTTTTGTTCTTTGGAATATAATAGGAACATAAAATCTTACCACTTTCCCTCTGAATATAGTAAGTGATTAGATCTATTTTTCAGATTCTCTGAATTTGTAGATATGTTTACACCTTTATTTTTTTGTGATAAAATTTTTAAAGGTTTTGTTTACTTATTTTTAGAGAGAGGGGAAGGGAGGGAGAGAAACATCAAGGTGCGGTTGCCTCTCACACATCCCCTACTTGGGGACCTGGCCCACAACCCAGGCATGTGCTCTGACTGGGAATCCAACCAGCGACCCTTTGGTTCGCAGGCCAGCACTAAAACCACTGAGCCACACCAGCCAGGGCTACACTTTAGCTGTTTAGAGCTGAAAAAATCTTCCTGAGTCCAGGATACAAGGCAAGCTCACACGATGACTCTGGGGAAGGATGCTCTGTGTCACTCAAAGACAATGAATGACCAACAGGCCCATTGCTACTGCTTTGACCAGCCAAGTGGAGGCATGGAAGTCAAATCCAACACCAGATAACTTCTCAGCCATTTCCAGAGCCATGAGCATGGGGGATTTTCCTCCTTTCCACACAGAAGTAGCACCGTTAGTCACCGAGTCCCTCTACTTATTCTCTCTGGGGGATCGTTGGAGTTCTTCTATACCCATTCCCAATACTTAGCAAAAATTCAAAAAAGTACTTGAGAGGAGACAGAACCCACAACCCAACAAGGTGTCAAAAAATTTGGGTAGAAGTTGGCTACCTCATTCTTGACTTGGAAACCACTTCCTGGGTGGGAGATGTTCAGTTCACTGCTGTTTGTGGAAGTTTGGGCTTTCTTTCTGAATACTGACAGAATGAAAATATCAGGAACAAAAGGAAAAAGGAGCCAAGCTTCTGAAATGAGCTCTAAAACTTTCAGGCCTTGCTGGCTTAAATACATTTTGAATTGT
Source organism: Glossophaga mutica (assembly GCA_039655065.1). Classification (NCBI taxonomy): domain Eukaryota; kingdom Metazoa; phylum Chordata; class Mammalia; order Chiroptera; family Phyllostomidae; genus Glossophaga; species Glossophaga mutica. The sequence goes on from CM077305.1 coordinate 49,564,314, forward strand.
TTTCTTCAAATACCAGATCACTTTAAGATCAGAAAACAATTTGGCATTTGGAAAATGAGAAAGATAATGTAAATTGTTTTCCAAATAGCCTAAGTAGGAACTCAGGGGGTGGGCAGGTATTATAAATGCATAAAATAGTTCTGAAATTTAAGACCTTGCATCCGCCTTTAATTGCATAGCTCATAAAAATATTTAATTAGTCTTAAATCAAATATCCATACAGATATTTTAAATTATAAATCTTGAACTTCAAATTGGGTGAAAGACCATTTTAAACTATGGGCTGGCTACTCAAAGTGTGTTCAGAGAACTAGGAGCATCAATACCACCTGGGAGCTTGCTAGAAACACTAAATTCAGGCCCCACCCCAGTCTACCAAATTAGCCATCTCTATGCTTGTTCAAGCCTGAGAAGCACTGGTTTAGAGTAGGGCTAACACACCACATCTTTAACATGCAAGCGATTTTACGTGGTGGTCACAGGTGAGCTCCTAGGTGATGCAGGAAAATGGTTAATTAATACTGTCCGCAGACTGCTTTCTTCTTTCTCACTAACAGCCTCATTTCTAGCATTATCTTTTCACCACCACCTTACTGATTGATGGTCAGAGTCTGCTGGGACAGACTACAGTGCAGGTGACTATCTGTGCTGTTCTGAAGGGTGAAAATAATGCCAAGATCATTACCTCTTGATCTGGGGCCAGGCTGAGGTAGAGAAAAGAAGGTGGTAACTTTAACGTATGTGTGTTTTTCTCTCACTTGCTTACCTCTGCTTCTAGAAATAAAGCAGCCTCTGGATAATAGAAGTTTTCAGGAGTGCTTAAAAGAATGCTTAAGGTCAGAAATGTGTTTGGCTTAGCAGTTAGGGGAATTTAAACTTAAACCTAGTATTTTTTTTTTAATTCAACTTAATCACCAAAACTTGATAAAGTGCCTCCAGTTATCTAAAAGAAAGCAGATACTGCAGGATGGAAGGGTTGATGTCATCCTGGGAGCTGCCAAACCATTAACAATTTGGAAAGTGATTTTTAAAAGGGAAAATATAAAATTATGAAAAACATGCCATTCGGACATTTGCTTACATGCTCTTCCAAGTGTCTGGTGATTTATGTACATCTCCTCTTTCCACCCTTCTCTAATTTGGTTTCCACTGTCAATATTTTCTTTTTAAAAGAATGTATATTCATTTGAGCACAAAGCTGGATAAATGCTTCAGAAAAAATGACCTCATATAAATTTGAAAATATGGTAAAACTGGAACAAGGGAAAGGTTTAGATTTTTTTTAGTCTCTAACATTAAACTTTGTGAACACCAGTTAACGGTTAGAAATAGGTATCATATTCTAACTTGTCCAAGAAATAATCAAAATCCAACCCTCAGCTTTCTAAATGAAATACATATATTATAAATAATTCTTGTATCTCCAGCAAAAGATTCTAAGAGCGGTCGGTACTTGAGCTGAGGTTCTGTCCTTCCTCTTCTATTCTTCTTTTCTCTTTAGAGAAAGGAGCTGAAAGTCAGATAGGCCCCAAATTACTTTCTGGAAGGAGTTTTTACAAAATGATATGGCTCCGAAATGAATTTTTGTATGTAGTCAAAATAATCATGACTTCCTGTTGAAGTCATAGAAATTATGCTGGTGTCAGACTCAAGTAAACTTAAATCTCTTAAACTTGCCATCAATTAAGTGAAATAAAAGTTTTCTGTCTTATTTAATAAACAAATATTAGCTATTACAATTCAAGCACCTCTGATATCTAATTACTTTTTAAATAACTTGTTAAAGTCTTTCTCTGTTTAAATTTTTATTTAAATAAAGAAGGACATTTATTCGGCAACTGCTTTTCACTGTGCCCCTGTTCTAGAGGCTGGGATATAGTAACAAATACAAGAGACAAAAAGCCTGCTCTCATAGCACTTATACTGCAATGGGAGAGGACAAGGATAAACGAGTGAATATTTAAAATATAATTATGCCAGAGGGTGACATGCACTGTACGGCAAGTAATGCAGGTGTGGGGAACAGGGCCGTGGCAGCTTGGTGGCCAGATGGTACCTAGAACACCGCGCTGTCGACATCAGCTTCTTTTCTTTATTTCTCTCCCTGTGATCTCTCTCAACTCCCTTCTTTAATCCTGTCTATACTGTAAGTGGAAACATTTAGGAAAGAGGGAAACTAGCACAGGTACCTAACATCACTCACATTTTAAAGGGAAGTGCTCAAGCTGACTGAGAGCCCCTTTCCTGAGAAAAATAGCATGGTACCCAGGAGATAAGTAAGAAATATACTTGCAGACTTTTACAAATATTCCTAATTTGGAATTCAGGGCAGGTCACAGGACCGAAAGAAAGCCTCCATGTGAGAAACTCTTTCATTACTGTGGGTCAAGAGTATTGGGAGTCACCTATGCCAGAAAGCCCGAGAGTCTCTCCAGCACACTAGACAGAAAGATTGCTTGCAGGGTGTCCACTCTAACACGGGGGGTACAGCAGTGCCAGGAAAGGAACTGAGCCCAGTCACCTGCATACCTGGAACAGAGTCCGGGCTCAGGAGAGGAGACCATAAAACTGGCTCCATGTCAAGGACTCCATCAAACACAAAGAGACCACGAGAGACTACTTTCCTTCATTTGGACAGCCCCCTGCACCAGACCACTCCTCCTCATCCACAGGCTATTGGGTCAGGAAACTCATTCTATATGTCTTCTAAGAGCTAGACCTCCTGCTTTTACATGTGAGATTATTCTTACAAGCCTGCAGAGATGAGACCCCAAGTAATTCATCTTTAGCAAAAACCAACTAATTTACACTCGGTAACAAAATAATACCAGCATGGAACATAAGAAAATACACAAAAATATGAAAATATCTCAAAACTTGAAGGAGATGAACGCATAAATGTAGAGGTGGAGTCGCAGCATACCTGAGAACTATTTACTAAAGAAAAAGAATAAACTGTCAGCAGCAACTTTGTGTACTTAATACAATCAAGTAAAATATTAGCTCCATGAAAGAAGAGGCAAAAAAAGATACAACTGATACTTTTTGCTAATAAAGAGAGCTGGAAAGCCTACAGAAAGGTAGTGAAAAGAGATTTGCCATACTATACTCTGAAATGCCATCGGAAGCGTGAAGGAGAAGTGGAATGAGACCTGTAAAATAAATAATAAAATCAGCAACCTGGAACTCACCCCAGGACGCAGGGGAAAAGGGCAGAGATAAAAATGAGAAGTGAAAGGACATGTATAGAGTGGGGCAAAAGTAGGTTCACAGTTGTGGGTACATGAAACATAGTTTGTTCTCGTATTATTATTTATTGATTTCTGAATGGATTGTATTGCTTGTACCAGGAAGAACTGATGAAACAAATTGAAATTATACTGGGATATATATACATATTGAACTGTCAGTACCAAAGACCAAACACTATAATTATCCAGGCAGAAGGAGAAAAACTGGACAACTGGAAAGCAAGCATAACAGGCTGGGCTGAGACTGCTGTAACAATACACACCAATGAGCCCCAGCCATGTCTACAGAACCTGAAGGAAAAAGTCATTATTTACTCAATAAAGCTGTCATTATGAGTATGTAAGTAATAGAAAGACATACAGTATTCTCAAATAAGCAAGGCCTCCAAAAGCATATCACTCATGAAATTTCCATGATAATTCAAAAATGTACCCAAACCAACCCAAAAAAACAAAATCAAAAGAAAATTTCTATCTCAAGATAAAATTAGTTATAATAAAAAAGTAAGCAGTGAAGTCTATAAGTAATTTATATAAAATTAAGTCTGTTCCTTATTCCTGTACCCTGGGATTGCTTCGCAAGTAACTGACCATATGTAAGTCTTTGTCCCTATTCTTTGTGAACTAAGACCAAGGCAGTGAACAATACTGAATAATTCATGCATGATGCTGAAAGTATTAACTACATATTACTGATAACACATATATTACTGAATTCACAACAGAGAGTAATGATGACGGCCAGGACATGGGGGGCAGGGGAAATGGGAGATGGTGGTCAAAAGGAACCAACTTCCAATCACGAGATGAAGAGTTCTGGGGACTCCTGTGGGAGTGTCGTGAATAGATAACAATATGTAGTATACACCTGACAGTTACTAGAAGAGTAGTCATAAATGCAGTATTTTACTGGAGGCCATTAGAGGTTACATCAAAGAAATGCACAGCTTTCGTGAACAGAAAGACTGGATATTGTTAAAAACGACAATACTATTCAAACTGATCTACAGATTCAATGCAATTTCGATTGAAATCTAAACTTTTTTCCAAGATGCTGGGCATTACAATATTGACTTTGCTGTTTTAAAACTGTAAACCTACTTTACATTAATTTTGTTATACCTAACACATTTTTTAAAGGAGCCAAATATAAAAGATTAAACCTCTGTAGGACAAAAAGAAAATACAAGTGAGTATTTGAACTTAGATTCTAAGAATTTTTTTAAAGATTTTATTTATTTTTAGAGAGGGAGACGGGAGGGAGAAAGAGAGGGAGAGAAACTTCAATGTGTGGTTGCCTCTTGTGCGCCCCCTACCCGGGACATGGCCTGTAACCCAGGCATGTGCCCTGACTAGGAATCGAACCAGCGACCCTTTGGTTCATAGGATGGCACTCAATCCACTAAGCCACACCAGCCAGGGCAGAATAAAGAATTTAAAAAAACTTTTAAACACAATGGAAGAATTCTATAAAATAAAAAATTTAAAAGATACCATAAAATAACATTTTAAAAATTTGTTACAAAAATGAATATTTTCCATGTAAAAAGTTCTTGTAAATTGATAAGAAAACTCATTTTTCTTAACATGAGAAAAAAAGAAACTAGTAATTGTGGCCACCAAATATTCAATAAACATGAAAAATAAGCCTAGCCTCAGCAGTATGATTAAAGAAATAAAATTAAAACATTATTTTATTCACAAAACGGACACATGTTTTAAAAAAATGCTAATATACCCTTTAGCCAAGATTCCAAGAAATAAGCACTCCTTTGTAGTAATGGTAGATCTAGCAACTCACAGTATTTCAGAGAAGCAACTGGGCCACGTGTATCAAAGGATCTTCAAAATATTTATGTCCTTTGACCCAGGTATTTTGTTTTAGACATTATCCTCTCAAAATAATGGTCACTGAAGTTTTATTTATATTAGTGAAAAATTGAAATATCCTAACAAATGCAAAAATAGAGCAATGGTCAAGTATTCCCACAGGTTAGAAGGGCAGACAGAACTCTGAGACTACCATGACGTGCAGCCATTAACAACATAGTTATACACTGATTTGAAAGATAAAAAATTTCTATACCTACTTATGCTAAAAATTAAGTAATGAAGTAATATATTGTATGATCTGAATTCTGTAAGAATCTACGTAAATAAATGTGTGTGTTAGTGAGTGGAGAGAGAAAACAGAAAAAGTACACCAAAATATTAACAATGCTTCCTGGGGGCAGGGGGCAGGGGGCAGGAGAGTGGGAGTAGAATGATTCCTGCTTTGTCTCTGAGCTTTTCTGCATGTTTCAAAATTTCTACACCCTCCCTGCTCAATGTATTACTTGTATGTATAAAAACAAACGGGAAACTTCTCTTTGCATGCAAGATCAAATCTAAAATCCTCAGTCTGGCATACAATCTAATTTATCCTTCCCACCTTCCCTTCGACCCTGGGACGGGCTGACGTGCACACCTTCCACTCACACTTTCTCTGCGTCCAGACGGACGGCCTTTTCCATCTCAGGAACACCATTCCAGGTTCAGAGCAAGGCCCCCTTCCCTTCACAGACTGGCCTGTGTGGGTTCGCCCTCCTTCACTCTCATGCCAGCTGTCTATCAGACTCTGTGGAAATGATCTGGCAGTTAATCAAGTACAACTTGTAATGTCTCTACCCCTGTTGCTTTGAGCTGTTATCTGGTTTTCTTTTAACTTTTTTTATGTTTCTGTTCTTTTCTCCAACTAGGTTATACACTACTCTTTGTATTTTTCATAAAGTTTAGTGAAACAGAAAGGTGTCTGTGGAAGACAGAATAAAGGCCCCCAAAGATGCCCATGTCCTAACCCCCAGAACCTGTAAATATAAGTTACAAGCGAAGGGGAGTCGAGGTTAACTAGCTGTCCCTGACAGGCGGAGAGGATCCTGGATTATCCAGGTGGGCCTAAAATACATAATCACACGAGGCCTTCAGTGTGGGAGAGGCCAGAGAAGGAGAAGCAGCGAGGGCAGCTGCCCCGAAGTGCAGTGAGACTCAGCCCTCCACCGCCGGCTTTCGACGGAGGAAGGGGGCCGCGGGCCGAGCAAGGTGGGCAGCTTGTTGTGGCGGGAAAAGGCAAGCAAATGGATTCTCTTCTGGGGCCCACCCTGCTGACACTTCGGATTTTCGTCCTGGGAGACCCACGCCAGTCTTTTAGCCTACAGGACTGTATGATGAACTTGTGTTGCTTTAAGTCATGAAACTCATTGTAATCTGTACCAGCATTCAGAGAAAATTAACAAAGTATCAAATACTATTTTCTTTCATTCACAAGAAATCAAAAAAAGATAAAACCAAAGTTGTTGAAGTAATAGACAAACTTAAAACTATACTTTTTGAGGAATTCTATCTTACCACCTCCAAATGCCCCTCATTATTTATTTCTCCTTAGTGCTTATTCAGGGTGGGGCAAAAGTAGGTTTACAGTTGTGAGTATGTAAAACACAGTTTATTCTTGTATTCTTATTTATTCATTGTTGTATTATTTTCCATATGAACAACTGTAAACCTTTTTCTGCTCCACCCTATATATTCAATTTATATTGCTTATCATTTCTTGCTATTTTATTTTATAACTGTTACTTTAACTGTGTATTTTACAGCTGTGTTAATATAATTTCCTGGGCATATATTTTTTCTCTGTGATTGAAAAGACCCTTAAGAAACAAGGGACATGTATTCAGTCCCTACATTTGCTGCCAGAGGTAACAGACCTCAGTCTATAAATGCCCGTTACTAACACCGTACCTAATGGGTTACCTGGGGTAGACCACACACTCAGCTTTCTACAACCTGCTTCTCAGAAGTGTTTTTAAAAGCTTTATCTCAGCCTTACACATAAGTACCCCATCACCCCTGAAAAAATCTGACCAGATTAGTAAATATTTAGAAAGTGAAGTTACTACATTTTAATTTCATTGGATATGTCCCATAAAATTTAGTGAGGTTTCATGTTTTCCCAGAATTTTATGGTTTACTCTTTCAAGAAAGCTGTCCACATTTATCCTTACAGACTGTTAAGATTTGGGAGCTGAGGCAGGAAGACGTCTGGTCTAGACTGAGAGAAAGGAGGGAGTCTGGGCAGACCAGGATGTGAAGTGGGCTCCTGTAGGGTAAGTAGAGGCAGTCTGGCTTCCTCACCCCAGTGTCTGAGTAACTAAGGGAAGCGGTGTTCTCACAGCCTTGAGACTGGGTCCGATAAACTATTCCCATAACTTGAAGTCAGCTCGAATGCGCAGAATTGTTATGGTATGTAATGTTCTGGCAGTTCTCTGGCTTTGTTCCCCTCTAGTACTTAAACAGGTAGGGACTCCCTGCTGGGGGCGATGATGAGAGACACGCAAGGGAACAGGTGCTATGATGGGTGCCACCCTAGGAAGCAGGGGCCATGACCTGTGCCATGCAGAGACATGCAGATAGACACACAGCTTGCAGCGCGCGTGGCTCACCCACCTGCGAATAAAGGTATGCCAGACATCCCCACTGCTTCATGAATATTATTCTGTTTGCGCCAATACCATGGACCTGCCTGGCTTTGAAGGGTCGCAACACAGTTCCCCCGTGGGGAGAGCACAGCAGCTGGGTCTGAACGGGACTATGTGGAAGGTGGTCTGTATTGAGTGTCAAAATCAGCACAGACCTTTTAACCAACTAGAATTACCAGGCTACTCCTGGAAGCTATGGCTAAAATTCTAGGCTCTACCAGAATTAAACAAAAGCAAGCAAATAAATAAGAACGTGGCATCCCTGCAACCCTAAGGTGGGGTGGGGGGAAGCTGATGTGTAAAATGGGGTTCTGGGCAAGTACCACGTGGTGCTGTGCAGGAGAGAATTCGGGAGGCAGCTGGCCCTGGCCAGGCGCCCTCCTCACACAGGCTGGGCCAGCCCACGCCCTTCGAGTCAGCTTCTGTTATCTGGCCCTGGGAAACCTTAAAAAGTTGCTTGCCCTCATTTCTCCAATCATAAAGTTGGGGCAGTGGGATCTGCCATTTCTGTATAGCCTAGGCCTGTGGCAAGGATTAATTAGTGTTTTTAAAGTGCTGTGGGTTTGGTTTGGTTTATTTATTTTCCCAGGATGAAAGCCAGTACGCCAGCACCAAGTGTTAACAGTGCAGGTTTGATGTATGTTACTTGAGATGCATTCTGTGAAGTGGGGTGGACGGGCTATGGGGCTTGAGGGACTGCCTTCGGCATCAGAAAAGCATTTCCAAACACACTTTAGTGCTCCCCGAAGTGAAGGAGGCGGAATAGGAACCTTTGAAAATTAAAAAGGAGCAGAGTTATCTGTGTTCAGGCTTGGTGATTGAGGGCAGGCACCAACCCACAGCAAGGAGAGCCTGGTGAGTTGCTAAAGACAAGTATCGGCAGCTGGAGAAGACACAAAGTTCTGCTCACTCTGTGACAAGCTGTAAAACGAGCTCCTCTGTTTCATGAAGAGAAAGAAGTGTAACGCAGGCAGTCAGGGTTTCAGGGCTGAGGAGAAATGCTGTCACCCGTGTGCTTCTCTGGCCCAGGACAGGTGGCCACAGGGAGCAGAAACGCCAGGACAGTCCCGACTCCCTCTCACTGAGAACCAAGCAGCGTCGCCATAGTCCAGTCTCAGAAGAACCCCCTTAGCTGGGGAAAGTCATGTGTTCTCACTACTGAAGATTAACACTGCAGAAATACAGGAAGTAAAAAGTATAGACACCCTCCTTCCCATCCCAACAGCCAGAACACAATCGCTGTTAACTGTTGTTTGGACATATTTATGGGAGACAGCTACAACGGCCCTCAATGTATGGCTGATGAAACAGAGAACTCAGCTTATCCACAGGCTCACAGGAAAGAAGTCAAAGCTGGAATTCAAACCCGGGTCTTTCTGAAACCCCAGAACTCAGCATGTTCCACTACGCACACTGCCGTATCCCACTCCTTGCTCCCTTGTTCCACTGCCAACCTCAAATGTAATTACTGCGAGGCACCGACAGGCTTTCACAACCAGCTTTACAAACAGAAACTGCTAAGTCATGGGGATGTAATACACAGCCTGAGGAACAGAGTCAATAACATCATAACAACTGTGTGTGGTGGTGGATGGTTACTAGACTTATTGTGGTGATCATTCCAGAAAGTATACAAATGGGGAGTCAGTATGTTGCACACCTAAAACTAATATACTATATCTCAATTAAAAATAATTTTTTCCAAAAACCTTTGGGGGAGGGGGAGCCCAAACAGAAGCTGCTATCATCTAGATATATGAAACTGCAAAGCTAGTGCCACTACTAGACCCATTTTTCCAGCTCGTTTAAGTGTACAGTGTTTGGTCACCGTGCCATTATTTGAGTGACATGGCTATAACTAAGATCTGGGTGACCTTTCCCACCAAACCAGTTTAAAACAGAAATCAGAGAGACCACTGAAATGAGAAAGATGTGACTTATGTGTGAGGCTGAGACCTGGAGAGTCCTGAGTTCCAGCTCCACTACTTACTAGCTGTCTGTGACTGATGCCTCAGTTTCTCCTTTTGGATTATGAGGAGGATGGATAAACTGAATGGAGGGTGCCTTCTGCCCTCCGAAATCTTATGCAGTGATGAGCAATCGCATCACTGAGAGCTGGTGTGCCTCATGCTTCCCACCCAGCCTTTTTTATTCTGTTCAATATCTCATTTCAGGCTGAGAAGTAGAAAGTTGCCTCTGTAGTTGCTACTTCTCAAATATGCCCAGAAAAAAACGAAAGTGCTTTGAAAATAATGGATGATGTTATTACTCTTGCTGGATTTATTCTAATTTAATCAGGAGATGGTAACCTACTAAAATGACTGATTTATTAGCATGCATTCTTTCAGTGCGTATAAAATCTCTGATACATAAGGCATCGAGAGAGCTGTACAGATGAAATCTTGCCCTCCTTGGAGCTTATGGCTCTGGGTGGGGAAGACACACGAATATACATAATTGCAGTAGGAGGTAGCAAGAGCTCTGCATCCTAGGATGCTCCAGAGAAACTCAAGGGACTCAAGTTTGGAGGGATCAAGGAGAACTTCATGGAAAAGTAGGGATGTGAACTGGGTCCTAAACGAGGATCAGAGAAGCAAAGGAGGATGCTGGTGACTGAAGGAGGGCACTGCAACGGTGCTGAGGGGCTGTTTCAGCTGAATGACGGAGGTTGCAGGAGGCGGGCCAAGGAGTCTGCACGCAGCTGTCGGCAGTCAGAAACCGCATGCAGCTGGTGGGGCAGTGAGCGGCTGTGTCCACGCCCTCTTCCAGGCCAGTTTCTACCAAAACTTAAAGTCTGACTGATTCCGAGTACTTACAACAGTTCCTGGCATGTCATGGGCAGACAGCATCTACTGAATAAATTATCTTGGAAAAGGCAACCTAATGTCAGGAAACAGGTTTGAAGGTTTCTCTAAAGAGGAAACAGGGAGCAGCTCCAAGCATGCAAACCTGGATGACTCTTGGATCTCGAGCACAGATTTGGCAATTTTACTGCAGAAAATGAACGTGTGAGAGAGGAGAGGGAGGGACGAGTGTTCCTTCACCCTATAATCATGAGCAGAAATAACATCTCATTATAACCTTTAAGGAGAGGAGGCCCTTTCAGTGAAATAGTAACAAAGCTGGACAGGATCACTTTGAAGACTTGGCCTTTGGTGGTACGGAAAATGCTAACATCTGTCAGTGCCCTTCATCTGTAATCAAGCCCTATCAGCAAAACGAGTACTCTAAACGTGTGCGTGTGTGTCAGGTATTTGTGTGCACGTTGCACAGTCAGAGGTACCTGAGAATGCCAACAGTGCACGGAATGACACATCTGACAGCCAAGGTGGGTTGTGGGTGTAGACGGAGCAGGGTCATTACCTCAGAGTAGCCCAGATCAAGCCTGGAGCCTGTAGGTGGATGTAATGCTTTTGAAATAATTTTCCCTCCCGGTCTGGGGCATGCGAGCTAGAACCCAGGAAAGGCACGGAGTGTGGAGTGTGTCTCCAGGTGACACTCACACCTGCAGGATCTGGGCCCAGCTTGGGATGGGGGTGCTCCCGCTGCTTTGGGTGTTTCCAGGCTTCCCCATAAATCAGCCTCAACGGCACCATCTTGTTCCCTCGGGCTCTGTCTCAGGTTTCCTTCCCGGCCCACTCTGTACTGCTGAAGAAAGACACCGAGTCTAGGTCTGCCTGCTAGAAAAAAATATTTTAAAGGCATGGGGGAGTAAATAATCCTCAGGATCTAGTCTGAGGAAGGAGGAAAGAGAGGAAAGTACTATCTGGACAGAGCCCAAAACATGTCTGTCCAAGGTTATGTCCGAACAAAGCCTCCGAAGATGAATAAACAGTGTCCTCAAAGCACACAGGAAAGCAGTTGCAGCCCACGCGTGTGACGCTGGCCACGGGGGCCGGGGCCGGGGAGATAAAAGTGGGGCCAGATTAGGGGCTCTGAGAGGGCCGGTGACCAATGAAATGATGAAAGAGAGCGTGCCGGGGAGGCAGGTCCCCGAGAGAACAGCAGCAAGAGGTGGTGCCCTGGACTCACAGGGGAAGTCAGGACGGGCTGAGCCCAGAGGCCACGGGTCTGCGAACATTATCTGTCTCTCAGGGAGGTCTGGGGAACCCAACTACTGCCCTGCCCTACTTGGGGTTCATTTTGTTTGTTGTTTCTACAGTTTGTCTATGTGACCATTAACATAAAGTATGAACAACGCACAATGGATATATTAGATATCAGTTATTTAAAACAGCATTCTGAAAGGTCAACATATTCTACAAAAAATGGAATTTTAATGTCCCTTAAATGCCATCAAACCACATTCTTTTCTTTGTAGTGAACACATACATTCTATTGCTTTTACTGGTGAGGAAAAAGAGGACAGATGGTACACCAGCCACAACTACCGAGGGAAGATGGCCATGAAAACCCTGTAAGAAGAGCCTCAGGGGTGCTCTGTACCCGTAGAATGAAAGGGAGGGGCTGTGGCTGCTGAACCCAAGAGGCAAGGCCCTGAGGGGATCTGGAACTTCTCCAAAGGCAACATCTAATGTCTAGGAAACATCTAATGTCTAGTCCAACGATGCAAGACAGGTGGAGGCACTGGGCCACCACGATACCCAGCAAGACCGACCGACCGAAAAAGAGACAGCAGGTGGAAAACTTGATTGATGTAGTGATGTTTTAGAACAGGGACTGGAAAGGTGGGCAGGATACAGTAATAACAACATGATACAGTATTTCAAATCACTCTAGCACTTTCAGTGTTTCTAACATTTTCACTTGTATTCACTAATTACGACCATGCCTTCGGCTGCCTCACTGCTTATTAGCGAGGGCACCCTTCCAGCAGGGCGAGAAGGAGAGGAACTGAGGAAGCAGCTTTGCTCATTTAAGGTCCTACTTCTATAGCGACCCTCCGAATGTTGAAGCTGGAAGGGAATATAGACATATTTAATCAATCTTCACAGATGAGGAAACTGATGAAGTGGCTTTTGGGAACGTGTAGGTGGAGCACTACTCTCGTGTGCTGTAGGTAAGTACACCTAATCTGGGAAGTGCTGGAATTAGAAGGCAAAGAAGTGTTTCTGTGATACCAATGCCTCATGTCAATCCTTAATTTACGCCCTAGACAGGCTGCTCTCTAATTTCATGCCACAGAAGTCTCTAGAACATATTTAAAAAACAGATTCTATAAATAGGATTTGCAGACTTTTCCCTACAAATTAATTGCATAGAAAAGGAAATGGGCTTGTAGCATCAGCCAATAAAGGAGCGGCTCCTCCACCCCGCCCAAACAACACTCCTTTCTCCAACTGCTGCACAGTGGATTGAAATGAATGTGAAAACCGGGAGGAAAGGCCCACGGTGCTACCCATGTATGACCGAGAGGTGGCACTTAGCGGCCTGCAGGCACGGACAGTACAGAATGCTGCCCTGTTTTTATCAAACAGTGAGCGTAGTTCCACGTCAATGTCAGGAACCGACATCGTCCCTCACTACACACAGAAGTCAGAGCAAGAGTCCCAGGCTGGCAGGGAAGGCCTGGAGTGGGCTGCAAGGGGTGGGGGAAGGTGGGCAGAAGGCAAGATACCCTCCATGAATTTGTGACAGCAGTAAAGGGTCTTTGTCCATCATTTCATGTGTGGGAAACTGACTCCAAGCAAAGTGAAGGGACTTGCTCAAGACCTCACAGCGTATGGGTGGCTGGGCGGCAAAGCTGAGCTCACTCTGTATTGACTTCCATGTCTTCGTGAACTTCAAACGAGCTAGGGACACTGCAGGGAAGACAGCGAAGATCACAGCGAGCAGTGCTGTGGCCAGGTGACACAGGAAAAGAGCTCAAAAGCTCTCGTTTCTGGTGCTAAGACAAAGCACATCTTAGTGAGTGAAGGGGGCTTAAGGCTTTTCATTTATAGATGGGATTTAACGGGTAAGAATGATTTACAGCCATTACAATGTGGGGAGCATACTCAGCACAATGCTGGATCTTATACTGGGTTTATGGAGTGCATTGAATTACTCAGAAGTTTTCAAAACCACTCCTGCCTTCTCCAGTTTCCTTCTGGGCACCCTGAGAGATTCTGATACAATGGCCCTCAGTGAAGAGTCACTTCTCTGGGGACACAGGCACAGAGTGGGATGTGCCGTATCCCTCAGCTGTGCTGGGGCAGGGAAGAATCTAACAACCACGGATGCTGCATCCTCACAGTAACTATCACGGGCTGTGACTCTCTTATGCAGTTGACCAAATCATTTCCTAGAACCTTCTAGAATAATCCTTCTAGACCACCATTAGGAGCACACATGTAATTAAAATTCTTCTATTAGCCACATTACAAAGGAAAAAGAAATGGGTAAAATTCACATTAAAAACTGAACTCAACATATCCAAAGTATGCCATTTCAGCAAGTTGCACATATATATTATGAAATATTTTACTTTTTCACACTAAGCCTTCAAAATCTGGTGCGTATTTTATATTTACAGCACATTTCAATCCATGATTAGCCACATTTCAAGTGTTCAATTGCCACATATGGCTGGCTAGTGGCTGCCATCCTGGACATACAACCTCCTTTGCCTCTCTCATTTGCACAGAAATTTCTCCATAATGTAGCCATTCCTACCTGTCTCAAGGCCTTTTGCTTCCTAAGTCTAATGCTTCCACTTTGGTCTTTATTCCATCCCAACTCTCGGCCACTCAGTCATCAACTAATCACTACCGAGTGCCTACTAAGTGTGAGCCTTTGTGTTAACTTATGAAGATGAGCGATAAATAAGACGTAGATCCTGACTTCCAGGAGCTCTCAGCTTAGAGGGACATGACGGCACTCACTGGGGAACTTGATCAAGGCTATGCAGAGGTGCCTAGGAGGGGCACACAGAGGAAGGGATGACTGCTTCCTCAAGGGCTTCTGGAGAACATTCACAGGGATGAGATGAGACATTTGGACAGAGTTTTAAGGGATGAGGAAAAATTTTGGAGAGGCAGGGAAAGGTGTTTCGGGCAAAGGGAAATGCATAATCAAATATAAGTATGATGACCTGCATGCTTGGAAATGGCAAGTGTCTAGTAGGGCAAGAAGATGGCAAGGAGCGTGGAGAGCGGCTGGCGAGGAGACCTGGGCAGCGACTGTCCAGTGAGACATTCAGAATCACCGAGGGGTCATTTTCCGAGTGAGGAAACCCTGTGGTGGGTTTTAGCGCAGACTGGAGAGGACAAAGGTGCAAGGAGAGCCTGAACAAAGGGGCGGCACTATGATTAGAAGGGAGGGGATGGGAGCACCCAAGTGAAGGAAGGAAATGTAAGAGCACTATTTTCTGAAGACAGTGTTGAGATGGGGCATTATGACGGAACCAGGGCAGAGGGCGTAATAGGTCATGCTTTCCAGGCTCAAACCCGGGGGCCCCGGATGCTATTATACAGGACTACCACAACCTGTTGGGAGCTGACAGTGTTCAATGGCCTCTTTCCCTGAAGAATTAAAAGAGCTACCTATGGGTTAATTTAGGCAGTAGACAGAATCATGCTAAGATACTTCCACAGTTGCTCAGTAAGCCGTGCCTGTGAGGTGCAGCAGGTGCTGGGCAGCACCTGGCTGGCTTGCTCAGATGATATGACTGCTTATTTGACCTTGGGTTTTCTGGAAGAAGCCTGGAACTCTCAGGTAACAACAGGGTAGCAATAACATGACATTCACTGTGAAAAGGAGCCTCTGAGGGAACAGGTTCTCCTTTCACAGATGGGAGAGCTGAGGCATGGAGAGGGAAAGGCTTACAGGTCATATAGTTAGTAAGTTGCAGAGCTGAGCAGAGAATGCAGCCTCTGCGGCACCAAAGCCCCAAGGAGACTGGGACAGCAGGTGCCATGGAGAACTGTTTACCTTTATAGAAAACTCAAGCAGAAAAGAGAAAGCAAGGCCAGAGACACACATGCTAATAAAACTGCGACCACGCAGATTTAGCTCAGCAGCAGTGCACGAGGTACTCACACGGAGAAATGTCCACAAAGTTGGGGTCGATGTTGTGCAGCAGCTCCGTTCTGGGGGATGGGCTTCCTTCACTAGAAAAGAATTTTTTAGGCAACGTTAATTTCCTCTCTCAAATGGGTATGGATGATTTTAATACTTCCTGCTCTTATACTTGCAGGAAAAAACAAATTTGCCAGTTAACAACTTTGTCATGAATTCAGAGATCCCCAAACTCTTTGGTTAGTGCATCTATCTTCAAGTAGTCATCGTTTACTTATAATATAATAATGACTGAACATTTACACAAGAGCTTCAATGTCAAGCACATTTTTAAATGTGACCTTTTGCAATAGACAGTGTGGCTGTATTTGAACAGCAATGAAATGAGAACTCAAGCCACCCGGTGTACACTGCATACTGAATCCTCACAGTGAAATGAAGAACGAGCATCTGCCAAGCTGGCAGCATCAGTATTGCAGATGCAACATGCCTTTGAATATAAGCCTCTGTGAGAAAAACTACTGTCTTCCATGCCTAGACTGGCAACATGCATAGAGCTCATTGAATACAAATGCATGTGAAATATATGTACCTCTTTAACATTTAAAAAAAGGGTATACACAAACACAATCACAACCTATAAGAGTGATGAAAAAAACATGGTCCCTTAGCCCAATCCCCTCATGTTATAGATGAGGAAGGCACAGAGTAAGTTATTGGCCAAATAAGGGGTTGTGTGACTCTCAAAATAGGGCTCTTAAAAAACTGGGAGCAGAGTCACCATCAAACGGATGTGGGGTGTGCATGAAATACCTGGGTCATTTTGCTACTATATACCTGGCCTTATAGAAGGCATTAGACACAATCTCAATCACTGTGAGAGAAAAGTGGACAGCTCAATAATCTAATAGAAGGTAGTCAAGAACTGTTACAACTCAAGTTTAGCTCCGTCTGGTGTGGCTCAGTGGACTGAGTGCTGGCCTGAGAACCAAAGGGTCACGAGTTCGATTTTTCAGTCAGGGCACATGCCTGGGTTGTGGGCCAGGTCCCCAGTAGACACATGAGAGGCAACCACACATTGATGTTTCTTTCCCGTCCCCTCTCTCTAAAAATAAATAAGTAAAATCCTTAAAAACAAACAAACAAACCAAAAACCCCTGGGATTCATACATGCCTGAATAACCAGTTAAGGTTCCTGTTGTAACCAAGAGGCTATGCTCTCAGGTGGCTCAATATACCCATACACCGAACTCACAGCTAGCCGTCTACAGCAGTGGTTTGGGATTCTAAGGACCATAAAATTTTTAAAAAAAATCTGGATTGTGATGGGCAACATTGTATTTTCCACACAAGGAAATGTTAAGACAAAATTAAATTAATTAAAAGCAAAACAAAAAACTTCAACTACTATCATCATTTTGTTTTTCTTCTGAATGTGAGTCCCTTATTAGATGCACAATTTGTTAATATTTTCTTTAATTCTATGGGTTGTCTCTTTGCTTTCTTGATAGTATCATTTGCAGGACAAAAGTTTTAGCATATGATGCCATTTCTTCCTCAAAGGTATGTGTACCAAGCTGAGTTGGATTTAAAAAAATTTGTTTTTGTACATTTATAACACAGTTTTTAGCATATCAACTGTGTGATCACCACACCACAATCTTACAGAATAAATTATGGCCTCATCAAACTCATAAAATGTTTATGGGATTGATTATTGCTATATTACAACATATGTTAGCTTCTATCTTCTATATGTTTCTATGTAATACTACAAATATGGTGGTATTTCATTATTCTTTCATACATTATTCCAAAGTCTCATTTCCACACAACCAAAGTACTAGAGAGTGGACAATGTCAATCCCTTCAGCAGTTTCTGGTCTTCCTTCGGGCCAATTTGGAAGGCCTCACTTTTCCAAACGCAGAATAGCACCGACAGCAAAGCCTTTCAGAGTCTGCACCTCAACGCCACAAGTCACTGGCCATACAAACTTGAGCCTGTTTTTCTCACTAGCAGGATGTAGATCAAAGTTCAGACTTTACAGGGTTGCTATGAGAATTAAATGCAGCAACATATGTAAATCACTTAGCACAGCCTGGGGTGTCTTAAGTGCTGAGTAAGCTGCTCACTTAAAAACAACAACGTTCATTGCAAAATGCGGATTCTGACTCTGCAGACATGAAAAAATTATACAAGACTAGGACCTGAGATGCAGATACAAGCACAATATGTAGATACAATGGACATTAATATCCCTATCCATTCTTCTTGCTGGTAAGAGTTCTCCTTAGGAAATAAGTTGATGTAGCTATAACTTTAAATTTCTAAGACATGTTATGATACATGGGAGAGTCTCTTTTTAGAAAAGTATCAGTGTCAAATATAGCTAGGTCACACATCACACAGTCTACTCAGTATGAGCTGCATATAAACAAGACATATTGCAATCTGTTATCTAGGAATTTTCCTTATTTTTGGGTTTAGGCACATGGCACAATTTAGCTGTATAAGCAACGCTATCTTCCGTAGGCTGTTGATTCCATTTGTGAAAGGTAAATCTCTGAAAAATGACTGGTGATGTTTATAGTAAGCAATTTTTCAATAATCACACAAGTTCCTTGTTTTTAGGTGAACCAAGGTTCACCAAGGTTGATGTAGCTATTAATCAGCTAGATTAATGTAGCTGTATAAGCAATGCTATCTTCCGTAGGCTGTTGATGTTTTTATTATGGCAACTGTTTGTGCTCTGGATTGGCAGAAACTAAGGAGAGCTCTCTAATTAGCTCCTACAAGGTAGGCACCTATGGGACTTTTCAAAGATCTTGGCTGCGTAGTGCTCACCTCCGGCCCAGCATGCACCACTGGCTAAGGCAGTCAGTTCACAATGACCACTCAATGACAGAGGCCGACCTCTACACCAGGGGAATGGGCATGTTTCCTGCATGTCCATTGCAATCAAACTGGAGTTATGGTGGGGGTTTGCACTAGGCTAGTTAGAACAACAGTGGCTAGAATTTACAGAGCATTTATGATATACCGTGTGCTATCTTCAATGCTTTACATGCATTATGATATTGAATTCTTGACACCATGATCTAGACACAGCCTTGGCACACTGCACTTAATGAGTTACGCGATCATGTGGTTAAGCAGGTGATGGAATTGGGTCTGCAACTCAGGCAGATTCCCCGCTCCTAATCCCTTTGCTCGATTGTTTCCTTAGTGAAATGGAGACACGGACTCAGCATCTCCTTGAATGTCCTGTATTTTCACTCATATAGCTTATTATTAAGGCCCGATTAACAAATACCGCTATTCAAATGCCTCCATTAAGAGTTGTTTTTCTCCATCCTCTTGCCCTAAAAACTGATACATTTCAGTACTCTATTTTTATTTATCTCAAATTTCATAGTTTCTGGATTAATTAAAAACAACAGAGCATGGAGAAACTGATCAGGGACTAGTTTCCAATATGTTATAAATATTTTCTAAATGTCTACAGTTTCAGACACTGAGATCACAGCACTGTCCATTTATAAATAGAGTTTCCAGTTTTTGACTTTCATTTTCCAACGAGCTGAAGGGTGGGGCAGTAAAACATTTCCCATAAATAAATGAAATGCTATTACATTCCATATTTCTTTGACCACTAGTTGCTGACCATCTGTCCTAAAAGGACACGCCCTGTAAGGCAGTATCAAATTTTTAGAAACCTGTTAACCCTTACTAAGCATCTTCATCATTGTGATCACCTTCATTCAAGCTAAGCAGTTTTTTAATACATAGTTTTTTCCCCTAAATCCTCATGTAGGGCCTATACAGCAGGTACCACTATTAGCACATTTTACACATGAGGAAACTGATGCTCACAGATGGGAAGTAACTTTCCCAAGATCATAAAGAATAAATGGATAAGATGGGATTTGAACCATATCTAATCACAAAGTTCACATTCTTAACCATTATACTAGTGAAATAAGTCCCTCATTGTACTAGTGAAATAAGAACAGTACTTATGTTCTTTGTTAAGTGGGTGTGGGTGATACTGAGTTTGTGCAAATCCTATGCACCTTGAAAAGCTGTTTTAACATGCAAACATCACCACAAATAAAGAGTTTAGGCATGGAAAGGATCAAGTTTTGACTACACTTGAAGGAGAAATTCATTTGATATATGAGGAGGGAATTTTTTCATGTGCATTTTTATTACAGAATCTTATTAAATTTCTTAAGTAGGCTACTTAAGAAATAAATAATATAAAAAATAATGGAATCATGCCCTTAATATAATCTTTTCCTATTCATTACTGTAAAATAATTGGTAGGACTTCTGGGTTAGTCTCTAGGTAAACCAGCAGGGCCTAATATGCCTTCATTCCAATTTCCATTATAAAACTCACGAAGAATTACAAAGCAATGAAAACTGGCAAGAGTGTTGGAAAATAAAGAGAAGGCCAGACGCTGAAGCCCCGAGGGAACTTCGACTAATGCCAACGCTAAAGAGATCAACAACAAATTCTTGGATTCTACCTAAGAGTCAGAACCTGATCCCAAAGCACATAGGAAAAGATGCATTCATTGTGTCTGCCTTTAGCTGGATGACTCAGGGGCAGCACCACAAAAAATAGGCAATGACTTCCCACTTCCCATTGGCTACCTTCAAAGCTAGGTCCTCATGCCCTTCCTCCCTCAGCACCAGCAGCATCCTTCCCTGTGTCCATCCAGGCAGTGAACACCAGGCTACATGGAAGTAAACAGAAGGAACAAGCATGACCTATAGCATCCTAGAATGCAGCACCTAACGACAAAAAAATCTAAAACAGCCTGCAGAGCACTACATACTAGGAGCATAGGGTAGAAGGTTTTTGGCAAAAGGGTAAAGTAGGGAATCAAAAACAAACAAACAAAAAACCCCAAACCCACGTCATTCTTTAAACATTTTAACTCAAGAAGATATATAGTCCCTTGGCAGTCTTTGAAGGCAGAGCTACTGCTTGTGTTAGATAGCAGCTAGGAAAGAGTGGCCAGAGGAGAAATAAAGGAAGGGCCCTCACCATTATAATCCACCCCCCCCGCCCAAAACTCCTTATGCAGGAGGCTAGACGCAAAAGGAAGACATGTCTCACCAATTAACTCAGCTGTCCTGAGCCCAGTTTGACAAGAATGTAGGGTATCCTGAGCACTGCAAGCAAAACAGGTGTCTACAGGAAGAGGGGAGAGTCCTTAAGCATGTGTGGAGGAAAGGGGCTTCTGTGACAATCTTACTCAGACTGCTGGGTGATCTGAACATCACAAGCAGGGATTACACAGAAGGAAGAGGGGAGCTTATGCTGGGAAAGGGAGCCTCTGTAACAGTTTCACTGAAACAGAGTCTACACTAATTGAGGAAAAAAGCCTTTGTAGCTATACATATTCCCAAGATTTAGAAGGAGGAGAAGAAGGGGGAAACTAGACGCTGACTAAGGTATATAACCTATGAACCCCAATAGTCAGCATGCTTAGATTAGCTAAGTACCCACTTGAAGCCTCAGCTCAAGTATACAGAACAAACTTATTAACAACTTCATTTTCTCTATATGTGGGCAATTTAGACTAGCTGGGGGCCTGCTTGCAGCTTTGTGCTCCTGTTTCGTAAAGAAACTTGCTATCTCGTTTCCACTCTACGTGTTCGTCTCCTGCTTGAATTCATGTCTTGTGAGCGAGACAAGAACTAAGGCAGGGAAGAGAGCCTCTTGACTTGGGTCTCTCCCCATCTCTAACAGTTGGAGTTCCCTAGCATCTTTATTTCATTAATCATACTTATAATGCTTCATCTACAGTTTCTAGTGCTGTTTTTCTTAAACTAGAGCAAGAGCCCAAGAACATGTGACTTTCCAGATTTCTATAGCATGCTGGTGGCCATCTAAATTTGAATCCACACATTCCTCTGGGGGGAAAAAAAGACCATCTTGAAAAAGTAAGACAGTAAAATTACCCAACACCCAAGCCTACAACATAATCAGGAGACAGGATATATTTAAACCCAGGATGGATGTGAGGAAATAACCATCTGAGACCTGAAAGGGCAGTGCTGGTTCCCCCCATACCCCCACCCCCCCCCCCAGCAGGACCAGGCTGGGACTGTGCAAAAGAGAGCTAGGAGTACACGAGGGGAAGAGGCCCAGATCATGTCTGGTAAAATAACCCCTAGGATGATGCTGAACAGGCCTGATACCTGGTAGATCAGACAGCTGGCTACTGGGAAGTCAAAAGGAAGTGGCTTGGAAAGTGCAGGATCAGCATGGCCATCTCGGATAGGCACCAATTCTGAGAGGAGCAGTTCACTAACAAGTGTCTTTTGGAAGGTGGATGGTAAAGGGAAAGGAGAAAGAGGCAACAGGTCAGGGTCCTCCTGAGACAACGCGGTATCATAGAATTATAAGACAGACGAGACTGAAAGGAGCAGCACTTGTTAAAAAAACTGCACTTCACTGTAGCAACAGAAGGTGCTCTTGAACTAAGAAATGAAATGAACTATCCAGCTTCCACCCCCCAGATCACCTGCTATTGAGGGTCCAGGAAAAGCTAACATACGTAAACATAAACACAAAACAGAAAAAGCCAGCTTCTAGGCAATGTTACCATAGCAGCTAAAAACGTAGCAAGTGAGAATTTAAAACACTTGGCAAATCAGAGCACTCCTCCTACTATGAGGACAAAAGCAGAAGAAAACTGTAACATGATATTTCAACATGATTTAATATCATTAAATCAGAAATACTGATATAAAAAAAATACCATGAACCAAAAATTTAGAAATCAGACACTGAACTAAGGGAAGAAACTGAAAGAAAATATGAAATCTCAGAAGTGAAGGGACATTTTATACAACTGAAAGTATATGAAAGCAGATAGATGATAAAGATGAAAAGAGGATAATTGAAAATGAAAGTTAAAAAGTAAAAAGAATCAGAGAGAAACTGATAGAAACAAAAGACAGGTAAATTGGATTCAATAACATCTATAATTGAAGTCCCTAAAGAAGAAACACAAAACAATGGAACATAATATTTAAAACTATAATTCAAAACTTTCTGAAATAAAAGACCTCAATGTGCAGATGAAAGGAATGCACTTTGTGTCTGCGAATATTGACCCAGTGGGGTTACCTCTGAGGCATATCTAGTAAAACCTTAGACTTTAAATAATAAAAATAGTGATAATAAAAATCTTCTGGGCCTCCAGACTAAAGGACCAAGGCACTTGCAAAAGAACATGAGATTGACATTAAACTTGTCAACAGCAGTGTACACAGCCAGGGAGAGTGGGACGGCGCATTCAAGGAAGTCAAGGGAAGACAGTACGGGGCAAGGACTTTGTATCGGTTGAGCTGATTTTTAATTCTCAAGGTTGTATAAAACATTTTAATAGGCATGCAACAATTCTAAGAATCCTGAGAAATCCATTAAAGAATGAATTCCTCCAACTAAGAGATAATTGAGAACACTTTAGAAACGGGCAAACAGTTAGCATGTAACACGCTGTAGATCTGAGACTAAAACAAAATTATGAATAAGGAGAGAAGAACAGTTTACGTGGCCTGCAAAGTAGAAATAATACAACTAAAACTGGCAGACAAGGGTGAGAGAAAGGGTAAAGCTGGATAAACTGGTTGATTTTCCTATAGTCAAAGATGCCATTTAAAGCTAACGAACCAAATGCAGAACTTATGTTTTTAAAATAAAAGAAAAAGACTTAGAGAATTATATTAAGATATTAGTATAATGGTGAACACTGAAATAAAATATAAGTCATTCTAAATATTAAAAGAACTAACAAAAGGTCAAAGGTAAAAGTAAATATAACAGAAAACAATATGACAAAGCTAAGAATAAAAGTACCAGCCAGGGCAATAGATATAAACTCATCTACTGTAAGAAAATATTTTCTGACTGGATCATAAAGAAAAATTGAACACAGTACGTAACAAGTACAGAATGCGCCTTCTTTTCAAGTCCACATGGCAGACACCAAGAAAGACGTCAAGTTTCAAATTTAAAAGAAATGAAATAAGAAGTATGTTCCCTGACCAAAATCGATTAAACTAGAAATCAACAATATCATTAGAGAAAATCTGAAACATTTGGAAATTAAGCAACACACTTTTAAATACATGGGTCAAAAAAGGAAATCACTATTTGCACCATTCCTACCATTATACTTATCGATAATTTTGATGTAAATTCTACCTTGTTAGAGAACAAAACTGCAATCTCAGATTTTTTTAAGGTTTTAATGAAGATTAAAAATTTTTTTGTTTTACTAAGAAATAATTGACATACATCACTGTATAAGTTTAAGGCATACAGTATTCATCTTCTCACATAGATAAAATAAAAAGAAAAGAATAAAGGAAAAAATTCTCCTTTTTGTTTGTAGGTAAAACTGTTGTTACACTTTGTTATAACAGTGCTTATCAAAAGACAATGAAACAAAATCTATACAATGCTGAGAAGAAAAGATGTGACAAGAATTCTTTGTCAAAAAGTTTATGTTTGGGGGTAATAATTTTTTTTCACATGCAGAGATTAAAAGAACTCACCGTTTATGTACTTTTAATAAAAATTACTTTAAAATATTAACCAACCAATCAAAAAATTAACTGAAATTAGGAACTGAAGAGTTAGAAAGATATGCAATAAAAGGGGTGTTGGCAATATCAAAGGTAATTAAGCATTTATACATACAGGTATATGTAATACATAATGTTTTCAGAACGCTGAAAGATAATGCCAGGCTGAATTATCAAACACTTGAAAGTAGAAAATAAGCAGGAAAATATTGACCAGGAAAACAAAGACACACTAAAATTTTCTTTGGGTACTTCTGTTTCCAGACAAGATTACTCAGTCTTGGTAGACCGGACTTGTCCTACCAAGTAGACAGGCAGACTGGACTTACCCCCTACTTAAACAATCCAAAGAAATATAGAATATATAAAACAACAGTTTTCAAAAACACTGGATAGCAGGCAAAGGACAGTGATCCCTGACAGCAAACAAGGGAAGTGAGTCTTATCACTGTCCTCGCTTCCTGTCTTGAGAGAGCGCCTGAGCCCTGCACAGGGAAGGAAACTGAGGCACAGCCTCAGTTGAAGAGACAGAGTTGAGTGTCCAGGGAGACCAAGGGAGCTACAGTGAATAGGACAGAGTGTCAGAGAAGAGAAAACTGCACAGAAAGACAGTTGCAAAGGGTTCCTTAAAGAGTATTTAGCTGAGCACTGATCAGATGTATCTGCGGCAAAATTTGGTGAAGGAAATACAATGGGCAGAAGTGGAGAGTATTCCCACCAAGCATTTAAATGCACGCTTCAAACATAATGACTGCAACAGCAAGGTGCTAACACACCGCAAGAGTGGCTCTGTCAGTGGGCTCAGCACTGGCACCGAGACAGATCCCCGGGCTGGTGAGGGCCTAATGTGGGGCCGCAAAACTTCCACTACAGAGGAAATATTGTTCCATGATAGTCATAAAATTGGTATCAATAATAATCACCCAATAATCAGTCTGGTTGTCTTCGTAATATTTGGAATAAAGTACCATTTTAGTTTGGAAGTCCTTAGCCTTCATTCGGCTCATCAACCATTCTGCTTTGCTGGGCTCCATTTTATCTGAGAAAGTGGGGTGAAAAGTGACTTCTTTCCCCTTTATCTTCCTTCTTGAAGCTGAATCCATGGGAGGAAGAAGTTTTTATAATGTCACACTAGATTTTGAATGTATCTCACATCATCAGAAAGTATTTCATTGCCACCACGGTCACATTGTATCACCTAGAACAGCTTCCCACTGATGAGGGGACAAAAGCCCTTCTTCCCATCATGATTAGGGGTTCTGCTTTTGTTGATAAGTTTAATTAAAGAAAAAAAAAGTAAAAACAAAAGAAGCATTACAAAGTATGAATCCTTTGAAATGTGCTGAAACAACCTATAGGCTGCCTCTCAAGTTGAAAAACAGATTCATTTCAGACTGGAAAGAGCTTGGGGAAGTCATGTCCCCTGTAAATGACAAACATGGTCAGTGGCTTGGAACAGAAGGAAAACTGAAGCAGCTGAAGGAGCTTCTATTGCAATTAAAGTCACCCACTCCAGAGGTGCTGACATTCTCCTGACATTTTAATATTTTATAGCAGGTCTAACAGGAATTGATAACTAGGCGGCCAGTGAAACTTCCGATGCTCTCAGCACAGCTGACTCTGTTTTTCTTCCATTACTGGCATTCCTATTTCATGAGACCATTTTGAAATTTTCAAAAACTACCATCCTCTTGAAAATGGTATTTCTGAGCAAATATCTGACTGGAAAAAGTTGCAGAACTCAGGGCACAGATCAAGTGTCTCTGGCACTTGGCTGTCCTCTTGTTTTTGCTGCTTCGGAAAAGAAGCTCCAGATGCCAATCCGACTGACTGCTTTCTGTCTCAGCGGGCGTGGGCACCAAATGTGCTGCCACCGATACTAAACGAAGGTTTGCCTCGTGCTGCGAGAGGCACCAGCTTCATCGGGGCAGGGGGCTAAGTCACTTTTTCCAGGATCTTTTTTTATCAACGAAGGGGAGCAGAATGAGAGCAGTTCTTCACTTACTAAGGGAAATTTGCTGGATTTCCAGAGGAAAGTCTTAAAATGCTGGATTACACTTTGGGCAGCAATTTTCCTTTTTTTAAAGTAGAAAAGGAATGTGTACTTTTTCATGGTTTAACATACTTGGAGGATGGTTTTCGCTGTATGTTTTCAGTAAAGCCCTGCAGTCAACATTACACATGCTGTTCGAGAAAGGAGGGCACCTGTTTGGTAAGAGGTCGGTCACTATGAGTTCAGTTCTTCTAACACTGAAGAAAGACGAGGTGAATCTGGAATTAAGGGGACCAAACTTTTCCCAATTTTTCTGCAGGCAGAAGCAAACTACTGCCAAACTCTTAAAGGTTACTTCTGATCAAGATAATCTTAAGATTGACATTTGGACTTATAATCCAAAATTTGGTGATGTGGATGAACATCAATGACTTGGACTTCGTGAAAAATAACAAACTCAGTAAATTCAGGGTGGAGGAAACTATTCAAATGAATTCCACTAGCTCTCAACTCAAGCATACCCTCATTTGGCAAAGTGAGCTTCTTGACTGTGAAATCAGGAGAAGGCTGAGACCCAGAAGGGCAGCCATGGAAGAATTAGGAAAGATCAGCAAGAGCAAAGATGTGACATTAGAGACCAAGGCTAAGATTTTCTATGCCAGTGTACTCCCAAGTACTACTATGGGCACAAAAGTTGGACAGTGAAGAAGGCTGATAGAAAAAAAACTGATTTGTTTGAAATTTCGGGGAGAGATCTACAGGTTCCCTGGACCTCCAGGAAGACAAACAAGGGGTCCTAGAGCAACTGAAACCTGAAACAAAGCCGGAGGCAAAACATGTCAAAATGGGAGCTATTCTACTCTGGGTCCAGCATGAGAAGACAGACGTCTTTGGAAAAGATAACAATGCTGGTTAAAAAAAAAAAAAAAAAAAAAAAAAAAAAAAAAAAAAAACAAGGCAGCAGGAAAAGAAGAGGATTAAACACAAGATGGACTGATTCAATCAAAGAAGCGTTAGGCTGTTGAGGACAGGACATTGTGGACATTCCTCATTCATAGAGTTGCCAGGAGTTAGGGCTGACTTACTAATAAGTAACACACACAATTGCATAGGGAAAAAAGTGTAATCAATGTCTAACATCATAAAAATAAATTCTATGTAAATTTTTGTGTATATATTTAGGTACCTTTTCCCCCCTGTAAGTTCACATCTTTTAGACTAGACTCAAAGAGATCTAGGATTCAAAAACCTGAAAAAAAATCTACAATACCCCTAAAAGCATTTCTTTGAAAAATCACTTATTTGTAAGCTGAACTACCATTTTCACACAAAAGCTGTCATCCTCACTCAACTGAGCAGGCTGCCTTAGAGTTCTGTCCTGGGAGGAAAGAGAAAAAGATGTGCAGGCACCTGATGGTTTTCCACACGTCGAAGCCATCCAGAGGCTTGGTGCCGTTCGTGCTGCCCCCGGCCAGCTTCACGAGGGTTGGCAGCCAATCGGAAATATGGATGAGCTCCCGGTTCTTCACGCCCTTCTGTTTCAGCAAGGGGCTGGCCACAAAGCCCACACCACGGACGCCGCCTTCCCACAGGCTCCACTTTCTTCCTCGAAGGGGCCAGTTATTGCCCCCGGCCAAAGTCTGCCCTCCATTATCTGAAATACAGTTAGGTGGTGGCATTAGGACAATATTTAAGAATGGAAGACTTCTATATATGTTCTTATTAAATGGTGCGTAAGGACTGAAGAGGATAATTCCTCCTAATCCTCTCCTGTACCAACTACCCTGTTCCCACCTGAAAGTACCCTCCACCACACAGACATAACCAGACCACAGTGTGGCACAGATCTGACAGGAGACCAATCAGTCCTCTGTGGATAGAGCCCCTGAAAACCAGATGTCCCCTGCGGGTAACTGCTTGGGATGGAGCCCTGTACTAATTGATGTACAAGATTTCAAGTGCCCGTGTACAATGTGGTGGAACAGAAGAGTGTGAATCCAGGCAAGCTGGGCCCTTCTGGCACATGGAAAGAAACTTCTGAATGAGTTTCATTTAGTGACTTAAAGCTCCTGATGGGTGGGGACAACGGACCTTTTTATTTTCCTCCTGGAGAAATTTTCTGACATTTAAACTGGTCATTGAACTGACATTCTACTCCCTGGTGATTTGAACCCTTTCTTAAGCATGAAAGTTGAAGATTTCTTCAGTGGGCTAAATGTCTCTGTAAACAGAACAGTCAGATGGAAAACATAATTGTAAGAAAAATTCCTCCCTTCCCGAAAGGGTGATGGCAAGACCAAAAGCTTCATGGTGCACTGTGCCAAGGAAGAGAAGGGTTTCCTTCCAAGAAAACTGAAGGAATGGAGGACACCGGTGAAGCCAGCAGAGAAGTTACAACAGTGACTGAAGTTAAGTATCCTACCAGCTGCTTAGGGCTCAGAGTCAGAAATTAAGTTGGACCGCGGAAAGTAAAAAGTGATATTTCTTACGCAGTGAGGTTGTAGAATCATATTATCTTCAAAAGTATCCACACACTTAGGTGACTTTAGAGACATATTTTAAACAACGCTTATTTGCACATATATTATACTTACAACTAAACAATTTTTAAAAACTACTGTTACCCAAATGAACCACATGAGGGCGGTAATACAGACCTGCTCTACAGGACCTTACACATATAAAAATCTAACACAGAAATTAAGATCTGTCAAAGCCACAGGATACACATGGAAGGAAAGAGAACTGATTATGTGTTAAGTAAGCACCTACTATGCACCAGGCACCACTTTAATTTCACATTATCTCTCACAGAATTTGGAATCTGATAGACTGGAAGCCTGACACACTCACTACCTGTGTGATGCAAGGCAATTGGCTGCCTCAGTATCTTTATCTTTAATGTGGAGAAAATAATTGAGCCATGGCTGGTGTGGCTCAGTGGACTGAGTGCCAGCCTGTGAACCAAAGAGTCACCCATTCAATTCCCAGTCAGGGCACATGCTGGGTTGTGGGCCAGGTCCCCAAGTACGGGGTGTGTGAGAGGCAACCACACATTAATGTTTCTCTCCCTCTCTTTTTCCTTCTCTTCCCCACTCTCTAAAAATAGATAAATAAATAAAATAACTGCTACCTCATGTATTATGGCGAGAATTAAATGACACCATGTATGATCGTTGCTTAGTTGGGTACCTGGTACAACCTAAGCACTAAGTAAATGGTAGCTAATATTTATGACAACCCCAATAGTCTAATGTTATAATCATTTTGTTGCTTTAAAAGAAAAAGAAATGTGAAAAGGACAATGGGAGGTGAGGGGTAAGTAGGGTAGGAGAGAGGAATGGGGGGGAAATGGGGACAACTGTAATTGAACAACAATAAAAAAATAAATAAAATAAAACATAAAAAGAAAAGAAAAAGAAAAAAAGGAAAGGCCAGTAAGTGGCAAATCTGGGATTCAAACAAGGTCTGAGTGACTCTCCAGGCGGCTTCTGCTCCCAGAGAGTCCCACTCTTGACATTGGGAGCGTGGGTTTGTACCCACAGGCCACAGAGATCTTCACTCCCCCACGGAAACTGCGAGCACAGTCAGCCTCGCAAAGAGAGTGCCCTTCCGATGATGAAGCACGAGGAGGGCTTTGCAAGGTGAAAATTCCCTTTAGAGAAGAAGCACCTTTGTTGCTGGAGGGCAAGAAATTCAAGGACCTACTGCCAAGGAGGCTTCTGATTAAAGCCCTTAACACACCAGATCTCAGTTCTTCTCTGCTTCATGAAGGGGAGGAATTAGAGGAAGGTGACAATTTTCAACACACAGGTGGATGACAATCAATCTTATTTGCTGTCACGGACTTTCAAAAACTTCTCCTTACACCTGACATCTCTTCTTGACAAAAACCCAAGGCCCAAAAAGTCACCCAAGCCAGCGCATTACATACACGTACTACTTCACACACACCCACCTGTATTTTCAAAAGAAGGCACACTGTCTTTAGACAGAGGAATTCCTCCATGTTCCTTTTACTTCTCAGAGTATGTCACCCATAGCCACCATATCAGTTTAAAAAAAGGTGCTGTTCATGTTGAATCACAAGAGTACCCTTGAAAGAAACACTACACTCTACCTGTGAGAACAAGAATAGTTGAGACAGCACTATTATTTTGCTCTAGCACCTGGGTTGTTATAAACAATACTGACTCACTGCCTGTAGAAGATGCCTGGCGTCTCCATTTTAAATATTTGAGATATTATAAAATGTCTCTCGGTTGCGCATATTTGTTACTGCTCGATACAAAACTGCTGGATGATGATGGTGGTGGAAATAAGAGTAGAGATGATGGGGAAAGGGTAGCTGCATCTGGAACCTGATTCTAGGAGCAGCCCTTCAGGTATGACTTAGAAAGGAAAATACTCCAGTCTGTAAAGAGAATTTGGCCACCGCTGCTACTGTAGGAGCTGGAAGGTGTTTCCTCGTAGCACTAGGGGAGGGCGCTGATTCCGCGAGAATGGCTGTTTTTGTCATTGGCTCAGGGTGATGTTTTTGCCATTAGCGCTGATAAGCCATTCTATCTTCAGTTATCGCCGTGGCTTCCTCCCCTTTTTTCCGACAGCACTCCAGAGAGAAAGCACTGGTGACTGACACACCTGCAACTTTTT
The DNA here is from genome assembly GCA_039655065.1 of Glossophaga mutica. NCBI lineage: Eukaryota > Metazoa > Chordata > Mammalia > Chiroptera > Phyllostomidae > Glossophaga > Glossophaga mutica. The sequence continues at coordinate 49,595,298 of CM077305.1, forward strand.
CTGTGGGACTCCCCCGTCACAGAGCCAACTGCAGACGTGGCCACATGAAGAGGGCAATTCCACTTTTCAGAAAGGAGGTGGGGTGTCGTGTCTCCACAGGCAGTACAGGGCTGACGGCCGCCCCGTACGTACCAGGAAAGGAGCAAAATCCGCTACAGACCCAGGCCTTTGAGCAGCAGGGGGGGTGCTGCTGGTCATCAGTTCCAGCGCAGTTTCCCCGGTGTCTCAAGGCATTGGACACAGAACTGGCCAGAGTAACAGCAGGAATCAAATAAGCTCATTTGAAAAAAGGTAGAAAAGGGGGTTTTCCTAGAATGCTCACTTAAATCTGCCATAAATGAAAAGGGGTCAATCGTATTGCATAAAATGGTAACTAGCCTTTGGTGGTGATTACTCTGCAGTGCATAAAGATGTTGAATTACAACAAAACTTACATAAAGTTATGCACCAGTTTTATGTAATATATACCAACTTATATATTGTTATATACCAATTTTACCTCAATACAAAAATTTTAAAAGATAATGGAACCACCGTCATTTCAAACATGTTTATTTTCATTTCCTTCTTAATTTTCCTTGGGCAAAAGTTAATTTTTGTTCTTGTTAAGAATTAATTTTCAAGGGAAATTTTTCTTGTTTCATTTCCTGACTGACTTATGAAAAAACTTCCAAATCCAAATAAGATGACTCCAATGAGTAAAGGAAACTATGAAACATTTTTTTTTCCAGGGAAATGGTTTTTCAGCAATGTTTTTGGCAGAGGGAAAAGCTAATTATAAAATCTTTGCTGTCCAGAAAAGAAATGTCAAAATAAAACAAATGTTGTCATTTACAGATGGTAAATCTCACTTTATAATTCATTATTGAATAAAAATAGCTGTCAAAAAGTCATGGAAAAACATCAGTTAGCCAAAGACCTGAGCAAAAGCCTTAAGTATACAACAACGAAGCCTCACCCATATCCAGTTGATAGAAATGGCGGCGGAACCACGAGGACCGCAGTTTTCAGGACTGCTCCCGGGCAGCGTGATGTGGTGGCTTGGCTGTGGCAGGCTGCCCCGTGCCATCCACGTCCACCTCCATCCCGCTGCCCCCAGGGATCTTTTCACCCGGGCTTGCCCAAGGCATCCTCCTCACTCTGACTCGGGGATCACGGGAGGAAAAGCAAGGAACACTCCAGCAACCCTGCACCAGGGCCTGGCCTTCCTTCTGAACCGAGGCCACCAATCTGAGTGTGACAGATGAGTACACATGACTTCAAATGCCAAGAAGCCTCTTTGTCCGAAAAAGGAACCTGTTGATGATGGTTGCTTCTTTTAGACTGATTTTTTTTTTAAATGACTAAAATGTAAAGTGGAGAGTTAACATGTGTCTTAGTAGTTCATGTAAAGGGTTAGGTTTCTCCCATGAAAAGATTTTGGAGAAAATACCCAGATACTCAATTTACAGCATGATGTTCTCTTTCCTTGTTCTACATTCAACCATTTCTGATTTAATGTGCATTCATTTCTGCTAAGTGTACCTTTCCAATGGGTTTCTAATTCAGACCACTGCCACCATCTGACACTCCCCTCACCCGGCCTCTGGAGGGAACTTACAGAATACTGCAGGCTGCTGTCAGAGGCACACCCGTGCTTAAAGACCTCTGATTGCTTTCCAAGCAGGAAAAAGTTCAAACTTCTGCCCAACACAGAGACTCCTTCACATTTGACCGACCCACTTTTCCAGCATCAACTCCTGCCCTTCCCCATAAAAAGTGCCCTGTGCTGAACACAGAACTAACTTCTCCCTGTTGTTACAGAAGGTTCATGCGGACTCCGTGTTCAGTCCTTTGCCTAATATGCTCTTCCCCTTCTTTCCTGCCACATGTAAATTTTGAGTCCCAGGTTAAATGTCCCATCTTTGGTGAACTTTCCCCTTACTCCCCGAGTCTTTCTCCTCTGTACTTCCGCTGCACTTCTACATACACACTTGTCTATCCCACTTATCTTGGTACCTTATCTTATATACACTTGTCACACTTATCTCTGTGCATTAATCAGTTGTTCACGAGTTTGTCTTCCCCTGTACCTCTGCTTCTCAAGGGCGAGAACAATGCATTCCTAGGACCTAGCACAGGGTGCCAAAGAGGGAGCTCAAAAATTGGAGAGGAACAAATAAATGGATGGAGAAAAGGTCTCTACAAATAAAAATTGAAGACACTAAAAATTAACTGATTACTGCACAGTTTTTATTGAGCTTTTCATCCAGCCACTTCGTGACCTTGACTTTTAGGAAGGCGGTCTGCACCCAGATGCTCCTTATTTTATAGGATAACGGCAAGTGGGGAGCTCTTGGAACCCCGTGAGAATTTAAGCAAATACCATAACTGTCTGTCCAATCTGCCACCTGGTCAGTTGCAATGAAGTCAAAGGGGTTGTTCGAGAGCATCTAAGAAAGCACCGGTCCTGGCCTAGAAGAGAATTCTCATGCACCCCTAACAAATCTTTCTGCAGCACCTGCTGTATACCAGGGACCACGCTAGCTGCAGTGAACAAGACAGGCAGGGCTCCCTCTCATGGTGTAGGCAGAGAAAGAGGCAAGATCTCCCCATTCATGGTAGAAGGTAACTGGGCCTCTTGGAGGAGCTGCCACCAGAATGACAGGACAGAGCCACCCACCATCAGAGAGACCGGTGCCCAGCACAGGGACAGGAGGCTCGGCACCTTGTTCCATTATACATTAGTTGACGGGACATTCTGTGTTGAGGCTTCTTCTTAATTAAATATGTTAAATTAACTATACTTCAAGAATACTCTGTTGTTAGAACATAAGAAAAACTTAAGCTAAATGACTACACATAAAAAAGAAAATGTCTAGCTGTTTTATGACTTTCATTATTTTTCTCTAGTATATCAACTGCCACATTTCTAATTTCTCTGACATGTATGCAAGGGATAGGAATTAAATGCTGTGAGTTCGGGCCCTGACCAGTGTGTCTTGGTAGGTTGGAGCATCGTCCTGTAAACCAAAGGGTCACGGGTTCAACTCCCAGTCAGGTTATGTACCCAGGTTGTGGGTTCAGTCCCCAGTTGGAGTGCATAGGAGAAGGCAACAGATGGATGTTTCTCTCTTACATGATGTTTTACTCTCTCCCCCTCCCTCTTTCTCTAAAAGCAATGAAAAATGTCCTTGGGTGAGGATTAAAAAAATAAAATCAGTGCTGTGAATTTGGGAAAGTTACTCTAAGTTTCCGTGTCTGAAAAACAAGGATAAAAACCATACTCATTCTAGCATAGTGCCTGGCACAGGAGTAGTGTTCAACAAATGTTAGCCATTTTTGCTAGTGATAATCACCACCAGCAGCAGCATCCAAGGGTGCGGAGCAAAACAGGAGCCTATCTGGGTGTTTATGAAACACACACCAGATGTAGGTAGGTAGGTATCACAACCACACTCTAAAACACCATGCTTCATAGAGTAAGTATTCTAAGCATAGAGCCCTCCTTGGTAGCATTCTCTTCTCTGTAGGTAACTTCCTGAGAGTCAAGAAATGAATTGTGAGGGGTTTTGTTGTTATTCTTGGGGCACAGCCAGGGTGACTCCTCTGTTTCCATGAGTTTAAATAAAATACATCAGTTATCAAAGAAAGAGGTTCAAAAGCCTGAGCCTGTGATTCAAATTAAATGTCAAAAACAGAATCTGTATTCAGATATTCATTTGAATATTTGAAGAGGTTTTAAATGGTTTGCAGCATTCAGGGCAGATAAATGCTCTGACCCCCCAACGCCCAGTCTGACACTAATCAGACTTTGCGTCCTGATCAGAGGAACAGGCTCGGGGAGTGTTCCTGCTGCATTAGGGCTCCGGTGGAGTGAAATTGGCGGCCAGACCCCCGGTAACTGACGTAGCCACCAAAAGAGCTGAAGATAAGGAAGATGAATGCAGGGAAAGGGAAAAATCAGGAATGAATGGAGATTAAAAAGAGGAAGATTGCGTAGGGTTGTAGTAAAAGATTTCCTCATTTTAATGGGGCTAACGTCATTGGTTATAGTGAGATACCAATGGGGTTTTAGCTTTCCTGTAACATTTATTAAGGATCAAAAATCTGTCCAACAACTGAAAACATTTGATCTCTAAATGTTAAAATGGAACTGGGAACTGGAAAACTGTCCTAATTTACTGATACTACATATCAGTTGGCAAACAACCAAACTTTTTTCTCCAATGTGGAGCATAGGTAGCCACTGATCTTGGAGATCCTGAAATGAACGTTGCGAGGTGAACAGAGAGTGTTGTGCGCGAACACTCCCAGAGTGTTAGGAGATAGGGGCGATGCTGGGTTTGATCTGACATTCTAGAACCCATAACAAGTGCCACGGAAACCCTGTGTTTGGAGTATTTAGGACCAGCAGACATACATGTATGTTTGTCCTTTTCTACAATTAAAGCTCTCTTTGTGTTCCCTGCAATTTGATCTTGAAAGAATTTCTAATTTTTTTTTTTTTACTAATGAAGTTATGAATTTCAGAACAAACTAAAATTATTCGATACCCTGAGGGAGTATCATGGTTTAGTCACAATTTGACTCCCCTTCCAGGTCTCAAACCCCTTTAAGGTAGCCAGATAATTTTTACCAGACAGCTGTTTAGCTGTCAGGAACGTCGATGGAGAAGTGATAAATGGAAAAGGCATCACAGGCACTTTAGAGTCTGTCAGGATAAATGATGGCAGGAGAGAAGTGAAAATACCATTAAGAGACAGAAGAAAGCAGAACTGTGGATTCAAAATAACAAGCCTACTAAGTACTTGTGTGGTGAGAAAGATGGGGATTGAGCTCGAGGATTTTTCAGAGAATTAAACTAGCAAAAGCTCATGGTTCTCTTCAGGCAAGCAACAACTACTTTCATTTACCTTTATGTTTCCAAATATACAAGTTAAATGTTTTGAATTTGCCCTTAAAGCAGAAACATGTTATTGGGTTTCCGCTTTACGTAAGATAACCTTTCAGGGTTACTCAGAAAAATCAACAGACCAAACTGAGCACTCGGGCAGTTTGGTTTCCCCAGAGCCCCCCCTGACGTTCACTCAATGGTGAAGGCTCTCTGGGTGCTGGGTGTCCAACTATGGCAGCAGGGACAGAAAAACCTCATGAGAACCTTGATCAGCGCAATCCTCTTTGAAGAACAACAGGGTAACATTTAATGACGAAGGCAAACATAACTCAATGCACCTAAATATTAAGAAGTTTGATGAATGCATAGTTAACAAAGGTAGGAAAAAAAAGAGATTTGCTTTGGATCCCCAGATGACATTCGTTCCAAAGCTGAAGTAAATCGAACTGAGTCTGTGGACCCCGGGTCCCCCCGACCAAGTGGGGAGGCAGTCCCCCTTCTGATCGGGGTGCACAGTGAGATTTGAAGAGAGGTGGTGGCCCCAGACATCCCCACAGGGGAACAGTGCCGGCTCGTGGGAGTGGAGGTGGCTGGGGAAGAAGAGAACATGGGGGAACAGCCTGGTCTCTGTGCGTAACGGGAGGCTAGAGGTTAAATGGAGGTATTTCCGCAATGCTGAGAGAGAGAGGGATCCAATATCCGGGAAACTGTCTCCTGAACAGCCATGAACCAGAATGTAAAACAAGAACAAATGGTCAAACAAATCAAAACAAATGCCCTTGACCACAAAAGGCGTCACCAAGTCTCTGCAATTAGATCCTGATGTGGGGCCCACTTAGTCTCAGACAAGATTCTAATAAAATGTATGGTGGCTGGCTTCCTCATTTCGTAGCAGGCTGGAATCTGCTAATCAGAAAGGCACACCGCTGGACATGGTCTCTGTAGAGACCATCCTAAGAGTAAGGGAAAGAATATGAATAACAAAATTAAAAAGTAGACCACAAACTAAAAATGTATGTACCTGTTTCTCCAACATTAGGTGACCTACACTGATGTGTATGACGCATAATAGAATAACTAAAAAATTTAAATGATGCCACTGTATCAATAAGGCGGTAAGAGGCTAGTGGTACAGTTAAGGATAGTTTGCTTAGACCTAGAAAAAGGCTTATAGTCAGTATTTATGACCCCGATCCTATTTACACCAATAGAATGTGACCACCTTCACCTGTCATCTTCCAGCAGAGGTCACAGCTACAAGTACACAGAAGCTTTTACTGCCCTGGCATAGAGTTAAGCCTGCACACTACAAACAGATGATTATTTACAGGTCAAGCAACCTGCCTCCTGTGTTTTATAGCTCCACTGGAATGGTGTTTTAAATCGGCAAGTCAGGGCTTTTCTCATTCCTGGTAATTCCAGGTCACCCTGTGACGTTAGGACAATGGGGGTATGGCCTCAGGGAAGGGACGTCAGCAGACCATTGAGATAATAGGTTTAGCTTAAACAAACATTCAGAACCAGTTAGGGGAGAAAGAGGGCTGGACAGAGGAAGAAGACAGGTTGTTACCCTATGGCGCCCAGGCCCTGTCCCCAGGACTGCATCCCAGGCTGGAGGGAATGATGGATGTGGGGACCCAAAGGTGGAAATAACCTGTGCTTCGTCCTCCCAGGGACAGCAAGGCTCCCTGCATGTCCCTGTGCACAGTGTGGTGTGGCAGCAGCAGATGACAATGACTGCAGGCCCAGTGGCCCTCACACCACAGTGTGGAAGAGATGGCAGTCCCACTGATGAGTGGTTTTCCTCGGATGTGGCAAAAGATGGTCCAAGTCTCTGCAGGCAAGGAGGCTGCAGCAAGGCCTAGGTGGGTGACAGGAGCATGAATAGGATGACGACTGCTGCCCTCAGCTCCAGTGCTTTGGGATGAAATAAAGAGGCCTTGAACCGAGATGACCTGAACTGACTGTAGCCAGGCTTCCCCCACCCAACAGAACTGGGACCCCAGCAGTACCGAGTCCAGGAGGAAAAAGAAGGAGGAAAAAGAAGCAAGTACCGAGTACAGGAGGAAAAAGAAGCAAGTTACACATCCTGGACGTCTCAGTTTGCAGACTGAAATCTGTGATCAATGTGTGTGAGCATTACGGCTGGATGTTCTGTGTTGACAGATATAATATTTGAGGTTTCTTCACAGGCGGAACAGAAGGTGAACCCATTTTTATTGTTGTGATTGTTTTTATTGTTGATGTGGTAATATGTATCTCACTTGTGGACTCATTCACAGATTTTTACCTTCTTATATAAAAGCAACTACAGGAACACCTCACTGCAGGTTCAGGTCCAAACAACCGCAACAAAGCAAATATTGCAATAAAGCATGTCACATGAAATTTTTGGATTCTCAGTGCATATAAAAATTATGTTTACACTATACTGTTTATTAAGTGCGCAATAGCAATAGGACTAAGAAAGCAATGCACAAATCCTAATTTAAAATACTTTGCTGCTAAAAAGTGCTAATCATCTACAGGGAGCGATCACCTTTGGCCAGTAACGGGTCTCACCGCAACGCTGACGGCTGCTGCGTGATCAGGGCGCTGGTGGCTGAAAGCTGGGGTGGCTGTGGCAGTCTCTTGAAATGAGACAACGAAGTCTGCCTTGTCAACTGCCTCTTCCTTTCAGGGGTGATTTCTCTGTAGCACGGGGTGCTGTTTGATAGCATTTTACCCTCAGGAGATCTTTCAAAATTGAAGTCAAGCCTCTCAACTCCTGTAGTTGCTTTATCAAATAAATTTATGTAATAGTCTACATCCTTTGCTGTCATTCAACAGTCTTCACCAGGAGTAGGTACTAGCTCAAGAAATCACTTTCTTTGCTTACCCATAGGAAGCAGCTCCTCATCCGTGAAGTCATGAGATTGCGGCAGTTCAGTCACACCTTCAGGCTCCCCTTCGGATTCCAGATCTCTTGTTATTTCCACCACAACCACAGTTGCTTCCTCCACTGAAGTCCTGCACCCCTCAAAGCCATCCATGAGGGCTGGAATCACCTTCTTCCAAACTCTTGTTAATATTGATATTTTGACCTTTTCCCACGGAGGCATCTAGAATGGTGACTACTTTCTAGAAGGTTTCCAATTTACTTTGCTCAGAACCATCAGAAGAATCACGATCTATGATGGCTCCAGCCTTGCAAACTGTGTTTCTCAAATAATAAGACTTGAAAGGTGAAATTACCCTTTGATCCATGGGCTGCAGAACGGATGCTGTGTTAGCAGGCACGAAAGCAGCATTACTCTCCTTGTACATCGGAGCTCTTGGTGACTAGGTGCATTGTCAATGAGCAGTAGTATTTTGAAAGGATTCTTTTTTTTCCCCGAGCAACAAGTCTCAATGGTGTGCTTAAAATATTCAGTGAACAGATGTGCTGTTATCCAGGCTTTGTTGTTCCAGTTACGGAGCACATGCAGAGTAGATTTAGCATAATTCTTAAGGGCCTTAGGACTTTCAGAATGGTAGATAAGCACTGGCTACACTTAAACTCACAGCTGTATTAGCCACTAACAAGAGAGTCAGTTAGCCCGTCCTTCAAAGCTTTGAAGCCAGGCACTGACTTCTCTCTAGCTGTGAAAGTCCGGATGGCATCTTCCAATAGAAGGGAGTTTCATCTACATTGCTAATCTGTTGTTTAGTGCAGTCACCTGCATTAATTATTTTAGCTAGATCTTCCGAATCATTTGCTGCAGCTTCTACAGCAGCACTTGCTGCTCCGTATTGCACTTTTATGTTGGGGAGACAGCCTCTTTCCTTAAAGCTCATGAGCAAACCCTCTGCTAACTTCACCCTTTCCTTCTGCAGGTTCCTCCCCTCTCTCAGCTCTCACAGAACTGAAGAGAGGTAGCGCCTAACTCTGTATTAGGCTTTGGCTTAAGGGAATGTTGTCACTGGTTTGATCTTCTGTCCAGATCGTTAAACTTTCTCCGTATGGGCAATAAGGCTGTTTTGCTTTCTTTTCATCAGTATGTTCACTGGAGTAGCACCTTTAATTTCCTTCAAGAATTTCTCCTTTGCATTCACAACCTAGCTCACCGTTGGGTGCAAGACACCTGGCTTTTCGGCTTATCTTGGCTTTGGAAATGCCTTCCTCACTCAGCTCAATGACATCTAGTGTTTGATTAAAAGTAAAAGATGTGAGACCCTTCATTTCACGTGAACACTTAAAGGCTACTTGCAGGGTAGCTAATTGTCCTAATTTCAATACTGTTTTATCTCAGGGAACAGGGAGGCCGAGGAGGGAGAGAGAGAAGGGAGAAGAGCCGATTGGTGGTGCAGTCAGAACACATGTAATACCGATGAAGTTCACCATCTCCTATGTGCGGTGTCCCCAAACAACCACAGGAGTAACACCAAAGATCACTGATCACCACCAAAATATAATGTAACATATAACAAATATTCACAGGTTCAGGGCGGTTAGGACAGGAACAGCGTTAGGGAAGGAAAGGGGACTTCATTTTGCCTACCACCACCACAATGATCAAGTTTATCCTAGGACTGCAAACAATTTGCAGACAGAATAACAAAGTTCAGAGAATTATCCTACACAACTCAAAGACCTCCTATAAAACTATCAAGACAGCAAGGTACTAGAATAGGGAGCCTACTTAAAGAACCATATTTAAGTGATCACGCAATATTCAGCAAAGACGAAAAACGTTTTCACAACAAATGATTCCTGAGTAAGTGGGTATCTACAGGAGTGGGGAAAAGAACCTTGACCAACCCTTGTTTAACAATACTTACAAAAATTAATTGAAGATAATCATATTATAACACAATAGTAACAAGAACACAATTAAAATATAGGCAAAGGATTTGAATAGATGTTTCTCCAAAGAAGGTATACAAATGGCCAACAGGCACATGAAAAATAGTTTAATATCATTAGTCATCGAGGGAATGCAAAGCAAAGCCACAAAGAGCTACCACTTCACACTCGTTAGGATGGCTACACCAAAAAAGACAGGCAATGACAAGTGCTGGAGAAGATGTGGAGAAACTGGAACCCGTATACACTGCTGGTGGGACTGTCACAGGGTGTAGCTACTTCGGAAACAGTTGGGCAGTTCCTCAGAAAGTTACCACATACAGAGCTAGCATATACGCAGAAATACCACTCCTGGGTATATACTCAAGAGAAATAAAAACATATCTACATAAAAACTTATATATGAGCCACAGCTGATGTGGCTCAGCTGGCTGGAGCGTCGTCCTGCACACGTGAAAGTCTCAGGTTCCATTCCCAGTCAGGGCACACGACTAGGTTGTGGGTTTGGTTTCCAGTCGAGGTGCATGTGCAAGGCAGCCAACCCATGTTTCTCTCTCAAATCTGTGTTTCTCCCCTTCTCTCTGTCGCTCTCTCTCTTCCCCCTCCCCCCTCCCTCTCTCAAATCAATAAATGTATCCTTGTGCAAGGATTTAAAAAAATAACAAAATAAATAAATTTTAAAAGACTTAAAAGCCCCATATATTCACAGCAGCATTATTTATAACAGTCTGAAAAGTGGAAACACCCACTGCCCATTCATTGTTGAATGGATTTTTAAAAAATGTGATAGATTTTCAGTAATACGCAGCAATATAAGAAATATTTCACAATAAAAAGGAATGAAGTGCTGACACATGCTACAACATGAATAAATCTTGAAGACGTGATGCTACGTGAAAGAAGCCAGTCACGAAAGGCCACACACTGTATTACCCCATCTGTATGAAATGTCTAGAACAGGCAGATCTGCAGGGACTGGAAGAAGAGCAGGGGTTGCCAGGGCCTGGTAGGAGTAGGGAAACATGAATGGACACAGGGTTTGGTGGGGGAGGTGGTAAAGATTAGATGATGGTGATGATCGTGCAGCTTTGTGAATATAGTGAAAACCACTGAACCGTACACTCCAAAAGGGTGAATTTTATGGTAATATGAATTATATCTTAAAACAAAACTGTACCGGAAAAATAAAGATGGATCGAAGAAAAACATAAGAGAATAGCTTTCTAGAAAACAATGAGAATATCTTTATAGGAAAACCTAAGACACTATCTCTGTGACTTAGGGATAGGCAAAGCTTTCTCAAACCAACAGCCTTTGAAAAATACATTTGTGTACAAAAACTGGTAAGAGCCGTAAGCGTATAAGAGGATGCAGAGTGATGATAAAGCTTCAAAAGCAGAATTAAGCAGTGGGAGGAAATATATACAGCTTGGTCAGCTGGTGGGATCTCACTGCAATTAAACATCCACCGTGTACTTTCTGTCCTCTGGATGAGAGGCGGTGGGTTTAGGGGAAACTCTCCTTCGAGTCACAGGAATGAGCACCATCTGCCCGATGGCCACAGTCCCAGCCCGGCCGCCTCATGCACATCTCAGAGCACAGGCAAGGATGCCCTCAGGACAACAGATGCGACTCTTCCAGACAGGGCATTCCAAATCCTACCCCAACGCTCAAAGCCCAGAGCTTCCGGGGCATGTCAGATTCTTTGTTCTTGTTTTCACCAGTCTATCAGATTCACTTGGCTTCTTTTCCCAACAGTCGAACCACCTTTCTGGAATCAATGTGTCTCTCTTTCGTGTGCAGACCCCTACTTTTATACCTCAATTTTTCATCACAGCCCTTTGTTGTAAGCTGACCCTCTAAAACATCTGCCTGGCATGTGAGGTACAAAATTCTTTTTTTTTTTTTTTTAAAAAAACCTTTTGTATGTACACAGAGACTGCTTCGTTGTTTATTCCATTTTTGGCTTCCTGCAAGTTTAAATATGGAATCAAGTGGAAAATGACTTCAAAATAGTTAAGAGATTATATAAATCTTTTCCATACTTCATGTAGTCAGTCATGACTGTTATATTAACCCTATCATGTATCAATGGTGTGCTAGCGATTTCTTTTATTTTCTGATTTACATACAGTAAAATTCACTTGTCTTGGGTTGCAATTGTACAAATTTTGACAGATAGAGCTGTATAAAAAGTCGCAATCCAGATACGGAATGACTCCGTCACCCCAGAATCAGCCCTCCTGCAGTCCCTTTGTAGTCCTCCACCCCAGCCTTAACTCCTGGCAACCACTGGCGAAGTTCTGCCTTTTCCAGAATGTCATACAAAAAGAATTGTAAAGTGTGTAAGCTTTTGAGTCTGGCTTCTTTCATTCAGCATAATGCATTTGAGATTTATGAATTGTAGCGTGTGCATCCACAGTTCATTCCATTGCTGAGTAGTGGTCCAGCAATGCACCAGTTTCATTTATCCATTCACTAGTTCAAGGACACTTTATTTTTTTCTAGTGTTTAGCAACTAACTGTAAAGTTGCTATAGACACGTGAGCACGGGCCTACATATGTAGACGTGTTTTCATCCCTCTTGGGTAGATCCCCACAACTGGGATTGCTGCTTTCAGGATAGTTTTTCGTCATCTTTGGTTTTCAGCAGTTTGACTACAATGTGAACGTAGTTTTCTTTAGGTTTATCTTGATGGGATTTCACAGGGCTTCCTGAATCTATCCATGTATCTTTCACCAAATCTGTGAAGTTTTCAGACGTTATTCCTTCATATATTTTTCTCCTACACTAACATTTCTCCTCTCCTTCTGGGACTCTAATGACATAAATGTTAGACGTCTTGGTAATCTTCCATAGGTTCCTCCCTGCACTCAGTTCAACTTTCCCCTCTCTCTTCCTCTCTGTCTTTCAGATTGTGTAATGTCTACTGATCTGCCTTGAGGTTCGCTGACCCTGTCCTCCATCATCCTCATTCTGATACTGAGACCACAGAGTAAATTTTTAATTTTAGATACTGTATTTTTCAGTTCTAAAATTCAGTTTTGTTCTTTTTATTCCCTTTCTATTTCTCTGCTGAGAAGTTCTATTTTTCCATCCATTTCAAAAGTGTTCAACTTTACCTTATGGAGAATGGTTATGATCAACCCAGTGAGATCCAGTTTACAAGTATTAACTCACCCTCTGTGGACAGAGTGCCAACGTTAGTTTAGTTTCTAAAGCCTTTGCTATGCTGTTGGGGTTTGCCCAGCATGTGCACCACTTAAGGGTCAGCTGAAACTTGGGCAGTGGTTTAGGCTGCAGCTGAGCTGCCCCTCTGGGTCCGTGTGGCACATGCAGCCCGGGAGGTGAGTGTGGGACTTACGTCAGTTCTCACACAGAACCCGGCTCTCTCCTCTCTGAGAGTCCCTCCCATACTTTCTAGTCCTCAGGGTTCCTTTTCCCTGGTTTCTCTGGGCATAAATCTAAGTTTCTCTCAGGTTTTAGCCGCCTATTCTATAATGCACTTCTATACAACTGAGACTGCCTTTGGGAGCAAAGCAGCAAAAGAAAAGAGATAAAATAATGGGATTCTCCCACACTGTTTGGACAAAAGCAGCTCCCTTTTCCTGGTCTTCTAATTAGAGAGAATCTTCTTTGGGGATTTTAGGGGGCCAAACCCTCCTACCAATGCAATGCAAATCCTCAATTGGGACTGGCCTTGGGGAGAGAAAAGACAAAAAAAAAAAGAAACAGAAAAAATGAGAAGTCCTCTATATTCTCAAGAAAAGGACCCTTGCCCAAACCTCTGGTTAGAAATCAGGAGTTTCACGTGGAGACTGCCGAGATGCTGCCGAGGCCTGCTACGTAGTTCTCTAGCAACGTCAGCCCTTGGGTCAGAGCCCAGAGACAGGAGACAACACCCCACAAAGCTGACTCCTGGTGCGAGGACTGATAAAGGCTTGCTGTCATTCCCATTCACCATCTGGCTGCTCTTGTTTACTTTTCAGGTGCCCCAGGTTGTTGTTTTCTGTATTGTCCTGAGTTTTTAGTTGGAATCCATGAGAAATGCAGCTTTGGGTGTCCTCCTCCATCCTACCTGGCACCAGAAGGGTGGGCTTCTGAGTTTAATGACAACAACCAATGCCTGGTCTTCACTACTGCTGGTGTTTTTAGCTTTGCCTGAGTCAATACAGAAGCAGAATCAATGACACCTCATGTTGGTAAGAATAAAAGAAGGAAACTATTTGAAAGGCCGTGAGTACCTGCTAGGTGCCTGTGACTGCTGTCAGCACTGCATGGGGGGTGGGACACAATAGAAACTCAGCACACGGTCCCTGCTCTCAAGGGCCATGGCAGCCATGGAAAGCCTGGCCCTTGGGGGAAGCACAAGACTCTCCCCAATGAAGACTAAAAAGGATACAGAGAAAGAAAAGGGAGATGACAACTGGGGAATTAGACAAAGTGGCACGGAGGCCGCTCAGCTGGACCTTGACGGAGAGGAAAAGGCACATTCCATCAGAGGGAAAAGGGGCTTCCTGGGGCAATTATTCTTCCAAAGTGGGTTTTGTGCCCCTTTGATTACATGTTGAGTTGGGTTCCCCCAAAGGAGACCGAAGGAGGTTTCTAAGGGCATTTTATTACTCCTGACCCTGTTCTTTTTTACTGACTCCTTTTCTGTCACTCTGATAGAAAGGGTTCCAAGGACCTGGGTCAGAGTGAGGACTGGGAGCCAGGTCAGTCAGGCTAACATGCAACAGGGGATCCTTCCCGGGAAGTCCTGAATCACCCCAGACACAATTCTCAATAATTGTTGCAACTCAGCTGGTTGCTGGCATTGTTTGTATGCTTCAGCTGAGTTAAAGCATTCGGAAGTTTATTTTTCGTATTTTATTTGGATAGATTCCTACAATCACAAGGGCAGTATCTTCATTTTAGGACAGTATCTATTCTATATGAATGTATTTTTTTGCTAAGGAGTCAGAGAGGCTTTGCCTGGAGAGGTTGCCTGTGAGCAGACAACCCCAAAGGAGGGCAGAGCAGTTGCACAGATGGCCTGCACAAGCAAATAGGGGCCAAGTCCATTGTGATTTTTCACGTGCAGCTGTGTGGAAAATGTCTATGCTGGTGACTCAATGTCTTTGGGTTTCTAGCTTTAAATGACAGCAGGGAAGAGATCATTTTCAAACCTTGGGCATTTAGGGACATTGGTGAACTTCAGCCAGCTTTGAGCCTATGAGCTACCATGCATTGCACTCAGTATGGAAGAAAGACTTAAAACAATGTAAAAGAAGGGAAGCCTGTTGCAACCCAGGCATTAAGCATAGAACAGCACAGCTGACACAGCAGCCAACCTGACAGAGATACTGTGTCTATTTCCTGGTACGGAAACTTAGCTTCCCCCTAGTGTGACTGGATGCTGGGGTCTTGCTTGACTGTATTTTCTGGAATGAGGTGTGCTCAGGGGTCACATGTAAAACGCAGAACCCATGACTGTGTTGCATTTGTGCCTCTTCATGGTTTTGCCTGGGAACTCTATCTTTTGTAAAAGACCTTACTGTGTCCCCTGATCCCCACCCCCCACTTCTACTCTCCTCCTGGCCGGCTGCTGGGACTGTATTTTGTCGCTTATCTAACACAAAATAAACAGAACAATCTGGAGCTAATTTAAGTGGTTTACCCTATCAGGATACAGCTGGGAAAGATTTTAAGAAAAAGGCTCAACAGGAACAATAGCGCTGTGAAGCTGAGCGGCGGCAGAGAGCACAGGAAGGCAGTTTCAGACAGCCTGGCAGACAGCTGTCAGCCACTCCAATAACAATCCCCGTAGCCAATGAAAACGGGCAAGGTCTGTGCGGGCAGCTCAGCCGGAACACCAACAATGAAAACAAGGGCTCAGAGGGCGTTCTTCCTCAATGGCCCAAGTGTCAGGGCCCCCGGTCTCCAGGGAGCCCTTCTGCAGGGCTCCCATGCAGCAAGGACTGAAGAGGAATTGCAGATGAGAGATATTTTATTTCTCCACAACCCGGGCCAAGACTTAAAAAAAAAATTTTTTTTAATGTGCATGCATACATGCTGGCTTTATCCTGACTTACGAATCCAGCAAGGCCTGCAGAGAAACATCTGTTTCTGACATCAATTTCTTCCAGTCTGCAGGCTGGTTGTCTTTTTAACTCTTTGGGGGCCTCTGGCTAGACCTCGAATTTCCTGGTGCAACCTGACAGAGGTGAGAGGGCTTGAGAGAGTTAAATGAAGCTATTTGTTGCCCTTGAAAGAACTTGCAAATGCTTTATATATTTAAAAAACAAACGCTACTTGGATCAAGCTCTTGACAAAAATCCAACCAATTAGGTAAACTGTGTAATCCTAAAGGCAGCGATGGATGTTGTGTGTGGAGAACACCACGTAGGAAGCACGGCGCCCGGGGCTCCAGAGTCTACCTCCGCTCCTCTCCACAGCAGTTTCCCCACCGAGGACCAGACGCCCTTATCCTCTTCTCCATCACTTAATTCATGCGCACACCTTCTTCCAGAGAGCACTCAACTTAGTAAAAATTTCCCTCTGACAAGGGCAATCTTTGGGGCTATTACAGAACAGATTTGTATGAGGTTGCATAACTTTAAAAAATAATCCTTGTCTATGTTCTTAAAAAAAAAAAAAGAATGCCATCTGGAAGGTTCAATAAACAATAAACAAATGAAAAAGTAGAAATTAAATAAATGTTTCATTAGTCACTTTTGCTATATCCTATGTCACAACAGATCATTTAAATAATATCGATGATTAAATCTTCCATGATAACAGAACTAACTTAAGATTTCAGGGTACAAATAGGTAGAGATGTAGATAGGTTCTCTAAAAGCAGAAAAGAATATAAAAACTTCTAAAGGACAAAAAGACAGGAAGGCAGGGAAATATCCCCTTTGGAAATGTATTAACCTTCCTATTTTCAGAGCATGTAAGTTTGGACAACGATTCCTTCAGAAATATCTGAGCACCCTTAAAAAACAATGCAGCTAGCTGAGAACATGAAATCTCTGTAGAGCAGCTCTAAAACAATAGCGTATATCAGAACCCCAAGAAAGCTTGTTAGTGCGCAGATGGCTGGGCCCCACCTCCAGAGTTTCTGTCCAGAGCAGGGTCCAAGAACTTGCATTTCTAACAAGTCCCCAGGTGGTGGTGACGCTGCTGCTCCTAAGACCATACTTTGAAAACCATTGCTCCGGAGTCAGATTCAATAGCTGACACATTAAAGTCAACCAGCTTTGCTCTCTATCTTCTTTGTTGTTCTTCTGGATCACCACTGGTCAAGCGCAGTTGAGCAGTGAAGAGTGGAAAATGAGCAACACAGACAGGCACTGAATCGACGTAAAATATTCAAAACAGTCACACAAAGCAAAAGCCGCTAGATCTTACCTTCTGTGAGGATTAAGCTATAAAAGAATTATTAAAGTCACTATTTTCTGAAGGGTAAATTGTCCTTGACTAATGGATGAAAAATACGTGGCAAAGGAGACATTCTTATAATGATGAGCCCCTGAGTCCAGGCTCCAGATCAGTTGTTCTCATGGTGGCAGAATCTCACGGGGAACCAGAAGGTTATTTGGAAACAAATGCAGAGAAGACTGTGATGCGAGTCTGCCTGGAAGGTGCTCTGCCCCGTAGAAAAGAGTGTCCAAATTTCCATAATGGGACCCGCCGAATATCAAATGGTAGCTTAGAGATCAACGTGAAAATGATGAAGTCAAGAAAGATTTGACTGCAATGGCAATAACAACTAAAAAGATAGAAAAAGGAGGGCGGAGTCTGCGCTCCGGGTCCCGCTGCGGCTGCGGGTGCTGCACTTCCAGCTTCTGAGGGAAGGAGGCTGAGGCCTGGGCCGAGCCCGGAGCCGCCGCTCGCCGGAGCCTCCTGGAGCCCCCGCGCCGGCTCAACCTGGGGGCGGCCTCAGGCCCGGCCCGCCGCCGAGCCCGGGACAGAGGCTGCATGCCCGAGGACCAGGCCGGCACAGCCATGGACTTCCGGCCAAGATGGAGGCATAGGCGGACACACCGTGCCTCCTCTCACAACCAAAATTAAGGACAACAAATATTTAGAAACAAGAAAACAACCAAAACTTATGGAAAATTGAGCTGTACGGAAGTCCAGCAACCATTCATCCAGACCAGTAGGAGGGGCGGAGTCGCGGTAGGAAAGAGTGGAGGTGCGGACCCAGGAGCGCAGGTGGCAGCGGCTCGCAGTTCCCAGGTGCACGGGTGGCGGCTGGCGGTCCTTGGGCGCACAGGCGGCAGCTGGCGGACCCCGGGCACAGGGGGGCAACTGTGCAGACCCAGTAAGGATGCACAAGGTGGCTGGCTGACCAGGGGGTCCCACATTCGCGCATGCAGACGGTCCAGGTGGAGGAGAAGTGGCGGAAGGGACTGAATCCAGGAGAGAGCGGAGCAGACGCCATTGTTCCCTCTCAGACCCCGCCTCCACATACAGCGTCACAACCCAGCGACTAGGCTGCCCCACACTGGGGAGCGCCTGAGGCTCCACCCCTCACTACGTAACAGCACGCACGTGTGCGCAGATAATCCAGGTGAAGGGGAAGCAGCGGAAGGGACTGCAGTCCAGAAGAGAGCAGAACAGGCGCCATTCTTCCCTCTCGGACCCCGCCCCCACCTACAGCATCACAACCCAGCGACTGGGCTGCCCCGCCCTGAGGAACACCTAAGGCTCCACCCCTCATACGTAATAGCTGCGACCAGACTAAAACCAAACCAAACCAAAACAAAACAAAAAACCCCACCAAAAATGGCCCAAACTGGAGAAAAAGTGAAAACCCCAGAGTCAATTCCTCTAAGCAACGAAGAGATAGCCAACCTATCAGATGCACAGTTCAAAGCACTGGTCATCAAAATGCTCACAGAATTGGTTGATTTTGCTCATAAATTAGATGAGAAAATGCAGGCTACAATACGTGAAATGAAGGAAGACGCATGGGGAACTGATAGAGATGGAAGGAAAACTGGGACTCAAATCAATGGAGTGGACCAGAAGGAAGAAAGAAACAACCAAACAGAAAATGAGGAAGAAACAAGAATTCAAAAAAATGAGGAGAGGCTTAGGAACCTCCGGGACATGGTTAAACGTCCCAACATCCAAATTATAGGGGTCTCAGGAGGGGAAGAAGAGCAACAAGTAGAAAACTTATTTGAACAAATAATAAAGGAGAACTTCCCCAATCTGGCAAAGGAAATAGACTACCAGGACGTGCAGGAAGCTCAGAGAGTCCCAAAGAAGTTGGGCCCAAGGAGGAACACATCAAGGCACATCGTAATTACATTAGCCAAGATTCAAATGAAGCAGAGAATTCTAGAAGCAGCAAGGGATAAGGGGACAGTCACCTACAAAGGAGTTCCCATCAGACTGTCAGCTGATTTCTCAAAAGAGACCTTCCAGGCAAGAAGGGGCTGGAAAGAAATATTTGAAATCTTGAAAAGCAGGGACCTACATCCAAAATTGCTCTTTCCAGCAAAGCTGTCATTTAGAATGGAAGGACAGATAAAGCGCTTCTCAGATAAGGTCAAGTTGAAGGAGTTCATCATCACCAAGCTCTTATTATATGAAATGTTAAAGGGACTTATCTAAGAAAAAGAAGATAAAAAATATGACAATGAAAAGACAGCAAACTCACAGCTATTAAGAACCACACCTAAAACACAAGCAAACTAAGCAAACAGCTAGAACAGGAACAGAACCACGGAAATGGAGATCATATAGAGGGTTAGCAACAGGGGTGTGGGAGGAGGAGGCGGGGGAAGGTACAGAGAATGAGTAGCATAGGTAGTGGGTAGAAAATAGACAGGGGCAGGATAAGAATAGTATGGGAAATGTAGAAGCTAAAGAACTTATGACACAAGGACATGACCTAAAGGGGGGAATGTGGGTGGGAGAGGGTGTGCAGGGTGGGGGGAATGATGGGGGAGAAATGGGACAACTGTAATAGCATAATCAATAAAATATATTTAAAAAAATAAAAAAAAATAAATAAAATTAAAAAAAATAAAAAAATAAAAAGATAGAAAAAGGAGGTAATTGAGAGAATCTAAAATAGACCCCTCAGTACACAACAGTGAGGTCAACTATCATCTTGACGATTCCAGTCATTTTGTTTAAAGTATCCATTTTAAAAAACTGAGGAGCCAATGCAGGCTTCTGTCAACTCTAAAACTATACTTCTAGTGAGTGGCTGTCTAACCAGGATTTCACTTCCTACAGCCAAAGTGGCTGCTGTGAGGTTGCTGATGGCATTGCTGCAGTGCACGAAGACCATGTGGATCTGAAGACAAGAGAAAGAAGAGGGACTGTAGAGATGCTGTCTGGCAGCCTTAACAGCTCTTAAGGGCGCTTCTCTCCAGCAAGCTGGTTCTGATACTCCGGTGATATCATCGTACGGCACCCAGAAATGTTTGCCAGAGAGGAAGTGAGGTCATGGGGTGATCTGGTGAGGTCCACAGCTTGCCTGAGACTTAGCCTACTTCATGGGACTCAAAAATGAATTAAAACTACATTTTAAAAGCCATATCTTCCACCTGGTTCCTATCACTGTTTTTGGCTAGCAGCAAAAGGACCTGTCAGTTTTTATCTGCAGGAGGTAAAAGGGGGCAGCACATTTCAGGGGGAAAGCAAATAATCATATTTGCCAGGACGGTTTCAGGTTTACCAAACAGCGGGTGGGGCAGGAAGCACTGCACTGATCCAAATAATTGCAACGGCAACATTTCTCTCAGCTAGACACCTAACGGCACAGGGCCAAGGAGAAGGTATGTTTTCAGCTCATAATATGGAGCAGAGTTCAGACAGGAGCTTCTCCAACTATCTGACTCAGGTACCTACATTTTAGAGGAAAATTTTTCTCTTGGGATCAATTCACAATACCACTGTCTATTCCCATTTCTTGATGAAAACCACACATGTAATCAGAAAGTATTTTTAAAGCAGCTTTCCTGAAAAAATATTCAAGGAATTAGAAAGAAGAATCAATGTATCATTTTGATCACTTAAAAGCACCTACCATGGTCACCAAAACACGCCGAGCTCACAGGACCAGACTCAGGTGAGTCGGGGGAGCCTCCAAGAACGCTTCCTGGGCAGCCAGGGCAGAACTCCCTCGCCAGGCCTTTTCCCGCCAGCCAAAATCATGAAGGGGACCAGGCTTTTAAACATAGTTTTAATTTACTTCGAGTATCATGAAGTAGGCCAAGTCACAGACAAAAAGCTCAGAAAAGTGGATAGATACATGCAAAAAGATAGATTAAAGATTTAAATGTAAACACCTAGAAGAAAAGATACAGAAAAAGTTCCTTGACATGGGTCGTGGCGATGATTTTTTTAGATATGACACCAAAGGCATAACCAGCGAATACAAAAATAAACAAGTGGGACCACATCAAACAAAAACACAAACCAAAAATCTACATCAAACAAAGTAACAAAAACAAATACCAATACTACATCAAACACAAATAGCAAAGCTTCTGCACAGCAAAAGAAACCATCAAAAAAAAAAAAAAAAAAGAAAGAAAGAAAGAAAGAAAAGGCAACCTACAGAATAAAAAAAGTATTAGCAAGCCACACATTTGATAAACCGTTAATATCCAAAATATATAAGGAACTCATACAACTCAATAGCAAAAAACAAACAAAAAATTTTTAAAAACCAAATAATCCAACTAAAAATGAGCAACAGACCTAAATAGGGATTTTTCTGAGACAGACACACAAATGACCGACAGGTACATGAAAAGTTGCTCAACATTATTAATCACAGAGAAACGCAAATCAAAACCACACTGAAACATCACCTCACACCTGTGTGGATGGCTTTTAAACAAAAAGACAACAGATAAATGCTGGCAAGGATGTTGAGAAATGGGAACCCTTGTACACAGTTGGTGGGAGTGTAAATTGGTGCAGCCACTATAGAAAAACAGTGTGAAGGTTCCTCAAAAAAATTAAAAATACAGCTACCATATGATCCAGGAATCCTACTTCTGGGTATATATCCAAAGGAAATCCAATCACTATCTTGAAGACATATCTGTACCCACCCTCCAAGGTCACCGGAGATTATTTACAATAGTCAAGACATAGAAATAGTGCCCACTGATGGATAAATGGATAAAGAAGATATCTCTCTCTCTCTCTCTCATGAATATTATTTAGCCATGAAAAAGAAGGAAATTCTGCCCTTTGCAAAACCATGGATACATCTCGAGAGCATTATGCTAAGTGAAGTTAAGTCAGACAGAGACAAATACTGCGTAATCTCACTCAAGGACGTAATCTCCCTAAAAAAACTCATTGTAACAGAGTAGACAGGCGGCTGCCTAGGGGACGGGTGTGTGTTGGGGGTGAGGGGAAAGTGGGCCGTTGTGATCTAAGAGTACAAACTTCCAATTATATGATGTGTAAGTTCTGGGCCCCTAAAGTACAGCATGGTGACTATAGTTAACAATACAGTATTATGTACATGAAAGTTGCTAAGAGAGGAAATCTTTCTTGTTGTTCTTAAAGGCGGGGGTGGGGGTAGTAGCCAGTAGGCAAATGTGGCTATTGAGCATTTGAAATGTAGCTAGTCTGAACTGAGCTGTGCTACAAGTATAGTATATATAGCAGGTTTAGTATGTATATTTTTAAAAGATTGTAAAGTAGCTCATTGATAACTTTTTGCATTGATTACTTGTTGAAGTGACAATATTTTTTAAAAATATATTTTATTGATTATGCTATCATCATTGTCCCATTTCTCCCCCATCAATCCCCTCCACCCTGCACACCCTCTCCCACCCACATCCCCCCCTTTAGTTCATGTCCATGTGTCATAAGTTCTTTAGCTTCTACATTTCCCACGCTATTCTTGCCCTCCCCCTGTGTGTTTTCTACCCACCGTCTATGCTACTTATTCTCTGTACCTTTTCCCCCTCACTCCTTCTCCCACTCCCCTGTTGCTAACCCTCCTTGTGATCTCCATTTCTGTGTTTCTATTCCCGTTCTAGTTGTTTGCTTAGTTTGCTTTTGTTTTCGGTGTGGTTGTTAATATCTGTGAGTTTGTTGTCTTTTTACTTGAAATGACAATATTTTTGATATACTGGGTTGAATAAATTTATTACTAAAATTAATTTCGCCTGTTCTTTTTAATTCTTAAAAATGTGGCCATTTAAAATTACATATGTAGCTCACATTTATGGTTTGTATTAAAATTCTATTGGACAGCACTGGTCTAGAACCTCGCTTTAATAATTCTCTGACCATCCTTAGGATACGCAATCCTTCCATACCACCCTTTTACTATATTTGAACAACCCTTCACCAAGTCCCAATTTCCCTCCTTAGCCAGCTCAAATTCCATGGCCCATGTCACTATAATATTTTCTTTAAACATACCAACTTACCCTTCTCTCTTTTCATTGTGCTCAGCTGGGCAAACAACCTCAGGAAATTCAACATTCCATGGCCCATCAGGTATCTAGAAACCAAGTATCACCAGTGTTTCCTCGGCTCAATTTTGTCATCACTAATTCTCTTCTTACTGGAAGCCCAAGTGGCTTGACAGCCCGCACATAATCAGTAAGGGACAGAATGAGCAACAGTTTCAAAGGAAACATCACTAGTCAAAAAAAAAAAAAAAAAAAAAAAAAAAACCCTGAATGGGTTCCTATACCCAAATCTGCCTCACCCTGGCTGTGTGAAAGTAGAAAGTAACTTCACCTCTTTGGAGCTTGAGCTCCTCGTATAATATGAGGCTCTTAGTCTTTCTAGCTCTAACACGCTAGGACTTGGTGAAGACAATAGAAGTCAGTATGAACATGGGGCTAAGAGTAAATGCTTTTGACACTGTCTCTGCCTGGGCCAAAAGCAGCAGTTTGCATGTAGGTAGTTTATTTTGGAAGTGGTCCTGGCAAGCAGGAGAGAGAGGCTGGGGTTGCTGAATGGGGAAGGAGGAAAAAGCCGCACACAGATGTGTTATCAAGCTGCTCCATCTCACTGGCACCCTTTGAGAAACCTAAGGAAATTCATCTCAGAACTGTCACTCTGGGGAACATATAGGGAACACACTTATCCAATGGCTCCCAGTGAGTTAGGGTGGCTCACCAGGCTGCAACTGCCAGCACATCTAGGTGATGTACATGAGGGCTCAAGGTGACATTCTGGTCGCACTGGGAGAAGCTGACCAAAGCTGGCTCTGAACTTGCCACCAGAACAGCAGCTGGAGCAGGATGGGGGGCTGTGAGAACCTGCTGTGATGTACAAAGGTACTGATGACAGCAACTGTCTTTTTTGAAATTTATCTCCCTGCTTTCAATGTTCTTCCCAGCTTTGTCCACCTGGGGAAATCCTTGGTATAGACGCTGATAAGCATGCCTTAATAAGTGTGGTTCCTAATGAAAGACTAGAGCCAAGGTTGCAACTGTGGCTTTGCTTTTAACTATGGATCACTCACTTGCCCCTTAAGCCCATATCTTCATCTGGAAAATAGAGAATAACACACCCACTTCACATTCTGGGAAAGGCTTAAAGCCAGAATGTTGTCATTCAGTGGTTTTAAGAACTTCAGGACCATTTAAAGACAGAAATCAACTATTGGGCCAAGAGCTCCTACCTGCCCGAGCCTGCCCATTTGCAGATTCTGAGGCCTTCGACATATAGTTCAGCTCTGCTCAAGCCCTGGATATTGAGAGCTTTTCTCATAACCCCACTCCCACCCTCCCCCAACTGCAGTGTTGTGTGTGGGCTTCCACCTGCTTTCCAAATGTGCATTCAGGTCCTCAACAGTGAGGTCCCAATGGCCTTCCCAGTCCTTGTGAACTTCTCCTCTAGGGGGCGCTGGGCTCTGCCAGTGTAGTATGGCTGAATGAGGTCCCGCTTCAATGTGGATCTCTGGAACCTGAACACAGACGCATGTGTGTGCAACACACTGCCCAGGGATGACTGCTGCAGCATCCTCACCAAGCAGTGCAAAATGAGAAAGCCCACATAGGACAGTAATATTGATAGCTGAAATTATTAATTCCCTACCTTATACCAGGCCTGGCATCAGGTGCTTTATGTGAGCTATCTTACTTACTTCTCATAGTAGTCCTGTGAGTAAGCTTTATCCCCATTTTGCAGATAAGAACACCGATGCTCAGAAAAGTAACTGACCAAAGTCACTCAGTTTGTAAGTGGTAGAATGCGGGTCTTAACTCAGATTTGTCTGATTACATGGCCCCTGTTCTGCATTAACTGTCTGCTGCCCTGTTTCTCTAAGATGAGTCTCAAACTTGCCATGTCTCCTGGGCCACTATAAACCATGCTCTTTGTCAACTTTCTGGAGCCAGCTCAGCCGCCTACTCCTGGCTTTGCCCAGACCTGGCTTCCTACCCTCTCCCTTTTCCCAGCATGTCAAGTAGTTGATTGTCCAGGAAATTCTACACTGACTGAAGCTGGACTCTTTTGTGGCATATTGCATTGCTAAATCAGACATCTGATTTGGGCAGACTTTTGAAGGTAAAACGTAGTAATAACTTCTGGAGTGTTCCTTGAGTGAGGATGAAATCTAGCTCCATTACTAAGTTGCTAGGATGAGTGATATGTGCTGGATGCCAAGAAGAGCAAATCAGAGCATGAGGCGGTGGGGGGAGAGCAGAACGCACTCAGGGAGTACACTGAATTGGAGTTGGGACAACAGCACGCAACTTTAAAAGCGAAGCATTGTCCTGAAATACCAACATTTAAAAGCACTTTTTTTTTCCCCAAAGTGTGTTCTTCCTTCTTACTTTTCACACACTGTACACATACGTGCCCATTGCTTTTGCACTGGCAACCACACTCTCCAAGTTCCACAAGTCTTTTAAGTCCTGACTGCTTCATTAAGGAAACGAATGCTGGCTGACCAGCGGGGTGTCTTCCAGGAAGAGGCTGTTTATGCCTGCTTCCTACTGAACCCTAAGATGGGGAGCACCTTTTTATCACTTCCTTCTCACATACAACTCCCAGCAGGTTCCACAGACCGTGAACTAATCCACAGGACCACCATCTCTGCGTTCGGTGTGATAAGTGATCTTCTGAAGCTCCGAACTCAATTAGAGCTTCAGGACTGGAGAAAGCATTGCCAACAAAGGGACAGCCCTCTAAGAAAAAAAGTAAATAAACTCCTGCAGAGGGAAGAAGTGCCTTGGTTTTTAGTGGTGCACAGCAGTAAGACTGATGACATTCCGCAGGAGTGTAAGCGGACAAATGAAGCAGCAGGGGCGCGATCGCGGTCTCACAGCCTCACAGCCACTTAGCCTCCCAGAAGCGAGATGCTGAAACCCTTTTTACGACTGTTGGGAGGAAAGGAAAATACCAAGATCGAGAATTCGATTTACTGCCCTCAACTTTCTAAGCATCTTATAAATAATTATTATTAAACAAAGCATGGTGTAGAATTTAATTTTAAAAAGTGCACCTAAAAATGAGACACACCTCCTTACTTTTCAGAAGAGTATGTGCTGTGGTGAGCAAAGGCACATCAGTATTGACACAGCCACGTGATCCTATGAATGTAGTAGCTGGAATGGAAAATAA
The DNA here is from genome assembly GCA_039655065.1 of Glossophaga mutica. Classification (NCBI taxonomy): domain Eukaryota; kingdom Metazoa; phylum Chordata; class Mammalia; order Chiroptera; family Phyllostomidae; genus Glossophaga; species Glossophaga mutica. The sequence goes on from CM077305.1 coordinate 49,621,572, forward strand.
AAGAGCTAAAATTTCCAAGGCTTTCTGTTACGGGTCATCAGTGCTTTTCAACAAATAACCTCTCTGTGATTATCTCCCTATTTACAAAAAGGTGATAATTATTTCTCATCCACCCCGGAGGATCAGAAGATGAGTTCCTACAACGAACAACGCTATTCGTTTAAAGACCTTAAACAGCAACAGCCCCCTTGGGTGTGTGGATGTGGGGAGGCTCTGCGCGTGTGGGGCAGGGAGCAGATGGGAAATCCTCTTAATTCTGCTGCAAACCTCTTACTCTTAATTTGAAATTTAAAAAATCCAGCTTTCTTTTTTTGGAAGAGATCATGTTTGTTTCCTGGAGAAATACTTCACTAATAGTGAACTTGTTCCCCTCCAACCCCCCAAAAAGATTTTATAATCTTAAAAAATAAAAAGATTGCTGAAAATGGATACAGTAGCCTCTAAAGTATCTTCAACCTATAAGAGTACTAATGATAGAAATTTCAAATACATTATACAATATAGGTATTTAATAAATTGATCCCTGACCCCATAATCCTATGGTATTTGTTATAACAGCATTTCTTCTGGTACTGAGGAGGAAGTGCTAACACATCATAGCACACAAGTGAAATATTTTGGGCTTTCTTTAGAACAGCTGGAAAAGGCTTTCTTTCCTCCTGTGTCTTCATCATGTTGCATTCTGCATTTATAAAGAACCAATACATAAGACCACAGTTCTTGCCCAAGTGCCTTTGTCCATGCTAGAGGTATGGACTTCAAGTAATGAGACTCCTCCTTTCTTTTCTTTTCTTTTTTCTTCAAACATTCAAATTTTAGACTTATGCAACCAAATGAATTACCTCTTTCAATGAAGTGACTGGGACAGAATATCCTTATTTCAATGATGCTGTCAATGATCCAAACTGTTCTTGGAATTACCTTCCAAGCCAGTTCATCAACCTGATAAGCAAAATGGCCTCACCACTCATGCCTCCAGGGAAATATGAGAAACACACAGCTCTTGCCTCCCGTCTCACACAACAGACATGAAGGACTTCTGTGCTCAGGTCTGGGCTGTGGGGTTCTTGCCTCGTAGAACCTTACAGTCCACTATGTGTTATTCCCATCTTACCCTGATCATTAAGAGAGACAATCTTCAATCAGCACTTGCTGGGCACCTTGCAAGAGGTACAGATGGTTGCACTGTGAAGCCGCAATCTAGAGCAGCACCGTCCCGGAGAAATACAATCTGAGCCACGTATGTCACATAAAATATTCTGCTGGCTGCATTTTTAAAAAACTAAAGAGTTAAGATTAATCTCAATATAGTATATTCAACCCAATGTAACAAAATATTATCATTTCAACCTATAATCAATACACAAATTATTGAGATCCTCTTTTATAACTGTTTTTCATACCAAGTCTTTGAAATTCAGTATTTCACACTTACAGCACATCTCAATTCAAATTAGCCACAGTTCAAATGCTCAACAGTCACCGTGGACAACAAAGATTGAGGTCCTTTTCTTCCTGGAATAATGAAGGCCCGTGCACTATTTAGTACTGGATAAGCTGAGTTTTTCTGGCATTTTCTTAATACCTTTAACTTGGGAGTAGATGACCATGGTATAAGAAAATTAACTATAACATTGGGCAGGTCTTGGTCTTATAACAAAAAACTTTATTAGAAAGTCAATCTGACACTTGCCAGAAACTATGGACATTAAAGCAGAAGTGGTAAAGAAAGGTCTAGAGGCTCTTCCACTCACCAACAATTTGGCCTCTTGTCGGCCTCGGATGCCACTCTAGCTTGGAGAGGCTGCATGTGGTCTTTTCCCAAAGCTGGGAACAGCCGAGTACAGCTTTGAAGAGGAAGCTTTGCCTTTGCCTAGAACCAACAGAACCTATGATCTAAATTTCCTAATGATTCACAACCCAAACGTGCTCAAGATAAAAGAACAGCGTGGGGCAAGGGCCTGGGGAGGACACAGAGCAAGCGGGGCTGGAGAAGCTGAGATAGAAAATCAGTGCTTAGGACCAGCAGAATGGAAAGGAAAGGCAACTGAAGACCTGGGAAGTGCTTCTGAAGACCCATCATCCCATCATCCTGGGAGGCCCAGGCAGGCCGAGGCCACCAGGCAGGAGTGTAGACCCCACAGCCCAGACCTGAGCACAGAAGTCCTTCATGTCTGTTGTGTGAGATGGGGGCACACTCTTTCAGGGAAGTCACACTAACCACCATCCAGATTTGCCAGCCAGCATAAGTGCAGTGTCAAAGAGCCTGGGCCTCCAGCGGGCATTCAGTTCTCCAAAAGCTGAGTGAACTCACCCTGGCTGGTGTGGCTCAGTGGATTGAGTGCTGGCCTGCGAACCAAAGGGTCAACAGTTTGATTCTCAATCAGGGCACCTGACTAGGTTGCAGGCTGGTCCCCCAGTAGGGGGTGCATGAGAAGCAACCACACATTGATGTTTCTCTCCCTCTCTTTCTCCTTCCCTTTCCCTCTCTCTAAAAATAAATAAAATCTTTAAAACAATAAAAAATAAAAGCTGAATTCATGAGTGAACTCCTTAGCATGTGCCCATGCACTGGACTCCTTGTCCCTCCTCCCACAGGCACTTAGGGGGAAACCACAGCTCTGCCCCAAGCTCTGAGTCAGAATTAGTGGGTGATTTTTTTTGTGAATGGAGTTAATCTCCTTTAAAGAATTTTAAATTCTTCCATCAAAGGATCAAAAAAGAGTGAAAACCTGAGATTTTGAACTTTAAAAAATCCACACAATCAACTGTATTCTGTTCCATAGTTTGCCCTTGTTTGTTCCATCCAAGCAAAATTGATTAGCATTCCAGGAGGATGTGTCCTGTTATACTGAGGGGTGTGTCCCTTTGAACACTGAGGGGAAGGCTGGACTGGCCTCGTCACCATGCCCAGAACACAGCTTTGCTTCTCTCTCTTCCTGCATATCTGCTAAGACAACCCTCCATGCCCAAAATGTCCTGCCCTGTCTCTCCAATAACTCGCTGATAACTTATCAATCATTCAGGCACAGTTTAATTTCTATCCCATCTCCTTTAGGAAGCCCCCCCTGATGGCCCCCACCCACTTGGCCTCCAATCACGACCTGTGTAGGTGTGCTGCCATATCCAGAATGCATGCGCACTCCTCCACCGACCGGCAAACACATCCTGAGTTCTATGCTAGACACTGTGCTGGACTAGCTGCTCTCCATCTTTTTGGTCTTTTCGACCATTCGCACTGCCTCCAGTAGCACTTCTTATACCAAGTGATTTTCAGCCTGGAGGTCAGAGAATACACCCAAGTCCTTCTCATCTAGGGGATGTGTCAGAACTCTAGGCATGGGAAAGGATGTCTCCAAACCACACACTAGCCTGGCCCCCTCCACGACCCCCAGGGGAATCTGAGACTTCTGCCTCACACTGACTAAAGGCCAGGACCACTACACGAGGTGTTCTTTAAGACCCTATCTTATTTAGCTTTGGGTGTCCTCACAACCAGTACACTGCCGTAAATAAAATATAGAGTCGTCATGCATATTCACCAATTCCTGTTACTAAGAAGAAAAATGATTATCTCGCCTGGTCAGATTGACCTCACCTGGAGACAGCCTGATGACCAAAACTCACCACAGACACTGACTATGCCCTTCCCTTCAGGGACTCACAGACATGAGCTGTGTGTCCTGTGCACAGGGCACTCGGGGGGCCAGGGTTTCCGATGGGCCTCACCAATCAGCCTGCTCCATTACCTTTGGATTTGAGAGGCAACTTCTAACATCAAACCTAACACCAAAGTGGGATTTTACACGGACCATAAAGCCAGCATTCTCATCCAAACACAGCCCTCCCTTCTCCTCTCCCCCTCATTACTTTTACACTTTTGATTAATCTGTGTATGTCTGTATATATAACAATATATCACTAGGCCACGGGCTGTTTTAAGGACACAGATAAACTTTTTTTTTGGTAGTTTGGTAGTCTCCACAGTGGTAGATGCCATTTTTAATGTTTGTCAAATTTTTTGAAATAAATCTTATTTTTTAAAAAATCCACACGTATAAGAAAGCACTCTGGGATGGGAATTATAAAAAAAAAAAAAAAATCACTGTACTTGAAACAGTCATCCTAGGAGGGGCTGATTAGAAGTGGCTCATGCTATGAAAGAAAAATACAAAAGAGATCATAGAGATTACAGTTGGTTAAGAGCGAAAACCCCTGGAAAGGAAGAAACATGTGGTGCCAATGATCTCTGAAACATTTTCTCATTAAGCAAACATGAGAAAAGGGCCCCACACGGTTCAGGATTGCTCTGTAAGAAGGAGACAAGCCTGGAAGGCAGGATTTCGGTATACAACGTTGTGTTGATGCTTTGTACCTAACTGCCAAAGTCAGCAAGAGAAGCAATGGGGATTTTTTTCAAATATATTTTCACGATTGTTTTTAGGCCTGGCCAGAGAAGGGGGCTGGAGATGGGGGGAACCTCATGCTTCTGAAAGCAAAGGAGAAGCAGCCTGTTTGAGGCCAAACCCAGCAGGCCCGTCACCCAGAGAGCGCTCGGGCACTCACTCCCAGGCCCTCCGTAGACAGCAAGTCTCCGCAGACTCCTGTGAAGGAAGCAGCCGGCAGTCTCTCCTCGGCCGGCGAAGCAGGGGCCTCAGATCAAGTCAGAAAACCACAGTAATTGTCGTAGAAACTCAAAGCAGAGAGGAATTTGGGACAGAAAGCCAGCAAAAGCTAGCCCTGGAACTCTCTACTTTTTCAGCAAATGCCTTGCTTCAAATACATTCCACACGTGTGCACAGCAGTTACCACCGCTTCAGGAGAACCCCACGAGTGGAGTGTAAAATGGGGGAGAATTAGACTATTTGGGTTCTCTCGTAGCTAAAATTTAGCCCTCCTGTTTTGCTTGTTTCCTTGAAGAAACTACTACAGAGTAAATCCTTATTTTTACATTTTTGAAGATATGAATATAAACAATACACAGCTTTTGTTTTCAGGGGATAATTAGTGCCTCCTCTGAAACTTAACTCTGCATCTTCCATCCATCATTAATGACACTGATTTTAAAAATTCAGGACCAAAAACCATGAAATACAACCTACTTTTTGCTGATTCCTAAACTAGTAATACCTAGGCCACGAAGTTCCTTTTCACCCTCCAGTTGCCCACCGGGTATCTGCACTGCAGCTCACAGCAGCCCAGCTTTGCCTCGGCCCTGCCTCTGGCTCTGACCGTAAGGTTATTTCTGCACAGAATCCACTTTTCACTTCCTCCAGCCTCCGGAGCAGCCTGTCCAACCTAACATTCCTCTTGCTTTCACAGGGAATTTTTGGCTCCGATGCGTTCTGAGAGGAATGTACAATATAAGAAATGGATCCATCTTAAATGTGACCTTTAAAATGGAATGCAAAATAAGAGGAGAAAGTAAACCCTCCCCCACCCTGCAAATTAGAAAGCATCTTGCAATTTGGTCAATAAACATGCTCAGTTCAATATGTATCATCTGTTAATTATGAACTCAGGAGAAGCCACTTATAAACTCACAGGCCAATTATAAACTCAGGGAGAGACCATGTCTTATAGAAATGTGAAAATAAAGATTATTTCATGGTTCTCATGCTGAAAATGTCATGATATCAAAAATATGGTATATTATAGCATGCAAGCAATAAGCAACACAACAAAACATTGAAGGATTGAGAAGGATCTTTGCCTTAGACTGGGATTCTGGATTCAATGGTTAGATGCATGGAATACAAACGCAAGACTGTTCTGGGGACCTTTAAAATGTATTGATCATTATTGTTCAATGAAAGAATCAACAAACCTGTAATGCATTATCACCTATTACTAATACAATTTTAAAGTGATCCAATACGCTGTCAGCATGGACGTTGCCATAGAAACATTAAAGGGGTGAATGAGATTGACTTGTGGCTAGGAAATAAAAACCTCATAGTTTTGAGCTATGTGTCATCATTTCCCTACACAGTAGATGTGTTAAATGAAGGCACAATTGCAAAGAGAAAGACACGGAGGACACATTATATGATTCACTGCCTTACCAGGTCTTCCCTGTCTTTGTAGAAATTCATTTAAGTGTTTGAAGAACCTAGTGAGACTGGTTTGCCAGCAGTCAGGTTACTTTGCTTTCTGGCACCAAATTTCTATAATATTTTAATAAGTCTGCCAGTTGCATGAGTACATTTAAAACCAAGAAGTTTCCCAGGACCAGTTTTTAGGGATTCTATACATAAGAGAGAAAGGGACATAAGATTTAGAGGAATTAGGTAAGATTCTTTATTGCTCTGTTTAAGACAGTATTCTGCATATAATTCTGTCAGAGCTCAGATAATCAGTGGTAAAAGTTTAGACTCTGTAATAAATGCTCCTATTGTTTTCAGTGAAAATGTGCAATTGAACAGGGTCTAGTCAGTGATCCTAGATGGGGGACTGCTGACCCTCTGGGGCAGGGCATGTCTCCATTGTGCAGGGCTGGCCTGAGCATTGCAGGTGCCTGTCCTCAAAATGGCTTCACCCTCAAGACCTTGTGACAACCAAAACCATTTCTGCACATTTCCCAGCACTATGGGGGACCTCCGTGCCTGTCTAAATGCACCGCGGACCTCCTGTTCTGTGGACTCTATGGGCACTCTGGCCGAGGGCTGCACTCTTTCCAGCTCTCTGCAAACGCACCCACCCTACCGCCAACAGAAGGGAAGGTTCTGCCAAAGGCTATTACCAACACTGATGGAAGTTCTGAAAGCACAGCATCACAGCACCGTCAACTCTCCTACCAACAGAAACTCCTAGAGAGCAACTGGTCCTTGATCTCCTATGTATTTCCTAAATCTGTCCTTTTGCGTCCATCAGTTTTCTCTCACCTTCATTCAGCCCCTCCTTCCCCTACTACCCCTCTTTCCCACCCTCACCTCCTAAAAAGTCAGCCTGCCTCCAATCACCTTCCACAACAATCCTAAAGTGACAATCTGATCCTACTTAAAACCTTTCAGCGCTTCCTCGCTGCCTTCGGAGGACCTTCCAATTCCTTCTCTTCTGAGCCAGCTCTTAGGTCACCTGCTCCAGCCTCACGACTCGCCGGTCCCCACCTTGCACTCTGGGCTCCAGCCCTGCTGAACCTCCCGCATGACCTGCCCACAGGATCTGCTCTGCCCCTGTTCACGTTCGTCTCTCATAGCAGAGAATGCTGTCCCACCCCCTCCCCACCAGCACACCATCTATGTGAGCATCGCATTCCCAGCTTTTAACTCTCAGAAAGGCTCCCCAAACCCCTGGGCTCTGGGAGGTGCCCCTACTACGTACACTGGCACCCTGGCCTGCATCCAAACACTCTGCCACTACCTCACAATAATGCATTTGCTCGTCTGTGTCACTACACTATGAGTTCTCTAAGGGCTGGGACTATGTCCTAGTTATCTTTCTCTCTGCGATGAAAGACTATGTGAATGAATGAAAGATTGGCCAACCTGTATCCAACAGATACTGAAACTGAGGCCAGAGTCTACATAACTAATAGGCAGGAAAGCTGGGATTTGAACTCTGATCATATCCTATCAGAGAGGAAATGAGAAGGGCAACCTTTGTGTTAGAAGAACAGAATATTATGCTCACAAGACAAAAAATCTTTGTTAACAGCAGTAATAATCACACATTTTCCTACCTGAAAAGAGGCGGAGAGACATTACTCTATCGAGGTTGTAATTTATATACAGTAAGAGCATAGAGAGCACAATATAAATTCGAATTTTTCTTACTCGCTTTTTTAGAGTCTGATTCTAGAAATGGACACATTTACCCAGAAAGAGAAAACTACCTAGGAAAGACTGCACTTCAACCCCAGTTAGTTTCTGGCAAAGATATATTATAGATGGTTGTGTGTGTGTATGTAGAATCCTATGTATAATACAGGTATGTATAATATATATATGGACTGTTTAAATAATTATTTCTATATAAAATATACATACATACATTCCTTGTTAGGTATATTCCCCAGGTTTAAATAAGTCACCTTAGATTACAGGTGCTCACATTTCTGTGTACAAAAGAATCACCTGCATTCTTGTTAAATGACCGAAGATTCCTGAGCTCCGACCCCAGCATTTCCGATTCAGGATGTCTGTGACAGAGTCGAGACACTTACATAACACAAAATTGCTGATGTTAAAGCGTGCAATTCAGTGACATGTGGTTCATTCCCCATGTTGTGCAGTCCTCACCTCAGAAAGGGCATTTTTAACAAACGCACCACATGTGGGTGGTCCCCTGACGGCATCCTGAGAAAAACCACCTGAAGTGCCTCGGCGATGACGACAAGGAAGGAGAAGCCTCAAGGCACTCCCTCATCATAAAAGGAGACTTTTTAAAAGTCAGCTTCCCCAAACATTTATACCTAAAAAAAAAAAAAAAAAAAATACTTTGCCTCTCCCTCCCACTAAATAGAAGTATGATACCAAGAAGCTAGTTTGTCTTGGGGTTTTCTATAGTAGTAGATCCAGTGTTTATTTGTTTGGATGCATCCATTGTTTCTATGCTTACGAAGAAGAGCGAGAAAACTGGGAAAAATAAATTGCTGCTTTATGATCAGCCAGACTCAGCTCCTGTTTCCTTTGGGTGCTAATAACACTATTATAACACATTATTAAACTCTACTTCAGGCAAATAGACTGTCAACAAACAGAGAAAGAGTCTCCAGAGGAAAAACTGCAAATCGAGTTTCTCGTTACAGTCAAACTCTCATCTAAATAAATGCAAGGACAGTGGTTATTCTGATAAGAGTTCACAGAAACGTAGACCCCATTACAGGCAGACCTCGGAGACACTGCAGGCTCGTTCGGTTTCAGACCACCACAGTAAAGTGAGCGTTGCGTAGTCTGTCATAATCTTTTCGCTGGTGCAGGGTCTGTCATTAAATTTGTAAAAAATGTAACATCTGCGAAGCACAATGAAACGAGGTGTGCCTGTAACAGCTGCATAAAGACTTTGAATCAATCTCTGTTGTCAAGGTTTTAGAATCCGTTTTCCTAGTTTTAATTCATGATTTAGTTGTTCTAGAGCTAGCTGTAATTTGAGCTCATTTTACTCAGGGTCAGATTTCTTTAACAATTCCCGAAGTTTGGCAACCACAAAGACCAGCCACGGCAACAGGAGCTCAGGTTAAAATGGCATCTTAATAATAGTTACTAGCCCTGGCTGGTGTGGCTCAGTGGATTAAGTGCCGGCCTGTGAACCAAAGGGTCCCTGGTTCGATTCCCAGTCAGGGCACATGCCTGGGTTGCAGGCCAGGTCCCCAGTGGAGGGCACACAAGTGTAACCACACGTTGATGTCTCTCTCCCTCTCTTTCTCATTCCCTTCCCCTCTGTCTAAAAATAAATAAATAAAATCTCTTTAAAAAAATAATAATAGTTACTAGTGCCTCTTCTCTTAACTAACACCCTGCTAAAATAACAAAGACATAGAATTAAGATGAGAGCTCACCACAAGGTGAGAAACCAAGGCTGACAGACAAACCTGTAACGCCAGACTCTTGGAGAAATTTCCATGAGCTGTAAGGCTAAAGAACCTGGACTAAGCAGGACTAAGCAAACAAGGGCTGGCCTACCCCGTTTGCCTGACACAAAGTCACACCCCCTACGCGAACAGAGGCAGGGAGGCAGCCTGGCAGGGACATGCTAATTTTTGACATGACCAGAGAAGTATCACTTCTTCAACTTTCTACATGCAGTTGGAGATCACAACTCCCAGAGAAAATACAGACGACAGGAGTCTGACAGGGCGGCACACTGTATCTTGGGAAATGACCCCCAAAGTAGAGGCCTGAGGGCATGGAAATAAGACGAGTCTGGCAGCAGTGCATGCTGGGGCTATTCTAGTGTGTCAGAGAACCAGGCAGCCAAAAGAGCCGACAGCAGGCCACCGGGTTCAATAGGGTGCGGGAGGCACGATGCCCACAGCCCACCGGGAACTGAGTGAGTAGTGTGCCTCAACCTGACCTCAGGCTGCACCTCTGAGAATTGTTAACCAGGGACCAGAGACCACAGGCCAAGAGATGGCCGGGCACTCTGTGTGGACACATCCTTCACTGCTATATTCAGAGTAACAGTATATAGCTGGTAATGATTTATTACAGAAATAAAGATTTTAGAAAAGTTCTATTCCAGAAAACATTAGTCCTATGAACAGAAGTGAAGAGAGCCAAAAGTAGACAAAAAGGACAATGGGTTGAGGGAAAAGGGAAAGAAGATGAAAAGCAAACGCACAACTGCTTAGGGTTAATAGTGATGACGTCAGAATCTGGGTTTGAATCCCGGCTCTTCCGTCTGTTAGAGAGTGGCACTCAGTCCATTTGGGCTGCTACAGCAAAATACCACAGGCTGGTTAGCCTACAGACAGAACTGTTCTCATAGTTCTAGAGGGTGGGAAGTCCAAGATCAAGACCAGCATGGTTGCCTTTTAGTGAGGACCTCTTCCTGGTTCATAACCAATGCTTTCTTGCTGTGTCCTCACATGGAGTGGGGAGGGGAGCTAGGCATCTCTCTGGGGTCTCTCATAAAAATACTAACCTCCTTCATGAGGGCTCCACCCTCAGATGTAGCACCTCCCAAAGGCCCCACCTTCCAACACCTCATATTGGACATCAGCATTCCAACACGTGGATTTGGGGTGACCAAAAACATTCAGACCATGGCAGTGGCCTGAGGAAAATCAACCTCTTTAATTTTGATTTCTTCATTTATAAAATGGGGATAAAGAAACCTACTTCACAAGGTTTCACTGAGCTTTAACGCCTTTGGCATGACCAGTAAGGAGAAGGTACAGGCAATGCACCAGCACAGGGCCTGGGCATGGAGTAAATATTTCTTAAATGGTGGCCATTTTTATTACTAACAACCTCAGAAGAAAAGAGAACTGATTGAGGTAAACACAGGAGCGCAAAGAAACTAAAAGCAAAATCAATAACAACCTACATCGGATATGCTAAAGAGCAGAATTAAAACTGCAAAACGTCTGACTGGAGATGTAGAGGCGCTCCAGAAGACTGAGAAAAAGGACAAAAAGCTGCAAATGATGAGAGAAATGCTGAGTCAGTGATTCAACCTACTAATTAAAGATATTTTTGAGAAGTAAATCAGGCAGAACAAAAGCAATAAACTAAAATATGAACAGGGCAAACTTCCTGGAGTGAAAAATAATCTCAGCAGGCAGATCAAAGGGCTCACTACATTTCAGGCAAAATTAATTTTAAAATATTTTAAAGACCCACACCTAGATATAATTCAGCAAAACATCTAAACTATGGAGATAATTAAAAGAAAAAAGCCTCAAGAAAAGGTTTCAGGGACCAGCTTAATCAGAAAGATCTTTCAAACAATCTGTAAACTGTTCCAGAGCATAGAAAAAAAAATGGAAAAACCATCCAAACTATTTTTTTTATCCTCACCCAAGGACATGCTCATTGATTTTAGAGAGAGGGGAAGAGAGGGAGAGACCGGGAGAGGAACACCAGTGTGAGAGAGAAACGTAGACTGGCAGCCTCTTGTATGTGTCCTAACAGACCAAACCCGCCACCTAGGCATGTGCCCCGACTGGGGATGGAACCCACAGCCTTTTGGTGTATGGGACATTGCTCCAACCACCTGAGCCACACTGGCCAGGGACCAAACTATTTTATCATGTGAGCACAACCAAGACAACAAAACCTGACAGAGAGAAAAAAGACACCAACCCTACTTCTCACTTCTGAATTAATACCAAAATCCTAAATCAATCTCTAGCAAATTGAATTCAGCAGAATAATAAAAATGCATATATACACGATCAAGTTGGATTTGGTCCAACAAGCAAAGATGGTCCAAGATTAATATATCTATAAATAAATCATAGTGTCAGAATATGAGACAACCTTATTATAAGGTAATCCCCATTTTTCTAGTAAAAAGCACCCAGAACCACTTTTGCTGACTTGAATAAATATAATACAGATGTTTATGAAATAGTGAAATGTCTATTTAAAATAGTTATATGTACATATTTGAAATCCTATAATAAAAGATCTTAAAACATAGCTTTTTCCCCCACTTTCACGCATCACGAAAAAATTTTATTCCACCTCTTCCCAGGCCTGCTTGATATCAATATCTGCTGTCACAGCGGCCCCTGTGAGACAGTTCAGTGTCAGAGCTGCCACCCTCACTTCCATCTGAGCACGTTTCAGTCTGTGTGTGATCTTCTCGCTCGTGCACACCTCTGTTCCAGGAGATCAGTTACTTCTAAATTGTATCACTGCTGTCTCTACGACACAGACTTGTTGTATAAACTCATCACTTCCCATTCTTATGATTGTGACATCATTTCCCAGGAATAATTACTAAATCAGTATTAAATTTCTTGGCCTCTTTTTTACTGATTTTTTAGTGAGTGATCTCTGTAAGCTTTCAATACTAACACTGGTCAATGTGCTTACCAGGCTGTTCAAAATAAAGCCAACTGAGAAAGACTCTCAGAATGTGAGAGATTTTGTAAGGACTTGTGTATAAGATGTCTCCCTCTTCTCTGAATAGTAAGTCGGCGGGGGGGCGGAGGTAATATTATCTTATAGCAACCCTTTTCACAACAGGGCACATTTAGAAAATCAGAGTGTGTGTACAGCACTAAAGCCACTGTACAACGCTCAGAGCAGCCCCTGGCCTGGCCCTGCCCAGGCTCCTGGTTAGCTCACCACGGAGAAAGCTCTGCTATACCAAGAGGTCTGTTAAGAGCACCCAGATCATCATTTGCATCACCTCAGAGGCAGGAGACTCCTGTGGAGCCAGAAAGGGTGATGCCTGGCCCTGCCTGGCTGTGTGACCTTGGGCAAGTTAACCTGGCCTCTTTGTGCGTCAGTTCTCACATCTGCAAGAGAACTACTGGGAGGACTAACTGAACTAATTTATGTAAAGCACTTAGAACTATGTCCTGCTTGTAGCACGGAGACAATAAATGCTAGATGCAAATGCCATACCTGATTAAAAGCAAAACAACCCTCTGAGTAGACTAACCAGATTAATTCCTCAACATGCCACTTCACATCCCTTACACAGTCACTTTCCAGTAAACTCACCAGATTACAAACCTCGACCTCGTCATGGAGCTCCCTGTTAAACTTTCAGGTTTTAGCCAAGCAACATGAGAGATCTGAGAAAGCTCCTTCATGAAAGGCAGACCCAAACAGAGATACAAACAACCTTAGAAGGAAGAAAGACAATGTTGGGAGCAACAGCAAACTTAAAAATATAGGTACGTACACACACACACACACACACACACACACACACACACACACAAAGTGACTAAGAGCACAGAGTTTGGAGAAATACACTGTTACATCCATTAGGTGAAAATAAAACTTCACAAAAAAAGAATTACTGGAAAATAAGAAAGAATTTTTGATAATAAAAAACAATTGTATTTGCAATGAATTCAATAGAATAGTTACAAAACAATAATAAGAAAACTCCCCAAATAGAAGCAAAATTTAAAAAAATTGGAGAATTAAAAAAATGACAAAACTAGAGGATTAATCCAACATCCAAATAACAGGTGATTTATAAAAGCAAGCTAGGAGAAAGGTGGGATGGAGGGCCAAACAATTCTGAAATAAATAATACAAGAAAATTTCCCATGAAAAAAGATCTGCGATTTCAGAGAGAAAGTGCTCTCTGAGCACTCAGCACAATGAACAAACCAAGACTAGCAGTGTGCTTCGGGTAATTACAGAAAACTGTGTCCAATGCGGGGAGCGGGGTGGGAATCACATATATAACAGGTTAGAAGTCAGAATGACATTGCCATAATAAAAACGATTTTCATAAAATTCTTCTTTTTTCCCCCTACAATCAACACATATAACTCTGATTGTCATAAAATTTTAATATTAAAAAATCCATACTTGGAGACACCAGCCTAGATTTAAATGGCTCCATTTCTTATCCGTCTTCACGATGGTACAATCTGTCTCTCCGCACTGATACGGAGACCCCTCTCCCCCATAGTCAGCAACAGTCCTATTGATAGAGCCTGGTCGTTCACATTGCTGAGAACAAGCCAGTGCGAGGATTCATGGCCCAGCTGCCCACCCTGTGTACGAGTGATGCCCATTCCTACTTTCTCAGAAAGCATTTGTTTTCGAGCATACTCCCTGAACATTCTGATATTTGAAGGAAGGTGGGGAAACCCATAATTCTTCTTCCTTAGACACATCTTTCTCTGCAGTATGATCATGTCCCCACTCCTGCAGTTAGCATCTATTTTAATAAGGAACTGCTAAGTGCTGCAATTTGTCTTCATTCCATTTATCGAACACCATGTCCTAAGCTTTGCCAAGAGATGATTTTCTTATTGACAGGCTTACCTGTAGAGAAGATGAACACTGTGTTGTTCCAGAGCCCACGGCTTTTTAAGGCTGCGGTGACATTTCCCACTGCTTCATCCATAAGGGACACCATCCCTGCATAGTGGTGCCTGTTCTTGTCTCGGATAAAGTCATACGGTTTCAGGTATTCCTCGGGCACCTGGAGGGGCTCGTGGACAGACTGCAGAGCGAGGTAGAGAAATAGAGGCTGGAAAGAGAGTGTGTGCAAATCAGTCAAGAGGGCATGGAAGCATTGAGTATACAGAGGTCCAGATTTATCAGTTAATGGAAGTAGTACCAAGATAACCCACAAAATGGGTTAAAATATTTGTAAATCATATACCTATAAGGGACTTGGATCAAGAACATTTAAAGAACTCTTACAACTCCATTATAAAGGACAATTAGCCCAATCACAAAATGGGAAAAGAATCTAGCTACACATTTTTCCAAAGAAGATATACAAGTGGCCAAAGCACATGAAAAGATGCTCAACATCATTAGTCATTAAGGAAATGCAAATCAAAACCATTCTGAGATACCACTCCCCACCCTCTAGGAGGTTAGAACACAAAACCCAGAAAATAACAAGTGTGGGTGAGGATGAAGGGAAAATGGTGCAGCCAGTTTAAAAAACAGTTTGGCAGTTCCTGAAGTTGTTAAACACAGAGTTACCATATGACCCAGCATTTCAGTTCCTGGAAAATGAAAGCTTATGTCCACACAAAAACTTGTACATGAATGTTCACAGCAACATTCATTATTCATTATAGTCAAAAAGTAGAAACAACCCAAATGTCCACCAGTTAATAATAGGTAAAAAAATGGTGTGTTTTCAGTAATATACAACAACAGAAGAAATATTATCAGCCATAAATAAGGATCGAAGTACTAACATACGTACAATATAGATGAACCTTGAAAACCTCCTGCTAAGTAAAAGAAGCCAGTCACAAAAGACCACATCTAGTATGATTCCATTTACATAAAATGTCCAGAGAAGCAAATAACTATGGATACAGAACACAGATTAGTGGTTGTCTGCAGCTGCAGGGAGTTGGGGAGAAGGACAGTGAGTGACTGCTAATGGGTACAAAGTTTCTTTTTGTGGCGATGAAAATGTTTTAAACTTAGACTGTGATGGGTGCATAACTCTGCAGTTAGTATTGAATTATATACTTTAAATAGCTGAATTTTTTGGTATGGAAATTATGCCTCAACAAAGATGTTAAAAATGTAACAAAAGATGCAAGATAAAAGATTTAAAATAAAAGCTTGAATTCTAAAATGGCCAAGAAGGCTCTGACCCAAACAAGTAATTATAATATCAACCATAACAACTGTATATTAAACATCTATGTGCTAGATACTATAAAGTTCATATACTCCATTTCATTAAATACTCAAAACCACTCTATGTTACAGTCATTTCACAGATAAGGTAACTGAGGCTTAGAAAGGTTACACGACTTGCCCGGGTTCATATTAAATGCAGAGCGATTTCCTGTTGGAAACCTCACTACTATAGCGTGGCTATGTACCAACAGGTGCTTTAACTTTTCACTTTATTGGGAAAATAATTGCACGCCTTTTAGGAGAGGGTTAGAGATTTTTGATATTTTTATGAGAAAACAAGTGACTACCATGCTTTGTTAGTTTTTATCTAGGACCAAACGTAAGGCCAATTTAATTCCTGGAAACTAAGGAGTGTGACACATTGGTTCTGTGTTACCTCCACCAATTCACAGCATTTAATGTGGGTGGTATTCCAGGTCAGCCTCTCCCTTTCATGAACCTTTCTGAAGGCACTGTCTTCTTCATGCTTCTACAGAATTCTCTAATGAGTTGAAATGCCTCAAAAAGCCAACTAGTTCAATCCAAAAATAAATATATAATTCTGTTAAAGTATTTGAGGCATTTAAATCTTATAAATGGATGAGCAAAAGAAAGCAAACTGGGGATGGGGATCTCATATTTCATTCCCCATTGCTCATAAATGGTTTGGAATTATCTATACTACATCCCTGTGATAGAGTACGGAGCATTCATGTATAGAACTCAGACAGACACCCAAAAGGTTATTTGTAGTTCAGATCTTTGGCAGTTAGAAACACTTTTTCCCCAAAATCAAAATGTTAAATAGAAATAGCTGTTGAATATCAAAGTCATCTCTTTAAAACCTATTTAACTAAAGAAGTAGGTGATGGGATGAAAACCATGATAATGTAGAACCTGTGCTTCATCTGTGCATTATTTCTGTGGGAAAACGTTCCAAATTCCAACCCCAAAGGCCACATTTAAAAGTCCTGACACTAAGCTAGCTCTGCCTCTGCTCCCCCTCCACACTCACTTCCTGCTCCAGCCGCGAGTCACACGGAAACTCTTGTGTTCCTCCAGACCCTGGCGAAGGGACTCCCCACGGGCGCTCTGTCCACGTGGTGAGGACGGACCCTGGGCTGAGATGTTTGGAGGGGAAAGGAAGCGGAGCGGCCGCAGTGGCCTGCCCGGCAGTGAGGGCCTGTGGTGGAGCTGTCCTCCGGGGCTTCAGCCCTAGACTAAGCCACCCCTCGCCACCAGCCAAGGTCTAGAGAGGATTCAAAATTGGAAAGCTACAGCAATTTGTTCCCCACATGAAGTTTTAAAAATCAGAAAACACCACAAAAAAAAAGTCTGTTTTGTTTTGTCTTGTTTTAATTTTCCTGAAAAATCAGAACTTCTGACAACCCCATACCTACACCCCATCTGGAAACAAACAGCTGGAGTATGAGAATCAGAGACCTCACTCTCAAGACCTCTCCATTTTTCTGGTGTCCCCACCGGTCCATCTGAGCGGCTTTATGTACTTAGGTGAGCGTCCTGACCCTTAGAGACATGAGAGCTTGTGCCTCTGGTCTGGGTTTTCCACAGCGGGCAGGGGTGGAGGAATGAGGAAGGAACCTCACTGCTTAAAAAGATGTGCTCATCCGGCCCTGGCTGGTGTGGCCAGTGGATTGAGCACGGGCTATGAACTAAAGGGTCACCAGTTTGATTCCCAGTCAGGGCACATGCCTGAGTTGCAGGCCAGGTCCCCAACAAGGGCCACATGAGAGAAAACCACACATTGATGTTTCTGTCTTTCTCCCTTCCCCTCTGTCTAAAAACAAATAAAATCTAAAAAAAAAAAAAAAAAAAGAGATGTGCTCATCTGGGTCATGACTGGCAACACAGTAACCCACATGGTGGGTGAAGGGCAGAGAGGGGACGAGGACCGGTTGGTCCCGGCCAGCAAGTGATTCCTAGAGGTGATGGCCGGGGAAAGCTGGGAGGAGTTCTTACAACCAAGCTAGGGAAATACATGAGGATTCCGGGACCATCACTAGAGGACCTTATCCACATTCAGTATAGAAATTATTCTAATCACTTCATTAAATAGAGCAAAGAGTTTCCTGAAAATCTTTCCAATAATTATTCCTCAGTGGCTAAGGGCATGGCTGTCACTTTCGAGGGGTTAAAATGACAAAACTGCACCAACGGCCCTCCTTCCCAGGGTCAGGCTTCTGCGAAGGAGGGGAACTGAGAAGAGGAAGTGAAAACCACCTCTGCGGACGTGGCCCAGCTGTCTCCTGACTGTCCCAGGTCATTACAGGCCTCACGCTATTGCCAACCAGACCCTAGTAACTTTTAAGTATAGCTAATAGGGTATTCCTTGAACAAAGCAAGTCCTCTTTCTTCCCATTTCATCAGCAGTAAACTAAGCTCACTTCGTGTAGGGTAAACAGCCTTACCTGACCCAGTATGGCTTTGGTCCCCAAGAGGCAGAATGATGTATAGTGTAGCAGCCCATTTAAGGAGGTCAGGACCAATGCAACACAGTTTAGAGTATTTCCATTCAATACGGTATGAAAATAGTTTTAGCATTCACAAGGTGAATTTTATTCATGCAACAACTCACTGCCCAACAGTGCTAAACGTAAGGCATTTCTATACTGTTTTTAAATTTAAAAAATTTTAATAGAGTACTGTTCTTAGTATTACATGGTGGCCCAGTGGAAAAACAATTAACTAGGGCTCTAAGGGTCTCCAACCAGGACCCCACCTACAACCACTAGTCCTGAGGCCCTCCCAGTGGATCTGCCCTCACCTGCCAGCCAGGGCCTCTGCCGGCCCAAATCAAGCAGCCACCATCCCGGGGGTGAGTTCATTATCACTTCACTGTCTATGGACTTGAGGTCTAATCCCATCATGCCTTGGCCCTTGGAGATCTGAGGGCGCATTCTTACCTTACTGACATTCTGACTCAAAACACTGAAGTCCTGGACCCAACCCGATCTTCACTGATCTCCGGGTTCACACTGCACCCTGACCTCTCCCCTTGCTCTTTCTTGGGTCCAGGACCCTGCCCTGACCAACCCAGTTACAGCTGCCCCCTTCACATTACCCCTAACTGCACCCTTCCAGGTTTCTTAGGGCTAGACAGGTGAATCCTAGATGTGAATCATAACCAAATGTTTAAATGTTACATAAAAAGTATGACATTATTACTTAAAAGTCATTAGCATGTTAATAAGAGGCTAGGGGTTCATTTCCTTTCCTTACGTCTATTATCGTACTCTAAATATCCTCACCATGCTAAGAAACTGATCTCAGTGAGGAAAGAAGTCTTATTTTCATTTCTTTAGTACGTTTTGCTAACTTAAAGAATGAATTTAAAAAGCATATGCTATGTTTTTAAATTGTTATTCTGTCTTTGACTTCCAAATTAAGACATTCCTTTCCAAATTGTATCAGGGAAAGTAAGACTCTACCACAAGACATTTGCATTTGCTTTAAGAAGCTTCTAGTAGATCGGATGTGTGAGAAAACACTTATTTTTATTCTGCACAGTGTTGGGGGGGGCGCTATTTTTACCAAAAGGTATTTTAAAAACATGTCGCGTTCACACTGTGGTGCGAGCACTAAGGAAATTATCTCGTAGAAAAAGAGAAAGGACCCTGCTTCCCAACACACGTGCGCTGGTTATTAGCAGACGCTCCCCAGTCTAGCGCCAACTGCATTTCTGTTGCAAAATAGCTCCATATGCTTTTTTCCCCTCAAGTGCTCCTTAAAATAGGGATAACTTTTAACTTAGCTGGTGGATTCGTGTGAATCTCTTTAATGATTTCCATCCTAGAACAAGCTGTCTATGTTACAGTGTATACAGCACTTCAGAAATTAGCCCAGAATAAGATTCAGGGTCGGGGGAGTAGCAGAGGGTAAAGGGGGGATAAATGGTGATGGAAGGAGACTTGACTTGGGGTGCTGAACACACAGTACAATATACAGATGATGTATTATAGGACTGAACATCTGAAACCTGTATAATTTTATTAACCAAGTCACTCCAATAAATTCAATCTAAAAAAACGACCCCCTTCCCCCCAAAACAAAGATTCAACATTGGGTTAAAATGATAAGAGCAGCTTCTGGAAGTGGGGTGACACACTGCTTTAGTGAGAACTGAAAATGTAAACATCTGCACTTGCTATTTTAAACGAACTTTCTGGGATATTACTTGGCTATACTGACTATTTCATTCAATTATGTGTCTACTTGAAACTTTACTTTGAGGATGCTGGGAATGCTGGATGCTGCTTCAGAATATTTCAGACACTGTAGGAAAATGACCACCCTCTCATCTGGCAATTTCCATGTTTCCTCAGCAGCACCAAACACTAGTAACCCTCGTTTGGGTGACTTGTGAGCTGCAGGGCCCACAATTTTCCTCAGTTCCTGTGCTTTGCACACTACACCAGTTAAGGCAGCCCACCCACAAAGAACTATTTCACCCCAGCTGCTTCCTCTTATCCACTTAATGCTAGGGCACTGTGAGAAAATACTCTACTGTTCCTTAATGGGAACTAATTTTTGTTGTAGGCATATTATAGTTACAGATTATATTGTGAACCCATAAAAAAGGCCATTGGCTTCTGCTTCCAATCTGTGTTTGAGGGGAGTCGATAGTGGCTGCACATCAGACTCGCCGGTGGGATGTGGGAGTGAGTGGAGGGATAATTAAATACCAACGACAGGGTCCCACCCCAGACTGATAAATCACAACTTTTGGAATTGGTATTTCTACCAGACTTTCCAGCTGACCCCATACACTGTCAGGATGACTCGTACATGGGGCCTAATGACCTCTGGTCTCCGACAGTAACTGTGAGTCGGGAGTGCACTGAGCTTGACTCAAACAGCATGGGTTTAAAATCTGATTCTGAGTCTCAGTAGCTCTGTGACCTTGAACAAGTTACTATGTAACTTCACTGAGCCAGTTTGCTTATCTGTAAAGTGGTACCTACCTCAAAGGACAGGACAAAGACCATAGGTCCGTTAAGACCTTGTCTTTTGGGTTTTTAGCTGTATCACGAAATGCCAAGCATATAGAAAAAAACTGAAAATTTAAGCCCATTACCTAGCAGTTACCTCTCCAACTGTATGCATACTGGTGTAGCTCTAGATTTAAAATCTGTGTATGTTGACACATTTGAGAGAATGGCCCAATTTCCTCCATGTTCCACAGCAACAGGCATGGCAGAGCCAAGACATCAGTATGTAAGAGTGGTGAAAGCTACAAGTGGGGCAAAGCTGAGGATGGGTCCCAGGGAAGACTCCCAGCCCTGGGTCAGAGGTAGCAAAGACAGCCACAAAGAAACCACGTCGCAAAGGCAGTCAGCGGCCAGGTGCCACGTCTGCCCAGGACATAAACTGGAATCCAAACTGGGATCTGCACTGGGGACCTTCAGTAATTGTCACGGAGGCCAAGGGCAGGAAATGAGAAGAACCAGCGTGCTCCGTAATTTGCTAGGTCAAGGTCCTGTTGAAGGACTAACTCCGTGGGTACGCAAACACAGTTCTTAGTGGAAGCATATTTTGAACCTGGTATCTGTCAACACAAATATCTGACCCCATTTTAAAGGCATTTATAAGCCAAATCTAGAGAATTCTGCTTAAACTTTAGCTCATGAGGTTAACTCTAGGTTAACAAAAAAAATGTCTAAGGCCATTCAAACTCTTCTATTTTTACGTAGGGATGAGTCAAAAGATGTCAGCATATGACATACATAGTGACTCCAGGTTAGTAAATGTGAAAAACAGGCTCATCAGTATGCCACGTCTATGGACTGGAAGATTCGACATTCCTAGGACATCTGTTCTCCCTGAGACATCCATTCTTCCCTAGGTCTATAGAAAGCTAAATCCAAATATACATTATTTTTTGTAGAAACTGACCAGCTGATTTTAAAATTAGGGGATGCAAAATGTCTAAAAGAGCTAGCATCACTTTACAGGTGAGGGAGGAGCACAAAGTCAGAGGGCTTGCCCTGCACCTAAAGTTTATGGATCTCTCGATAGAAAGTCTGCCATAATGAAACCATGACTAAAGCTATCATTTAAAAAAATGTCAATTTACTAATTACTATAGCACATGCACATATTACACCGAATAATAAAACTATATTTCTACTAAAACACTAGGGACACAGTTTTTCTCGAAGTGTAATCTAGGGACCACTTCAATCAGAATCGCCCTTGAGGAGTTTCTTTAAAATGCTGACATATGGACTTCCCTCCAGCAGAAGAGATCGAGGTGGGCTCCAGGGACTTCCACGTTTAACAAGCCTCCCAGGCTGACACTGGTATATTCTAAAAATTTTTTTAATTTAATCTATATTGTGTGTTTTTCCACCTCCACTTCGTCCCCTTCTACTCCCTCCCCCAGCAATTACCACGCTGTTGTTTATGTCCAAAGCTATCCCCCTAGAATGTACTGGGTTTTCCTCTGGAGGACAGTGGTCTCTTCCTACGCTCATCTGAAGAGATGCTGTCTTCACACACTATTGATAGTGATAAAGAAGCAACACTCACCTTCTCTGGTGGATGGTTAGCTATGAGGTCTGTAGCTCTTTGGGTAAAAATGTTGGTTGAATATATATTTCCATATCCTGTTGCAACTTCCTCGCCATCTCGAAAATCAAGAGCACATCGTGTGACATTCAGAGCATTGATAAATGTGCAGCGCTCATGGGAATAGTAATCTTCACTGCCTAGGAGATAGCCTGTAACGAGAATGGGAGATGAGAGTAGTCAGCATGGCGTAAAACTTGTTAAATAAACTCATGTTTCAGCATTTAATTGCCTAATGCAATTGATTACCCATGACAGGGCTACTCAGATGACAAGGTTAATCAGAGCACCATTTCTTAATGTCTCTATATTTGCTAGCAGATGCCATTGAAGTGTTATTGTAAAAAAAAAAAAAAAAAAAATCAAATCCACTCCTCACTCCAGTCTTTTCAGCACATAAGCTCTGTCATGGAACTCTCAAAGTGTGTGATGCCAAGTAAACTCATTTTTAAAAACTCACAGTTCAAATTTAGTAAAAGTGATAACATCTTAATCTTTTAAAGCTAAAATGGCATGTGGTTAATATGATTTGTTACCAGTTTTGATTCTGAGGTGATCACATATATGAATGCAGGAATCAAACCGTGTTTACATTGACCTTGGGAGACTGGCGTCAAGGTTATTTACGGAAGGGGGATCTAGGAGGCATCATCTTTAGTCAGATGCTGACACCCACTGGTGAAAGACGCAAACCTTTCCTGACAGACGATTTCTAGGCATAACAGAACCAAACGATCACACTAACATGCAGTGCAAAGATTAGATTTTTCTACCTATGGTGATCTCAATTTCACCCCAAATTTAAGTGGCATTAACTGCCTACCCCACAATTTAGACCTAACCACAGTAGGAAATGGGTTTTCTTAACAAATAGTTGTTTCTGCAAATGTTTCATATTTTCCTAAAATATTAAAATATGCCATGCTGCATATTATATAATTTTATGTACATGAAATGTCCAGAATAGGCAAATCTATTTGAGACAAAAAGTAGGTTAGTGGTTGCCTAGGGCTGGCAGGGAAAATAGGGAGTGACTGCTAAGGGGGTTGGGGTTTCTGCTGGGGCATGATGGAAATGCCCTACAATTGTGATGACGGCGGCACAACCCTGTGAGTGTATTAAAAATCACTGGGTTGTCCACTTTAATTGGGTGAATTGTACGGCATGTGAATTACACCTTGATAAAGCTATTAAAAAGAAATAAGCTGTGCTGGACTCCGAGCTATCTCCTGACCACTACTACTTATTAACCTTAAAATGAGGATAAAACTGGTCCAGCCCTTCCCCCAGTTTGAATGTCCTATACTCACAATGAAAAGCCTTACACAGTTTACACAATAAATCAATTCATTTTTAATTAATTTCTCTCTTTTCCAAGATTCACTAAATTCAAAGTTCTTAAGACCAATGAACACCTTGATAAGTTCAGATAACGTTTTAAATGGTAATTTTTCTCCTATGTATATAACACAAAGGGAAATCCAATGTGTTTGCTAACTAATATGTACTGGAGAAAAAAATGTATCCACAAAAATAATGTCAGCTCTTACACGGGTACCTCAAGGGGTCATGACACAGGGGTTCTATTTGGGGATTTTACTAACAACTGGGTATTAGAGCCTGAGAAAATCACTTCCGTTTAGTTATCTGTATACATAAACTGTTTTTTATCATTTAGGAGAAAATATGCAAAGGATATACCTGATTGAAAGAGGTATGAACTACAAATACTAAAAAGAGATTACCTATGGGAGGGTTCCGGAAACAGCACTATTTATTCAGTGCCCTACCACACTGATACCAAGTATCCACATGACGATCACGTGGACCTTTTCTCATAGCAGGGATTCACGAATGTGAACTGACCGGCTGAGCCTAAAGAAAATGGCACCCTAAAGAAAATTGCGGAAAAGTGAGAAAATACCCTTTGAACAGCTAAATCTCTGACTACTCTATTTCACAGCATTATTGAGCTATAATTCACATACCATACAAATCTCCCATTTAAAGTGTACAATTTAATCATTGTAGTGTATTCACAGAGGCCTGCAACCAGCCCCACAATCATCTGCCTGCTTTTTAACAGACATCCCAGACCTAACAGTGATAGCAGCTGCATGTCATTACACCTTCCTTATCTGCATGTCTCCCCTCTGTATTAAGGCAAGGTATCTGTCTGTTCATCTAAGCCCTGGTTAGGCTTTGTAATATTCATGAAAGGACAGCGTTTCTATTTCCTGTCCAATCGAATTTTTAAATATACCAGGTCTGTCCAGGAGGTATCCAGCCATGTGATATGAAAAATAAGAGATATTTACTGAAGAAAATACAAGAAACATTGTACACAGGACAATGACACCTCTGTCTCCTTCAAAGTAGGGACCTTAGGACCTCACACAGTTCTCCCAATCACCATCAGCTGCCTGGTCATATTTTCTTGAAACTCATTGATGGTCTGAAACCTCTTCCCTTTCAAAGGTGATTTTAATTTTGGGAAAAGCCAGAAGTCACAGGGTGCCAAATCTGGGCTGTAAGGGGGCTGAGTCACCTGAGTGATTTGATATCTCACCAAAAAACTCTGCATGAGACATGCTGCATGAGTGGGTGTGTTGTTGCGATGAAGCTGCCCGTCACCAGTTGCCCACCGCTCGACCTTCTGAATCATCTGAATAGTTTCCGTGGAGGAATGTTCAAGCTCAAAGCAAAAGTTGATGCAGATTTGTTGCTCTACTTACTCATTTTGAATGTGACACTCACACAGTACACATGCTCACTCAGTAGCATCTGCCACCCCCACTGACTAGTACAGTGAAGTCGTCATTGTTCACACATGCACATTCCAGTCCACTCTCCTTGGTTGTCAGGTTATATCAATGTCACACAAACCTTTCTCATTATATTAACAATGGCTGGACTTTTTCCAAACAGATCTCACATAACTTGGCTTTTAATACAAAACTTTCAAATAAATATCCATAGTTTTTCCTCTTCCATACTATAGGTACTAACCTATATTTTAGCAAAGACCTCACCGAAATTTTTCAAAGGATGTACAGACTGTTTTTTCTTTTAGAATTTCCAAAATAACAGAGGCCTTACATCCAAGCCTGATTTTTAGTGGCTATTTAAGGATACTCAGGATATATCCAGGGTCATCAAGAGAGGCCCTGGCCAGGTAGCTCAGTTGGTTAGAATGTCATCCCGATACACCAAGGTTACG
The DNA here is from genome assembly GCA_039655065.1 of Glossophaga mutica. Classification (NCBI taxonomy): domain Eukaryota; kingdom Metazoa; phylum Chordata; class Mammalia; order Chiroptera; family Phyllostomidae; genus Glossophaga; species Glossophaga mutica. Next base: position 49,647,126 of record CM077305.1, read on the forward strand.
GGTTCAATTCCAGTTAGGGGACATACAGGGAGCAACCAATGAAAGCATAAATAAGTGGAACAACGAATCCATGCTTCTCTCTCTTCTTCTCTCTCTAAAATCAATAAACAAAAAATTTAAAGAGAGAGAGAAAGCCATGATTGATTAGTGAGGTTGGCCAGAGAACCTGGATGGAGCAGGGCGCGTGAGGTCTCATGCCTGATGTCCTCGCATGATGTTCTCAACGTGAACCCTGGATTCAACAAGCGCTACAGGGCTACGTGCTCCGACTGCATGGTTTGGGCCCCATGGAATCACTTTCACTGAGACACGCTTTGGCGCTCTGGCCCTAGCTTGAATAAAAGAAAATGTCTCAAGGAACATCTGTAAGGAAATCATTATTTTATTACTAAAATGATGTCTTTCAGGATGCTCTCCACCCTACCTTCTCCCAAAGGAGGAATTTCTCTCAGGTCTAAGAGCCAGAAAATGCTTTACTCTTCCTGAACATCTGGTTTCCATTTATCTTATAAATAATGTTACTCCTATAGACTGGCCCTTTTTTTCTTTTGTTTTAGGCACAAAAAAATCTCAAGTCTCAGAGTTCAATATGAAGCCTGCCTACAACCATGCAGTGGGTTTTTTAAATTTGGTGTCAAGCAACTATTCCATCTTTCTTCCAGTCATCTTCATTTTTTAATTGTATTTATTTGTAAATGTTTTATGTTGAATATGTATTCCTTTTTGGATATGGCAAGTTGAAAATAAATGAAGATATAAAAAGGGAGGTAGGTAGCAAAATAGCGAGACAGAAAGTGCAATATGAAAAAGAACTTGATGAAGATATATAGCCACTGTCAAAACAAACAGGTTGTTAATTAAGACACAGCTCATAACAGGCTTAAGGAAGGCACATTTTAAAACAGACGTGAGGCCCATCCGCCACGGCCACCACTGGGGAGCAGGAGTCGTGGCTGTCCGCTACCCCGTGGCCTGGGCCCCAACAGGGGCCACAAGTGACAGAGAACATGAGCAAGCTGAGGCACAGCCGCCGCCCCCAGGTACCACACAAGCACCCCAAGTTCATGCGGGACACGAACCGAGAGGTGTGTGGCTTTGTCCCCTATGAGTGGTGCACCATGGAACTGCTCAAGGTTTCTAAGGACAAGAGCGCCCTGAAATCCTTCAAGAAAAGAGTGGGGACACACATCCAGGCTAAGAGGAAGAGAGGGGAGCTGAGCAATGTCCTTGCAGCTGTGAGGAAGGCAGCAGCAGAGTAGGACTGAGCCCCATGCCCTCTGTGTAATAAAACCTGTTCAGAAAAAAATAAAATAATAAAAGAAAAGAAAAGAAAACAAACATTAGGTTTCACATTAGCTTCCATAGGGCTATCAAGTCCATAAAATACTTACAATTTTTTATTATCCTTCATACTACCTTTTGTACTTTTCCTCCCATTTCATTTTTTAGATGTATCTTCCCCAATCTAGTGATTTCAAAAATAGATCTCAGAGAAGGGGAGAAGAATGCCAATAGAAAAAAGTCCTCTCTACCATCTTTACAAAGAGACAAAACAAAGCTTTTGAGCACAGCTCACGGAGAGACAAAAATATTCCATACCGTTGTGAAGGAAATATTCTTGTATTGAGTTTTGCCTGGAATTATTTTTCAAAAATCCCCTTTTGGGGATTTTTGGTAATCCCCTTTTGGTAATACAGCCCTTTAAGAGCACAGTGGTCTCAGAGGTAAAGGCACACATTCCCCGAAGGCCCCACGGTGGCAGGTAGCGCCTGGCAAAGGTAACTGCCTCCAGCGGGGTCCTGCCCACCACAAGCCACGCTTATGGAGGTGGCATCAGACAGTGGCCCCACGGTCCTGCTGACTGACTCACTCTGTGCTAGAGTTTCCAGTTACAGCATTTCATTTGATGACATTTGGGTATGTTTTATGAGATGGCTGCCGTCAGTCTGAGTTGTTAAAGGAACGTGTGCATTTCCATTACCAAAGTAGGTATCGAATCCTCGGCGAGTTGGAAGGCATTCTTTCCGGTACATTCCCAAATGCCATTTTCCGACCATATGGGTAGTGTAGCCTGCTTCTTTCAGGAGCTGGGGCAGGAGTTTTTCATCCAGAGGAACGCAGCTGGGCTGACAGGCCCAGATTATTTGGTGCTGTAAACCTGTGCGGATCTTAAAAAGATAAACATAAAATTATGAATTATGATGCTGAAACACACTGAACAAGCAGATAAAGTAGCAGCCTAATTTACTGGACATATGGGTAGTACAGGAATGTTTAACTCTATTCCTGTACTGGGTTAAGGCTATTTTTGAAAGGCACTTTACTCATTTATTCAAGTAAGTTAATGGACATAAACAGGATTTGGAAAAAAAGATATCTAACAAACATCAGATATCATCAAGAAATATTTACTAAGATGTTATGTTAGAAGCCATTAACTTAAGTTTCCATTCCCTACTTCAAAAAATTAGTCATCCGAAGAGGTGTGGATCTATCAAGAAAAAAGGATTCCAATTTCTGTGCACATGAGAAGTCAGTGTTTGATTAAAAGGAGCTTCTACAGAAACATATAAACTTTCAAAGCTGAATCAAAAAGAAACAGAAAATCTGAACAGATCAATTACAACCAATGAAATTAAAGCAATAATCAAAAAACTCTAACAAAGTCAGGGACCAGATAGTTTCACAGGTGAATTGTACTAAACATTCATAGAACACTTAACACCTATATCAAAACTATTCCAAAAATCCAAAAGGAGAATAGACTCCCAAGCTCATTTTATGAAGCCAATGTTATCCTAATTCTAAAACCAGATAAAGACATGAGAAAGAAAGAAAATTATAGGCCAATATCCCTGATGACCATATATGCAAAAATCCTCAACAAAATATTAATAAATAAAATTCAGCAACACATTAAAAAAATCATACACCATGATCAAGTGGGATTTATTCCTGGGATGCAATGTTGGTATAATATCTGCAAATCAATTAACATAATACATCACATAAACAAAATGAAGGATAAAAATTATATAATTCTATCAATACATACAGAAAAAGCATTTGACAAAATCCAGTACCCATTTACAAAACCTCTCAGCAAAGTGGGAATAGAGGGAACATACCTCAACATGACAAAGGTCATCTATGACAAACCCACAGCTAACATCATACTCAATAGGGAAAAACTAAGTGTTTCCATGAAAACCAGGAACAAGACAGGAACATCCATTTTTACCACTTTTATTCAACATAGTACTGGAATTTGTACCCACAGCAATCAAACAAGTAGAAGAAAAAAAGGCGTCCAAATTGAAAAGGAGGAAATAAAACTGTCATTATTCAAAGATGACATGATACTAAAGAGAGAACTACTAGAACTGATAAATGAATTTAGTAAAGTAGCAAGATACAAAATAAATATTCAGAAATCAGTTGCACTTTAATAAATCAATAATGAACTATTAGAAAGGGAAACTAACAAAACCAATCCCATTTACAATTGCATAAAAATAATAAAATACCTAGGAATAAATTTAACCAAGGAGATAAAAGACCTGTACTAAAAAATTACAAGACACTGATGAAAAAAACTGAAGAAGATACAAATTACATCAAAGCATGTACTCTGCACATGAATGGGAAGCACTAACATCACTGGAATGTCAGTACTACCCAAAGCAATCTACAGATTCAACTCAATTCCTACCAAAATACCAAGTGTATTTCACAGAACTAGAACAAATAATCCAAAAATTTATATGGAACCATAAAAGACTCCAAATAGCCACAACAATCTTCAGAAAGAACAAAGTTGGAGGTATCATACTACCTGACTTCAAACTATATTACAAGGCTATAATAATCAAAACAGTATGGCTCTGGCATAAAAAGAGACACAGATCAATGTAACAGAATAGAGAACTTAGAAATAAAACAACACCAGGACTTCCGGCCAAGATGGAGGCGTAGGTGGACACACTGTGCCTCCTCTCACAACCAAAATTAAGGACAACAAAAATTTAGAAAAAAGAAAACAACCAGAACTTATAGGAAATTGAACTGTACGGAAGTCCAACAACCATTTATCCAGACCGGTAAGAGGGGCGGAGTCGTGGCAGGAAAAAGTGGAGGTGCGGACCCGGGAACGCAAGCAGCAGCAGCCGGCAGTTCCCAGGTGCACAGGCGGCAGCTGGCGGACCCCGGGCATGGGGTGGCAACTGTGCAGACCCAGTGAGGCCGCACAAGGTGGCTGGCTGACCAGGTGGTCCCACATTCCTGCACGCAGACAATCCAGGTGAAGGGGAAGTGGTAGAAGGGACTGGAATCCGGGAGAGACCGAAGCAGGCGCCACTGTTCCCTCTCAGACCCCGCCCCCACATACAGCGTCACAACCCAGCGACTGGGCTGCCCCGCACTTGGGAACACCTAAGGCTCCACTCCTCACTATGTAACAGCCGAGACCAGACCAAAACCAAAACAAAACAAACAAACAAACAAACAAAAAAAAAAAACACCAAAAATGGCTCAAACCGGAGAACAAATCAAATCCCCAGAGCCAATTCCTCTAAGCGACCAAGAGATAGCCAACCTATCAGATACACAGTTCAAAGCCCTGGTGATCAGGATGCTCACAGAACTGGTTGATTTTGCTCACAAATTAGATGAAAAAAATGCAGGCTACAATACGTGACATGAAGGAAAACGCATGGGGAACCAATAGAGATGGGAAGAAAACTGGAACTCAAATCAATGGAGTGGACCAGAAAGAAGAAACTAACAACTAAACAGAAAACAAGGAAGAAACAAGAATTCAAAACAACGAGGAGAAGCTTAGGAACCTCCAGGACATCGTTAAACGTCCCAACATCCAAATTATAGGGGTACCAGAAGGGGAAGAAGAAGAGCAACAAGTGGAAAACTTATTTGAACTAATAATAAAGGAGAACTTCCCCAATCTGGCAAAGGATATAGACTACCAGGATGTCCAGGAAGCTCAGAGAGTCCCAAAGAAGTTGGACCCAAGGAGGAACACACCAAGGCACATTGTAATTACATTAGCCAAGATTAAAATGAAGCAGAGAATTCTAGAAGCAGCAAGGGATAAGGGCACAGTCACCTACAAAGGAGTTCCCATCAGACTGTCAGCTCATTTCTCAAATGAGACCTTCCAGGCAAGGAGGGGCTGGAAAGAAATATTTGAAGTCTTGAAAGGCAGGGACCTACATCCAAAATTGCTCTATCCAGCAAAGCTGTCATTTAGAATGGATGGACAGATAAAGTGCTTCTCAGATAAGGTCAAGTTCAAGGAGTTCATCATCACCAAGCCCTTATTATATGAAATGTTAAAGGGACTTATCTAAGAAAAAGAAGATCAAAATATGACAGTGAAAAGACAGCAAACTCACAGCTATTAAGAACCACACCTAAAACAAAAGCAAACTAAGCAAACAGCTAGAACAGGAATAGAAATGGAGATCATATGGAGGGTTAGCAACAGGGGCATAGGAGGAGGAGAGAGGGGGAAAACATACAGAGAATAAGTAGCATAGACAGTGGGTAGAAAATAGACAGGGGAGGGCAAGAATAATGTGGGGAAATGTAGAAGCTAAAGAACTTATGACACAAGGACATGAACGAAAGGGGGGGAATGTGGGTGGGAGGGGGTGTGCAGGGTGGATGGGAATGATGGGGGAGAAATGGGACAACTGTAATAGCATAATCAATAAAATATTAAAAAAAGAGAAATAAACCAACACCAATTAATGTTTGTCAAATGAGGCAAGAATATCAAAGGGGGTAAACACAGTCTATTCAATAAATAGTGTTGGGAAAATGGGGCAGATACATGAAAAAGAATGAAACTAGACCAACTTCTTACATCACATACAAAAATAAACTCAAAATGGATTAATGACAAATGTAAGACTCAAACCATAAAACTCCTAGAAAAAAAACATAGACAGTAAAATCTCTGACATCTCACTTAGCAATAGTTTTTCTAATATATTTGAGCAAGGGAACCAAAAGAAAAAAATAAACAAATAGGACTATATCAAACTAAAAAGCTTTTGCACAGCAAAGGAAACCCTCAACAAAATGAAAAGACAACCTACTGAAGGGAAGAATATATTTACCAATGATACATTTGATAAGGGGTGAATAGCCAGAATTTATGAAAAACTCATACAACTCAACACCAAAAAAAATAAACAATCCAATTTAAAAATGGGCTGAGGACCTGTACAGACACTTCTCCAAAGAGGACATACAGATGACCAACAGATATATGAAAAGATGCTCAATGTCACTAATCATCAAAGAAATGCAAATTAAAACCACAGTGAGATATCACCTCACACCTACCATCAATAAATCAAGAAACATCAAGCACCGAGGATGTGGAGAAAAGGGAACCCTTGTGCACCATTAGTGGGAATGTAGCCTGGTGCAGCCACTACAGAAAACAGTATGGTAAGCCCTCAAAAAATTAAAAATGGGAAGACTTCTGGCCAAGATGGAGGTATAGGTAGATATACTGTGCCTCCTCACACAACCAAAAGGAGGACAACAACAAATTAAAAAAAAAAAAAAACAGCCAGAACTGGCAGAAAATTAAACTGTATGGAAGTCTGACAACCAAGGAGTTAAAGAAGAAACACTCATCCAGACTGGCAGAAGGAGTGGACATGGGCAGCCAGGCAGAGAGGGCTCGTGGCAAGGCAGTGGCTGGAGCACCAGGTGAGGTGGTAGCTGGCGGACCCGGCAGTCCCACATTTGCATGCGGATAAACCAGGAGGAACAACTGGGGAACAAGACAGACCATGCAACCCAGGGTTCCAGTGCGGGAAAATGAAGCCTTGAACCTCTGATTGAAAACACCTGTGGGGGTTGAGGTGGCAGGAGAAACTCCCAGTCCCACAGGAGAGTTTTTTGGAGAGACCCAGAGGGTCCTGGAACGTACACAAACCCACCCACACAGGAATCAGCACCAGAAGGGCCCACTTTGCTTGTGGGTAGTGGGGAAGTGACCGAAAGCTGGCAGAGAGCAGAGCAAGCAGCATTGTTCCCTCTCAGACCCCTCCCCCACAAACTGTGCCACTACACAGTGACATGGGTTGCCCTGCTCCTTACTACGTAACAGCACCTGAGACAAAAAAAAAAAAAAAAAAAATTGGCCCGAATAAAAGAACAGATAAAACTTCAGAAAAAATACAACTAAGCAATGAAGAGATAGCCAATCTATCAGATGCAGAGTTCAAAACACTGATAATCAGGAAGCTCACAGAAATGGCTGAGTATGGTTTCAAAACAGAGGAAAGAATGAAGGCTATGAAAAGTGAATTAAAGGAAAATGCACAGGAACCAACAGTGAAGGGAAGGAAACCAGGACTCACATCAACAGTTTGGAGAAGGAAGAAATAAACATTCACCTGGAACAGAATGAAGAAACAAGAATTCAAAAAAGTGAGGAGAGGCTTAGGAACCTCCAGGACATCTTTAAACATTCCAACATCCAAATCATGGGGATGCCAGAAGGAGAAGAGGAATAGCAAGAAATGCAAAACTTATTTGAAAAAAAATGAAGGAAAACTTCGCTAATCTGGCAAAGGAAACAGACTTCCAGGAAGTCCAAGAAGCCCTGAGAGTCCCAAAGAGGTTGGACCCAAGGAGGAACATACCAAGGCACATCATAATTATATTACCCGAGATGAAATATAAGGAGAGAATCCTAGAAGCAGCAAGAGATAAGGAGATAGTTACCTACAAAGGAGTTCCCATAAGACTATCTGCTGACTTCTCCAAAGAAACATTACAGGCAAGAAGGGGCTGGAAAGAAGTATTCCAAGTCATGAAAGGCAAGGACCTACATCCAGGATGACTTTCTCCAGCAAAGCTATCATTTAGAATGGAAAGGCAGATAAAGTGCTTCTCAGATAAGGTCAAGTTAAAGGAGTTCATCATCACCAAGGCTGTATTATATGAAATGTTAAAGGGATTCATCTAAAAAAAGAAGATCAAAATTATGAACATTAAAATGACAACAAACTAACAAGTATCAACAACTGAACCTAAAAAAAAACCCCAAAAGCCAACTAAGCAAATAACTAGAATGGGAACAGAATCAGAGAAATGGAGATCACGTGGAGGGTTATCAGTGGGGAGGGGGAAGGAGAATGGGGTGAAGTCGGGAAAAAGTACAGGGAATAAAAAAAAATGGTAGGTACAAAATAGACATGGGGAGGTTAAGAATAGTATAGGAAATGTAGAAGCCAAGGAACTTATATATACAACCCATGGACATGAACTAAAGTGGGAGGGGAGGTGGGTAGGAGTGGGGTGCAGGGCAGAGGGGAATAAGGGGAAAAAATGGGACAACTGTAACAGCATAATCAATAAAATGTATTTTAAAAAAATAAAAAATGACTGCCTTATGACTCGGCGATTTCAGTTTTTGGTATACTCTATATCCACAGAAACCAGAAACACTAACTTGAAAGAACATTGTGTTCACTGCAGCACTACTTACAACAGCCAAAAGAGGAAAGCAGCCCAAGTGCCCATCAATGGGTGAGCGGATAAAAAGTGGTGGTGCACATACACAGTGGAACATGACTTGACCATGAAAAAGAATGAAATCTTACCGTGCAAAAGCATGAATGGACCTAGAGGGAATTACACTGCGTGAAATAAGTCAGTCAGGAAAAACAAATACCATATGATCTCACTTATATATGGAATCTAAAGGACAAAATAAACAAACAAAACTGAAGCAGACTCATAGATACTGAGAACAGGATGATGGCTGCCACAGGGAAGAGGGGTTGGGGGATAGGGTGAAAGAGAGGTGAAGGGATTCAGAAGGAAGGAGTGACAGTCACAAAATAGTCCCAGGGATGTGAAGTACAGCACAGGGAATACAGGCAATAATAGTGCAATAACTATGCCTGGCTCCAGGGGGTACTGGAAATACTTGGGGGGGGGGGCGCATTTTGTAAAGTATGTGATTGTCTAACCACTATGCTGTACACCTGAAACTAATACAAAATAATACTGAATGTGGTGCGTAATTCTAAAAAAAGGAATAAAGACAAATTTGATATTTTAAAAAAGGAGCTTCTATAATCTTTCAAGATTTGGTGACTTTTAAAAGGGTTATTCAATAGTATAATGAAAATGATTATTTACAATTCTTATTCAACTTTATGAAAACCATTAATTTCCAAAGACAGTGACCAACTTTTGCTTAAAAAAGACAGCGACCCCCACCCCACAGGTTGGGAACGGCTCACACAGGTACGTCCAGGGTGCAAGGACTACGCAGCAACTAGCCTTTAAGAGATGATCACTCGTTGAATCTTGATATAACATCAAATTAGAATGTCCAAAATTATATAAATAGGCTATAAAATAACCCTCCTTTTTCCAACAGCATATCTGTGTGAGGCCGGATATTCTTCATCAACTTTTAACCAAATAATATATCATAACAGACCAAATGCAGAAGCAGATGGAACCACCCAGCTGTCTTCTATGAATAGAAGTACAGAAATATGAAAAACATCACTCACTGTTCTCATGTAATTCTTTTGTTTTGGAAAATAATCTTTCTTATTTATGCTAACACATAAATTTCTGATATAGTAAATTTTGGAAGGTATAACTCTTATAAACATAAGCTCTTTGGGGTCCTCAATAATTTTTAAGCACATGCATTGGTCCTAAAACCTCAAACTGAAAAGGTTGAGAGCTGATGCTACAACATCTGACATGATCACTGCTATGAGGATGATAAAGTGGGAGAGGGAGAACATGAGAGGCGATTCTTTAGATTGAATGTCAAAAGAAAGCTCTCTGAGGAGGAGGTACTTGAACAGTATTCTGAACAGAGTGAGAGAGTACCTTCCAAAAATCTCAGGCAAGGACAATACAGGCATAAGGAATAAAAAATGCAAAAGCTCGGAGGCCTGAACTTGCCTTACAACTTCAAAGGCCAGTGAAGTCGGTGTGGCCCTTATCACAGCTCCTGTGCTGATGGCTGCCACTGCACCCCCTTGCTGGGCACAATGGGGAGGGGGAGGGGGCGGGGTGTCCCCAGGGGCTTCTCTTCTTGCCTGTCCAGCCCCTCCCTTCCCTAAAATTTCACAGCTCCTCCCCTTGCTCTGGCTCAGTCAGGGAGATGTTCTTTGTATGAAGTGGGGCTGAGGTCTCACGTTCAGCTCTGTCTACACTGGGTGCCAGCTGTCCCTAGCACGGGGCACTCCTGACTTCTCCAGAACAGAGGGGCTCTGGGGACACTAAAGGTTGACAGAGCCAGTTTTCAACCAGGCCCGTGACTCTCTGGCATCTCCATCAGCTGCCAGGTGGGTAGCAAGCAATTAGTAATAAAAAATTTTAAAAATGTGATTGCAAATGATTTGCTTGCTTTTATTAAAGCAGACCAGCATAAAGCTCCTCCTGGTTCTATCACCAAGCACATATTGAACACACAGCAACTGCCATGGTAATAACAGTAAGCAGTATTATCAACAACATATCATGCCCTCTCACCTATATCTCAACATGCTTTCCTAAGGAGCCGGGGTGACATCACAGAGAACACGCACATGAAACCAGGCCTGCCCCAGGAGTGTGTCGTGGTGCGCATGAGCTTCAGATATGTATACTGGAACTCCGGATCTCGAGTTCTGCTGGGACTACTGCACGCTGGCATCTCTGCTCTTCTCAGATTCAATGCTGACTGACCTCTCCCACCAGACACACCCACACATCTTTGTCTTGTTTTGTTTCAAATACATGGCAATAAACAGATACAACATAGAGACAAGCAAAAACAACAACAACAACAACAAACCTTTCAAACTCAGTCTTTTTTTCCTTTATTATAAGCTACTTACTATTAAATAGCATTCCTATGAGAATTCTTATGAGCTCTGACATTGTTATGAACTTCATTTTTTATTTTTTTTTGGTGTCTTTCCAGAGCTAGAAGTGCTATTACTTGACTTCACAATATCTTGCCACACCCTCCTGAAAGAACCTGTGGAACATCTTAATGTTAAGGCAAAGTGGGTTTATTTTGACAGCGATGGATATGTTTGCTATCTTGGTTGTGGTGGTAGTTTCACAGGTATACACATATCAAAATTTGTCCTATTGTATGCTTTAAATATGTGCAGCTTATTTTATGTTAATCATACCTCAAAAAGCTGTTTAGAAATAAAAATGAGTTTAAGTCTTCTGGTGAGGTCTTATGCCTCTCCTAGAAGTCACTGGGCACCCTCTTTAGGGAATGTGTCAGATGCCTTCTATTTGGCCTCCAAATCCATCCTCTGCTTCGGTCCTATCCACCCTGGGAAGCTGACCTGCGGAGACCAAGTCAAAAGACCCCTTTGCCCCCTGGCTTGGCACTGGGTCCAGCCACTGGGGATGACAGGAAATTGGAGGGAAGAGAGAGACAAGTGGCCGCCTCAGGCTGTCAGCTGTCTCTGGTGCAGGCCATTCTGCAGGCAGCCTTCTCCGCATGACTCTCTGCAGGTCCTAGTAAGCTCCCTGTCCTTTCCCTCCTTCTGATCCAGGGCTAGTAACGGCTCCACTGTCCCTTGGGTACCCTAACACATTCACACTTTTTATATAGTCCCTGTGTGAATAAAACCTCTCTAAATTATTTTAATTTGAATATGCCATCTCTTTCCAGTTAGGATTATGAATGATAAGCTATTACAATACCCAGGCCGGGAAAGGAAAACATTTCTCTCAACATACACACACCCACCCCCCAAATCATAGAAGGATTCTGTCTGTCTATGGTTAACACCAGAAGTTTATCAACAGAAAATTAATCCTGGGTTCGAAAACTTCATAATATATACCAATTGGCAACAGAGCAGGATAAGGAAAGATAATGTTTTACGGAATTCCAAAGATCCGGTGGAGATAAATGCTGTGTGCAAATTTCTCAGACGGAAGGCCCATCCATCACAGGCAGAGAACTGACTCTGCCCGCTCTGTAGCACCACCAAGGGACGCTGTGCGGTCTGGTTTTCCAAGGCCATGGGCACCGAGCCAGGTGGTCAGCTGAAGCCTGCTTCTATTATCTGCAATCATATGGGGCAGGGAATTTGTTCTTTTCAGTTCCTGAGAATTTATTTGACAGAGCATTTTTATTGCATTACCGGGGAGCGGAAGCTAAACTCTGGATGACATCCAGAAAACATGTTTTTTGGTCTGTTCAAACACTATTCGAAGTAAGGAAGCTGCAACGTGCAGAGAAGCAGTAAACAGGCAAATGCTGAGCTGGTTTCAACCCAGCACTTTAGTTTAGCACAGAATCATAAGCCACGCGATGCTTCATGGGTAGGGTGCCAAGAGGGCACCAACAGAAATCAAAAGAAAAAAATAAACCTTCCCTTGTAAAGGCAACAGCGCCTAAACAGTTCCATTCTAACATACATCTTCAATGGGAGTATGTGTAAATGTAGAGGGTCCCAGAGAAAATACATGTAAGTCCAGAGAGGTTGCTCTCTCTCTCCAACATGGATAGCTGTCTCTTCTTCATTAAACCAAATCCTCTCTCAAAAAACAGCTTCTCCTACAATTTTGCTTGACGATCAAGGATTCCCTCTGCAAAGGCAAGGGGTCTACAAATTCAGTGAAGGACCTGGCTTGTCTCTCTCCGGGTTCTTTCTGTGAGATAAATAATGAGAAATCCTTGTTTGCAGGTTCTGTTGCACATAGAGTCATTTGATCCTGTGAGTTATGCTGTCCTCTGCAGATCTAGAAGATATTAGCAGTGTAGTCTCATGAGCTTAGCGGACCCGATCTCTTCCATGGGGAGGGAAGGAGATGGGGCAGTTTCCACATCAGAACCTCTTACAACCCCTTTTTCAGAAGTCCAGGCAGTCCACTGATTAATTACCTGTTTGGAAGCTTAGAGCACAGTATTTCAGCTAAACTTACAATAAACTCTCCTGTGGACCAGGCGAACCACTGCTATACCCACAGCAATGAATGCCATTTCTCCCCTCACCTCAACAGTGTTGAGAGGTGACAGCCAGTAGAACAAAAGTTCCGTCCTGTCAGTCTGACCTGTGCAAGATGAACTCATACCCTCGTTGCACCTGTGTGTTTCTGCAACACCTCCTGCTTGAAAATTCAGGAGGATGGGCAGCTCTGTCCCTCTCCCACTTTACACATCAGAGACTGTAGAGGGAACCTTCATGACCGGAACATAATCGCAGAACATGTTGGGAGCCAGCCAGGAGTCAGAATATCCAGCCTGTGCCTTGGCCAGGACACTATAGGTTTTTACCACAGTCAAGGGCCACTCGTGCCACTTAGGTTTATTCCTGAAGATGCCCTACAGAACAAACGGATGGTAGAGAATCTGCTCCCTCCCCCCTTAAGCCTTCTAAAAAGTGGTCAGCTGGCCATGCTCGGAAGCCAAGAGCTACAGAACACACATTATGAGTGCTAGGGGCCTGGCTTGACCATCTGGCCTGGTCTTCCAGAGCTCAGGCTGCGGAACTGGCTGGTGTCACTGACAGTTTGAAGGGTCTATTTATTTCGGTGTTGATTAGCAAAGAGTGTAAATCTCTGACTGAACTCACAAAGGGATGTTGTTTGTAGAAAGAATAAACAAGGCAAAAACCATTGCAGTGCCTTCCTCTGTTTAAACTATGAATTCAGCCATGAGCCCAAAATGAAAAGGGAGGAAAATAGTTTTTAGTAAGTGACATGATTAAGGAACCAAAAACAAAGAGAGTTACCAGACAGTGACAGCTTATACTCAGAGTGATTCTTGAAATAACAAACCTAAAAAATCAACCAAAAAATACACCGTTAAGTCCAATGGGTTATATTCCACTTAGCCCCAAACTTATTTACTTCTTTGTTTCCAATTACTTGGGAAGTAAAACACGGAATTGTTTCTTTAAAATATCTTCAATACTTAATAGAAGAAGGTCTCTAGATGCCCCTTCCCTTCTGAGAATGCTTCTTGGCTCTGGCTAGGCTTAGGATGGACACCTCTCTTCAGGGAAAACAGAAGACCGATCAGAGCACAGCATCCTCACAGGTCCCTGCTTTGGACCCCTGGTGTGCTCCAGTGAGCAGCCTTCTTGCTTGTTACTATGGCCCTAAGGCATCCTTTGTTCCTCTCCCTAAAGAGTCTGGGTTAAAGACTAAGAATAAAGACTAAGGAGTGCTCGCCCTTCAGAGGACTTCATGGCCCTCTTCTCTCTCACTCCTTGGCTGCCTTTGCCGGGGGTCCTGTGAACATTCCCAACTGTGACATGCATCCTTCCCTAAGCACTCCACCCCTTTCTTCCAGCAATTCAGTCGTCTTTTTAATCTTTTCTAATCTTAAGAGTCCGGGGGAGAGTGGACCAGGGGCAGGAGTCCACTGATAGGCAAGCACGTGGATGGGTGATAAAGAATGGACAGGCAGCGCACTGAGGACGATGAGGAGAGGAAGCAGGAAGATGCGGCACCCACAGGCTGAACACCTTCTCCTTGCCAAGCCACAGTGGGCAGCGCCCTATTCTGTTTGCAGCCCTGGGTCTTACCTGCTCACATTCTTAAAGCAAAGTTGAAGCAGAAGTAAAAAATTATCCATGATGCTCGTGCACAGCCTCCTTCATACACTTTTTGTCCAAGGTTCTGCTTCAGGGGTGAGTGAAAAGCTATGAAAGTGTCTTTTCTGTTTATCGATGAGATTAAGAGAAATGTGGCTTGGGTCCCTTAAGAATGAAACCTTGGAGTCATCTTTCATTGCTTCTATTCCCTGCCAAGGTTTATACAGTTCTGGTGGAGCGGTCCCCTCAGTTCCCAAGGTAAACATGTTCCCAGGTGAGGACCAAAGTTACTTTACTTTTTTCCCAGAAGGAAGTGTTTCCATGAAGGCCTGATGCTTTTGTTATCCTTTAATCTTTTCATTTCTCACAAAGGACACAATGGCATTAGAAATGACTTGTCAACCCTAAGCAGCTAAGATAGCCAGCTCCTTCAGGAAATGCTCAGGGCTTAAAGCACTTGGCACATTCATTCATTCATTCATTCATTTAGTTGTTCAACACTGAGTGCTCCTCTAGGCCACAGACAGATAAACAGGGCAATCTAGCGAAGTCGGACCTGAGAACCACCAACCGCACTTAACATGTGCACCAGGAGTGAAGAAGTATAATGCATATTTTGTACTGAATAAAGTCAATTTGCAGGAATATGGAAATTTAGTATTTTCAAATCTTCTACTTGCACTAAAAGAAGTATACAAATTCTATTAGAAAAGCTGAAGGATTATTTCTTTAACCACTTTCATAAACATCTTTATTACATGTGTATTTTGTTGAAATGTACTTGACATAAAACATGTGTAAACTTAAGATGTATCCCATGTTAATTTGATACATTTAAACACTGTATGATTGCCACTGCAGTGATAATAAACACCTCTAGCATGTTACACAATGATCTTTTCTTTTTAGTGGATGGAATCACTAAGTTCTAGTCTCTGAGCAAGTCTGATTATAATCCAACAGTGTTGACTATATTCACTGTAATGTGCATTAGATTTCTAGGTCTTATTTACCACTTGTTCTAAGTTTGTCCTATTCCCCCTTCACGAGTTTAAGTTAATATTTCTTATCTTGAGATTTTAAACAAGGGGAAAGTAAATATAAAATCTATTTTGTTGTATGTATAACATGCATCCAAAGGGTACCAAGAAATTAAGAAACAGGTTACTGAGGGAAGACAGGAAGATGTGCCAGGAAAGAGGATTAAAAGATTTTTTAAAAACATATATCTCTCTTAAAATCTTTTATATTTGAAACTTGAATATATTTCATTATTTAAAAAATAAGCTTACTTCTTTAAAAAGAAAAAATATAAAGTTTAATTTTTTAAAAAAGTTTTTATTATATTTTTTCCTTTACCATTTAGTCCCCTTATATCCCCCTCCCCCCGCCCCAGCAATCAAAATTTAATTCTAACTGGAATTAGATGTATACAACGAATGCCACATGGCACTTTATGGTGGTTCCCCCTTAAAATATATTTCTTTGGAACACTGTTAGATTAGAACCATTCTTTAATAAATAGTAGCTTTCAATGTAACTATTATGAAAACTGAAGCAAGTTTTAATATTTTACCATGAGCAGGCAGTATGAGGTACAGGGGCCCCCCTGCCTGAGCTCTGAGCTTGCTTTTCATACCCTCCTTCACTCAGCCACAGTGGCCCTCCCCCCATTCAGAGAAGCTCTCTCCACCCTCACAGCCTTTACTTTGGAAGTCCCTCCCACTGTGTCAAACTCTGTTTCCCAGGATCTTTCCATGGTTGACTGTTCCTTCAGGCCTCTGCCAACACCATCTTCTTGGAAATGCCTTTCTGAGTCACTATGACTTGACCTGCTTTATTTTCTTCCCTGTATTTGTTACCATGTCATTTGAATTCACCTTACTCAATTGTTTTTGTTTATTTCACCCCCCTCTGTGATAACTTCTTTCCCTAGCCTCACCCCCACCAGACGATAAGCACCAGGAGATCCAGAGTATACAGCACAATGCCCAGCACAAATAGTTGCTCAATAAAAATCTGATGAACAAAAGAATGAGTTAATGCATGTATTATACTTAATGGTGATAGCCTGAAAGCTTTCCCTCTAAACTCAGGACTAAGAAAAGGATGTCCACTCTTGCCACTTCTATTCAACAATGTACTGAAGGTTCTACTCAAAGCAATTAGGCAAGAAAATGAAATAAAAGGCGTCCAGATTGGTAAGGAAGAGGTAAAACTATTTCTATTTGTAGATGACAGGATCTTGCATAGAGAAAATCATAAAGAACATGTATAAATACACAAACACACTATTAGAACTAATAAGTTCCGCAAAGTTCCAGGCAGGATATAGATCAATATATGTCCGTTGTATTTCTATACACTAGTAATGAGCATTCGAAAATAGAATTAAGAAAACAATTATATTTACAACACGTCAAAAAGAACAAAACTTAGAAACAGGTGTAACCAAAGAAGTGCAAGACAAGTAGGCTGAAAACTAAAAAATATTTTTGAGAGAAATTTTAAAAGGCCTACATAGAAAGACACCTCATATTCACAGGTAGGAAGGCTTATATTGTTAAGGTAATAATATTCCTCAAATGAGCTTATGGGTCAATCAATCCCTATCAAAATTAGAAATGAACAAGTTTGATCCTAAAATTCATATGGAAATATAAGAGGCCCAGAATAGCTAAAACAATCTCAAAAAAGAACAAAATTGGAGAATTCACACTTTCTGATTCTAAAATCTATCACAAAGCTACAGTATCAAGACAGCATGGTATTGACATGAGGGTAATCCTAGAGATCAACAGAATAGAATTGTGAACACAGAAATAAACCCATATATCTATGGTCAATTGATTTTTGACAAGAGCACAAAAAACATTCAATGGGGAAAGAAGTCTTTTCAACAAATAGTGCTAGAACAACTGGACATCCATATGTATCCACATACTTCAAAAAATATACAAAAATTTCAAACAATGGATCAAAGACCTAAATGGAAGAGCTGAAACTACAACAATCTTAGGAGAAAACACAGAAGTCTTGGCAACCTTGAATCAGATAGTGGATTTTTTAGATATGAGACCAAAAGCACAACCTGAAGAAAAGTAAATAAATTGAAATACATCAAAATTTAAAACTTTTATGTATAAAAAAAATACCATCAAGAAAATAAAAAGACAACCCACAGAACAGAAGAAAATAATTGCAAGTTATATATCCAGGAAAGGTCAAATATCCAGAATATACAGATAACTCTTACAACTCAACAATAAAAAGACAAACAACCCAATTAAAAAGGAGGTAGAGGATATGAGTAGGGATTTCTCCAAAGAAATATACAAATGACCAATAAGACATAAAAGGGATAGCTAATGCCATTCGTCATTATGGAAATGCAAATCAAACACACAGTGAAATACCACTTCATACCCACTGGGCTGACTAGAAGGCTATAATAAAAAAGACGGATAGTAAGTGTTGACAAGGATGCAAACCCACACACACTGTTGGTGGGAATGTGAAACAGTGTAGCTGCTGTGGAAACAGTTTGGAAGCTCCTCAAAAAGTTAAACACAGAGTTGCCATATGATCTAGCATTCCAGTACTAGATATATACCCAAGAAAATGGAAAGGGATAAATATGTTCATACAAAACTTGCACATGGATGTTCAAAGCAGCATTATTCATAATCACCAAAAAAGTAGAACAGTCCAATGTTCATCAACTGATGAATGGAAAAATAACATGTTAGTATATCCATACGATGGAATATTATCTGTCTGTAAAAGGAATGATACATGCCACGATATGGATGAAAGAACACCTACTGTACAATTTCACATGTGTCCAGAAGAGGCAAATCCATAAGATGAAAAGCAGATTAGTGTTTTCCAGGGCTAGGGGAAGAAGGGGATGGGGACTGACTGCTAATGGTTATGGGGTGTCTTTTTGGGGTGCTGGAAAGGTTCTGAAGTAGCAGTGGTGATGACTGTATGTAGATATAAAAAAAATGAATTATATACTTAAAATGGTTAATTTTATGGTATGTGAAATACAATTTTTAAAAGAGTATAGAACATTAAGCAATTTCAGATATTGCTGGTAGGAATGTAGAATGACACAACCTACTGAAGTGGAATTTTGCAGTATTTATCAAAATTACAAATGCATTGAACAGAAAATTCTTTTAAAAATTTTATCCTACAGATGTATTCAAACATGTGCAAAGTGACGTATTTATTGATTTCAGCATTCTCTGAGGTATCAAAAGGTTGGAAACAATCTATGTGCCCATCATTATGTGACTGGTTAAATAAATTATGACATATTCATTTAACAAAATATTATACAGCCATGAAAGTTGAGAATGCTTTTTAAATAAAAATATGGACTTATTTCCCATGTTAAAGTTTTAAAAAAACAAGGTTCAAAGCAGTGTGAAGAATACATACTTTCTTGTATACAGAGACCTGAATTCTCTAGTTCTGAAATTGTGGGTAACTTTCTTACCTCATCTGCTGATCAGTCTCCCTTTCCCCCTTTTCCCAATCTCTATGCATTTCTTTCAGCAGAGCATGCAAATTTTAAAAGGTTCATATGTGACTTCCGGCCAAGATGGAGGCGTAAGCAGACACACTGTGCCTCCTCTCACAACCAAAATTAAGGACAACAAATATTTAGAAACAAGAAAACAACCAGAACTTATAGAAAATTGAATTGTACGGAAGTCCAACAACCATTCATCCACACCGGTAAGAGGGGCTGAGTCGCGGCAGGAGAAAGTGGAGGTGCGGACCCGGGAACGCAAGCAGCATCTGCAGGCAGTTCCCAGGTGCACAGGCAGCAGCTGGCGGACCCCGGGCACAGGGGGGCAACTGTGCAGAACCAGTGAGGCCACACAGGGTGGCTGGCTGACCAGGTGGTCCCACATTCGCGCACACAGATGGTCCAGGCAGAGGGGAAGTGGCGGAAGGGACTGAATCCAGGAGAGAGCGGAGCAGGCGCCATTGTTCCCTCTCAGGCCCCGCCCCCACATACAGCATCACAACCCAGCAACTGGGCTGCCCCGCACTGGGGAGCGCCTGAGGCTCCACCCCTCACTACGTAAGAGCCGCGACCAGACTAAAACCAAAACAACAACAACAACAAAAAAATCCCACCAAAAATGGCTCAAACCGGAAAACAAATAAAAGCCCCAGAGCCAATTCCTCTAAGCAGTGAAGAGATAGCCAACCTATCAGATGCACAGTTCAAAGCACTAGTCATCAAAATGCTCACAGAATTGGTTGATTTTGCTCACAAACTAGATGAAAAAATGCAGGCTACAATACGTGAAATGAAGGAAGATGCATGGGGAACCAATAGAGATGGAAGGAAAACTGGAACTCAAATCAATGGAGTGGACCAGAAGGAAGAAACTAACAACCAAACAGAAAATGAGGAAGAAACAAGAATTCAAAAAACTGAGGAGAGGGTTAGGGACCTCTGGGACATCGTTAAACGTCCCAACATCCGAATTATAGGGGTCCCAGAAGGGGAAGAAGAAGAGCAACAAGTGGAAAACTTATTTGAACAAATAATAAAGGAGAACTTCCCCAATCTGGCAAAGGATATAGACTACCAGGATGTCCAGGAAGCTCAGAGAGTCCCAAAGAAGTTGGACCCAAGGAGGAACACACCAAGGCACATCATCATTACATTAGCCAAGATTAAAATGAAGCAGAGAATTCTAGAAGCAGCAAGGGATAAGGGGACAGTCACCTACAAGGGAGTTCCCATCAGACTCTCAGCTGATTTCTCAAAAGAGACCTTCCAGGCAAGAAGGGGCTGGAAAGAAATATTTGAAATCTTGAAAAGCAGGGACCTACATCCAAAATTGTTCTATCCAGCAAAGCTGTCATTTAGAATAGAAGGGAAGATAAAGTGCTTCTCAGATAAGGTCAAGTTCAAGGAGTTCATCATCACCAAGCTCTTATTATATGAAATGTTAAAGGGACTTATCTAAGAAAAAGAAGATCAAAATATGACAGTGAAAAGACAGCAAACTCACAGCTATTAAGAACCACACCTAAAACAAAAGCAAACTAAGCAAACAGCTAGAACAGGAACAGAATCACAGAAATGGAGATCATATGGAGGGTTAGCAACAGGGGCGTGGGAGGAGGAGAAGGGGAAAAGGTACAGAGAATGAGTAGCATAGATAGTGGGAAGAAAATAGACAGGGGGAGGGCAAGAATAGTATGGGAAATGTAGAAGCTAAAAAACTTATGACACATCGACATGAACTAAAGGGGGGAATGTGGGTGGGAGAGGGTGTGTAGGGTGGAGGGGAATGATGGGGGAGAAATGGGACAACTGTAATAGCATAATCAATAAAATATATTTTTTTTTAATTTTTTTTTTTATTTACTTATTTATCTTTAGAGGGGAAAGGAAGGAGAGAGGGAGAGAAACATCAATGTGCGGCTGCCTCCTGTATGTCCCCTGCCGGGAACTGGCCCGGCAACCCAGGCATGTGCCCTGACTGGGAATCGAACCGCGATCCTCTGGTTCGCAGGCCCGCGCTCAATCCACTGAGCTACACCAGCCAGGGCTCAATAAAATATATTTTTAAAAAAGGTTCATATGTGAGGACTCTAAACAATTATATATCTCAATAGAAAAGGTTGAATTCACGTTACATTTTTGTCTGAACAAGTTTGTAGCAGCAGAACAAGCAGCTCTTCACCCTGTAAGGCAGGGTTGGGCAAGGTTAATCTCTCTTTCTACCAGTAGATGGGGTTAGTGAGCACAATAATGTTGATTTACCAAGCCAGACATTTGCTTCAAGGAAAAACAGGAGCCTTAGAGTCAAAGAAATTTAGAGCTACAGGGCCTCAGAGCTCAGCACGTTTCCCATAATTCCCAGAAGTGGAAAATGTCGTCTAACAAGGTCAGAGCCTTAAGAATGTCACAGCAAAGAATGAAACCCACATCTCATCATTATTAGCTGGTCCCATGAACTAAATACTTCAATAAACTAAAATACTAAAACTCAGTAGTTCTTGGAAATATAAAGTTCCATCAGTCAGTCTAGGCTTGCTTATCACTTTACGTTTTTCTCTTCTACTCTAAAGTTAAGTGGTTATGAGAAGGGGAGGTCTGTAAATATTAAAGCATGCTTGCTAAATTCACAGATAGGCTATTAAGTACGTAGTTCTTTCACATACCTACTTTTAAAAGAAACAAATTTCCTCATTTTATTGTCTAAAATTATGTACAACACATGCTTTGTTTCAGAAATAAAGCCTTTTTCCCTATTTCCATTTTACATTTATCATAGCCAATTCCTAACCTGAAATGTGATTAGATAATTTTTTAAATTGAGATGTTGAGGAACAACCTAAATATCTAAAAATAATAGATCATTCAATAAATATATTTAATAATTCTGAGTATGCAATGTAATATAGTGGTTACACAGCCACACTGCCCATTTCAAATCCTGGTCTACCACTTACTTGCCCTGTGATTTTGGGCAAGTTTCTTAACTTCTTCCAGCTTCAGTTTCCCTGTTATCAAACAGTACTGATAATAGTAATTCCTACTTCATCAGGTTGCTGTGGGAATGTATCCCGGTGCTTAGAACAGTACCAGTACATACTATCTGAGAGCAATGAGGCTGCTTCACTCTTTGAGAAATGATGACTCCTATAAAAGAGGATACTTTCTAACCCAAGGTAATTTCTAATTGGGCCTCATGAACTCTATCTGAATAAAACAGAAAAGTCAAACAAAATGCTTGGTGAGTATAGGAGACTGTTCTGCGTGGCACAGGCCCAGACAGGACCCAGGCCTGCGGACAGGTTCTCTCGTGGGGAATCAGGCCTGCATTGCACCTAGGCGTTTTGAGACTTGCTTTTGCTAAAACTCCCTCACCCTGAATTTAGGCATCAAGTGCTTACAGTAACTTCCTAAAATCTGTGCTAAACATTCCTAGGATGAGTGTAACCCACTTTTCTCTTTTTCATTTGCAAATATCCTCCTGTGATGTGATTAGCGGCATTGGCTCCTTTGTTGTCTGTAAAAGGTAACCACCTAAAGCAAACCTGAGCATAGTAAATGAGGACCATCATGTAATGTGCCCAGAAATAAGAAATAAAGGCCTGTCACGGAGGAGGGTGAGGCTTTTTCTTCCCTTGAGAGAGAAGCCATGCAGTCCTTCTTCCACAGGACTTGGTAGTCCGTGTGAATTTCTCTTGTATCTTATTCACAATGTGGCAGACCCCACAAGCCGGGTTCTGCATCAGGTAAGGATGGCTTGATATGCTGAGTGATCTCTAAATTGTTTTGGAACACCCAGCTTCTACCCTGTCTTCACTTCCTAACTACAGGGTACTCTAAATATTCAAGTTTTTGTTTTGTTTTTTGGGTTTTTTTTTTTCCAAGATGAAATGTTCATGACTGGTAGGGGAAGATGTTAAGGAACAAAAGCAGCCAATTACACGAGCAAGTTTTTGAAGTGCAGTATTTGCTTCCCTGTTCAAGTCTGTTGGAAGGGAGGAAGTTAGAGAAAGGAATAGCCCCTGCCATTCTTCTGCAATTTGAGTTCAGTTCCCTTGCTTCAGAGCAAATGCAGAATCATTTTGGGTAGACGCCTTTCCTCATTTCCCTTCTTTACTTGAATGCTCCTTTAGTCCTACAAAGCGCACAGGGTAAGATTTGCATCAGAGTAGATATTCCTGGTTATACTTAGCAGCCAAAGTTAGAATGTAGCAAGTACTTAGGGCTGGTGGTGAAAGGAACCATCCTTTATCTCCATTGCAAATCTTCGCTACAGCCATTTCTCAGACTGTTGTACAATCCCCATTTCTGTTTCTAGAAGTCTTCCAGACCACTGTGGAAATCTTTATTACAACTGAACATCTATCTCCCTTCTCTTGATCTCAGGACATGAGGTAGGGTTGATCTGAAATGCTACAGGAACACAGATTTGGGATGGCAAGGTTCAAGAATATCCTGTGACTTGCACAGCCAGGGCATAAAATACGCTTGTTAAATAGACAGTATATATGCATATATGAGAGTATCATGTGATCTCAGACGGTTCCCACTTATGTATTTAATATGGTCATAATCACAGGATCTTATGAAAATGTCCATCTAATTCAGATTAACAATAAGAGGCCTGAGATGCCTAGTGGGTGCAGGAAAGGCATCAACCCAGCTCAGCTGCTTTCTAGCTGTATGATTCTTAACACATCATTCAACCTCTGCATGTTTGTCTCCTGATTTGTAAAAGGGGATTAAAAATAACTGCTACCTCTCGGGTTGTATATATTTTTCTATTAACTACAAAGAAGTTTTAGATAAGCTTTCAGAGACAATGAAGATGCTCAGAGGGGTCGAATACAGGTTAAATCTGAAAGGAATGTCAGCAGCCCAAGAAAAATCAACCTGTGTAGGTTTCACTGCAGGGATGCCAAAACTTGGAAAAGTTACTTTAATCTTTTTGGTCGGATCATCCTAGCCCACGATGGCTGGGTTCAGAGGAGACCAGAGCCGTACCCCCAGGGCACGCTCACTTTAACTCGCGGCTCCCGCCTCTCACTGCCGCCCTGGGCACCCGGCCAGCTCCCTCTCCATCCTCCCACTCCAGGACCGCCCCGCAGAGTCCGTTCCGACCCTCCCGCCCACCCGCTCGCAGGGCCCCAGCACCCAGCATTCCCCAGAAACCCCTCCACCCCCAGACCTTCAGAAAACGAAAGACAGAAAAACCATCCGAGAGGCGGGGCGCCGGCGGGGGATACGGGCGGCCCGGAAGCGGGCATGCGCAGAGGCCGCTGCGGAGAAGGCGCAGCTCGGACGAGGAGCCTCGTTGCTCGCACCCGGCTCGGGGAACCGAGCCCGGCTCGCCGAGGCGTTCCGACCCACTTCCAGGAGGCTCGCGGGCTGGGCCGGGCCTGGAGCAGCGCCGCCGGAGGCGGAGCCCGGCGTGGGGCGGCCGCCGGGGGCGCCGCGTACCTGGTAGCGGCCGGTGAGCAGCTGGCTGCGCGAGGGTGTGCACAGCGGCTGCGTGTAGTAGTTGTGCAGGAGCACCCCGCCGGCCGCCAGCGCGTCCAGGCGCGGCGTGCGGATGTGGGAGCCGTGGAAGCCCACGTCGTTCCAGCCCAGGTCGTCCGCCAGCACGAAGACGAGGTGGGGCGGCCGGTCGGCTCTGGCGCCCGGCGGCGGCAGCAGCAGGAGCAGCGGAAGGAGGGCCGGCAGCAGCAACTGCCGCGGGCCGGGGCCTCGGGGCAGGCTCGGCGCGCCGCGCGGGCCCATCCTGCGCCGCGCACGGTCCCCGCGGCTGTGGCGCCACCAGCCCAGGGCACCTCTTATAGAATCAGGAACTGGGCGGCCGGGGCCTGCCCCGCCCCGGGACTTCACCCCCAGCGGGCGGCGGGCAGGAGAGGCCGGCGCCCGAGCCCCCGCCGGCTCTTACCCTGCGCGAACCGGTGAGGCGGGGGAGGAGCCAGCGGACTGAGCTCGTGCGGCTGCCGCTGCCGGCTCCAACAGCTCCGTCCGAGCGCGGTCCGCTGGCTCCGTGGAAACAACATTGATGCTTCACAGGGGCAAAGATCTCTTACCTTTCCAGCTATGAACTTTGTGGCGTGGCATTCTAACAGAGATTTGTTCTCAGGTTTCCAAAGCATTTTCACAGTCCTCATTTCTCTCTTTCATCTTTTTAAATCTCGCAACAACACTGGAAGCTAGGAATTATAATTAATTACCCCCTCTTTTTTTTCCAGAATAAACAACCTTGTTGATAGTTGGTTGAGCCTAATCCAAACTCAGTTCTGTCTCCAGATCTTGAGCTATGATGTTTTAAAGGTAGTGAGACAATCATTTCTAGCACGAGTGCAGCCTCGTGAGTGTGGGAGGACGAAGAGGCAGAAGTTTAAATGATGTTTCAGACCCTATTTATGAGTAGCGTACACCTGTGAAGCCATTTCCCACTAGCAAACAGGGGACCCAGTACACACTGCGACTGCATAGTGGGTGCCCTTTTGAAGGTGCAGTTTTACTTAGGCTTCCCTGCAGTTTGGGGTGCTGTGTGGGCACTGAGTAGCTCAATAGCTTGTCCACATGAGAGCCCCGTCAGAACTGGCTCCCTGACAATCAAGTAGTGAACCAAAGAACTATAGTATCTAATTTGCTTGAAATAATCTGTAAATGGAAGGAAAAATTCCCTTAACCACATGCTCATTGAATTGGGAAATTAGCCTTCTGACCAGTATATTCCCATTGCCGCCCATGACTTTCTGCCTACTCCATATCTGGAAATAGGTAATAACGGTTGCAGGGTAAAAAATAATAATAAAAAAAATAGGCATTGCATCCTTTCAGGTTTAATGAACCTGATTCCATGTGAGTTATTTTACTTTATAAGTTGTAGATAACGGATAGCAACGGGAACTTTTTGTTTTATACCTATGTGAATGAAGTTTATCCAGTGGAATGATACCTATCCCCACTCTCATCCCCACCACCATGGAAAAAACAGTTTTTACCTCCACTTGCACATTTAGTATTTCTAGTCTGTTCTTTGGGTTATACTTTGAACTAGTTTAACACTGTACCAGTTTCCTCATTAACGAGTTAAATATAACATTCATTTTTATATCTGTATATGGGTCATGATTTTATCTTTTTTTGAAAGTTACCCTTTAACACATGGAATATTTTCCTCTCACATGCATATAATTCTTTTTCTTTGCATGAAGTAGATTATATTGCAACCACTTCTCATCTCTGGTGAAATCAATGAAATTTAGCAGGAACATTTTGAAATACAGCTTTAAGTTAAAAAAGAATAAAGCGCTGTTTGACTTTCATTATATTAGGACTTGAAAATTTCATGTGAAGACCCTTTAATAGACCACAACGAACTGAGAATTTTTAACCATGGCCCTGCATGTCCTTCTGTCCTGTAACTGTTCCTCCCTGCGCTTCCTGATAAAAATCAAATTGCCCAAACTATGGCTGCTAATCAGCAGGAACAATTACAACTTGACCAACTGCTTCTGAAACTAGCTATGCTTGCAGTGAGCTTTCTCATGTCCTTCATTTTCAAACAGAAGCTTATGCAAACAGTGCTCTGGAAGTGTGCAAATTAATTCAAAAAAGTCAATTCTTTTTTTCATCTATTTGTGGAACACTCTAGTGTGCATGACAAACTAGTTCCTATAAACTCTCTCAGTTGGAGTTTGTCTGATGTTTCCTAATGATTAGACTCAGGTTACGGTTTGTGCAGAACTATCACAAGAGTGATGCTGTATCTTCTTGATGCAACATATTAAGAGGCATGTGATGTTGATGTGCTCTATTATTTGAATGCTTTACTCAGGTGCCATTTCTCCACTGTAAAGTCACTACTTTTCCCTCATCATTAACAAGTGTCTTACAAGGAGATACTTTTAGACATGTATATATTGTTATTCCTAAAACTTTTGCCTATTAGTTTTAGCATCCACTGATGCTTCTTGCTTCGATAAATTATGAGGATGGTTACCAAATGGTGATTTTGTAATTCAATCATTCCTAATATATTTATTAGTTGCCTTTCTATATACTATAAATAACTTTCCCTTCTCCTCACTTCTTCATTAAATATCACTATGAACTCATGGATTCTTGTTTTAATCAACAAGTTATATAACACTTTGCTATAAATATTTCAGTGCTCAAATTTCCTCTAATGTGGGCAGTGCGAGCTTCTTCAGTCTGGCTCTTCTGTCCTTTTGGCATGTCCTCTTTAATCTTGGAGCACTGAACTTACTTTTCAGTACAACACAATATTCTAGGTTTATCTTGGAGAAATCAGACACTTTTCCAAGGAACCCTGATTCCTTTTAGTGGAGTGTGGCATGTAGAGACCAAGACTTTGCTGTGGGTGTACTCATTACCACTGGGCTGCCATCGCTTCTAGGCTCTCTCACCAGACGAAGATAGGAGCTAGATGTATGTGTAGGGACACACACACACACATGTATACACACATCCACATATATATACTGATACATACCTACAGAAAGAAAAAGCAGTTCATAGTGAGTACATTCGATTCTGTTACCCCCGTCCATGGGTGTATGGGTTGTACAAATTTTCACTATATCCAGCTATTAAAAAAGTACTATTTTTTTACATTTTTGCCAACCTGATAGGAGAAATGCTATTATCTGGATACTTTGTTTTCGTTATTAAATTTCTGTTATTATAAGTAAAGTGAAACATCTTTTCATATGCCAATGGGCCATTTTTACATCATTTTTGTAAAGTGTCATCTTTTATTGAGCTTTTGGTATTTTCCCCCTCAATTTTTAAGAGTTCTTTATATATTAGAGATATTACCTAACTGTAATATAGTTCACAGATATTTCCTCCCAGTTTATCAATTGTCAGATATTTCATTACAGTGTTTTGGGACATACCAAAGTTAATTTTTTTTACATAATCAAATTTCTCAATATTTTCTTGTGGACTTGAGTCATAGACTTCCCTTACACCAAAGTTAAAGTAAAATTCAGTGATTTTCTTCTAGTACTTGTATGGTTGCAGTTTGCACACTTAGACCCCTGATCCATTGCCACTTATTTCTGTGCATATGTGAGATATGGATCCAATTTTATCTCTTTCCTAAGGACTGTCCAGTTGTCTCAGCACCACTCACAAGGAGAATAAAGAAGTCCATCTTTGCTCTAGTGATGCCACCTTTATCATATGCTTAAGTTCCATATATACTTGGGTCTATTTCTGTGCTTTCTGCTCTGTTCCACTGCCCCATCTGTGGGTTCATGGCCCAGTACACACTGTTCCAGTTACAGGCTTTACCAGGTGTTTTAAGGTATGTAAGGAGAGTGATTCCTTATAGCTTTTCATCTTTAATCTTTTCCTGGCTTTTTCTATATATTTATTTTTTCATATGAAATTTAATATCAACATGTTTGGTCCCATAAAAAAAGTTAGTTGGGATTTTTCTTGGAATTATATTACATTTATAAATTAATTTAGGGACAACTGAAATCTTTATGATACTAAATTGTCCTATCTAAAAACAAATGTTGCCTGGCTGGTGTAGTTCAGTGGATTGAGCGTGGGCTGCGAACTAAAGGATTACTGGTTCAATTCCCAGTCAGGGCACATGCCTGAGTTACTAGGCCAGGTCCCCAGTGGGGGACGCATGAGAGGCAACCACACATTGATGCTTCTCTCCCTCTCTTTCTCCCTCCCTTCTCCTCTCTCTAAAAATAAATAGATAAAATCTTTAAAAAAATAAAATAGAAACAAATGTTAACATTCATTTATTAAGGTCTACTTTTGTATCTTTTAAAAGTGTTTTAAAATTTTGTTCATATCACTTTCGTGCCTTTCTTGTTAAATTTATTCCTAAGTATTTTATCTTTTCTGTTACTATTGAAATGGGGATTACTCTATCATTCTGTCTTTTAACAGGTTATTTTTTGTGGAGATGAAGGCTACTGATTTCTGCATGGTAATTTATATTTCTCCGAGTACTGAATTATTTTACTGTTTGAGTTAGTTTAATCACTGATTTTATTTTAGGATTTTCCCAGTGCATAATCATACCAGTAAAAACCATTCCTATCAGTTCGAAGATGCAAAAAATAAGACTGAAATCAAGGCAGCTTCCAATTCACCATTAGGTATAAAAATTAATTGTGCTTGAAACTTGGGATTTTTTTTTTTACATGTGCGGGGTCCCTGTCCTGGGCGCCAGATGTGGGGGGGCTCTGCCCGCAGAGCCCCATCCCTCCGTCACGGATGAAAATAAAAACTACCAAGACATGATCTGCTTGGGGAGGAAAGGTGGCCAAACTCTCAGAGGAGAATGACCCAGAGCCCCATCCTCACTAGGCTTTTATTGGGTTCAAATACACGGGAATACAGGTATGTCAGGCAACAAGGATCAAACAATGGTTAACATTTCAAAGAAATCTAACAGCTTAATCTGAGTCTGTCAGGAAAGGGGGTTGCCAAACTTTGGGAGACATACTCATTTCCTCCTCAGACCCTTATCATTTAAATGAGAGCACTCTTAGCAAAGCAGGTTTCACAGGACTTTAGGAATTCTTTCTTATGCCCGATCACCCAGGGAGCCATCCTGGCCGGTACAGGGCTGCACCACTCGCCCCCACAGTTTCAGGCTTTAAGCTGATTAGGAAGCAGGAGACATCTCCCAGACGGAAATGAGGACTCAGGCTATGTCAGAATAGCCAGGGGGCAAGGGTCCATCACATCTTCTTTGCTGCAACCCCCTGAGTCCTTCCATGAGGCCTCCCAAGTGGTTGTGTCTGGCTTAGGTTGCCCCTCCCATGAGGAGTCTTACCTGTCATTGACTGCCAACCAAGCATTGGGGCCAGAGATGGATGAGGCAGAAGCAGTGCTCCTGCCAGGGAGATAAGCTTTGTCTCCTTAGTAGGTCACGTCCTTGTAACAGAACAGACCCAGATGAAGTGGGACAGCCCACCATGGAGTGAGGATTACAACTCCTGAAACCAGGCTGAATGGTCCACAACATACATGGAAAGGATCTTATATATAATTACTTGGTTTATATTCTAACCCACATAAACCCTGTTTAACCCATAGTTAAAATCTCTGAACTCCTTTAAAGTCAGTAAGGAAAAGACGAACGATCTAATGTTCAAATGGGCAAAAATTAGGGACATAATAGTTTACAGAAAATGAAATATAAGTGGTCAGTAAATACATGAATAGATATTCAATCTCACTCAAAAGGAGAAATACAAATTGAAATTTTAGTAATATACCACACTTACTAGTTATAACTCACTGCTTTGGGTAAAGTGTAAAGAAACCAGCCCTCTCATATGTTAATCACAGAAGTGAAATTTGACACAGCCTTTAAGGAGAATAATTTTGCATATATGTCAAAATGTACATACAATTTAACCTAGCAATTCCAGTTGTAGGAATTTATCATTCAGATATATTCAATGCAAGAAATATCAGTTACTCCAAGATGTTCATTTTAGCCTTATTTTTATTAGAAAAATGAGAATAATAGGGCCTGGTCAAATTAATTATGGGATACTAAGCAATCGATTAAAAGGATGTTATGCAATAATATCCAAGATATGTTACTAAATTTTAAAAGTTGGGAACAGGACGTTATGCTTGGTATGTTTTCATTTGCTTAAAAATATATGTATCCATGTGCATATACAAAGGTCTGTCCAGAAAGTATTCCAGCCATGTACTATGAAAAGTAGAGACATTTATTGAAGAAGATACAAGAAATATTTTACATAGGACAATGACGCCTCAGTCCCCCTCAAAGTAGGCACCTTGGGACCTCACACAGTTCTCCCAGCATCTCTTCCACTGTTCAACACACTTTACGAAATCTTTTGTGGGACTTGCCATCAGCTGCCTGGTCATAGTTTCCTGAACCTCATCGATGATCTGAAATCTCTTCCCTTTTGAAGGTAATTTTAGTTTTGGGAAAAGCCAGAAGTCACAGGGCACCAAATCTGGGCTGTAAGGGGGCTGAGTCACCTGGGTGATGTGATGTTTTGCCAAAAAGCTGCATGAGATGTAATGCATGAGCAGGCACTTTGTCGTGGTGAAGCTACCAATCAGCAGTTGCCCAGAGCTGCGGCCTTCTGAATCATCTCAATACTCTCTGTGGAAGAATGTTCAAGCTGAAAGCAAAAGTTGATGCAGATTTGTTGCTCTACTTGCTCAGTCATTTTGAATGTGACAGACACACAGTACACACGCTCACTCAATGGCGTCTACTGCCCCCACTGACTAGTACAGTGAAGTCATCATTATTCACACATGTGCATTCCAGTCCACTCTCTTGGCTGCCAGGTTACATGGATGTTGTGCAACCACTCTCATTATATTAACAGTGGCTGGACTTTTTCCAGACAGACTTTGTATACCTATATTCATATATTGACATAAATGCTTAAATATTTATAGAGTATCTTAAGAAGGATACAGAAGAAAGGCTAACATGGGTTGTCCCTAGGTAGACTGTTTAACTGAGGGCAGGTATAGTAATGAAACTAACTTTTCACCATATATCCTTTATGCCTTCTAAATTTTAAAGTCTAAATATATTATCTATTTGATAGTATTTTATTAATAATATTAGCAAATTATATAAAGTAAAATGCATTATAAATGAGAACAGGGAACCAAGAATAAATATCCCTCAACGAACATGTTTGTAAAGCCCAAAGGCCATGTGCTAAGAAAATTACATGAATGCTTTTGCCTTTTGGTTTCTCCAGTTTGCAGAGCCCTTGATTCTTGGCCTGGTGCTCACTGGCTCAGAAGTTATGCTCAGAAGTCAGTATGCGTGTGTTTCAAGACTTCTCTGTTTTTGTTTCAGTGCCTTTGAATATGATAAATATTGCACAAAAAGGCTAAGCAATTTTAAACACTTTATTTCTAAATGTTTAACCATTGGGGTAGTGATAAGAATGGCAAGCGATCTTAGAGAGAAAACCTGAAGTTCACTAACTAAATGTGCTGAATTGTGGTTAGAGTTACTCATTGCCCCCATTTACTACCCTAAATACTTCAGAAGGAGACAGACTTAAACATCAGGAAGAATATCCAAACTTTGTTACTTTAGATGTCAGCTATTAAATTATTTTCATGATACATTTAGATTTTGGAAACTGATCTGGAATGGATTTGTTTCTCCCATACCTAAGTGAGGCAGTGGGAGAGGACCTTCTTAAAGGCCTGTAAGACCATGTACTGGACCTACAGATGAGGGTTCTTAAGGTTCCTTCACCCTTCTTCTAGTTGCCAGTAGTCACATGTGTAAGTCATACTCATTAACTACTATCAGTGCTAATTACTGTCACGGCATTAACGAGCATCAAGGTTCCAGGCATACAGGAAGGTGCTTCTCTGTAAGAAGTATCTTCAGTTTAGTGTTGGTCTGTTTTGTGTTGGTGTATGTGTATATATGAGGAGGAAAGGGTCAGATTTTAAAAAGGGGAAAATTTTTTTTTAGCTCTAATATTCTCCAACTTTCTGAGATTGATATTCTCTATAAAGAACAACTTTAGCCAACTCAAACCGAAGCTCCTTTGACCCCATATCCTGCCTATTGCTTATCACCTTCTACCTCCTTAAAGCCAACAAGAAGAGAGTAGAGAGTACAAAATACTACCATTCATATACCAAGATTTTAGCATAGCGTTTTTTTGTGCATAAGACCACACAAAAGTGTATGTACATCAGCCAGTAGAGTCTCAGAAAGTGAACACAACATATACCCACCAAGTCAATGGGTCAAGAAACAGGATGTTGGTATTGCATTGTGTCATTTTTTCTTTCTTTTACTTTTAACACAGCCTAAGGCTTAGTGTTCACACAGTATTTATTATGTGCAATTGAATTTCATTCCTGTTTCCTGTACTGAACTTTTTATATTGAGCACCAATTTCTTGAGCAGTTCTAAGCCAACTCTTTTCAATCACGATCAAATACCTCAAGCCAATGTGAGCACCGCATTAAAAAATAGTCATATCGAATGACCAAGAAGAAGCTACTCTTACTAGATAAGATATATTATTTTGTTTTTACCAGAGGACAGATTATTATTATTTTATTATTTTTATTTTTATTTTTTTTGATTTTTTATTATATTTTTTCCATATGTATATTGTAAAAAGTGAAACATGTACATATTTTTTTTAAATGTTAATATACTGAAAAGTTTCAGAAATACTATCAGAAATACTAGTGTTACTCTCCCAGGGATAGTCTATCCATACATATATGCATTTTAAATATTTAAAACTTTCCTCTTTGAACCTAAATAATATTATATTGCATATTATAATACACTATGTTTTAAAAAATAATAATGTAAGTAGCCCTTTTAAGTGAATTAGCCCATCCCGTGACCTCCCTCCATCCTAGTAGCCATGTTTGCATCTCTTAGCCAAAGGCCTTTGGCCAGGGCTGAACTTATGCTGGTGTTATGCAACACTCACTGTCTATTGCTATGTAATCCATCTCACGATCTTCCTCTGCTCTGCTCTGTACTACAGGTGGGGCCAAACCCTACAAACTACGTGTCTCAGGCCTCTTTACCTATTTGGCTCCAGTTAGGTTCAGCCACTGGGAAGCACTGGATAGCATCTTTAGCACTGTGGCAGTATCTCCTCTGTGGTTGCAGCTTCCACTGGCAGCTCCTCCAAGTATAGTCCAAGTATCATCTTGGTAGCCCCCTCAGGGTATCCCTTACTGGTTCTCCATGCTGAGTTCCCTCCTTTGTCTCCGAGAAAGTTCGTCACATGGAGAGGCACCATGGGGAGAGAAGCTCCGCCAGTCCCTGCTGCTACCGTCGTCATCCTTGATGAGGTGCCTCACATGTGAGTAAAGAAGCCAGGTTTTTAAAAAAATTATATTTCCCCTGTCTCCTCCTCCCACTCCCCTGTTACTAACCCTCCATATGATCTCCATTTCTGTGGTTCTGTTCCTGTTCTAGTTGTTTGCTTTTGTTTTAGGTGTGGTTGTTAATAGCTGTGAGTTTGCTGTTTACTGTCATATTTTTTATCTTCTATTTCTTAGATAAGTTCCCTAGACAGTGGGTAGAAAATAGACAGGGGGAGGGTAAGAATAGTATGGGAAATGTAGAAGCTAAAGAACTTATGACACATGGACATGAACTAAAGGGGGGAATGTGGGTGGGAGAGGGTGTGCAGTGTGGAGGGGAATGATGGGGGAGAAATGGGACAACTGTAATAGCATAATCAATAAAATATATTAAAAGAAAATAAAATTATATTTTATCAATTGTGCTATTACAGTTGTCCTGATTTTTCCCCCTTTGCCCCACCCCCAGCACCCAGCAAGCCCCATTCATTCTGGCAAATCCCCCCAACATTGTTCATGTCCATGGGCCATGCATGTAAGTTCTTTGGCTTCTCCATTTCCTATATTGTACTTTACATTCCCATAGCTATTCTGTAACTACCAATTTGTAACTCCCAGCCCCTCACCTCTTCACCCATTCCCTGACACTGCCTCACATCTGGCAACCATAAAACACTCTCCATATTCATAATTCTGTCTCTGTTCTTCTTGTCTGCTTAGTTTGTTTTTCATATTCAATTGTTGATAGATTTGTAATTTTTTGCCATTTTATTGTTCATAGTTTTGATCTTCTTTTCCTTAAATAAGTCCCTTTAACATTTCATATAGTCAGGGTTTGGTGATGATGAACTACTTTCAGTTCTTTCTTATCTGGGAAGCTCTTCATCTGCCCTTCGTTTCTAAATGATAGCTTTG
The DNA here is from genome assembly GCA_039655065.1 of Glossophaga mutica. Lineage (NCBI taxonomy): Eukaryota > Metazoa > Chordata > Mammalia > Chiroptera > Phyllostomidae > Glossophaga > Glossophaga mutica. Next base: position 49,682,034 of record CM077305.1, read on the forward strand.
CTGAGTAGAGCAATCTTGGCTGTAGGTCTCTGCTTTTCATGACTTTGAGTAATTCTTGCCAACCCATTCTAGCCTGCAAAGTTATCTTTGTACATAGTTAATTAGAGAACATTTTTGAAGTTTTTAGTTTCCAAGTCTTCTTAATTTACAAAACCAACAGATGTACAAATAATTAGAAAAAACCTCAAACATAACGTTAAGCTTGGCAGAAATTCATAAAAATGTTCTTTAACCACAACTTCCAGAACCACAGTGCTCTCTCTGTCTGTGTTCCTTTGGGCACAATCACAGGAAGTTTCAAATGTCTCTTAGTTAAAAATTTTCCTCTAAAATATTCTTATCACAAATTCATCATATTCCTGTTATCTATGCTAAACACTTCTGAAGTTTTTCTTCATCTTCTAAGGTTAGAGAAAATGGGTGAATGATAACAAATGTTGACATCATTTAATCTATTGCTTTAAAAGAAGTGCCCAGTTATTGGTGAAAAAGAGGAATGCATGCAAATACTGCTCTGCTGACCTCTCCTTGCAATATAAGACCAGCATCTTTTGTTGTATCTTCTGGCATTCTTTGAAATTTGATCACTTTTTCTGAATAAATGACCATTTCCTTAGATTTTTTGTCTAGTTAATTGCCTTGTCCACAATTTCTGCATGCTGTTCCTTTGATTAGAGTCTGATATAATAATATTTTATGTAAAAAATTTATCCACTAACTAATGAGTTACGGCAAACTTACAACTTAGGTAACTATTAAATTATACTGCTGATGCCTATGTGAAGCATTTTATTTCCTTAGTTTTTTCTTTGGTTTTAACACAGTTAACAATTAAAAAAAGAAGTTTGAATTTTAAAGATATTATTCAAAATCAGTAACATTCATGTATGAATTAAAATTTATACTTACTGAACATAATATTATACCTCCACTCTGCCCTCTGTTTCATAATGTATTATAAATAATAAACATAAATAGAATTTCTAAGTGATCGCATAGAATGACAGAACTGAAGAAACTGAACTTCTGCTTCTTTGTATCTACAATCACTCCGCTGTCCTTGTTTACTTCCAACCTACTATTTAAATGTAGGATAACTGGTTCCCATGGGTTTTGAAGACCCGGATGTGCCTGAAGGAACTCGAACAATTCCAGCACTAAAGAACTCACTTGAAATTGAATACATGCAGCTGAGTCTATGAGTGTTATGGGACTATGGTATAACTAGGGGTTCTTTCTTTTTAAGTATAGTTTGTATACAATATTTTATTAGTTTTAAGTGTACAATATAATAATTTGACATTTATGTGCCTTAAAATGTAATCACTACACTAAGTCTAGTAAACATTTGTTACCATGCAAACCTATCACAATATTAGCAGGGTTCTTTAAATTAATTTCATGTAAAATATGTACAATGTTGATGAGGGTAAGTAGCATAAATGTGCTAATTTGAAACAGGCAGATGATAAAACATCAACAACTGCCAACAACGAAATATTTATACTAAAAAAGTGTTTTGGGGGAGGAGGATTTCAGAGTGGGCAAAAAGGAACTGAGATACTTAGTGGTGTCATTGAAACTACCTCTAGAGTTCTTGCTATGTGATTAATAAAATAAATACTTGCATAAACTGTTGTTAATGGGGTATTTTTCTCACTTGCAGCTGCATGCTTTCTGACACCCTTTATAACCTACCATAATTAGGAAGCTGCTCCTGGGTGGTGACACTCTGTGTGCCCTATCTTTAACCCCTCACCTCCTTCCTCTTCATTCTTCAGTGCAGTCTGGCTTTGCCCCCACTAGCATCTGGAAGAGTTCATGCCAATGATATCAATGATGCTTTGCTGCTTAACCCAAGGGGCACTTCTCAGCCTTGACACCTTTTATCTTTTGACACTGTTTACCAGCCTCTCCTTCTCAAAATGTTCTCTTCCCTTAGCTTCCTTGACACCTCTCTAAATAAATATATTGCTTCTTGTTGTTTTAAATGTTTGACCTCTCTACTTTGTAAGCCCCATAAAGGCAGGGACCATGTCTAGTCATTGCTTTTCCAGTGCCTGGCCTGTAGTAAGTACTCAATGAACTTGTGTAGACAAATAATACTTTACTAAGGAAAGTAATTACTCCTAGAACTTGAAGTACAGGAAAGGCTTTAGTAGATGAGTATGCAGCTTGTGCTTGGTTGGTGGCAGAGCCAGGAAAAGCAAGTCATCTGGTGTTCAGACCAGCAGCCTTTGTACAGCTTTGCCACCTCTATGCTTCATGACATGTTAATACTTACAAAATCATACTTGGGTAAAATGTAATTAAGTAATGTGCTTCCATTTTATAATCTATAATGTAGCATCTATTCTGAAGATTCTCTAATGGCAGAGAGATAAACAAAAGCAAGATGATCATTTTTATTTTTACACAAAGATTCATCAGAAGAGAGTATAATTAACTCTTGGTCCCCTGCTTTTTTGAGACCTTGGCTAAAATACACTACTTGTGCAACTGAAACTTTTTTCCTTTCATGGCTGCTGTATTTCCCAATAATGCCAACCTTTATTTTTGTTCAATTCAAATGTGCACAAAATCCTCTTACTAAAATTGCAGAATCTAATCTTTCTGCTACTTAACATCTAACACAGCTGCCTTTAAAAACTTTTTTCTGTCACCTTTCCTATTTGTTGAAAAGGATAAAGACGGATTAGTCAGGATGTGACCATTAGTGACAACCCCACAAACGTTTTGATAATGTGTTGACTGGAAAGTGCTTTTGTGGTTCCAAGGAGTTTTCCAAGCTCTAGAAGAAAGTGTCCGTCATTCACCATCATACTCTTGAGAACATTTTTCTAGGCTGTAGACACAGCTCCTGCATATCACTAGGGTACTTTCAGGCATGCTGGTGGTTTGCTGTTCACAGCTGACCCTAATCCTGGGCCCGTTCATTTGAGGCCTGAGTACCATATATGGTTCACTTTCCACAAGCTACTGGTTTTAGTAGGCTCTGGTGAGTCAATGCTCTCACCCAAGAACTAGCGATAGGCCATCAGGAGCAGAGAGCTTCAAGAAAAGGTCTCTCGCTCTCCCCCTCTCTCAGGGCTTCTCTCCTTGGCCCGAGGCTTCAAGGCTTCTCTTTCTACACACCCTTTCATTTCCATCTTTTAGGACTGGTGAGTTTACTCTCTCATGGTTCATAGTTCAAATTACCATGGGAGAAATTCTGGTGAACTTGGGTCACCTTTCCATAGCCAAGTTGTTTGTAGATCATTGGTCAGCCTCTGGATTGGCTGATGCCAAAGCTGGTACATAGGCCAGCACCACTGGCTGGGTGGAAGCGGGGTGCCGGGGTGACCCACAAGACCTAACAGCACCTACCGTACAAAAGAAGGAATGAGGGCAACTTCTAAAGGAAAGTAGGACAAACTTTTTTAATATGCTGTGGGTAGGATTTCTTTATGTATTTAATATTCATCTAAACATTGTATTCTTTTATTAATCTGTTTTAGTGCTATATTAACTGTACGACATGAATTCAATGCTGTACATTGCTTCTTGCTATCATAGCATCAAAAAAAAAAAAAAAAGAGAGAGAGAGAGAGAGAGAGAAAGAGAAAAGAACCTGGAAGAGTCTATTTTACAGAAGAGGAATCCAGAGATGGTAAACAGATATTCTAAGGTTATAGGGCTACAGAAAATGAGAATTGGGACCTGTTGATTCCCATCCATAGTCATTAACCCACACCTAATATCAGAATTAAAATATAGGGTCTGGATAATTCTTGATAATTAGGACAGGTTGCCAGAAGGATTGCCTCCTTTTCTTACCTAAGAGGACATACCAAAGAGAAGTGACTGTCATGTTCAAGTGTTCTTATTACTTTTATGAAACATTTAAAATACAAACTAGACACTTTTTCAAAACTTGCAAGAAATTATTTGAAAATCTATTTTAATTACAGAATCTTATCATGTTTCACATTCATCTTTCTTTAATACCTAGGAGAAGTTCAATAAATGTTTAACAACTGTATAATAAATTATAAATGATAAACTACCTTTTACCAAAAATGTGACTTACTCAGCCAACTAAACTCAGATAATTTCAAAAGTATATCAAAGAATTATTTCTAAATGGGTTTTTTTCTTGCCGTACCCAGCGCTAAGGGCAATCCTGTCAGCTCTTAAGCTCTTGTTTGAGCTGTTTTGTCAAGTGCTTTGTGAAATGATATTCAGAACAGCACGATGTGATGTCAACTTGCATTAATTCTTCCCAAAGAGAGGTGTTCAGTATTCAAACTGTGTCTGTACTGGCACAATCTATTTCTATTTCAGCTTCATTTCAGAAGGTTTGCAAGTATCACTTCCTTTGAAAGACTGTTTGGTTTTTTTTGCAAGTTCTCTTCTAAAACAACCTTTGAAAAGACAGTAAGAATGTCCCATAAAGCTGCTTTCACGGAGATCATCAAGAAAATAAGTATTTCAGAGAACTGAATAAAATGTTACATATCAACATTAAATTTTACTATTTTTATCAAAGATATATTATAAAAAATCAAAACTATTCTTCATCAACTAAGATGTTTCTCAATGCAGTGAATCCATTAACAGTATTGCATTTGTTTTTATGTAAAACAATATATTAATTAGTTTTCAGGTAATAAGAACCATATGCATATGTTTCTAAAATTATATAATGTTTTTAAAAATAAAATGAAATTATATAATGTCCTCTAATTCTATTGCAATAATGATTGTATATTAGCAAACACCTAAATGTTTCACTGATTGAATTTTATAAGCAACAATACAGAATACTAAAAGCATTCATTTCTAATTTCTTCATCTGAAACACTGTAAAGCACTAATCCATTATGCTATCTTCCAAAGAAAAGAGATTTTTGAAATCTAGATTTTGATGATTTTGAAATTAATCCTTGGTTTTCCGTTTCCCCGCAAATCAATTATAATTTTGCACACACAATTCAGTTGACTGCTGAAGACCTTTTTCAAATTTTGTCCTTTCCACTTTTTTTCTGAAGCCGGTTTCTGGTCGGTTCTGTCGGTACCAAGGGTTCTTGTATGATGATTGCTGGGTAATGCTTGCCTAACAGTTCAACTTCCACTCGTTGTCCTACCTTGCTGAGCTCCACAGGGACGTATGCAAAAGCCAGACTCTTGCGGATGCTGTAACTGTAGCTTCCAGAGGTCGTGTTGCCAACCACCTGAAAAACAAGACCCAGCGACCTTCAGCGTGCTGTGCCGCTCCCCTCTGGACGACAACATTTCAATTAGAGATTCGCTTCACGGTCTGAAAGTTTTATGATACGCTGTCTGTGGGTATAACACCAGGAGGAAAACTTCACTTTTTTGAGAAAATTAATGAAAATTTACAAATTATGAAAAGTAATTCTCAGAGTATATAGGTATATTACTTTGAAACTTTTCATTTTTAAATAATAACATCTAGTTTCTTAATACCTGGCAGCATTTTGCTCATTTCCATGCCAAGAGATCTAACAGGAGGAAGAATGGAATATTTTCACTTTAAACTTAAAAGAAATTCTCTTCTATCATCAAACTAGTATGGCAATAATAAACACATGGGAGAAAAATCTAAAACCCAAATGCAAACTACTTAACCGTCCCTGGCGGGACTGAGAACACGGCCTGCTGAAACAGTACTCAATTAAACTATTTATTGATATAGTCAATGGGAAGTGAATGTTCTATGTGTGACTACAAATAGCATTCAGCAATTCCTGGCAATTGCTAGACACTTAAATAAATGTTAACTTTAACTCTTCCAGCCCTACTCAGTACATTCTAGAGAATTAGTAGAGGCCTGGTTCCCACCCTCATGAGTTTCCAGCTTCGTTGAGGGATTAACATAGAGATACAAGGAAATATAACAGAAGTCAAGACCATTAAGTAAGTCGACATAATTAAGCCAGGATTTGTGCTACACTTTGAAGGTGGGTGAAATTAGGCAGGTGGAGATGGCATACAAAACTTCCCAGGATGAGTGGAGGCGAGGGGTTGGGCATGAATGATCCCACTGAAGGAGGATGAAATAGGATGCTTGGGACGGCAAAACAGAGAAAAATACTGAACAAGGAATCAAATGTCGGAGAGGAAAGCAAAAGCTTTAAGCTACAAAAAAATTTCAATATGACAAGGCCGATCAGAAGATAAGAGGATTAGTGGAAACCAGATCTAAAGGTCTAAAGGAAAGTTTGAAATAGAAAGAAAAGCAGATTAAAATGATTTTACCTATGTATCAGGCTAAAATACCACATTTAAAATACCACATTTAAAAATGTAAAAGGAAGACAACAAAAGCCAAACATGATTTATGACCCTGCTCCAAATGGCCTCTCCTGGCTACACAGCGTCACCATGATGCGCACAACTTCGCTGTCCAGCACACCGGGCTGTTCGCAGCTGCTGCCCGGAAACATTCGAGAACACGCATCAGCCTGGTGACCTTTCGGCTGCCTCAGCAAAGAGCCCACTATAGTCAACAGTTTGTATAGCTCGTCTAGTCTTTCAGATGCTATACTTTTATGAAATTAAATATAGATTCCTATCTCTGTAGCCCCAGTTTTTTGAAATCCCAAATCAGAAGCTCTCTGTATCACTTCTGAACTTGTTATGGTGAGAACTGGCTAATTAAAAAAAACAACAACAACAACAACCATAAATGCATTCATTAGTAAAGGCTTCTCTCTTGCAGATTATTAACTGCCAAAGCATTGCTGGGATAACAAGCATGTTTTAAAATTGCTTTTCTCCTTTAGATCACAGTTAAGTGATTGATACAAGACAGCAATCTGCATCAAGGAGGTTGGAGTTTCAATCGTTGCTTTTGAAACACTTTCTTGGTAACTTTGGTTTCGCATCCCAGTTTGTAAAACAGAGACCTGTTTTTGGAGAGTTGGGAAAGTTAGCCTGACTTGCTTGGGCATCTTAAGAAAACAGGAAGAGGCCTGAGCAAGTCTCTTGGCCAAATCCTCTAACTCACGAGGTCAGAACCCCAGAGTCACTCTTTGGACACTGTGAACACCACTTCCTCCAGCCCTCCTCTCTCTTAAAATCCCAGCAGTGACTGCCTTACAGTTCTTTCTGCTTCAGTAAGTCAAAGAAGTTGTACATTTTTCGTGAATGCTATTTTAAAAATATTTATTGAATGCTTTGCTTTCTGCTAGATTACTTTCATTTCTCCTTTAATTTCTCACTAATCTGGGAGTTAGTGGCCCAGAGTATTTTAGAAGTCTGTCCTTTTCTTTTATTCTATTACTAAATATCCAGGGAAACATTTTTTTCTAGCATACATTTTATATTGTTTCTGCCTTAAAATCTTCCACAGCCAATTGATTCATTGCTTCTTTTTGCTCAGTGAATGAATCACAAGAACAACCTGCTTAGCAGATGCTCATTCTCATTTTTTACTTTTATTTTTTTATTGTTGTCCAAGTACAGTTGTCTCCGTATATTCTTTGTGAAATCAAACATTGACCTTATTTGTACCAATGTAAAGAAGCCTCATTTATTTTTAGCCTTTTCTCGTTCTTCTCTTATGAGACTCGAAGATGCCTCTGACTGACTTAGAGAAGATAACTTGGTAAATGGCTTTTGAAGATGGCCACATAATTTAAATTGGATGATATATTATTTCTTTGGTTGTCCTGGGGTGTTTTAGTTTATGAATAATGAAAAAGAGTACTTTCTAAATTCTCCAAACTTCCTTTTTTTCATAAACTTCTTCAACACCTATTTACCAGCAAAGCTGCTTTTAAAACTCAGGGAAACGCCTTCTCATTCCCACCTTTGTGCCTTGATTAAAAAAAAATTAAACCTTATTTAAAATTATAATCCCTTTCTGTAGCACTGCTCATCTCCCAATTGGACTTTCCTTTTCCTCAGGGTGCTACTCACTCCCTGACTGCCATTTATTTTACTTATTATGTTCATTGTTGATCTCTCCCGCCCCTGGAATCTAAGCTCCAATAGTGCAAGAGACTCTTGCCTATTTTGTTCACTGCAGCATCCCTAGTGCCTAAAATATTGCTGGCACAGAGTAAACACTCAATAAAAACTTGATTGCATGAGTACATTTATACCCTATCTCAGCACTGGAAATATTTGCAGGAATGGAATGCCAAATACCAAAGGCAGTACAAGTCCAGACAAAATCAGGGAATAAAAAGCAAAAAACATATCACATTATTCTAGAGCAGAAAGAGGGTCAAAGAGGGTTGTCCACACGATAAAATGCTGATCCGATTAAGCACCAAACAGCAGATAAGCTGATTTCAGAAAATTTAGCAGCGATAGTATTAATACAGGATCCTACAAGTAGGTTAGGCTCTTTGTAAGCAGATGGCATACTGCAGGAAAGATGAACAATATAGCATGTAAACTCAGTGCATAGATGTGGCAAAGGGAAATTCAAAACTGGACTTGGGTTTCCAGTTTCCCTTCCCAGCTTTGTGGCATAATTAACATATAACATTGTGTAAATATAAGGTACAGATGTCCAGGTTTTTTAACTTTAACTTGGGTATCATCATATTTAACATGCTAAGAGTCTGTCAGGTCATCGCAGTTGATGTGGGGTTGCAGACAGAGTATCATAGTGTAATCTGTCATTCCATGGCCCAGTAAAACAGAAAGTTGGTGGAAGGGTGGCTGTGCACTATATTATTGAGACTGGGAAAGCTGGATGAAATACAGTGAAAATGTAAAATTGAAGAAAGATGAGGTAGGAGAAACACAATCACTAGGAAAAATTAATTAGAGGTGGAAAGAACCTTAGATATTATCTTTTCCGATGCCTTCATTTTATAGATGAGAAAGCTGAGGCCCAGAGGGGCTAAGGTCAGGTCACACCGTTAGTTTGTGGCAGAGGTGGTTATCAGCAGAAATTGTGGGCAAATGCGAAATTGGAGGAAGAGCGTATTAAGAAAAGAGGGCTGAACCAGAGGTTTAGAATAGAAAAAGGAAGGGGAAACAGTGAGTTAAGAGTAGGAATGGTTCACACACAAGACAAAGGCAGCACAATTATAGGTGAGGCACTTAAGAAAGAGTTTGAGATCTGAGAAAAGTGTGTTGGCTTCTTATTGTCTAATGGCATCTGTCTGCTACTCACGTGTACAAGAACTGTGGGTACATAATTAGTGTTGAAGACAATGCAGTGGGACGTCAGCAGGCATGGCTTAGAAGAAAAGATAAGCAATTCAAAGTCCAACTACACCTGGGTCAGAAACCAGCTCCATCAATCATGAGCTGTGTAACCTCAACCTATTCCACCTCTCTGAGCCTCAAAGCCTCATCACAACGATCAGCCTCGTTGAAATGAAGATGATCGTACATATTTGGGAAGGGTGTGGTAAAACCAGATTAGAGAGTACAGAAAAAACATCCAGCACACAGTAGGAGCTCTGTAGATGTTAGTTCTATACCCGACTGACCCCAGTCTCTGTCTGAATGGCCATTTCTTCAGTAATCCAAAGGCTGGTACTGGATCCCACTGGCTTTACGCACCTCCGGTGCTCTTTTCGTCACTGAAGAGATGGGGGAGTGGGAACCAATATTGAGTAGGCTGCCGGGCATGAGTAAAAACTGAGGCGTGGAGTGTGTGAGTCCCTGGGTATCCACCAAGCAGACACTGTTCCATGAGAACCAACTGTTCAGGAGAAGGCCCTGTGCCCACCCCCAGTCTAAGCTGAGTGCCCTGCACCTGCCTGACGACCCCAGCCAAAATGCAGCAACATCTTGAGTCGTACAGCAAATTGGGTTTTACAAGTAGTCATGAAAAGGGGTGGAGATGAAGCCTATCAGTGAGTTACCTGGTTTTACTGAATACCATACGAGAAAATGAAATGTAACATTCCAAAGTAAGAAGAAGGTAATTTTACTCTTCCCGAAGAACAATGTGGTTTCTACTTTTCACTTTGCTTCCTAACATTCTACCCTTTATTGTCATAGATGTTTTCATTTGGAAATTTTTTCCTGCTAATGTGCTCCAGTTAGAATCGCCTTCTTCTGAAAGAAGCTAATTCAGGAGCCAAATTCATTATAAAATCCATCTCTCGCATTCACAGACATGGATGTGGTGGGCAAGTAGATGATTTTACTCTCCAAATCATACCTTTCTTGTTGTTGAATGTCTTTCAAGTTCTTGGGCTTATTTTCTTTAATGAATTTTACGCATTTTTGAAAGGCTACACATTTTAAAAATCAATTCCTTTTAGTTCATTGATTTCTGTTTCTTGAATGTCAGCCCAGAAATCAAAAGTGTGTCATCCCAAAAAGAGATAAATAAAGAGCAAAACTTCTGAAGGAAACAGATAGAGACGAGGGGAGTTCCTGTTGCAGAAAAGCCGCAGTGGCCCCCCAGCTGGGAGGTCCTCGCTCTCACCTTGCCATTGTGCCAGATGCTTTCATTTCCCTCCGGATCAACGCCGTCCGTTGCCAAGGTGAGGCAGACCAGTCTCCGTTTCAGCCCCTTGGCTTTAATCTGTTTCAGTGCTTGCTTTCCTATAAAGTCCGCTGGCTGCGGGAATCCAACATAATGATGATGAATGAATGCTCAAACGCTGTGACAAGGTTAGAGATGCAAGCATTTAAATTTGTCTTTGCTATTTTCTTGCCAATTACACATTCAATAAAAATACAGATTGGATCAAACGTCTAGACAAATATTTCTTACTCCTCAAATGACAATATCGGCCACCTATTGCTGAATAGGTTAGACTTAAGGGTAATAACTTGTGATAACAATTCTCCCAGAACTACCTAGGCAGAAACACAAGGTATTATACTGCGAGGGTGGATTATGAAAGTGACCCTTGTATCTAATGGTTCTGGGCAGTGGTCCTGGCTGCTGGTGGGCAAAGCGCTACTCAGTTTCTACCTATAGTAAGCTTTTTACAAGAAGGAAATTCACTTTTTGAAATGTGATGCCAAGAAACCACCCCAAAATACTCGATGTCTTTTTCCTTCTTCAGAACAACGGTCTGGGGAATGCATTAACCTATTGAGTTGTACCCATTAGCTCATTCAGGAAATGTGTAGAGGTATTGAGCCCTGGCGTGAGGCACCAGGCAAGGCCCTCTGTGGGCCACAGCATTAGTCAGGCACAGACGGTTGGATCGAAGAGCTTATCTCTAACACTGTGCATTTTAACCTTTTCCCCTCCTTCCATGCAGCACATGACAGATGACATTCCTATTCCTGATACATCCCTCTGGGCACACTCAGGGTTATTCCCAATGCAACACAACTTCGTGCGAGCGACAGTGTCACAGGGATAACCTTCAATCCATTTGTATGCGAGAAAAAAGGAGGAATGGAGGAATCATGCAAACTTCAGGGCTTTCACATTTATTAATGACACTTTACAACGAACAGGTGAGTGATAACTCATCCGTGGAGACACTTAGTAAATACAGGAGAGGCAATTCCCTGCAACCAGAAGGGCAGGTGAGTGTGAGACACTAGTCAGGGGCTGAGGGCAGGAGGAATTCAGAAGACGAGCACTGGGGGAAGGCACCTGTGTGCAGTGAGCTCAGACCGGCACTCCTGCTGGTCAGGGGATGGGCATCGGAGATGCACCAATCACACCGCTTCTAGTGAAATCTAATCAGGGTGTCAGTGTGGGAAATTAAATTCTCAGAAACAATTCTTACATGCAGACTAACCACTCCCTAAAGGAAAAGAAAGAGAACAACAACTTTGATTTCTTCATTGGCCAAAGAAAAAGAGGAAAAAATATTTCATGCCAAAAAATGTCTTCTGCTTCCAACATTTAGGATTTATACAGCTCTTCTTGCACACAGAACATTTTACATTGGTGCAGTAAGTCCCCTTAACCTCTTGGTTAAGCAGCAAGAGGGGTCCTCACATACTCTCTGCCTGAGACCCCTAGTTCACTCCTTTACTAACTCAGAACTTTCAGGGTAGGTCCACAATGAATAGTGATTTCTGTGGATATTGCAACTTTAAATTGCTGACCAGTATAGGAAGCTAAAGAAAGTGTCCTTTGGCCTAGGTTAAAATAATTGCAAAACGAAAGTCCAGTTCTTTCCCCTTCCCCAGTGTGATCCAGAACACAACCAACTGTAAAGCTTTCTTATGAAGCCAGATAAAAATTCATAGAAATCTAGATCCCATGTCACATAAGACAGGACTGCCAGGGAAAAACGAAACAAACCCATGGGAAGAGCTTGATGCATCCGATTTCATATGTAGAATATTCATATGTAGGAAAAATTCATGATAACAGAAGTCGTAAACCAAAGTTCATTATGGTTAAAACATGAACATATAAACATAGAAAGAACCCTATAACAATAGCAACTTTTTTTTTGTTGTTATCTTTTTAGAAGAAGACTTACACTCTGGCTAAATAGTGACAAGGGGAACTCCTTAGAGGGCCCGTCTGGTCCCCCCCTTACCATGTGGAAAAGCACCGGCACCAGCGTGGAGAGGTCCCTGTATGGCACACACTGTGATGGGGGCGGAGGAGGGAGAGCCAAACGGTTTCTGTGTCTCCTCTTAAGAAACCTAAATCTTTACTCTTAGAGAGTCATTAGGTCTTGAAGGTTTTGGGTCTTTGTGAGTCCCTATTAAAGAATTTTCTTTCGATTATTTACTCGACTGCTATCCCCCTGCTGTGTATCATACACTGTATTCGGAGCTAAACAGAAGGAGGTCTCACTCTCCTGCGAGGCTGCTGAGGAGATGTGACCCCTTCCCTCCCGCTCACCACGTGCCCAGTCTTGAAACTATTACATCTCCTCGATGTGTTAACACGTCAGAGGAGAGGAGGATACTTTGAGATTGCTGGAACTTGGTGGAACAAGACACATGATAGCATCCAAATCAGCTACACCAATTTGAAACGTGACTCAACGTTGGTTCTGTTTGCTCTGGGAGAGTGTAAAAGTTACAACTTTTTGTAAATTCGAAGCAAGCATGTCTGCTGTGTGGAGGCAGGAATGCAAATGAACATTCTATATGATCGGGGTTTGCACAGTGGGGGCTCCAGAAAGAGTGCGATCCCTTCCCTCCGGGGCGGCAGCGTTCCCCCTGCAACAATGGTGCAGAGGAAGTAGTTTGAACTGAGTTGTCAAAGATGAGCTTTCATAATAACTACTGCCTGCGTAGCCCTTTCCAAAAGTTCTACATTTACATTATAATGTGATCTTCGCATGAACTCACAGATGGTGGATTTGGGGTCTAAAAGTGAATCTGGCCAAGAAATCAAGAAACTGGTTCAGAATGACGCTCTCAGGAGCCCCAGCAGGGTTCCTTGCATCTTCTGTGAGGGGCTTCCGCTGAGGGGCTTCCCCTGAGCCGCTTACGCTGACACCTGCTGCACCTGTGGGGGGCTGTGGTGAAGAAGGACCACAAGGAGAGCTTTCAGAAATGGGTCCTTGTGGGGGTGCTGGGTGAGAGCTATTGGGGCGGGTGCCAGGGGGTTAAGGGAATAAGATGTGCTGGAAGGGGAGCCTAACTCAACCCTCGCCAAATTCACAGTCTCACCAAAGTCTAACAGAGACATAAAGTATCAGATAATCACCAGAAATAGGGAAAGGAGGGGCTGGGGGGACAATCCCAGAATACTTCCTTTAGAAGAGAAAAGTGAAAGTGATGAATTCAGTAAAAAGAAATAATGTTAATAAATATTCTTGACAATGTATTGAGCACTTGGTGCTAGACACGATGCCGAGGGCTGTACATTTGTGAGCTCATTAACCCTCACAGCAGTTCTATGAGACAGCTAATTTTACCTCAGTTTATGGATGAGAAAGGCCCAGCAAAGGTAAGGCTCAGTTACACGGCTACATAACTTAGCACCTTTAGATTTTATCCATATGTATTTTTTAATGACTGTACCTGGAGACCGTCAGCTGGTATAAATACTTTAAAAATATTTCTTTTAAATTATTCCTAGGTAGTCTAAACCTATTTGAAATATATTCACGATCCAATAATATTTTTGTATTACATGAAAGGATTTGAAAATACCCTGAAGACTAATATTAATGAAATTTGACATCTATATGTCCCTGAATTAGGAAGTGATCTTGTCAGCAATATTATTCTCAGACATGAATGAAAACAACACTCTAACAAACAACAAAACCTAATGAAATGTAAGGAACACAGACATCCAACCCAGAGAAGAGGCGACCCCCGCCCTGTGGGACAATTCGCCCTTCCTGAGCTACCCTCATGCCTGGCCTGGAGAGATTTGAAGTGGGGCGATGGCCCGTCACTCTCGTTTTGCTTGGCTTCCCTCCCAAGACTGTGGATTTTACTGCATTACATAGTTATTAATTATAAATGCGAGAGGGAAAATGACTAAAAGAGCTGTGATTAAAACACTGGTGCTTTCAAGATGACCTGAGAACAGAAACACATTTCTTTAATGAATCACTGCCAGATTAACTATAGAAATGGCTACTCATGTCTTTGAGAGACATACATTCCTGGGGCACTGAGACTATAGCTTAAAAATAGCCTTGGCTTATATTTTTTAATTTATTAATTTTAAAGAGCAATAAGATCTATTAAAACAGCCACCTGTGGCACATACTAAATCTAACACCCACATAGATGAAAATGTTAAGTAGATTTTAAGTGAAATGTAATTACTCATCTCTTATTAGCTCTTTTAAAACTGCACATATTAGGTAAAAGTATATGGAAATGAAATAAACCAGTACATTACTGGTCCCAATTCTCAGGGCAATAGAAAGTTCTCAGATGTAGCTAAAGTCAAATTCAATAATGGAACCTCAGTTCTTGAACTTAATTTATTCCAGAAAGCTGTGCGAGAAGCAGTATGTTCAAAAACTGAGTCTCCTCTGTGTCACCTGAGAGATGAGTGACTGAGCATACAGGTATCAGCATGAAAGTGTTGTCTGGTAGAGAACTGAGGCTTGTGTTTTGCTAGACAAGCAGGACATATTTTCCATGAACAACTTGACAGAGAACCAAACTGTTGAAGAATCAAGACATTCTAGAGCTAACGTTTGACTGGAGCAGCAGAAGGAAGGTTCTCCTACAGACAGAGTCAGGCTAGCAGGTTTTCACAGACTGGGAGAAGAATTATAAAAACCTAAGTTTTGGACCTTTTTTGTTTCATATATTTGGAGTGTATACCCATTAGAAAGTTCAAGGAAGTCATCAGTTTGATATAATTTTTGGCCCAAATCCCTTTAACTTAAATATCAAGAGGTTCCAAAGGCATAAGACAATTGGGGTAACATCCTGGCTCCCAAGAAGCACCCCCTTAGGAACCAGGCGCAGCACTGGGGGTTGGATTTCGCTCCTACTTTTCCAGATGGAAGAGAGCCCCCATGGCATGTGCTCTTTATAACCTTTACCAGATTCACTGTTAAGGAGAATATTTACTTTTCAGTGTTTGAGTCTAATGATTCAGACAAGAACAGCGCAGTGGACTTGTGGCTTTGTCTGATGTATGTCCATGTTTAACTGCATCAGCGACATCACACGATAGAGTTTTCATAGTAGTTTTCATCTCTCTAGACTAAAGTGAGAAACACCCACTTGGTGTTTTTAGTATGGCACTCAAGTCTAAATGCAAAGTAAATAATTATTAAAGAAAATGAGAAAAACATGAAGAAATTAATTCACACCAGAGATCTAAGATCTTTTTCTTCCTGGGGTCTTCAAAAAACTGAAAGAACTTTATCTATAGCTCTTCTTTTTAGTCTAAAAGATTTTAGAGTCAATTCAATCAGATGGAAGGGAACTAACACTTATAAAGGTACCAAATGTTATCTCATCTAATACTTACAACAAACTTATGAGATGGATAGTTTCTTCATTTTAGAGATGAGGAAACTGAAGTGCTTATAGGTGAAGCAACTTGTTTAGTTTTAGAACCCGTAAGTGGCAGATCCATGATTCAAACTGTTCAACGAATACTTACAAAGCCTCTAGTAATTATTAGACAGTTTCAGCCCTAAGGATTCTTGGCCCCTGTCCTCAGGGGGCTCACAGTCTAGTTGAGGAAGCCTCCAGTCTCATGGGGTATGATAAGTACCTCATTGGTAAGTACGGGGTGCTACAGAAGAGGTGCTCCCAACACACCCCTAGCTTTAATTACCACCTTTTATATGAATCATCCAAATCCATGCTTTCAGACCAGAGGTCTCCAAAACGATATGCTCAGCTGCTGCCTGAGACTCTCCGCTTGGCTGTCCCAGAGCTCTGCAACCCCACAAGTTCTTCCAAACTCCTCCTCTGCACTCTTCCCACATATAGTCCTCATGGGGTCTCCCCCCTACCATCTTAATATCACTCACACCTCTTTCTTCTCCATCCTATGGCCACTGCCTCAGTTGAAGCCCTTGAGATCTCTCCACTGGATTTCTTCAATAATTGGGAAGGCGATCCCCCCAGGACCAGGCTAATTGCCTTTTAATATGTTTTTCATCACTCCTTACTCAAAACACTTCAGTGGCTTCCCAATGTCTCCAGTATACACTATGAACTCTTTTTTTTTTTTTTTTTGAGAGAGAGAGAGAGAGGGGAAGGGAGAGAGAAACAAAGGGAGAGAAACATTGATGTGAGAGAGAACATCAATTGGTTGCCTCTAGTATAGGTCTCGACTGGGCACCGAACCCACAACCTAGGCATGTGCCCAGATGGGAAATCAAACCAGCAACTTATCGCTTTGTGGAATAACATTCAGCCAGCTGAGCCATACCAGTCATGGCGCACTCCAAGTTCTTTAGCCTGGTAGTGAGACCCTTCATCATGAGCCCCCAGCATTTTCCATCACCCTCTCTCAACAGTGCTTTCAACAATGTAATTCTTCCTCAGCAGCTGTTACCAGCCCTGAGCTAGGTGCTGGGCATAAAATGGTAAACAAAACACATTTTGCATGGTCAGAACTGTACTTATGAAGTTTATATTCTGTTCAAAAAGAGAAAAAGAAAGAAAAAAGAAAGACAGAAAAATAAAAGAATTACAAGCTGCAACATCCTATAAGGAGAATGTAGCTGCAATTTTTTTTTTAATTATCAAGTAAAATCCAACAATATATTAGAAAAACATAATATATAACTAAGTGGGTATTATTCCAAAAATGAAATGTGGGTTAATATTCAAAAATTGATAAATGTCATTCACCATGTAAAAAATAAAAAATAAAAACATATGATTATTTCAATAGATGCAGAAAAAGCATTTGCCAAAATCTAATATTCCCAATTAAAAAAAAAAAACTTTTAGCACTAGAAATAGAAATGAATGTCCTCAACTGGCAAAAAGCACCCTGTAAAACCTGTAGCTAACACTGTACTTGAATGAAAGAATGAATGCTTTCCACTTACAACCAGGAATAGGTAACCATGTCTGCTCTCACAACTTCTATTTAACTTTGTTGAAGGAGGTTATAGCCAGTTCAATAATGCAAGAAAAAGAAATAAAAAGCATCCAGATTAGAAAAGATAAAGCAAAACTTATTTATATACTTATTTATTTATATATCTACTTGTATACTTATTTTAAAACTTATTTTATAGAATCTGATTGTCCATGTAGAAAATCCAATGAAATCTATAGAAAAGTACACTACTAGAAGTAGTGAGTCCCGCAAAGCTGTAGAATGCACGATCAACATACAAAACACAATTGTTTTCTGCTTATTAGCAATACAAAACCAAAAATTGAAATTAAAAATTCCCTTTATACTAGCATCAAAATGCAAAAAGATTACCTAAATAAATTGAGAGATATACCGTGTTCATGAGTTGGAAGACAAATTGACCTATAGAGTGCGAAACCAATCAAAATCTCAGCAGGCCTTTTTTTAAAAAAAAATAAATTGACAGGCTGATTCTGAAATTTATGGGGATTCAGAGGACATAAAACAGGTAAAACAACTTTGAAAAAGAAGAACAAGTTGCAGGGCTGTCGCAATGCAATTTAAGCTACCGTTATCAAGACAGTGCGGTAGTGGTATCTAGAAGATCAATGCAGATGCTCCTCAAATCACTATTCGTTGTAAGTTGAAATATATCAAAAATGTATTTAATACACTTAACCTATCAAAAACCATAGCTTAGCCTAGTGTACCTTCAACATGCTCAGAACACACATTAGCCTACAGTTGGGCAAAATCATCTGGCTACCAATGACCAGCATCACAGAGAGTATTGTATAGCATATCGCTAGCCTGGGAAAAGATCAAAACTCAAAGTACACTTTCAACTTAATGCATACTGCTTTTGTACCATCAAAAAGTTGAAAAATCATTAAGGTCAATATTTGTAAGTGAGGGATCATCTGTAGATCAATAGAACACAGTAGAGTCCAGAAACAGACCTAAACACATATGGACAACTGATTTTTGACAAAGATACACAAGGCAATGCAGTCAGAACACTAGTCTTTTTAACAAATGGTCCTGAAAACAACTGGATGTTTATATGCTAAAAAATAAACTTCATATCTTGCATCAGATAAAAAAAATTAAGTAAAAATGAGTCATAGGCCTAAATGTAAAAAGATGATAAAAACCCTAGGAAAAACAGCAGAAAATCTTTGTGATTTTGGATTAGGCAAAGATTTCATGGATATACACCAAAAGCATGATTCATTAACAAAAAAATAGATATGGACTTTAAAAGTTCAAAAAATTAGAGTGGGGTAAGAGGTTCTGGCTAACATGGAGGTGTAGGTAGACACCCTTCACTTCCTCACACAACTAAAAGGAGGATAACAACCAATCTAAAATCAATAAACAACCAGAAGTTCCAGAAATCAAACTGCATGGAACTCCAACAACCAAGGAGTTAAAGAAACAGTCAACCAGACCAACCAGACTGGTAAGGCGGGCTGACCGTGTGAGTGGGGCTGGCTGAACGGGAAACTGAGACTCAGAGGTCACTATAGACTACAGTGGGGGTTGCTGCAGTGGGAGAAACTCACAGTCTCACATGAGGGTTCATTGGAAAGTGGGGCTAGAGCCAAGCAGGTGAGCTGCATTGTTCCCTCTCTGTCCCCTCCCCCACGGACAGTGCCACAGCATAGCAAGGAGGGTTGCCCTGCCCAGGTGAATGCCTAAGGTCCCTCCCCCTTAAAACTTAACAGGTGAAATAGACAAAGAAATATGGCCCAAATGAAAGCACAAAGCAAAATTCCAGAAAGAGACCTAAGTGATGAGGAGACTGCCAGCCTACCTGATGACGAATTTAAAGCCCTGGTGATCAAAATGCTCACAGAACTGATTCAGCTTGGTCACAAAATGAAAGAACAAATGAAGGCTACACAAAGTGAAAGAAAGCAAAATATTCAGGGAACCAACAGTGACAGGAAGGAAACCAGGACTCAAAGCAACAATTTGGATCAAAAGGAAGAAATGAACATCCAACAGGAACAGAATGAAGAAACAAGAATTCAAAATAATGAAGGAGGCTGAGGAATCTCTGGGACAACCTGAAGCATTCCAATATCCAAATTATAGGGGTGCCAGAAGGAGAAGAATAAAAGCAAGAAATTGAAAACTTATTTGAACAAATAATAAAGGAGAACTTCCCCAATCTGGCGAAGGAAATAGACTTCCAGGAAGTCCAGGAAGTCCAGAGTCCCAAAGAAGCTGGACCCAAAGAGGAACAACACACCAAGGCACATCATCATTAAGTTATCCAAGATTAAAGATGAAGAGACAATCTTAAAAGCGTCAAGAGGGAAGGAACGAGTTACCTACAAAGGAGTGCCCATAAGGCTATCAGCTGATTTCTCAAAAGAAACTTTGCAGGCAAGAAGGGGGTGGGAAGAAGTATTCCAAGTCATGAAAGGCAAGAACCTACATCCAAGATGACTCTATCCAGCAAAGCTATCATTAGAATGGAAGGGCAAAAGTGTTTCCCAGATAAGGTCAAGTTCAAGGAGTTCATCATCACCAAGCCCTTATTATATGAAATGTTAAAGGGACTTGTCTAAGAAATTGAAGATCAAAACTATGAACAGTGAAATGACAACAAACTTACAACTATCAACAAATGAACCTAAAAAAAGAAAAACAATGAAAACAAAAACTAAGCAAACAACCAGAACAGGAACAGAATCAGAGAAATGGACATCACATGGAGAGTTTTCAGTGGGGAGAGGGAATGGGGGAAATGGGGGAAGCGTAATTGGTAGGCATAAAATGGATGAGGAGAGGTCAAAATGGTATAGGAAACAGAGAAGTCAAAGAACTTATATGTACAACCCATGGACATGAACTAATCAGGGGAATGCTGGAGGGTTGGGGGATGCAGGGCAGAGGGGAAATAAAGCGGGAAAATTGGGAAAACTGTAATAGCATAATCAATAAAAAATACTTTAAAAATTGAAAAAATTAGCCCTGGCTGGGTGGCTGAGTTGGTTAGAGCATTGTTCCAATACTCCAAATTTGCGGTTTTGATCCAGGTCAGGGCACATACAGGAATCAACCAATGAATGCATAAGTGGAAGAACATATCTCTCCCTCTCTCTCATTCTCTTTCTCTCCCTCTCTCTGAAATCAATGAATAATTTTTAAAAAAAATTAAAAATCTTTGTTCTTTGAAAGATACTCTTAGACAAATGAAATGACAAGACACAGACTGGGAAAAAATATTTGTAAAGCATGTATTTAATAAAGAACTTATACCTAGAGTACATAAAGAACTTTTAAAACTGAAAAAGAAAACAATTAAAAATTAGTAAAAGAGTTGACCAGATACTTCACCTAAAAAGAGATAGAGATGGTAGACAAGTACATAAAAATATGTTCAATATCAAGTTATTAAGGAAATAAATTAAAACTCTGATAATATACCACTGCATACCTCTTAGAAAAACTAAAGTTAAAAAGACTGACCATGACAAGCGATTGGCAAAGTTGTGGAGGAACTGGAACTCTTGTATACTGCTGGTAGAAATGTAAAATATAAAATGGTACATCACTTTACAAAACAATGTCTTAAAAAGTTAACACATACCTGATATTTTATCCGCCCACTTCACTCCTAGGTATTTATCCAAGAAAAAAAAAGGCAGCATTTGTCCATACAAGTACTCGTACACAAATGTTCACAGCCATTTTATTTGTAACAGCCTTAAGCTGGAAACAACTCAAGAGTTAATCAGTAAGTACATAAACAAATTGTGGTGTATATATATCTATCTCCTAGTATCAAAAGGAATGATCTATTGATACACATAACACCACAGATGAGTCTCAAACTAATTATACTGAGTGAAAGAAAACAAAGAGTACATAGTGTATGATTGCATTTATATAAAACTCTAGAAAATGCAAAGTAATCTGCAGTGCAAGAAAGTTCCTCGGCGTCACATGGGGGTGCATGGAGGTCTGGAGGTAAAGACTGCAAAGGGGCGTGAACAAACTTCTGGGGATGAGGAACATACCATCTTCATCGTGGTGATAGTTCCATGAGTGTAAACATGCATTAAAACTTATCAAACGGTATACTTTTAATATTTTAATTTATTGCATGTTTAGTTAAGCTATTAATATAAAAATAATAGTAAATAAAAGCAATCTAGATAATTACTTCAATTCATTCCTAGACCAATGTACATGGGCTTCCAAATTAGAAAGCAGTCAACTAACCAGCACATTTAAGCTTGTAGGATGGAATTATTGTTTCATAATGGAAATTGGGTGTATGTGAGGATGATGATTCAATGCCTGCAAGTTTGATACACTCTGAAAGATGTTTTAAGAATTATAAGCTTTATCTCGGCCTAGGTTTTTCTTCCTCTTTTCTTTCTTTCCTTTCTATTTCTGCTTTATCATTCAGCTACGGAAATGGGTAAGAGAATGAGGATGGCTTAATTAAAATGATACAACTATGTGGCTCATGTAGATAATGTAGCACCAATATCATCAACCACTGTGCTAACTGGTAGTTCCTAGAATTTTAGACATGGCAAGGGAGCCCTTATTTCACAGA
Organism: Glossophaga mutica; assembly: GCA_039655065.1. Classification (NCBI taxonomy): domain Eukaryota; kingdom Metazoa; phylum Chordata; class Mammalia; order Chiroptera; family Phyllostomidae; genus Glossophaga; species Glossophaga mutica. Next base: position 49,704,017 of record CM077305.1, read on the forward strand.
TTAGCAATCTCAGGTACAAAATGAAATTAAATAGCTTTCCCAAGGCCACATAGCTAGAATCTGGTAATTAAAAAAAATTACTTCCAGTTCCAAAGAAGGAGGGATAGAATGTATTCACCCACAGACTAGCCAAAATGTGTCATACATCTACCGACTTACTGCCAATCCCCTCAGATTCTATAGCACCAGCCTCTGATAAGTCTACCTATTTCTCTGCTTTCCTGTTTATTCCTAGGACCACAGCAGGCATGAGGTTAAAAAACAAACAAACAAACAAACAAAAAAAAAACTAAGACAGTGGTTCTCAATCTTCACTGCATAATAAAACCAAGAATCTTAGACCCTCTTATCATCCACCCCTCATGCCCAACCAGTCGGTTTGGGGTAGGTCAGGGTTCTCAAACTTGAGTGTGAGTCAGAATCTCCTCTCATAGATACAGAGAACAGAGTGATGGTTGCCAGAGGGAGCGGGTGGGGGACTGGGTAAAAAAGGATTGAGAAGTACAGATTGGTAGTTACAAAACAGTCAGGGGGTGTACAGTACAGCATAGGAAATACAGTCAATAATATTATAATAACCATGTATGGCTCTAATATTGTAATAACTATGTATGGTGCTAGAAATACCACTGGAAACACTGTAAAGTATATGATTGTCTCACCACTATGCTATACATCTGAAAGTAATACAAAATAATATTGAATGTAAAGTGTAATTGAAACAATTCTTTTTAAAATAAAAGTCTCCTGGAGGACTTGTTAAAACACACCATTGGGCCCCCAGTTTCTGATTTTGGGGTCTGGGATGGTACCCAACACCTTGCATTTCTGACAGATCCCAAGGCAACACTGATGTGCTAGTCTGTGAGCCACACTTTGAGAACCACTGGGGTACAGCATCAGCAATTTTTTGAAAGTTCTCCAATATAGAAAAGTCCAGCCAGTTGAAAATCATTGATTTGAAAAAATCATTCTCAATCTTTTCTGGAATCATCTGGGGAATTAAAAAAAAAAAAATGATGCCTGAGTCCTTATTCCCAAGATTCTTTTTAAATTGATCTAGTATGCAGCCTGAATCTCAAGATTTTTTAAAGCATCATAGGAAGAAGTTGAAGAAGATACAAATAAGTGAAAATGTATATTGTGTTTATGGATAGGAAGAATTAACATCATTAAAATGTTCATACTGCGCTGACCATTGGTAGCTCAGTTGGTTGGGTGTCATCCTGCAAAGGAAAAAGGTTGCCGGTTGGATTCCTGGTCAAGGCACATGCCTAGGTTATGGACTCAGTCCCCAGACAGGGCATGTATGAGAAGCAACTCATCAATGTTTCTCTCTCACATGGCTGCTTCTCTCTCTGTTTCTTCCTCCCTTCCCCTCTTTCTAAAAATAAATAATTAAATAAATAATTTTAAAAACGTTCATACTACCCAAAACACTCTATAGATTCAACACAATTCCTATTATCAAGACACCAATGGTGTATTTCACAGAACTGGAGCAAATATTCCAAAATTTTGTATAGAACCACAAAGACCCAGAATAGCCACAGCAATCTTAAGAAAGAAGAACAAAGTTGGAGGAATCATGCTACTGGATATCAAACTATACTATAAGGCCATAGTAATCAAAACAGCATGGTACTGGCATAAAGACAGACATATAGATCAATGGATCAGAATAGATAGCCCAGAAATAAACCAATGCTTTTACGGTCAAATAATATTTGACAAAGGCTACAAGAACATATAATGGGGTAAAGATGATATATTCATTAAATGGTGTTGGGAAAATTGGACAGATACATGCAAAAAATGAAGCTAGACCACCTTGTTACACCACATACAAGAATAAACTCAAAATGGATCAAAAACTTAAAGACTCAAAACCATAAAACTAGAAAAAAAACATAGGAAGTAAAATCTCAGACATTTCTCATAGCAATATTTTTTCTGCTATATTGCTGCAGGCAAGGGGAACAAAAGGAAAAAAGTAAACAAATGGGACTACATCTAATTAAAAAGTTTTGCACAGCAAAGGAAACCATCAACAAAATGAAAAAGACAACCCACTGAATGGGGGAACATATTCATCAATGAGATAAATGATTAGAGGTTAACATCCAAAATTTATGAAGAGCTTACAAAACTAAAACACCAAAAAAAGCAAACACTCTAATTAAAAAATGGGCAAAGGACCTGAATAGACACTTCTCTAAGGAGGACATACAGAGGGCCAATAGACATATGAAAAGATGCTCAACATCACTAATCATCAGAGGAATGCAAATTAAAACCACAATGAGATATCACTTCATACCTGTCAGAATAGCTGTAACCAATAAATCAATAAACAACAAGTGCTGATGAGCATGTGGAGAAATGGGAACCGTCATTCACCGTTAGTGGAAATGCAGAATGGTACAGCTACTGTAAAAAGCAGTATGAAATTTCCCCAAAAAACTAAAAAATGGAACTGCCTTATGACCCAGCAATTCCACTTCTGGGAAGATATTTAAAGAAACTCGAAACACTGATTCAAAAGAACATACACATTCCTACGTTCATTCCTATGTCCTAGTGTTATTCACATTAGCTAAGATTTGGAAGTAGCCCAAGCGCTCATCAGTAAATAAAAAAAGCAGTAGTATATTTACACAATAAAATACTACTTGGTCAGAAAAAAGAATGAAATCTTACCATTTGCAATAGCATGGATGGACCTGGAGAGTATCATGCTAAGTGAAATAAGCCAGTCAGAGAAAGACAAGTACCATATAATTTCATTTATATGTGGAATCTAAATGAACATAATAAACAAACACACAAAACAGAAACAGACCCATGGATACAGAGAACAGACTGACAGCTGTCAGAGGGGAGGGTGATTAGGGGCTGTGTGAAAAAAGTGAAGGGATTAAGGAAATTAAATATATTTAAAAAATAAAAATAAATAAAAGAATACTCTGCTGAACATAGTGTGTGGAACATTGGTAGCTTCTTTGAAATATTATTATAATGCTATTTACTGAGGGTGCATGGTGGCAAATATTGTTCGCAAGTAGAAAGAAAAAGCATTGCATGATTTAAAAGAATCATACTCCAGATGATTCTAATGCAGCCAAGACTGAGAGTCACTGAAAATTTTCTGCCTCTTCGATTCCTACTACTACTTACCTAAAATCTCCCCAATAGAGGTGGGTATTTTACCACTATAGGGTATTAAAAATTTGTTTCTAACTTATTGTCTATCAACGATGATTAAATTCCACTTGGATGTTTTAAAACTGCTAATATTTATTGACTAGTTAGGGTGCAGTAGGCCTGGTAATAAGCTCTTTGCTACTGTACTGCCTTTTGTTTCATTTCTATGCTTTAAATAATTTTCCCTCAAAGAGAGGTCCTGTATTTTCTAGAATCAACATTGTTTTCTAATTTGTGATTACCATATATTACATTTTATTTTATTTCTACTGGTTAGAACCCCAATAGGGGACCTCATAGATAAAAATATTCTGATCTGCTTCAACACATCACACTTAGTTCTTGATTCTCTGTGAATCTTAGCCAAGATTCTCTGGAGACGCACAAATATTCAGTCATTCCAAGAGAAAAATTCCAAGGCAGTTAATTTCCCTTTTGCTCTTGACTAGTGCACTTCATTCATTTCCAACAACAACAACAAAAAATGCCACTATTTTCCCCAAAAGTAACTTCCTTTGGAACAAATTCTAATACCAGTAACAACAATGATATGGATTGTTTCAGGTGAAGGGGTTGTAGCTGAGGAAATTTAAAAGTGTATACAAGTATTCAATTATTTTTACCCGCATCACAGTTGTGGTTAACACTCCCTTCTCCAGGCCCTCTGCTCACTCTCCACGAGATGGCACTGTTCTGTACTGCCAAACAACCCTCCCCATAATGTTAAGAATGTTTCTTACATCTTTGGTTCCTTAAATACCATCTGTTTCAAGTTTCATGCGATCTGAGAGCCACCAGGAGCTCTGTCTTTAACTTTTAGACCTGTGGTCCAGCGAGGTGTCTAATAAATGAACTTAATAAATGTGGATTCGATAGATGAATTGTAACGCCACCAGGGAAACTGAAGCTCAAACAACTCTAAGAATTAAGTAAGGCAAGTGTCTTCACACAGTCTTCTTTTGCCATCTAAGACTCCCTCAATATTTCACTTTCTTTTCCCCACTTTTGTACCAGTTTCACAAGAACTCAGTTCACCCTAACAAAGTATAATAGTCCATTTCTTCACTCACCTACTTTCCTTCTTAAATGGGCAAAACAGCTATCCAATCCTACCATAAGACACAGAATTTGTTATAACAAAGTACGATTATGGGAGGTATCAATTAATAAAGTTGAGTCCATGTAAATTCTATGATATATGTTCCTAGGAAAAGGAATTCCTGGGCAGCTATTCAAGACTGATAAACTCTTTATGGGAAGGGACCTTGCTGGGGAGAGGGCTAGGTGAGAAGGCACTACAGTGAGGTCAGAGCTCAACCCAGCCAGCCCTGCTGACTGCACCTAGGTCTCTCTGCCTCTCTGTGCTTTAGTTTCCTTGGCCCCTATGTGGAGGTGGTGCTAGGAGATCTCCAGGGGCCCAGAGCTAGCTGGGACACCATTGCATCTCTACATTTTCCTTAGTATTATGGCTCATTAACAATCATGTAAATGCTAAAGGGCCAAGTAGGGAGTTCTACACAGAGGCATACCTGGTTTTATCGCTGTTCACTTTATTGTATTTCACAAATGTTGTGTTTTTTACAAATGGAAGACAAGGCTCTCCACCAGCAGAAAGGTTACACCTCATTTTATTGCAATACTCGAGTATCAAGGCTTTGCCTTCAACTGGCAAAACAAACAAACAAACAACACCCCCCCCAAAAAAAACCCACCACCACCAACACAACATCTGTGAAGAGCAATAAAGCAAAGAGTAATAAAACCTGATATGAAGGCAGGATCTGAACAAAGTTGATCCAACTTATTCACCTGCCTTGGAAATTAGCAAACACCACTGTGCCAGGCTGACACACACTAACCACCCAAGTCAGTACAATGGAGAAAGACTGGCTCAGGTGGGTTCAGGTCCTTGTACTCCTGGACTTGTATCTGATGAAAGCATTAGAAATTAACTTTGCGATGCCAGAATGAGAAGCCACAATTCAGAAATCATAAAAACACTCCATAAATCAAAATCATTAACTGCTAAATAACTAACTTAATTCTGGGCTGAGCTTTGGTTATTGAAATAATTTACAGCAACTGATAAATACACAATTCACACCTGCTTGTAACCATAAAGGGAGCTTTAAAATCCATTTTCAATACAAAGGGATAATTTATCTGTGCTTTATTCCCAAACAATAATACCCAAACACTGAAGCAAAACAGACAGTTATCTATTTACCTATTGGTGACCAACAACAGAACTTCAGTGCTTTCAAGAGCCAGGCCATTTTTATCCTTATTTTAAACAGCTAAACTAAGACTTCTGTTATCAGAAGGAGCAATCTGCTGCTAGGGTCTGCTTGAATTCCAAGCACCTGCTTCCTCTGGTCTGGAGGCAGATGGTACATCATAAAAATAAAAGTCAGGGGGAATATGCACAGAAAGATATTCCCTTTAAAACCCTTTAGGAGAAGAAGGCTCTTTTTCCTAAAATCTAATACTGTAAGTATACATGTTTATGTTACTATCTTAGCTCAGAATTTGGGAACCAATACAGGGACATTAAAAAAGTTTCCTTAGCCTGATTCATATGCATGTGCTCACATATTTCCATAGGATGGGAAAACAGCCTTTACTTAGCCTATTAGCACCTAAGGCAGGACAGTTTGTTCTTGGAACTCTCACAAGAATCCTGAACAGCAGCAGCAGCTGCTGTTCTAACCTACAACCCAACCTCAACTCTACCAAGTCCTTTTATAGTAACCAAGATACTGCTTAATGGGTGCGAGTCAGCTGGAGCTGCTCTAACAGAGGACCACAGGCTGGGTGGCTTAAACAACAGGAATTTATTTCTTATGGTTCTGTAGTCTAGCAATCCAAGGTCAAGGTGCCGGCCGATTCAGTCCCCCTGTTAGTGTCCTCTTCCTGGCTTGCCCTCACCCTGTATCCTTGCATGTACAGAGAGCAAGCTTCTGGTCCCTCTTCCTCTTCTCATAAGAACACGAATTCCCACATGGGGACCCCACCTCATGATCTCATCTAACCCTAATTACCTCACAAAGGCCCCTTCTCCAAAGAGCATCACATTATGGGGTTAAGGGCTTCAACACATGAATTTTGGAGAGGCACAACATTCTGTCCATAACAATGAGATGTCTTCCTATACATATTTATTGGCTTGAATAGATGAACTAAACTGTAATAAGCTGGCCTTAATATGCTTTTCCACAATAATTATGTAGGGTGGTGCTTCTCAAACTTTAGGTGCATCAGAATCTCCTGCAGCTTGGTAAAAGAGATTTCCTGGCCTGACCCCCAGAGATTCTGATTTAGTAGGTCTGGGGCAGAACCTGAGAAACTGCATTTATAACAGGCTCTCAGATGATGCTGACGTGTCCTGTCTGAGAACTGCTCTTTGAAAACCACTGATATCAGTTATGATTCTTTGGGCCTGTACTGGCCTCCCAGTAAATACCTATTTTATGACGAACACATTTGAAATGTGTCATTTACTTATACTCAGATGTTGTGGTTACATACAAAAATGCTTAATAAGCAGATGGAAGATCTGCTGAGGCGAGGCTGCTCTGTGCTGTGAGCACCCAGGGAGAGTCAATTAATGCATATGTCTGACTAGCTAACATGTGACTTCATAAGGCACCAGGTTTTACAAAAATGTCTGCTGACCTCTTATCCTTACTTATTTTTATCTTAGAAGGTAGATTTTGTCTTTAAAGTTGCTGGATTCAGCTATCGTACCTCTGCAAGCACACTGCAAAAGGCTGAATAGACAGCACATTTTCGACAAAGCGCAATGTGGAGCGCCTGAGTGACGCTTAGCATTTCTGTTGAACTCCTTTGTCCTATAACCACATGGCTCACTTTAAAGCAAGGCTCTGTCATGAAACAGGATAATTTTAAGGTTTACTTCAAGTACACTTTGGAATGTAAACATACCTTATTTAGCTTTACAAAATATTCCAGTCCAGCTTCCAAGGGATTTGTATCACAGTTCATCTGAAAGGGAAGAAACATGTTAAATCTTAGATGAGTACAAATAATTTCAGTAACTATCATGTATTATTATTTTTTTGGAAAGAATACTTTTAAATTTTGAATATAAATTGTGAAAAAAATCATGGATTGGTCTTTAAAGTGATTTTTTTAAATCTAAAATTCAAATGTACCCTTTTAGTTATTATTTCAATAGCAAACTAGAAACTAAAATTCACAGTTTGTGTCCATGACTTTTATTATAATGAATACCCGAGGAATACCACAACATGATGTTCCTTCCAGAAACAAGACTTTCATGTGTTTTTATGTAATAATTTTGTGTAATTAGGTTTTGAAAAGTTATGAAGTAGTTTATTTATCTTACAATTAGCCAGGAATCAGGATAAGTAAAGGAGAAAGCAGAGGGTAGCAAAATGACTTCTACAGAGTTCAGGAACAGAGAAAAGAGAAAAACAGAGGTTGAATCTCAATCTTTTCAAATACAGGTGAGTTATTACAATATACTTGAAATCAGAACTAAAACCACTACTTGGGATTAGACTTGAAGTTAATGGTGTTTGTTTGTTTGTTTGTTTTGTTGTTATTGGTCTCCTTTGCTCCAAGAGAACTTGGCTAAATCCCATAAAGAGTAGCCAAACTTCTTTAAAAAGACAACACAGCAATAGTATAAACCAGATGAGTAATATAAACTTGTTTCACATAATATGAAATTTGGTTTCATATATTCTAATTAATTTGAGCAACTCTAAAATTATTTTGTGTCTGCTCAAGGTTTCAGAATTTCTCCAGGAAAAAAACTAAAACAAAGCCCAGAAGATTGATTGCTGTAATAACACTAGAGGGCGTGCTGGCACTGCTGGGAAACCGAGGGACCTGGGATGGGAAAAGCTCTTAAGAGGACCACTTCCGGAGAAGAGGCACTCGATAAATAAAAAGGCAGGAGGGTGCAGAAATGCTTACTCCAAAGGTTGCTTCTGCTGCTTCATTCCCTGGGGAGCAGGGTGGGGACAGAACTTTCCCTGTTTCCCTCTCTGCTGCCACCTTATCTGAAGGCTGCGAGTCCCTTAACAGAGCATCTCTCCTGCAAAGTGACAACCTGCCCCAGGGCCCTTGCTCTCACAGTGGTCCCAGGAGGCTGCCTCTCTACCTGAAAGCCCACTTGCTTCTGCCTGTAGTTTAAAGGTAGGTCCAAGGGGCCCTGCATCTGCTTTCAAACTCACTCTGCTCTCCAGTTAAATTCATTCTGTTATTCACTAGGCACTTTATAGACTATCTAATATCTATGGCTCTGTTGGAAAAAAGATTGTCTCTATTTTATAGGAGAGTAAACAGAGGCTTTAGAGAGTTAAGGTCACCTATGCGGTAGAGGATAAGCTCAAACCCAAAAGACCCCACTCTATAGTCCATCCTTCACCACTATCACTCATCTCACCTCTCAAGCCTAAAACCTCAACCGTCTTCTAAGAAAAAAAACAAGGAATCTGTAAAAACGAAGGGGCCCAGAGATTGCCTGCTACATGGGAGATCAAATAGGAGAACAGAGTTTGAGCCACAGTTCGGCCACTTCATATAACCTGGACCAAGTTGTTTACTGTTTCTGAGTATGATTGTGGGCAGAATGCGGATAGTGTAGACGCCCGGACTCCCAACCCCTTGTCCCACAATCACCAATAATCAGAGAGCTGCATGAAACAGTGTGTAACTAGACAAATGGAAATCCTTCATTCCCTTCATTCCCATTAATGATAGAAGTAGGCTAGACCATCAACTGTGCTCCTTGGAAAGATGGCTTTTGTTGTTATTTCCCCCAAAAGGAACATGGTAAGAGGAAAATGAGAATGGGAAAAATGACAGAGGGGGGAAAATTTGAAAGCAGGGGGGCAGACTCCCTCGGAGCAGCCGCAGCTGCACACGGTCAGAGATGGGCGTCCGGGGCTCCTGGCCAACAGGAGGGATTGGGCAGAATGACTCATGTCATCATTCCGCTACACTTTCAACTGAGAAATTGAAAAGAAAACCTCTGCCCTAATTAAATAAAGTTATCTAATAATATGTAATTTCTCTTACAGTCAGAACCAATGTTAAAGCAGTAAAAACTAGCCCTTATAAAAATAAAGAATGAAAAAACAAGCCCTCATATAAAAATCAGATACAATAAACGAAATTGTAATGAAGATGCCAGCATTTCAAACCTCTGACCCCCAGGCTCTGAAAGCTTTCTCCAGTCTTAAGGCATTCATGGCATACGTTCCGAAATTGTCAATTCCCTCCTCCTGGCCTGCATCCATGATGACGCTATACAGTGCTGCAGAATCTTCTCGTCTGTGGTACAGCTCCCAACCCAGCTCACCTAAAATAAACCCACAAGTGCCACATCAGATAGGAACAGTGGCCAGTAGGTTTAACACACATTAGCTAAAAACCATAAATAAATGGAGAGATTTCACTTATGTAACAGACATTGCTGAATTTTAAAAGACCAGTTCACTTAAAAAAAAAAAAGTTGCAACAAAAACCCACTACAAAGAAACCTGCCACACCACAGATGTGTTAGTGCCCAATCCCACCTCTCACACAGGGGGCAGTATTATAGGACCCCCGCTCACAAGACACAGAGAGACTAATGCAGCAGTTAATCTTGACCCTGGACCTCAGCTTCATAATGTCGAGTAATTAGCACAGCATAGTTTATCCAGCTGCCTCTTAATCACAAGGTTTAAAAAAATAAGCAATTATCATTTGTTCAAATGGTCTTAATTGTGGTCTTCATAGTCTCTAACTCCCCCTACTCCCTACCCTATCTTCCCCACTTGGTCATTTATTTCACCATTTGAGCTGTAGGCAAAAATGGAGGAAATGAAACCCAACCCAGTCTGCTTATTTTTTAACCTGCTTGTGCCTTGTTCTGATCACCATTTGGTCAAGGTTAGTGGGGAGAGTGTGGGAAAAAGGTACATGGGCTCTGGGGAAGGGTGATGGGCTTTATACTGTGTGTTCCCCTGGTCCCCCAGTGTCCAGGGCTGGTGGAAATGCATTTTTCCGGGACAGCACCAGAACATGGGCAGCAGGTAGCTGAATAAATGCCTGGGCACTAAGTACTCCTGGGAAGGGACGAGGTCTGGAGGAAGTTAGAAGTGAACCCAGAGCACCAATGGGGAGCTAAAGAGCATTCATTCAACTCTGTTTTGAATACCTATTATGTGCAAGGTTAGGTGCTATATGAAGACTTCCCTAATGCACTTATAGTCTAGAAAGAAAGCTAGAGAGCAGGAATGCTGTAAGACGGGTGCCTGCTATATTCAAGATGGGAGACGGTCTATGGGAGGTGATCTGGAATGTTCCCAGGTGGAGTCAGCGGGCCCACATATTGTGTCAACCCTTCCTATGTTCCAGCAGCTGTTGTCTCCCCTTCTCTTACCTACCCTTACAGATGGTAGGCAGCTGTAGCATAATTGAAAATCTGTGGAATGACTTTCTCAGACTAAAAAGTGAATAGACCAAATTGTCATAAAAGTTGGGCAGGAGAAAACTTCCTCCAAAATTATACTGATGAGAGAGAGAGGGGTGGATGGAGAGGTGGGGGAAGTGCATTTCGGGTAGTAGCTTCGTTTAAACTTTAGAGACTCTAGGTTATTTTCTGATTCTTACCAGTGTAAGATATCCTAATAGCAGTGACAGGAATGTTGGAAATCTTTAAAGATTTGGTTTGAAGAAACTTGAAAACGTCATCACTAAGATCTTCAGAGGTCAGCTTCTGAAGGACCTTTCTCGCATGTGGCCCTGCAACTCCGAGAACTCCAAACTCATCCGTTATATTTTTAATTTCAACATTGTATCCACCTTTGGCTGCCTCTTCTTCAATCCATCTGCATTTGAGTCATACACATTGTTTTACATTTTGCTTGAATAATGCATGTTGTAACATATTATTTCCCCGAAGAGGTACTCTGTGTTTAGAATTACCAGAAAGTCCCCGGAATGTTGTTTCATATAATCACCTAATTTTCAAATTTGAAGAAACTGAGTCTCAGAGATGTTAAGTGACTCTTTATAAACCGCTCCCTTATGTAAACTGGGGGTAATTTTTCAAGTATAGAAGGATCCTTCAATTTAAATGAGCTCTGTCACACAATTATGTTAGATAGTGACAGCCCTATTGCATTTAAAATAATGACTCAATCTTCAAAAATTAATTTAAACCCAAATTTTCTCTAATACCTACACTCAGAAGGCACATCTGTGCTGCCAAAAGTTTAACAAGGTGCCTGCCAGCAGACACAGATTTGCTTTGACAATCACAAGGAAAATGTAAAAACTCTAAAGAATAGTTTAAATTTCTGTCTTGATGCATAATCGGGACCCGGTTATACAGTTTGCTGATTATTTATTGAGCAGTCCCTAGACACACAAGTCTATCATAAAATAATCATCTGGATTTACACAAAGCTAAGCTACTAAAATGGCTCCCAATACATCTTGCATTGGAGGATATAATTTGCATAATTTTACCACTATAGTGAGAATCTATCTGTCAGAGTCAAGATTTCTCCTGCCCAACTTTTATGGCAATTCTGTCTATTCACTCCTAGCCTGACATTTATTAAACAATAATACTCCAAATATTTTTGGAATACTAGAATAAAGACTACAGATTTTACAGTAGACTAAACAGTAGACCAAAGATCGATGAGAAGGACCGACTTGGCAGATCAACAGTCTGCATTCAGCTGTGGGCAGAGAGCATGAAGCAGGAACACGGGAGAAGGTCACTGACTGTGAGCATCCGAGTCAGAAGGACTGGCTTCAGCCCGCCTGTAACCCAAACTGCAGTTTCCTCATCTGAAAATGGGAATGGGATATACTACGCAAACATATATCTATTAAGAGAATTAATTAAGCTAATATATAAAAAGAATTCTGACACATTGATGATGCCTAATCAATGGGAGTTGATATTATTAGAATCATTACACCTTGGAGAAGAATTACCTTTTGGAAGGGGGCAAGGACAGGGTTCCCCATTTTAAATAATTCCCTATAATGACATGAAGTTTATTTGAAACAATAAGGTTTAAGAATTAGTTATACTTTCAACTACTGGTAAAAGAAAACCTCAGATTAAGAGTGAGTCAATGTTTAATCCATATAAAATTCTCTTACTAGGTGTGCACTTACCTAAGATCATGAAGTTCCGATCCAGAACCAGTTATTAATAGAAATTTCCCAGGAGTCTGGTGAGAAACAGTCAACTCAGCGTACACTCGACCTTGGGGGGTCAACATGTGACTTATATTTGTAAAACCCACCTACACAAAAGAATTTAAAATGATCTCAGGATGAAACAAAAATCTTATGTATCCTTTTAAAACAACATGGATATAAAAATGTGGGTGTCAACAATGAAAAACACCTGAATCTTATCACTTATACCAATTGTATGAATTATTTATAAACCTAAGCCCATGATAAATTTTGAGGTTCTCAGTTTACATTACAATTATTTGTCATAAAAATTGTACCTCAGTCAACGTTTTAACTCCCACTGACACAATTAAGCAAAGTCATAGGGTCCTCAGATGATAATTCATTCAACAAAATTTAAATTTAAAAATTAGCTAGAATACTCTTGACCAATTGAAGAGTGCTAGTGTTCACACAGAAATCATTAGGTGGACTAAAATAACATATTGGGGTTTGTTTTGTTGTGTTTTTGTTTTTGTTTTTAATGAGAGGAGAGTTAAGCAGACCATGATCCTGGACCTTATACCATTCTAAGGTTATTTACCTTTGGAATGACATTTGCAAAGAGATGGTCCAACAGTCTGATAGAATCTTGGCCTTTGATGTTAAATTTGCCAAATGGTGACAGGTCAATCACCCCTACTCTTTGCATAACCTGTTGATACTCAGAGCCCACAGGCTCAAACCAGTTTGTGCGGCGAAAACTTGGCCTGAAACAGTTTGTGATAAAACAACTGTCATTCATTTTCAGAAAATTACAGAATAAGGATATTTTAATAAACCCCATTCATCTCATAAATCCTATTTAGAAAAAAAATACAACCTCAAATTTGGTCTGTAAATCATATATACATGTTGGAATCCGATTTTTTAAAGTTACTCATATGTCCCTTTGACTCATTTCACGGTGAATAAAATATTTGTTAACTAGAAAATAAGATAGCGGTCGTGGGCTCTCAGATCTGGAAGAGAGCTTAGAAGTCAACCAGTCCTGGGGTTTTGAACCTGATTGCATAGGAGAGTCCCCTAAGGAGCATTTAAAAGGAGCAATGTTTTGGATCTAACTAAACCAGAATATGTGGGGGTGGAGCTGTGCTGTCCAGTGCTTCTCAGACATTAATGCAAATACAAATCACCCACACTTGTTAAAATACGGACTTTGATGCAGCAGGTCTGGGGTGGGGCCCTGATTCTGCATTTTAACAGGTTCTACACCAGGGCTCAGGGAGGATCTGATCCAACATCTTCATTTTTTAGAAAAAAGACACGAAGTGACTCCCAAGGACTTTGCGTTATTGAATGACAGAGCTGGACCTGGAACAAAGGTCTCCCGACTCACTGTGCAGGATCCTTTCTACTTTACAAAGTGGACTTTCTGATGTGGTATTTTAACTTCAGAGTAGGCTGCTAAGTCTGCAAAATGAGTTTTCAGTAGTTTAATTATTAAAATAGCAGAAGAAATAGGCCAGATCCAAACAGCACAAGGTGAAGAATAGATTTGGCGTTCATACAAGTCATTTAGGAAAAAACCAAGCCAGTATTTTGCCCCCAGATAATCGAGATTGGCTGCCTGGGGAGCCCCGATTCATTAATCAACGACTGGCCTTCTGCTGTATTTTGCACCATTTAGATCTGGTCTTAAAGTAGACATCAAAACCTGTTTAAATAAGCAAAATGACAAGTTAAAAATAACTTAATTTCTAGATTTGCTATGTGTTTTCTTTTGTCTTATAAACTCTCATGAGGAAAAATATATAATCACTATTAATTCCAAGTATAATCATGGCATGTAATCCAACTAAAACAATGGCAACAACATTAGAGGAAATCATAGAATTGTTCTAATGACATTTTTATGTTTTAGCTTAACCTCAAGTGCTAAGTAAATGATACCCTCCCCTAATTTATCAACAGTGCATTAATTTGCGTGGCTCAGGGCGCACACAGTAGGAAGTCATTGCTTTGAGCTACTCCTTGATAAACACAAGACCTATGAATCCACTGTGTTTTCATACTGTGATTCAACCAGGCACCCTAAGCCGGAACTAAACTTCAGGAGCCAAGTGAAGGCAGTGGGGACTTGGAGGTGGTGGGAAGTTTCCTCTGAGCTCCTGGAAAATGCCAAGCAGAGGCTTCACCAGGGCTGGCTGTAGGACTCTTGAGGCCAAATGGGTCCTAGATGTAGGCTGATGTCATGAGGGGTAGACTGATGCTTCCATTGTCAGAAAATAAATTTTGTAGGAATGGGGTGGAGTGATAGGGTCAGTGAGGAGAAATGGCACTGGTGTCCTCTGATGTCCCTCCAGTCTACCTTTGAAATTGCAGTGGGCAGTGAGAGCCACAGGCAGGTTAAGTCATTTACTTACCTGTACCCGGTATCCTGGCCCGGCTTGTAAAACCAGTGTGGCTGTTCCCAGCCTGCGTGGAACCCCATGGAACATTTAGACTCCAGGGTTTCATAAAGCCCACTGACTCGCTGAGTCGGCCTCCCGGCAAACCGTTCTTCTTTAGGATACCCAACTGGAAAAGGAAAATGAGAACTTTACATAGCATGCAACCAAAGCCATAAAATACTTTGAAGGGATTCACAAAATAGAAAAGAGTACTTACCATCCAGAATCATATATATGTAGTGAATTTATGTTAAAAATACCCTAAAAGCTGTCATTTTTATTTTGATCATCAAAGGGTAAAGTAAAAATAAATTTAAAACTGAAAATCACTGATGCACTCCACACATTAAATATCTACATCAATATAGATTCCTTGTTGCATCTTAGAGGCACAAGGCTTTTTGAATGCCTAGCTACTCCCACCCAAGGGCGCAGAACAAAAAGCCTCTAAAGTCAGAGGCACTATAAGGCAACCTATACACACTCTGTGGACAAGAGTAGTTTGCACTTTACCAATATTGTTGAATCCATACGACTCTCTTGCTTTGGCCTCAGTGTACTGAGTGGTTGTCCATTTGCCATAGCGATTGGGATCCAGTTCTATCAGATCAAAAGGAGGCTCTCCATGCAGGATCCAGTCACTGAGATACTTCCCTACCCCACCAGCGTGAATTATGCCATATCTTTAAAATACAGAGATAAATACACTGTTACTAACACATGTTATTTTCAAACAACAAAACATGTCCAAATATTTCACAGGACCTTAAAATTGGGGTGTTCTGTGCTATCCAGAGCACATAGTCTACGTAATCTTTATGCTATAACTTTTTCTCAAAAAGAAAACATATTTAGACATCCAAATTAAATGTATCTGACTTTATAACTAGTTTGTTTACACAGTTTCAAGAACTGCATGCTGGCAAAGTAGCCTACCACACTTACTTAGCTAGTAACTATGCTCACTTTAGGAAAATGGGGTGGAGGAAGCAACGGGCAGATGTAGATGGTACCTTACTGATAGACCTTTTGATCTGTGATTATCCTGATAGGAAATCAGTAGGAGAAATACGTACACTGTGGAGTGGTATGCTCATTTCTTCTCTGACTCAGTTTAGTTCTATGCAGATATCCTGGGCCATCATCTTAGAAGCATTCAGACAAGAGGCACTTACCCAGAACTTGTGGGGAGGAGGTGAAAAGGGACACTGGCCCCTGTATTTTGTAACTAAAGGGTCACTTAGTGTAGAAGATGGGCTTTTCTATTTCCATACGAAGATGCCCAAGAACATGATTGCGGCAAATATGTGCTATAGATGGAGGAATCATAATTTAACGTTAGCTATGTGCTATTCTTCCCATGCACTCGTGTCTAATGAAGCCCTTTGCCATGGCTTTATCTGTGGTTTAAGAGAGGCTTCTGAGGAATTGGATGAACACAAAGTTATGGGGGGATGACCAAGAAAAGGAGCTACATGAGCAGACTTCTAAATGCAACAAATCCTAGTACCCCAAATAACAGCAACTTAATAGCCTGATACACAGTCCTAAGTGCTTGGGAGGACCTTAGCAGAGACTGGGAATGTTAACTAACTTTTCCCACCAGAAAAATTATTATATATATACTTAAAATAATTATGAAATATACACTTAAAATGCTTATTAACTCACCCAGGCCCAATGTATGAGATACAGTAGTTGCCATTTTTGAGAACCACAGATGCTGTTTACAAGATTAGAAACTGTATAAAGTTTTACTGGCTTATTAAAAGTGCTTACCATGATCTAGGCATTGTTTCCATCTGACATGTACCAGCTGATCATATCTTTAGCAACTCCGTTTTACTAATGAGAAAACCAACCTGCCCACAGGGGTTAAATAAGGGAGCACAGCAATAAAGAACAGATTCCGTATGCAAATTCAGTCATCCGACCCCAGTGTGCACTCCCTGTTATTGGGCTTCACTTTTCCAATGGTCCTAAATCTTTGGTCACACGAGACACACACGACAGGAGTCACATCCTTGGCAGACTCCTTGGCACAGCCAGGGTTGTACTCCGGTTTCCTCTGGTCTCATCGCTGGGCCATCATATTCTCTCCCTTTCAACAGTGCCCGTGTGCAAACAAATGGGACAGAGTGCTATTATTTGGGGATAATCCTGAATCAAATCTAGTTTCTTTTTTAAAAAGTAAATCTTAAACAAACTTCCACCCTCTAACCACTAACAATTTATATGTAAAATGCCACACAACTGAGTGTTAGGAAATGTCTATTGAGAGCCACTGACTCAGTAGCTAAAAGTATCAACCATAGAATTAAGGGGATCTGGGATGATTCGTTCTGCCACTATGAACTGTGTGACCTTGGGCAAGTTGTGCAACCATCCCGAGCTTTAGTCTTCTCTTTTCTTTATGGTGTTGACGAAGACTTCATTCGCATGGCACTTAAAAGCACATAGTAGGCAAGCAACACATGGTGGCAGTTGGGCCCTTGTGTAACCAACATGAGAGGATGGCTGTGCCCACTAGGTAAGATTTTCATAAGAAGTAATGTGGGAAGTGGAAGTGGAAGGGAACTTGATGAGGAGAGCTAGGTTCTCCTTCTATCTCCAGCATTAACTGCAGAACTTGCTTCTTCCCAAAGGCCCAGCTGACATGTTTTTTGAGTGTTCGTGTCTGCTTTTCATGACAACTCTGTTAAACTGTCAGATGTTCCATCTTAAAGCACGCTCCCCTCCTCAAATTTGCTACTTATAGTCTAAGTCAACAAACTGGATTCAATTCAATACAATGCATTCAACATTTTGGGGGCACTGTGTTAGTCACCCAGAAGCAGCAACAATTACTAGATTATGACAAGGTGAAAGCAAAACAGCTTTGTCTGAGGGTCATCTGTGAGTAAGGTACTCGTATGCAGGCAGTTTACAAATACCTGTGCTATGGACTGGTTGCAGCAGAATAACAAACAACGCAAAAACAAAGATTCCTGGGTGTCTCTCCAGACTGCCAAATCAGAATCTGTAGGAGTGGGGTCCAGGAACCTGTTTGCTTGTTAATTTTCCAATTCAACACATCTTTCATGTATTCTAGGGACAAACAGTAGACATTTCACAGACAACATGTAAAGGAGAATGAAACACACGCAAGCGACTAACCGTAAGTTGAGATTCTATTTTGAAACATTCTCAAGGGTTGATTCTGGTGCTCAGCCAGGTATGGGCACCATTGGCTCTCAGAGCCACAGGATGGATCACTGGTACGAGCTGGGAGGGGCAGCCAACCTGAGCCTTCCCTCGTGTTACTGAAGAAGTAGCTACTGTGAATAATGCTGTGATTTTGCCATGTGTAATGTGCAGCCACGTTTTTGGCCCAAACTTTCTTCTGTTTTAATTTTTAATTAATTCATTTATTTGTGTTTAGATACTTATCTTTTTGTATTATAAAGGAATTTTAACATTTATTTTTGAACATATTATAGTATATATTAGAAACATATTTGTTACATAATAAATACTAACAAAACACAAGAACAGATACAAGGTATTTCAGGTACTACCCATGTATAATGCACATCTTTGTTTTTCCCTCAGAAATTTGGAGGGAAAATTGAGTGTTATACACAGCAAAATATGGTATGTCTCTACAAATAATTGTCTCCAAAATTTCCAGATAGATACCCAGAAGATGGATTGCTGGATCATATGGGGGTTCTATTCTTAATTTCTGAGGGCACTCCAGAGAAGAACCATGTGGTTTCCCTAATACATGGGGTAGAAAACAATAGGCAACAGACAGACAAACAAACCAACCTCATCCGTACAGGTAACAGAATGGTGATAGCAGAAGGAAGGCGGGTTGAGTAGGACTTAGAGAGTAATGGGGGTCAAACAAGTGGCGATGGGAAAAGACTAGTCAGGAGGCAAGCACACGCCAGACTATACGATGTCATATTATGGAGTTGTACATCTGAAATTTACATGGTGTTATTAACCAATGCTACCCCAGTAACTTTAATTGGAAAAAAGAAAAAATACACATTCTGGATTTCATCAAAATTAAAAACTTTGTGCTTCCATAGACACTATCAAGAAAGTGAAAGCACCCACAGAGTGGGAGAAAAAATTGCAAATCTGATGAGGGTCTTGTATCTAGGATATATTTTAAAAAACTCCTACAACTTAATGATAAAAAGAAAAACAAATACTCTAATTTTTAAAATGGGCAAAAGATACAAGTAGACATTTCTGCAAAGAAAGCATACAAGTAATGTACAAGAGAACCACCTCCACACTCGCAGGCCCACATGCGGACTCTGCAGGGCCACCTCAGCCTCCGTCACATGGCCCCTTCCAGCCCCTGTCTCCCTCTGGCTTCTTCCCTCTGGGTGTCCCACAGACCTAACCTTCACACTTCAAACCCAACCTAGCAAAAGTGACACCCGTCATTTTCCTGGTGCTCTCTCCCCATGATCTTCAGCATCAAACCAAGGGTCAAGTTAGAAAGGTTGCCATCATTAGCTATTTTTGTCTCTCCCTCAGGACCTAATGCAATCAATCACCAAATCTAAATGATTTTCTCTCCTGTCTCAGTCCTCACTGCTGCTTCATGTGTTCAGACCCCAGCATCTCTCCTGTTGGCAGGACGGCACTCCAGCCAGCCTTGCACCTCTGATCAGATCTCACGGCTGCCTTGTTCTCAGCATAGCCCAGGACGCAGCACTAACTGGAAATCATTAAATAGTAGTTGAATAGATGGTCGAATGAAATGGGGAAGGAAAATAGAATATTAAAAGTTGTGGTATGACAATAAATGGGATTTAATATTTAATATTAATACCAATATTATTTACCAAATTAATGGCACCAATATTAGAGATGAAACATCAAATGGATGATGGACATAAATAGTAAGCAAAGTGAGAAATCATAAACAAAAACAAATCATGTTGGCCAAACATGAATTATGGTAAAAATAGCATCAGGCATGTGATACATTAGATTTTTTCAATTATCTTTGTTACATCTTGTTATGAAAACACCCTTGTAAAATTGGAGCCAAGTGACCTATCTAACACACACAGCATGAAATGAGACATAAATAATGGATATGGCAGGAAATATGCAAAGAGAAATTTCCAGGAAATCATTGCCCTTCTGTATGCAAATCTTTAGAAACTTATACAAGTGATTAAACCATTATATAATCAGGGTTTTAAGAGTAAATTTTTTATTACACCCACTTCATTGGTTATGAAAGGGAAAACTCTCTGCCCCTTCTCCATTTTTTGGCTTGAGATTATGGGGTAAGACTTATCTGAAATACATGACTCTAAAATAAATGTTGAATTACATGGAGACACTCACCCAAAGCCTATAGCTACCCAGTAGTTTCTGACCCCCTGGTGGGGACCCACCATTGGCAGAATGTCAGGAGAATAGGTGATAGGCCCGTTGACAATATTGATGATGTCAGCCTTTTTCAAGACTGGAACCATTTCCATGGCAGCCTCGATGTTTTCTGTGATTCGATCTAGATCAGACTCAAAGAGCTCCTTTCCAAACCCTGAAAGGACATGACATTGTGACTGATCAGGATGCCACAGCTGCAGTGACAAGTACCCTAAAGTGATTTGAATCCCTGAATCAGCTTACACTTACAGATGGCCTGTTAAGAAGGTACTTCCTCTTTTCTTTTTAAGTCTAAACTATATTATTGGGAACAATAATATTATTTCTTGAAACAATAAAATCATGAAAGTTAACCTTTTCAATTAATAGAAAATTTAAATTT
The DNA here is from genome assembly GCA_039655065.1 of Glossophaga mutica. Lineage (NCBI taxonomy): Eukaryota > Metazoa > Chordata > Mammalia > Chiroptera > Phyllostomidae > Glossophaga > Glossophaga mutica. The sequence continues at coordinate 49,724,651 of CM077305.1, forward strand.
ATACATGTTAACAGTTGTCAGGATTTAATCCAATCACACTTTAAAATAACAAATGACAATTGTTTGGTTTGATAAGAGAGATCTTTTATCCTTCAAATAACCATAAAATCTGCTTCATCCTCCCAGGTGAGGGCGATTGAGAGTTTACCCAGTCATGTCAGGATGCTGGGACTAATGGGAAACTACCCTAGGATCCAAGATGGTGAACCAATAGACCCCTTTTAACTCTCAGCAGGGAAGGGATGGCATGGCAGCCTTTTCCCTGAGCCCACTCCCAGACATATCTGAGGGCCAGAATTCTGAGATGAGTCAGAGCCTGGGAGTGAAGTCGTCTTCTCTGTCCTAAAAGGCACTGTGATTGAAGGCAGGGTCACAGACGACCTTCTTAAAGAACATGTCCACCAATAATACTGATGATTCTTACACACAGCAGCCAGCAGCTTCTTATTACTCCTCCCAGGGACTGTGTGGTGGTGGGTCAGGGGCATGGAGACCTGCAGATCACCAGGACTGGACCAGGACATGTGGCACTTGGGGCCAGCCCACATATGGCTCTCCCTCCAACTGCAATTACTTAAATATTCGTCTAATATTTATTTGGGGAAGAGGCTGCCAGCATGGGGCAGAGCAAAGAGGGAGGCTCCCAGTGGTGGATCAGCCCTCCCTCCCGGGTCAGGAGCTATTCTGCTCAGGCCCAAATGTGCACAGCCCGCTCAGCTGAACTACAGCCTTCAGATAACTGGCCCAACTGTCTGTTGAAGGCAATTTAGTGATCTCTTGTTGTGACAAGGGCAGAAGTGTTCTTTGAAGAATAGGAGGGAGGGATTTAGTCCCTATCTCAAGTAGCTTATCAAAGTATAATTCTAGAAAGTATAAATTCCTCCATGTCTAAAGAAATATTATATCCTTTATAATAATTCAGTTTCCTGATGACATTTTAGCTACCTCCCTAGTTGACCCAATCTTTAATCTGGCTCTGTTAAAATGTTTCATGAAAAACAAAAACAAAAACCAAGTCCTTTTCCCTTAAAGAACTTGAAAGAGAAACTATGGTACCTCCTGCTTTAGCACAGAGGCCTGAGCCTTTTCCTCATCCACTTACGCAGTAGGTAGGACTTCGGTGTGCAGTCCTGCCCTATTCTGCTCTGTGAAAGACTCCAAGTCTTTCATTCTTAGCAGGTTGGACATCCTGTCTCTGCTACCTGTGTATGTTTCCACCTGGCAAAGCACAGTAACAGCTACATCCAAATCTGGAAACTAGGCCCAGCCGTAGGGGCAACAGGAAAGAGAGGGGATGCAGGAGGTAGGTGTGGGGAGGCAAAAATTACCTAGAGCCTTCCAAAGCAGTGGGGAGCATATTTCTTCAGCTTCTCCACCACCAACTGCCTCTTCTCTCTTTCCTTACTCCCTGCTGGATTATTCAAAGCAATAAGAGAACAGAGATTACCTCAAACCCCTCACCACTAATATCCCAGGTATCCTATAGTATTATGGCATCATCTTATTCTACAGCCAGCCCCCAGCCTTGGGGAGGATAAAATGTGATGTACATATGTGATAAGCACATACTTCCATTTGCTAAACTTACCTGGAGGGACACCGTTGGCAACCCACGAATCTTGAACTTTCATTTTCTCCTGACTTTCATAGGGACCAAACAAGAGCCCATCCCTTTCCTGTCGGAGGTAGTAAGACCCTTCCAGGTCGCGCAGCACAGGGAGTTCTTGTTTCAAAGCTTTTACTTCAGGGATACTTGAAGTTACAACATACTGATGCTGAACAGGAATGAGAGGATGTTCCAGTCCAACCATTTTACCTACTTCACGAGCCCAAAATCCTTAAATAAAAAATCATGTTCAAATGTCAGCACATATATAAACAAACCACATCTGACACTGATAACAGCAATTTATATTAGCATAAAATTGTAGACTTCAATACTTATGGAAAACTCTAAAGAATGTCATAATGACTTTTTGTCATTGCAAAATGAGATAAGGGAAAAGAAGACAGGACAATATTGTACATTGCCTAGAGTTTTGAAAATAATTCTATAATCTAAGGGAATTCTATTTGTGGAAAAGTATTTTGCCCATAAGCAAAGGTGGGCAGGGGAAAAACAAATATAAAGGAAAAAGTAATTCAAATACATAAAAGATACCAATGTGGATAAGAAAGACAGTAATGGACTGACCCTACTTGCAGAGCAGGGATGATCAGGCAGGGAAGAGCCACCCCCGCCCCACCCCCACCCCATCAATGTGATCAACACAACGCATCACAGCTGTGAACAAATCCCTGCAAGTCAGCCCCTCTGTTCCTCAGGCCCTCCTTAATGCCTAAAGTTCCACCAACACAGAACTGATCTGTCAACTTAAATTTGAAAATGCATATACTTGAGGAGAGAGCATGCAGTAAGTTTTCACTGTTATTTTAAAAGTTTAATTTGAATATGCTTGTAAGATCCTTTCTTGTAAAGGACATGAAGGCACCTGGAGTCCAGGGCAGGAGGGAACTGGGGCCACAGCCACGGGGAGAGGGCTCCCAAACAGTGGGGGCTCCCACATCCAATGTTTCTCACTTCACAGTGCGCATGGGGACTGTCTTATTGGTGGGAACGAATGTGACCTTTTTCCTTTGCAAAAGACTGAACCACCACCAATCCAAAAGAACCTATGCACCCCTATGTTCATAGCAGCACAATTAACAATAGCCAAGTGTTGGAAGCACCCTAGGTGCCCATCAGTAAATGAATGGATCAAAAAACTATGTTACATCTACACAATGGAATTCTATGCAGCAGAAAGAAAGAAGGAGCTCCTACCCTTAAGGCAGCATGGATGGAACTGGAGAACATCATGCTAAGCAAAATAAGCCAGGCAGTGAAAGACAAATACCATATGATCTCACCTTTAACAGGAACCTAATGAACAAAATAAACAAACAAGCAAAATATAACCAAAGACACTGAAATTGAGAACAGGCTGACAGAGGGGTGAGGGGAGGGAATTTCAGGGGGAAAGGGGAAAGCTTTACAGGAACAAGTATAAAAGACTCATGGACAAAAACTTCGGGGGGGGGGGTGGAAATGGGAGGGAGGTGGGGAGGGCTGGGGCGGTGGGCCGGGATGGGAGTAAAAGACAGAAAACTGTACAAGAACAACAATTAAAAAAATTTTTTTTTAAACTTGAAAATATTTTAAAGAAAAGATTGAACCAGACAATTTGTGGATGAAAGAACCCTTGATTTTATCCCAGGTGACTCTTCAGAAAACAGATGTGGAGCTCAAGTCCAGAGAGAGAAAAAGACCTACCCAAGGTCACAAGGGGACACCCTAGAAACATCAAATCTTATTGCTTTTTTAAAAAAACTTTTTTATTGTTGTTCGAGTACAGTTGTCTCCATTTTCCCCCATCACTCCCTCCCACCCCAGCCATCCCCACCTCCCAACCTCAATCCCACCACCCTTTGGTTTTGTCCATGTATCCTTTACACACGTTCCTGAAAACTCTTCCTTCTTTTCCCTCCATTACCCACCCCCCACACCTCCCCTTTGGTCATTGTCAGTTTGTTCTTTCTTTCAATGTCTCTGGTTATATTTTTGCTTGTTTTGTTGATTAGGTTCCACTTACAGGTGAGATCATATGGTCTTATTGCTTTTCTTGCTGCAGGAAGACTTTATTTTAAAAATGAAAGACTCCTTTACTTGCATAAAGGTATTTTAAAATCTAAAATAATAAAAATAATTATTTCTCATGGATGTGGTGTTGCTCACCTACCAGTGGATTATTTTGGGGTGAGGGGATTCTATGTACGTGTTTGTTTCATAATTTTGAGTAACCATTCAAATGATTAGGGAATCTTATTTAAATTATTTCCTTAGGAGTTTTACTCTCTAAATTTTTAACCACTTCTTTTTTCCCATTTTTCATTGCACTGTAATTTAACCCCTCCTCTACTTGGTGGCAACTTGATCAACAGAATTGACATGGTTATGCCCAAGAGCATGGTCCCTTTCTACATGTTAAAGTCTCCTGTGTTCCCCAGTGATGTCCAAAAGCTTTTTTCATAGAAATCTCACACATCTCTGTAGACTTTATATATATTCCCCTTGCGGGGGGGGATCTTTTCTGTAGTTGTTGTGAACAACAGATTTCCTTTCTTGGTCTGTCTCACTATGAGACTCACCTGCAGAGGAAGGGACAGTGTGGGCTGCCTGGAGAGCCCTGGACATCAGCAATGAGTCTTTCTTGAGTAATCATAAGCAACAGGGGAGTTATCTTAGGACTTTCAAGTCACCAGTTTCTGCAGGGAGGTAGCTAACACTTCCTGGGCCCCTAACATATGCATATGCCAAGCATTATGCTGGTGTTTTAAATAAAAGTATAATATGTGTACAAAGTAGATGGTACTATTTTTACTTTACAGATGAAAAAAAATCAGAAGTTCAAGGCCACAGAGGCAGTAGACGTTTGGACTCCAAAGCCACTATTTTCTACCATAACCCAGAAGGAGCTATAGCAGGCAATGAGGTGACTTGCTGTTGCTCACAAGGAAATATTCATTCTCTATTGCTAATTATATACTATTTAAATATACTTTATTAGGTGGCTCAAACTCATTACAACCACTATTCTTATAAAGTGAAGGCAGTATATACTTTTACTAAATGGTTCAAAAGAAATTAAGTCGTCATCCAAATGATTTCTAAATTCTATGTGTCATTTTTTTATGCGTTCACTGTTGTTTTCCCCAAATTATCTCTTTTCAGCATTCCCATAAATGCAGCCGGCATGTTCTCAGATGTGTTCATTGTATTGGATTTTCCCCTCTGCAACCCACTTCAGCAAGTCTTTCAGAGCCTCCTGGTGGACCTCCCCTTGCCAGCGGCTGACAATGAACCCTTCCGTGCAGAGCTGCTGATAGATAATAACCTCTGGGTGTGGGCCTGGGGGAAGTGGATGAGTAAGGTTACGTGTAAAGATGGCCCCACATACGGCAATTCTTCCAAATTTCTTCATCTGAGGGATAACAATGTTTGAAAATTCTCCACCTACATTATCAAAATAACAATCATAACTATCAGGAGACGCTTTTTTCAGTTTCTTCCAAAGACTCTACTGTCTTGTAGTTAGTTAAAGGCAATGTTAAATCCAAGCTTTGTAAGGTAGGCAACCTTATCATCAGACCCTGCCGCTCTGACAACTTTGCAGCCCTTGAGCTTAGCTATCTGCCCCCCAACAGAGCCCACGGCCTGTGCTGCTGCATTCACCGGAACTGTGCCTCCACCCTTGCTCCACAGTCGTCAAGTAGGCCAGAGTAGGCTGTTAGGCCTGGCATGCCAACTGTTCCCAACCTCAGAGACAGAGGTAATGTGTCTGGCCTCTCCTCAGGCAGCATCCCCAGTTGTTTTCCATCAGAAATGGAGTGTGTTGCCCAGCCTGAAGGAGCCAAAACAATAGTTCCTGTTGGGAAGGCTGAATTTTTACTTCCCGCAACTCCAGCCACTTGCTCCCCCATCATCGTTATCACCTTCCTTCAGTCTTTTGGCCGCCACTCTCACATAAGGACCCACAGTGAGGAACAAAGCTTCCAGCAGGACCTCTCCATTTTTTAAGGGTGGAAGTTCAACTGTCTTCATCTCAAAGTTATTATTTAGGGTGGCCTTCAAAGTGCTTCTTCAAGGTCCAACTCTTAGCACAAACCATCCTGAAGCTCACGAGTCCACAGGTTGCACTACTTAGAGGAGGCAGTTAAGATTGCACAGCTGAGCACCCAGGGCCAGGATTTATGTATGGTCCCAGAGAGGGTGGGGCTTCTTCCAGGGCAGAGTGGGGGTAAAATTTTTAGCCATTTCTATTTCTGCCTTCCCGCTGCCCCCAGAATCTCCTGAGGAGTTCTGAAGTCTCAGTCATTATGAAGTTCAGAGCTAGACACAGAATCATCGATTATGAGTCGGTCTGAGAACCATCCTTATGTGCCCAAGTTTATTTCTACTTGTCCATCTAAACATCACTCTGGTCTGTTACGTTTTGGCCTAATGGCTAAGTTGGTCACACTTGTATAATAGCCCCAGAAATGGGTATCCATTTGCAAACCAAAAATTTTACCTGTGGGCATTAGAGCTGTTTATTGGTCTTTCAATAATTTAGAGACTTAATTTATGTGTGCTGGCAGGAAGATGTGAATTACTAATTCAGGATTTTGTAGGAAAAATAAAGTCAAGTCACATATTCTAGCTATATGTACTAGAGGAGCTTTATAATATAAAAAGCCAAAATATTTGGCCTAGTTATTCAAAGTACTGCAATATTCTCAATATATTTGTTTCAATTAAAAACATAAAATGGATAAAATAAATTCTGTCCTATTCAAAGGTATTTATAAATTTCTGAGTCTAATTGCTTGCTTATTAATGTACTTCATCATTAAAATAAAGTGGAAACATATGCTTAAGTATCATATAACTATATTACTTGAAACCTCCTGGAATATTCGATGCAGCTCTACCCTGTGTGGTGCTGTTTGTTGGCATTCTCTCCTCTAGACGTCAGTCAAGCTAGCCAAGGCCAAGCCAAGACTACACTTCAGCCCCTGCTAGATCACCCACCCACCAAGTGCTAGCGGAATAGAGACAAATGTGGAGGAATCGTCTAAAAAATATTCCCTTATCACTTGAAAGACACTGAAGAGAAGAATCAATAAAATAGTAGTTGTAAATGGCTTCCAATTACAAACAAATCATTGATTACAAGAAATAGAGTTAAAATGAAGGGTACAGGTTTGTGGACAAGTTTCTTGGTACTAGGGTTTACACAGCGGCAATGATGGTTATTCAGTGACATTTACTGACACAGAGTAGCAGGCAAAATTAAACAACACTTTTGGCTGAACACTGGCTTCACATTGGCATGATCCAATCACATTTCTGATTTACCATATCAGGAAAACTCCTAAGTAAAGTTTACAGAGTTACCTCAGGCTTAATGAGCCAATTGGAAATGAGGTCAGGAGAAACATTCATCACTATGCAAAGAAAAAACTTGCATCATCACTACCAGCTTCTGCCCCGTGCCCCTGAGCTGCCCTCACAGGAGGGATAAAATGAAGGTAGAATGAAGCAGTTTTAAAAGCAAGACTATAGGCAAGTTAGCCTATTGCGCACCAAGAGATCAGGGGTGTCCGAAACTGCTCTTTGGCTCTGCTTTCTTAAGAACAAGGTTACTTCATTCTGTCTCCTGTAGCAACACCAGTATAGTAGTGTGCCTCAAAACATATTTGGCAGACTACTTGGTGCAGACAACACAGTACCTGGAATACTTGTTTAAAATACAGCTTTCCACCAAGAATATATCTGAAACCTGGGAAACTTCCCATGGTGATTCTTACGCACACTCACTTGAGAACCAAGCTTTTGGGGAAGTCCCTTTACCAGCAGAATGGGTGCTGGTTGACTATAGAGTGAGTAAAAGGATTTGGTAATCTTAAGGCTGGTACCAAGTAGCTATGATACCCTGATGCTAGTATCTCCCAGACCTGGCAGGGTACAAACTTGCAAGGAAATAATAATAATAATTATTATTATACTGATTTTTCTGTTCGGTAAACCCCATTTTGAGTACTTTACAGCATTAGCTCATTTACTGATCACAATAACTTTCTGAGATGGACGCTATTATTTCCATCTCACAAATGAGCAATTCGCCCAGGTCCCATGGTTGGCAATTCATTGTCTCTGGGCAAGAAAGCGCCGCTGCCCTGGATGATGCTGGAGACACAGCTGGCCACGGACATATTTTTTCTTCTAGAGTTTCCTTCTCACAGATATTCTAAAGACTCAATAGCCTCATTATGACTCCACGTACAGAAACTTCTAGCAGGTTATTGCACAATTGAGGAGACAGCAGTGGGCCTTAACAGTGGGCCTTAACAGAGACAGCATCTGACATTTTGATTATATTCCCAAGTCTACAACCTGGTTGCTTTAATTAAATTCCAGAGCCCTCCTGAGGGCCTCACTTGAATTTGCAAGACATGCTGGTCGCACTGAGCAACCCTGGAAAGCTCCATCAGACACACATGCTCAAAACGTGTTAGCGTGATGCCTTCTGCAGGTGGTTGCTTTTATTCGTGAAACCGATCTTTGTTAGCTTAATCTAGAGGGGGCATATCTAAACCTTTCCCCCAATTATTGCGGCTTACCACTTGAGGAGCTTCCATACTTTAAATAAGGTGTTTATTTTTAAAAAACAGACTCACAACCAATTGAACACACACCACTCACACCTTCCATGGACTACTAATATGTAATCAGTTAATTTTTTTCCAGTAACTTTGCCCAGTGGAGGAGAAGACATGGAGGAGGAAAAGAAAAAAAGTATTTGGGCCAGAGATATGATCTGAATGAGATAAAGAATTAATGGAATATACAGGTGATATATTATAAAATTGTGCACATGAAACTTTATATAGAGTTATTAACCAATGTTACCCCAATAAACTTAATTTAAAAACTTAGTAGCATAGTTCTCAATACAACAGTCAACAAAGAGTTGCCTGGAGTTACCCATGAGGATGGGAGTGGGAACAGATAGATGGGTAAGAGGCTCAGGGACAAAGACGAAAGGGGCTGCCCTAGAGAACTGCTTTCCCGGTGCTGGCCTGGGAAAATGAGTCCCCGAAATTTGGTTGATGGTATGGGCCTGTACTTACCACTCCACACAGGGTCGCACTGTCAGCTTAATTCCTGGGATTTGTTTTCCCAGGCCAGGACCGGAAGGGCTGTTCTCTAGGATCCCTGGTCATTGCCCAGCCTGCCCCGATCAGCCCAGAAGATTTCACAGCTGCGCACAATATGTACTTCATCTGGTAACCAATGTCCTGGGTTTAGGCCAGATCTCTTTGGAAAGTATGCTTTTTTCCAGTGGTTCCTTATCCCTCACAGTTTGAGGTTTAGGAAAAATAATTATTACAATGGCAATGAACTATATAAACAAAATTTTATCCATTTTAGAAAAATAATTGAGACATGTATTAAATTAAGGTCTTCTGTGTTATTTCTCAAAATACCTGTCAGGAGCGTGTGGCTGCCTGAAACACCGCATTGGGGAAATGGCAGGTTTACCTGCACCCATCTGAAACGTGCAGTGACCGCTTAGCAAGGCCTGCCGCGGGTGCAGGCCTGGAAGTCAGAGTATGTTGGCTTAGTCTTTGCTATCACTTGGAAAACAGTAAATGTTTTTGGGGACTGAATTCATGAGACTATAAAGAATGTGCCAAGATTACAAGGAATCCTTACTACTTGGGAAAAAAGGATGAAGGATTTCACTGCCCTAGATATTCTAGCAGAGTTTAAACCACTGGTGCCCAAGGACGGTGAGGGGCAGGGGATGTCACGTGGGGACTGCAGGGGCGGGGGCAAGTGAAGTGAAAACAGAGAGCAGTATTGTATGCCTTTGCTTTTAAGTTTTTAGGCAATTCATTTCATATAGCTGTGTTTTGAATTTCAAATAATATCAAAGAAGGCATGAGATTTTTATGCTTTTCAAATGAGGGACATTGGGGAGAAAGATTCAGAAATACTCATTTTAATTCTTAAATATTAAATACATGATTTTTTCCCTATAACCACTTAATTTGTTAAAAAATAACATCAAAGTTACAGTTTAGAGGAAAGAATCTTAAGGGTCCATGTTTCTGTAGTCCACATGGCATATCATTTGAGCTAATATGTAATAAAGATTGTTTCCACTGTACAATTTAAACACTGACTCAAAGAGCAGACCACAAGAAAATCAGTTATTACCTCCTGCTTATTTTGGGTTTTAAGTTAACCTTTATAAACAATAGGTAAATGTAAAGTATTAGCCCAATTTGGACTGCATACACATTTTCACTTGCACAGGAATTTATTTTTGTATGTGTGATAGTTGAAATAACCTGTCAGAAAGACTATTAACTCAAGAATTAAAAGATCCAGGTCCAAATCCTGGCTTTGACGTAAGTGTCTCTTTGCCAAGTGGCATGGCCTTTTTTTTAAACCCAGGTTCCCACAAATGGAAAATGAGTGGGTTGTTAGATTATCTTAAACATTCCTTTTGGCTTCACTCTATTCTGAGTCTAAATTGTAGCAGAACAACCTAAGAAAAAATTATGAAGGATATTTAATAATGTCCTGAAAGGAAAATGGCTAAAAGCTTTTTGACTAGCATCACACAATCACAAATGGATGAGAGAGAACACAAATGATCAAATCTGTTCCCAAAAAGCAAACTGAGAACAAAGAAGATGCTCATGCATTTGAACACTGGAGTCTGGTTATTAATAAAGAAAGAGTGAACCTAAGGAAGGAAAAAGAAACATAATTTGGTAAAACACAATCTGCACCAAAATAAAGTGGGGCACGGAGAAGACCAAGTTTCCATAGATCACCAAGACCAAGGACAGTGGTATCCCCACTAAGAGCACAGTGATGGAGGGAGAGCTTTGTAGTTTAGAAACAGATGAAATGGTCACCTAGGAAGCATTGCAGTGTTTTATAACAATGTTCACAGTATAAAACATAACTTTATGTCATCTTATTTCTCTGCCACTTAAAAAAAAACTCACTAATTAAACAAAAAAGATATGACACTTACCTGCAGCATTCACAATTCTGTTTGCTCTCATCGATCCCTGCGGCGTATCAACATCCCATGTTCCGTCTGACCTGGCTTTCAGAGAAGTCACTGGTGCAGGGTATTTTAAAAGGGCCCCATATTTCCTGGCCCCAGCAGCCAGGGCCATAGTTAGAGAGTAAGGATCAATATGACCATCTCCAGGAGTATACAGTCCAGCTAAAATCTAAATCGATCATAAGAAAATATTCAAATGAGTACATACTCATTTTTCAGTGGAACTATATCCTGCCAGCAAATGCGTAATAATACTGGACTTGAAAAATTCATGGGAGTGTCAGCTTGATCAGTCTGCATGTCTTTTCTCTGTGTCAAAATCAGACTTGGGCAGGACCTGCACTGAAAGTTAAGTGGACAGGCTACCTGAGGGACCCTCACAATTGTCTCCAATATCCATTCTCCCCTCGCCCATTATAGCACAGAAATGCAATGTTTATTTAGACACATGTCCACTAAAAACAAAGAGTTTCCAATAGTTGACAACTATTAGCTCCAGCTGACGGGTAAAACTATTTCTAAGTTCTGATCAATGAAATGCAAATGAAATTGCCATGTGGAAGCTTCCACAAACCATTATAAAAAGACAATTGGCATACACCCCTGTCTCCCTTCCTCTTTGGCCCTTCTTCCTCCATCTTGCTGTGGGATGCAGGCATGATGGCTGGAGCTCTAGCTGCTATCTTAGAATAAGAACATAAGAGTCACACCCTAGGAATGAGAGAGCAATGATATGGAAGAAGATTGAGTCCCTGAAGTCTCATAGAAAAGAACTACCATCCAAGTCTGGACTAAGTAAAAGAAAATAAACTTCTATCTTGTTTAAGCATTATTTTGGTTTCTGACATTTGCAGTCAAATCTAACACTAACTGATCACTAATTTATATTTAATTAAAAAATACTCTTAGTAAATTCTCATGTTAAATATATACCTGGTGTCAGAAAAATATAAACTTAACTCAGTCATTTGACAACTAATTCTTGAATAGCTATTTTGTGGTAGGGCTTGAGGCTAGGTACTGTGGGGGCAGGGAGAATAGAATTCAGATGAAACAGGGGCGAACATCACAAAGTATTTTTAGGTCTTAGTCACTCAACCAAAATCTGTGACACCAAATATGAGCAAGGAGGTTTTGTCAACTTTTTTGTCTGCATCTACTGAGGTGATCATCTGTTTTTGTATTTTATTTTATTGACGTAGTACTACATAGATTGATTTTCAGATGTTAAACCAACCCTGAATTCCTGGAATAAATTCCACTTGGTCATGCTGCATAATCCTTTTTATATGTTGCTGAATTCAGTTTGCTAGTATTTTGTTGAGAATTTTTGCATCAATATTCATAAGGAATACCAATCTTTCTTTTTTTGTGATGTCTTTGGATTTGGTATCACAGCAATACTGGCCTCATAGATAAATTGGGAAGGGTTTACTACTATTTTTGAAAGAGTTTATGAAGAATTGGTATTAATTCTTCTATAAATGTCTCATAGAATTCACCAGTAAAGCCATCTGGGCTCTTCTTTGTGGGAAGTCTTTGATTACTAATCCTCTTGTGCAAGAGGCTTTGACTCTAATGGAATTCTTATTACTGTAGCCTTCCAAATGTTACATTGGTGTTTTATAACTACCATATCATTATAGTGGTCCTATATCTATTTAATTTGACACCCTCCTTGAGAGCCAGAGAATATTCTTTCTGCATGTCCCCATTGCCTAATGCCTTTGAGAAAAGTCTGTGATGGTGAGAACTTCCAGCAAAGTATTCCAGGACTGACGTATAAACAGATAAAAGCATATCCTCACTAGTAGCAGTGATGGAATTTCAGTGCAGACAATGCAATGCCATACCAGTCTGCTATCACAATGGCATCACACAGAACCATAGGCAAGAGAGTGCCTGGCATGTACTTGTCAGGGAAGTATAGCTATTAGCTAGGTAATATTTGTATAGTAAAATAGTATGGTACTTCCACATTGGATTTTGTAAAAATCACAGTCTTTAATACATATCTTTAATAACACAGTCTTTCTATACACACATCTATGATACCAGGTTACTGTTTTCTTTGTAGTTCTCAAACAGAAGGTTTATGTATGGAAATCCCTTGATCTGGGGGATTGATATAGATCAATCCTTTGATCTATAGTAATAGAAAGGTATTGAAAATGTTTCCTCAGTTCTCATAGGTGGAAAACTAATAAAATTTTTTTATTATCTTTTCATATTTTACTTAGTGTACATCATAGCCCACCTTGTAATTTACCCAAACTCCAGCATTAATCATCTAATTTTGCCATTTAAAATGTATGCCCATAGTTTTTCCATTTTAATTAATATTTTAAAATAACTTTTCTAATCTTCATTCCAGGTGACAAATAGTGAAAATGCCCTTAAGACAAGTACCTTACTCATGTTGAGTAAAGGGAACATCTCTTGAATTTTCTCAGGTTCAATAATATACTGTTCCGTTGCATGCCAGCCAGTCCGAGTCATTTGATATTTAAATTCATCCACCCTTACAGGAGTTGTAGCAAGCCTGATACTACCTGGCTGATGGAATCCCACCACCTGTTAAAATAATGCCAATAAAACACATAAATAAATCATTATTTGGCACTCAAAAATGATTCTTCTCTAGCACAATGAAAATGCAGGTGTACAAGAAAAGAGATTTATTGTATTATGTAGTAAAAGAGATAACTATATAAACATATCTGCATCTTACAAAAAGACATTCATTCATCAACTATTTACTAAGTGCCTGCTCTGGGTCAGGCACTACGCTGAGTTGAAGAGATGCTGTTATGAACGAGAGAGGCAAAGACCCTTCTTGGATGGAGCTTACAGTCTACAGGCAAAGACAGACAACTAATTGCATAATACAATAACATGAGATAGTGTTAATGTACAGAGTGAATGAAAATTATGTGGAAAAGAGAAAGACAAAGGATTTGAAGAGGGAATATGAAGAATCAGAATGTTGCAGTGATAAGACTAAGTGTGGATTGAAGTAAATATCCATTTGACTTTTATCAAAGTCCTTCAGTTGGCCAAGCACTCAGCTAAGGCCTGGGTTATAAAGATAAAAGATATAATCTTTGCCCTCAGGCTGCTCATAGTCTGAAGGGAAGACCAATCAATAAAGCAGCAACCACTATAAAGCGATGTGTGTTACAAGGGGGGTATGCACAAATATTCTTAGAACCAAGTGATATGTCCTCAGCTTGGCCTGACTGGTGGGTGAGCAAAGTTGAAGCCAGCTTCTCAAAGGGGATGGCCCCCAGAAAAAGTGGAGGGTGAATGTTGAAACTGTGGTTGGGGGGGTGCGGTATGGGAGCTTTGCGGAGAAGGAATGTTGTTTTAGGCAGAGAGCCCACCCAACACATTCCAGAACTATAAGTAATTAAGAAAAGCTGTAGCATCTGAGCATAACAAAGAGCAGCAAGAGAAAATGGGGGGAAGGCAGGCAGGGCTCCGCTGAGGAAGGCCCTGCTCCTTTGTCTTTTGTCCTGTAGGGAAGCCATTGATGGTGTTCAGCAAGGGAAATGGCATGAAAAATGCAAATAGACTTCAGTCTTAGCCTGTGGGTATTCTATGCCTGCCGCTTTATTGTGAGAGTCCTAATAACTATGAGAAGTGATAAAAATAAAATCGAGGGGTTTTTGGTGAAGTGCTTTTCAATGCCATGTGACAATGTGCCACCCAATGCTGTCACATCCTTTGCAATCCAGTTGCTGAAAGGCCCTAATTTCTTAGATTCTAGATGTAGTAACTGACTAAAGACACTTGAAAGCTGCTGCTTTTTCTTCTTCCTTCATTAAATACATCAATAAGAGTGGGTAATCACGTGTATAATACATGTCAAGAAATTAAAGTGATTGTAGAGCAAACTTCGGAGGTTCTTACCTTAAACTCTCACCAGATTTCTCTACCACATTAAACATTTCACATGCCCTTAACGTCATTATACACAGCTCTACATGATGATATCAAAATTCTTCAGAGCTCTTACATATTTCTAAGAAACTGACCTAAAAGACAATTTCAAGTTCAACAGATTTACCTGTCCAGTTTCTTCTTCCAGTTTCTCATAAAGTTTGATGCTATTGTAGTGTATTTTCTTCAAGTTTATTCCAGGATGAAAGTACGTTGTTAAACCTGCCTTAAAAATGAGGAGCAAAGGAAATATTGGGAAAACATTACCATTCCGAAAATGCTGATAGTTTAGCTGTTAAGCAGGATTTTACTGCTGGCCACGAACGGAGCGGCGCCAGTCAGTCCCTGGGGGGGAGAGCACAGAAGCAGCAGGCTGAGCGCGCCAGGGCCTGAGGCTTGCAACACAGTAGCAAGAACAGTCTGACCGTGTAAATAATGTCAGAGCCAGCCAACGAACAAATACAGCGAGTCCCTACAAGTTATTAGGAATGGTTATTTGAGACTAAGAAATGGGATGATTTGGTGGGAAGTTTAGGAACACACAGTCTGAGGAAGAACGTGGGGGGATGGCATATGGCATGGACTCAAACCAGCAAATCAAGTGTCCCCTTGCGCAGAAGGGCTACAGACTAGCAAAGAGTTTTCCTTGACCCAATCCCTACCGTCCCTCGAATGGAGCAGCCGTCTAGTTCCCTTTGAAATTTCTGAAATTCAAGAATCAGAAAATTCCTGGAAATTACAGCCTGGTGAATTAGTGAACAGACCTTTGTCATGCTTTACCTGTTTGATGAGCATGTAGATTGTACATGAAAAACATTTGCTGAATAAATACTGAATAATTACTCTCAGGAAAAAATATCTAAATATTGGCATGCCCAAACCCCTTTTACCAACTCAGCTGCAATGTAGTACCCAGACAAAGCATTCTATGCAATTGCATGAAGCAGGTTCTCTCAGTTTAGTGTCTGGGACCCCAGATTGCAGCAATGTATCTTGGAAAGTTCATCAGAACACAATCTGTTGAAAATAACATCTGTTTAGGAGTATTTATCAAGCTCTTCTATGGTATGGTGGGCACTTGGTTCTCCCGAACTCAAAAACACCCCACTTAAAAGTTCATCAAATATTCTTTATGGAATGATCCTCAGGCTTCTCTTAAGTACTTGTTGAAGCATTTAAACATACATACTGCTACTTTTTTAAGAAAAATCCTGGCTCAATTTATAAGTCCTCTCATAGCACAGTCCCATTACAATGGAACTAAAAGTTGGGCTTCTCAACTCTCAGTTAAATACTCTACTCTCCTGTAAATGTTTGGTATCTATCATGCATACAAGCTATTCTAGTTCAATAATAGAGAATCTCTGACTGTCAGGTATCTAATAGAGAAGTCAACTTTGTCTCCCATACAGCACCCATCATTTGAGAAAACTGATATTCATGAGCACTGACCTAGAATTCTGGTCACCATTCACTCCTTGAGATACTCTAATTTTAACCTAGGTTGAGCCTGACCTTCAGAAAGTTATATACTATCTACACTACATCAACTCTCTTCTTCTGCATCCCAGAAAGCTATTTTCATAGCAGTTAATGATCTTTCATCTAAAAGAGTCACAGGGGTTACTTTTTATAAAACTGTTACTTAAAAAAAATTTAGCCCAATATCTCTAGGGAACAAATTCTTCGAGGAATTTCTGGTCAAGGAAAAGTTAGCTCTACCTTAGTGAAATAGTGTACCTATTTCCATTGAAAAACTCACACTACTTTCGTTTCCTTGCTGCTGGGAAGGTCAGAAGTAAGTCCTGAGCTTATTTTTTTACCAGGCATGAAAGGATATTATTTATTTTTTGTATTGTATATGTTTTTACTAACTGATTTTTATCTTTTAATCTGTGTTGAGAATTGTGGGTGAACCATATCTGTGTTTTTATTATAAGTTATCTGAATGTAATATCTTTCATGGTATTTATTGTTAATTTATGTGCTATTCTTATGGCATGGAATATAAGATGGGTAAAATGTTTTTCTGTTCTGAGCTTCAGCAAGCTTATGTTAAATGGGAAGTTTGAAGAAGGGGAAAATATTGTTCTTATCCTTCAAGATTTTATGTTGTGATTGAGATCATGAAACTTTCATGCATGAAACAATAAAATCAAAAGCATGTGATTAAGTGCTGGAACATAGAAAGACATAAGAACTAAAGGAAGAGGAGGTGCTAGAAGAGTCACAGAAGTCTTTAAGGAAGATAGGAAAGAGGCCTACCTTTGATTTGAAGAAAGAAAATAATTATAGTCGGCAGAGAAGATAAAAGAGGGAAGATGTATCAGAGACATTAGTAATATCTAATGAGTATTTTCTAATGATTAATCATTAGAAAATATAGCCCTTTAAATAAAATTAAAATGTATGAATCCTTATTGTTGTAAATAAATAAATAAATAAATGAGCTCTTCTTTACAGTAGACCAACAATAATGAATTAATGAAAAGATGGGGTCCGGCCAAGATGGAGGCGTAGGCGGACACACTGTGCCTCCTCTCACAACCAAAATTAAGGACAACAAATATTTAGAAACAAGAAAACAACCAGAACTTATAGAAAATTGAACTGTACGGAAGTCCAACAACCACTCATCCAGACTGGTAAGAGGGGCAGAGTCGCGGTAGGAAAAAGTGGAGGTGCGGACCCAGGAACGCAAGTAGCAGCGGCTCACAGTTCCCAGGTGCACGGGCGGTGGCTGGCGGACCCCGGGCACAGGGGGGCAACTGTGCAGACCCAGCGAGGACGCACAAGGTGGCTGGCGGACCAGGGGGTCCCACATTCGCGCACGCAGATGGTCCAGGCAGAGGGGAAGTGGCGGAAGGGACTGAATCCAGGAGAGAGCGGAGCAGGCGCCATTGTTCCCTCTCAGACCCCGCCCCCACATACAGCGTCACAACCCAGCGACTGGGCTGCCCCGCACTGGGGAGCGCCTGAGGCTCCACCCCTCACTACGTAACAGCACGCGCGCGTGCGCAGATAATCCAGGCAAAGGGGAAGCAGCGGAAGGGACCGGAGTCCAGAAGAGAGCGGAACAGGCACCATTCTTCCCTCTCGGACCCCGCCCCCACGTAAAGCGTCACAACCCAGCGACTGGGCTGCCCCGCCCTGAGGAACACCTAAGGTTCCACCCCTCATACATAATAGCTGCAACCAGACTAAAACCAAAACGAAACAAAACAAAAAACCCCACCAAAAATGGCTCAAACTGGAGGAAAAATGAAAACCCCAGAGTCAATTCCTCTAAGCAACGAAGAGATAGCCAACCTATCAGATGCACAGTTCAAAGCACTGGTCATCAAAATGCTCACAGAATTGGTTGATTTTGCTCATAAATTAGATGAGAAAATACAGGCTACAATACGTGAAATGAAGGAAGACGCATGGGGAACCGATAGAGATGGAAGGAAAACGGACTCAAATCAATGGAGTGGACCAGAAGGAAGAAATTAACAACCAAACAGAAAACGAGGAAGAAACAAGAATTCAAAAAAATGAGGAGAGGCTTAGGAACCTCCAGGACATCTTTAAACGTCCCAACATCCGAATGATAGGGGTCCCAGAAGGGGAAGAAGAGCAACAAGTAGAAAACTTATTTGAACAAATAATAAAGGAGAACTTCCCCAATATGGCAAAGGAAATAGACTACCAGGACGTCCAGGAAGCTCAGAGAGTCCCAAAGAAGTTGGGCCCAAGGAGGAACACATCAAGGTACATCGTAATTATATTAGCCAAGATTAAAATGAAGCAGAGAATTCTAGAAGCAGCAAGGGATAAGGGGACAGTCACCTACAAAGGAGTTCCCATCAGACTGTCAGCTGATTTCTCAAAAGAGACCTTACAGGCAACAAGGGGCTGGAAAGAAATATTTGAAGTCTTGAAAAGCAGGGACCTACATCCAAAATTGCTCTATCCAGCAAAGCTGTCATTTAGAATGGAAGGACAGATAAAGCGCTTCTCAGATAAGGTCAAGTTCAAGGAGTTCATCATCACCAAGCTCTTATTATATGAAATGTTAAAGGGACTTATCTAAGAAAAAGAAGATAAAAAATATGACAATGAAAAGACAGCAAACTCACAGCTATTAAGAACCACACCTAAAACAAAAGCAAACTAAGCAAACAGCTAGAACAGGAACAGAACCACAGAAATGGAGATCATATGGAGGGTTAGCAACAGGGGCGTGGGAGGAGGAGGGGGGGGAAGGTACAGAGAATGAGTAGCATAGATAGTGGGTAGAAAATAGACAGGGGCAGGGTAAGAATAGTATGGGAAATGTAGACGCTAAAGAACTTATGACACAAGGACATGAACTAAAGGGGGGAATGTGGGTGGGAGAGGGTGTGCAGGGTGGGGGGAATGATGGGGGAGAAACGGGACAACTGTAATAGCATAATCAATAAAATATATTAAAAAAAAAGTACCAAAGAGGGGGGAAAAATAAAGATGGGGGGAAAATTGGGACAACTGTAATTGAACAAAAATAAAAAAGTAATGAATTAATGAAAAGAATAATGCAGTTAGAAAACTTACCAATTGAGCTAGTGATGCTCTCCTTATCTATCTCTTTAATAATCTTTCCCCTCTTTCATGATCCTCTATAGCCTCTGCAAGCCCATTGACGGACCTCAAGCCACATCCCAGTGGCTCCAAATCTTTTTTTGTCCATGCAATCACATCCAATTTAAAAAGTTTGGGTATACTCTCTAAAATATGTGCATCACCTGATTGTTACATGACATATAAATATATATCAATAAATTAACAGACATCATAAAACACACAATACAACTTGAAATGAATTAAATATTTTAAATAATTTCTTTGTTGTTTAGAAAAGGTTTAGAATATTAAGTTTATATATTGGCAAGGGCTATGTGATTAATAAACTTTATTACTGAAATATACATATGGGATTAACCTTGGTAAAACAGCAATTTGAAGGCCTACATCTAGGTTCATTTTATTTTGGGCCTGGTTTGAACGGCGGTGATGGCTGGAGAAGCTGCCTGTCACGGGTACTGAGACCTGAGTGGGAAGAGTGCACTCTCCCGGCCGTACTCCCTGCATCAGGACACCACTTCCTCCATCCCAGTCACCACTTACTTCAAGGTTTCCATTGAAGTTAGACTGTTAATGTCTCATGTTCTCTTGTTCAAGTTAGTTGGAAGGTATTGCATTTTTATGTTTTAAATGAATGGGTACAATCCCAATGAAACTCCTCATTTGGAAAATTTTTAGGTGGGTTAAAAATTTAACTTTTGCATATATGAAAGTTTTTCTAGGTGATATATCTCATTGTGGCCAGAAAAATCTCATAATAATGCCAATTTTCCAAATCTCTCTTCCCAATAGGACTGCTTTGCAAAAAAGAAAAAGCAGTTATTTCTCACTTATTGTAACATCACCTTTAGCATGTATTTTTAAAGTACTATCCACTGTGTAGCAATGACTGGCAGCCATTTGCATCACTACAAAGGTCGCCAAATTTGGGACACTGTCATTTTGTAAAAGAAAAACATTAAGTTTCACAACTCCTTTAATTATTATAAGGAGATAACCAGCAAATCCCCATGTAGGACAACACTCTCAAGGTCATTTCCTCTCCCTTTCCTCACCAATTACACTACTTAAAGCCCTGGTTCTACGAAATGAATCCCAGCAGTGATTTCCTACAGCACATGCTCTGCAACGCAGACTGAAGACAAAAGAAGTAAGGACTCCCCCGCTGCAGAGGTCCGGACTCTCCCGCTGCAGAGGTCCAGCCTCTCCCTTACTCAACCCCTTGGAACCGTATTTAACACATCACTCACATCAAAGGTGAGGGCTATTTATAAATACTAGTAAAGCTCAATTTATACCTCACATTTTTAGATAAAAATAGATGGAAAGTTCTGATAGTCTTCTTCACCCCAAATGAATCATCTTGCATCTTTAGTCCTCAGCCCTCCAAAACACCCACTTTCTTACCATCCCCAGGGGCACCCTGTCTTGGGGACCCCATGCTCCAAAACTGTCTCACTTAATCCTCTTTCCTACCCTTTATCCCACAAGAAGTGCTCCATATTAGTAGTAGTGCCAGGTGCTGACAAAGCAGTCTCATTAAAATATAGCAGACCCTCAGGATTTTGAATTTGTGACTCCATTTTGAAACTCACATTGCAACCTGTGCCTTCCTCCCTGAGCACCGATCCCTACACTCCCAGACAAGCTGAACTTGAGCACATGTTATACTTCAGTGAGACTGCCCTTATTCTTTGTATTCTGCCCCTGTAGCTGGCTCCCCAACCTTCCACATTCTCTTATCTGCTGCAAATATTTCTGTGTTAAAAATTCCTAATACATGGGATTTGTTTCATATTACTTCTCAGAGGTAGGCCCCCTTGACTTGCAAAAATTCATAGAATCAGTTTCCATAGGGAACCCTCTTTCTTTCCCTTCATTCCTCAGGGGCTAATAACCTGGCTTCTGATGCCTGACCCCATCTCGAGCTCTCACTGCATGGATCTCATTTTGCAAACCATCACACAGTGTTTTCTTCACTAACCAGGAGAATGCCTTTTCCGCTCACTCATATCTCTTTACTTAAGGGCAACTGTTTTGCACAGTTAACATTTAACAAGAAACTGGCATGTTAAAAACTTTGTCCACTTTTCTTAAAAGAACATAGGTTAAGGACATGTTGCTTCAAAAAAAATTTCTTGGGATATATAAGAAATAAAATTGCAGGGAATTCAGTAATCTATTCTAAAATGTAGGCCACATCAAATCAATCAAATGTAAATGAGCAAATAAGTAATTAAAACAATAAAGAGTATATCTTTCTTAACAACCCAAAAGTGTTAAAAGCCCTCCCTCTTAGGACACTTTCACTTGCCTAAATTTCCTTCTGCTTACATACCCTTACCTGGACAGCCTCAGACCCCTCACTCACTCACTTCTGCCTTATCTCTGCTCTTTGAAGTAGTCTCCTGATGCTTCTATCTCTGTCCTTCTTTCCTTCATTCATCCCTTTAACCAGATTTCCTCTTCTTCATGGCACTCATTACTCTCAAACACGTTTGTGTATTTTCTGTATGTCCTACCAGAATGTGGTGTCAAGAGGGCAGGGATTTCGTTTTGTTCACTGCTGTGTCTTCACCTAAAACAGTGCTGGCCTGACACAATATGGGCTCTTTCAACAATATGTTTGTTGAAAGAGTGACTGAATGTCCAGCAAGGAGAAGTTATAGGAGAGCTATAGGAGAAATGCAGGCTTTCTTTTCCACACTAGCAAAAAGCCTACACAGAAGGTCTAGTTCAGGGAGGGAAGAAGAGCCAGGAGTGTTGGTGGTCTCCTGGACCCCTCTCTCCAGACAGAGGAAGCAAGCTGGGGGGGGGAACTGGTGAAATGAAAGCAGATGTGCCTGCGAAGGTTCTGAAATGACGCTCAGGAGGACTAGGTGCCTGAGCCTTTCTCCCAGACTGGGGGGCAAAGTGGGGAGAGGGTTGGAAGAAGAGGAAAGAGGGAAGAGAAGATGGGCTTGCTATGATTTTTCTAGGCACCTCCATCCAACCATGTGGTCAGGCTCTATGGCCAGTAGGACTTGGGGACATCTGGGTTTAAATCTGAGCCACACTCTCCTCCATACTCAACTAGAGGTAGGCAGCCCTTTTAGTGCTCAATCTCCACCCCATACCTTGAGCAGGTTCTGGATGTCAAAGGGGCCCTAAAAGCATGGTCTTCTCTTATCTCAGCAGAAGAAAGTAATGATGAAAAGGGAAGTTAATGACAGGAAGTTGAACTGACATTGCCTAACTCATCCTCCAAAAGAACTCTGTACCAACAGTCATAAAAACTCTCTCCCATCTTTAGCTGACTTCAGAAACAATTGGTTTGGCAGCATGAAAGCAGTGTCAATCACCTCATTTCCCTGAGCAGCTTTCTGTGTTGGCCCCAGTTCCATTGCAGAGCGTTGGAACAATTATACATATACCACTAAGTATGTAAGATGGACTTGGCTGCGTGTTTTAGCACAAAAGTATGTCACATGTTCTCAGTCCTCATAGTTAAGTCTTCATGTAGCCAAGCTGTTGTCTTACACACAAAATTAAAACCATAAATAAGACTTCTGGCCAAGATGGAGGCATAGGTAGACATACTGTGCCTCCTCTCACAACCAAAATTAAGGACAACAAATATTTAGAAACAAGAAAACAACCAGAACTGATAGAAAATTTAACTTTACGGAAGTCCAACTACCATTCATCCAGACCTGTAAGAGGGGCAGAGTTGTGGCAGGAAAAAGTGGAGGTTCGGACCTGGGCATGCAGGCAGCAGCGGCTGGCAGTTCTCAGGCATGCAGGCTGTGGCTAGCAGACCCCAGGCACACAGGTGGCAGCTAGCGGACTCCAGGCACTGGGTGGCAATGGGCAGACCCAGTGAGGCTGTGCAAGGCGGCTGGCTGACCACGTGGTCCCACATTCTCGCACAGATAATCCAGGCAAAGGGGAAGTGGTGGAAGAGACTGGAATCCAAGAGAGAGTAGAGCAAGCGCCATTGTTCCCTCTCGGACCCCGCCCCCACATACAGTGTCACAACTCAGTGACTGGGCTGCCCCACCCTGGGGAACACCTAAGGCTCCACCCCTCACCATATAACATACTCAACCAGACCAAAACAAAACAAAACAAAAAACCCACCAAAAATGGCTCAAACCAGAGATCAACTCAAAGTTCCAGAGCCAATTCCTCTAAGCGATGAAGAGATAGCCAACCTATCAGATGCACAGTTCAAAGCCCTGGTGATCAGGATGCTCACAGAATTGGTTGATTTTGCTCACAAATTAGATGAAAAAACGCAGGCTACAATACGTGACATGAAGGAAAACGCATGGAGAACCAATAGAGATGGGAGGAAAACTGGGACTCAAATCAATGGAGTGGACCAGAAGGAAGAAACTAACAACCAAACAGAAAACAAGGAAGAAACAAGAATAAAAAAAAATGAGGAGAGGCTTAGGAACCTCCAGGACATCTTTAAATGACTCAACGTCTGAATTTTGGGGGTACCAGAAGGGGAAGAAGAAGAGCAACAAGTGGAAAACTTATTTGAACAAATAATAAAGGAGAACTTCCCCAATCTGGCAAAGGAAATAGACTACCAGGAAGTCCAGGAAGCTCAGAGAGTCCCAAAGAAGTTGGACCCAAGGAGGAACATGCCAAGGCACATCATAATTACATTAGCCAAGATTCAAATGAAGGAGAGAATTCTAGAAGCAGCAAGGGATAAAGGGACAGACACCTACAAAGGGGTTCCCATTAGACTGTCAGCTGATTTCTCAAAAGAGACCTTACAGGCAAGAAGGGGCTGGAAAAAACTATTCCAAGTCATGAAAGTCAAGGACCTATATCCAAGATTGCTCTATGCAGCGATGCTTTCATTTAGAATGGAAGGGCAGATAAAGTGCTTCTCAGATAAGGTCAAGTTCAAGGAGTTCATCATCACCAAGCCCTTATTATATGAAGTGTTAAAGGGATTTATCTAAGAAAAAGAAGATCAAAAGTATGACAGTGAAAAGACAGCAAACTCACAGCTATTAACAACCACACCTAAAACAAAAGCCAACAACTAGAACAGGAACAGAACCACAGAAATGGAGATCACATGGAAGGTTAGCAACAGGGGAGTGGGAGTAGGAGAGAGGGGGAAAAGGTACAGAGAATAAGTAGCATAGACGGTGGGTAGAAAATAGGGGGAGGGCAAGAATACAGTGAGAAATGTAGAAGCTAAAGAACTTATGACACATCGACATGAACTAAAGGGGGGAATGTGGGTGGGAGGGGGTATGCAGGGTGGAGGGGAATGATGGGGGAGAAATGGGACAACTGTAATAGCATAATCAATAAAATATATTAAAACAATAAAAATATAAAAACCAAAATCCCCCATAAAAACCATAAATAAATAAAAAGGACCACTAAAGTCAGGTGAGGGAAATATAGGTGAAGGTCTCAGCCATATTCAGGATCACCCAACCACTGTTCTTTGATACAAAAGGTACCATTTACTAAACACTTACTATGTGTTCAATAACTTTACACACAGTAACTTAATCTTCATCACAACTTCAGCAGGTAGGTACGATCATCATTTTCATTTTATACACCAGGAAATGGAAACTTAAGTAACCTGCCCTAAGTCACATGGGTAGAAAGATGTGAATCCAGAAGCCATGTGTTCAAGATGAAGACATCATCAATGCTGATCATTGCCTGGAAGTGTGCCAACCAAAATGGAACTTCACTCTCTGACACTATTGAAGGGAACTCACTCTAAAGAACTAGCAGTGGGGTGTTGTGAATGGGAAGGAAACTGATTGCACCTAGTGCACAATCCAGTGTATATGACAGTTTTGAGGTGCTTTTCTTACTGCATGCCAGGTAGATCCAGCAGTGAGCTCCGATTTCTCCAGCAGGACCACATCTTTCATCCCCGCTTTAGCCAGGTGATAAGCCAGACTCACACCAATGCAACCACCTCCGATGATCACTGTCTCTGCTCTCTCTTTCCATCTTGTTTCTGCAGATGAGGTTGGGTTGTCCTTTCTGGAAGACATTTTTTTTTTAATGGTAGCTCTACTAGGCTGTGGTAGCCATAGCTTTTTTAAAGGCACCTAAAGCCTAACTTAGGCAACCTGGCTGACAGAGGGAGGAAGCGCTTGAGCCTCATTCCATATAATTCTGGCCCATTGTAGGTAACTCATAGAGCTAAAGGACTGAACAGGTGACTCCCCCCCCCCCCCAGGGAATCTAGAGAATAATTTTTCTCAGTGTACTTAAGGAATGCACTTGCAATCATTTTATTCCACCAAAAACCATAATCATCAGGAAGTTTAGTTCCATAAACCTTGGATCACCTCCCTCCACTATTTTCCGGGCCGAGGGTGGCGGGGAGTGGGGGGTGGGGGTGGAGAGCCAGATGGAGTAAAACATTCTTCTTTACTTAACTTCCTCTCACGGTGCACATGCTTCTCTAATTATAATTATTGCTCAGTGATTTAACATTTATTTGCATGACTGTCTTCCTAGCTTGATTGTGAGCTTCTCCGAGACATCGTGTAAAAAGTGATCTGTAGTAAGCCCAAGAACAACATATATACATACACTGAGGTTTGCAGACACACACACCATCTCTGGGTAGATACAAAAGTCACTATAACAGGTGCCGGGGAAGGGGGTTGGAGTTGGAGAGACTTTTTGCTAGGAACCCTTTGATACCGTATCACTTTTGTGCAATCGTGCGAGGAAAAAAAAAATCAAGAAGAAATCCAAATGACCCCGAACGCCCCAGTCTGCCTTAGCCCCTCGCTCCCACCCTTCATCCTCTGGCCCTTAGCCTTTGAGCGCTGGGTTCTCACTCACCGTTCCAGGCCGCTGACGGAGCGCGGACGGCCGGGGCAGTCAGGCAGTGGTAAGCCCCGCAGCGGGAGGCCCCGCAGCCGCCGCGCACCCAGGCGAAGCATGGCGAAGCTCAGGAAATGGACACCTGCTCCAAGGCCCGCCTGCAGGCAGTGACCGCGGGGGATCCTCCCCCGGGCGAGGGGCGGGCTCCTGGACAGGCGCCCTCCCTGCCACCAGGCTCCCGCAAAACTGCGGCATCATGGCACCAGCTGGGCGCCCCGGAGCGAAGAAGGTGAGTTTCTCAAAGTCTGTGACTACTCAGTCAGCCCTCCCTGCCGCGGGTCTCCCAGCTCCAGAAGTTCAAACCCCACTAGAGCCCCCAGCCCTGCTCTGCAGTGAGCGCAAGGCCCCTGGACGGCTCTGGATCTCGGTTAACCGGACGCGAGGCCAGGGTGACCAAACGCCTGGGAGTGAGGATAAGATAACAAACCTGGGTACCATGTATTGTGCTCTGACTCAGGGTCAGCACTGCACAGAGTGCTTTACTCGAGTAATCTCTTCATCTTCACAATTGTCCCCATTTTACGGTGGAAGAAACTGAGGCCCCGAGAGTCAAGCGACTAGCTCAGAGCGGGGCAGGGATTTGAGTCTTCGGATCAGAGGCCACGCGTTCTCTCCCCGAAGCCGGCCCGCACCCACAGCATTCGGCGCTCCTGCCCCACCGCTCCGTTCCTCTGGGTTTTGGGAAGGGCCACGGTCTGGCCGTCCCAGTCGCCGGCTGCCCCAAACCGGTCCTGGCAGGGACAGTGCCAGACGCGCGGTGGAGAGGAGGATGCGTGGGGACCGATCTCTCTGCCTCATTCCACCCCGCAGCCTCTGTCTCCAGGCTCTTTCCCTCAGCCCCATTCCCAGCCGGGACGCCAGCTATTGGCTTTGTTCGCCCATTTCTACGCAGTGTGTGTGTGCAGTGGGAAGAAGGGGTGACAAAATAAAATTAGGAAGGGCACGAACTTGCACGCGGGGACATGTCCAGGACCCGTCAAGGCAACCCAGCTGTACCCCAAAATTCGTAAGAGATGGTGGGGAAGAAAGGGGCGATGTGGACATAAAAATGTGTACCACTGACTTATTTATGCTAAAAAGTTACAAACAACCAAGACACCCTACAGTAGTGGGCTCCCTAAATAAATTAAGGTTCATTCACTTAATAAGTTGTTAGGCAGCCCATTAAGGAGCAAAGTATGGAAGCAGGCAAGTGCTCTGGCGATATTAATTTACAAAAGGAAATACGTCACAGACTACATGATCGCAACTACATGTGAAAGTATATACACACCATAAGGAAGGACAAAATAATGGTAGTAGTTACATAAGATGAGGAATATGGATTTTAAAACTTAAAAAACATTTTGAATATATTTTTCTGATTATAAAAGTACAGTATGGGCATAGAAGAACATGGGAATAGTAAAAGCATAAAGAAGCAAAAAATGTCATGCTAATTTCTTTCTCTAAACTTTCCTAATACTATGTTCACTTTTACAGTTCATTTTTTAAGGTATTGAAATATGCTTTCTCTGTTCAATTTCTTCCTAGCATCTACTCCTGCAGCACCAAGTTTATGGTATGCTAATCCATGTTAATGAGTACCTGAGAACTCAAATTAAAATGTTAGAGGGAAGGAGCTGGTCTCACCTCTCAGCTCACGGGTGCATTTTTTTTTTTCCATGATTTTCACATTTTTTTTTTATTTATTTATCTTTAGAGGGGAAGAGTAGGAGAGAGAAAGAGGGAGAGAAATATCAATGTATGGTTGCCTCTTGTGTGTCCCATGCTGGGAACTGGCCTGCAACCCAGGCATGTGCCCTGACTGGGAATCGAACCGCAATCCTTTGGTTCGCAGGCCCGCGCTCAATCCACTGAGCTACACCAGCCAGGGCTTCATGGTTGCATTTTAAGAGTTCATTGAATCACCACAAAGGACACCTCCAATTGCTTCTTTAATTGGAAAGAGCAGTCCCAGCAAGCAATTTTCAGGCAGATTGGATCTCTGGCTGCCTTCTGCCACAGGGCAAAGTTGGTGGACTCCTTTGTGTATAAGCAGAGACGCCCTGAAGCCAGATCTTAAATCCAGAAGTCCAGACACTGATATCTGCATAAAGGGGGATAACTATCTCTTAGAGCTCACGATCAGATCCCAGGCGGTGCACCGTCTAACTAAAGGAGGATGGGATGAAAATACAAATGCACTGCCAGTTAGTCTCCAGTGTTCTTTATTTCACTCAGTCCTGCCATTCTCCAGCAGTCTTTAGATCCTACTGGTAGTCAGTGGAGGTGGTGAGTACAGCGGCAAAGGAGGGGCTAAACGATGCTGTGAATTCAAGTTGTAACTTAGTTATTCTGCTAATGGCTATTTAGAAAACTGGCAAATTTAAAATGTTAGACAAACATCTAGATAGCATAAAAATGTCTTACCTTTATTTGGTATCATGAAGATACAGTCAAAATGTGTGCTATGATTTTCTTGAAAAACCCTAGCAAATTTTCTGTTAAAGAGTATCATTTTTTTTTTCGCCTCAGGACCAAACTTGTAGCATATGTGAGATGTAACATTTTCAAAACAGGCTTCTCCACCTTCCAACTCTGCATAGTTTATTAAGGGCTGACTCTGTGTTAGGTGGTGTAGGAGGTGGTAGGGGTATGCCACAAGATATGTCACCTGAGCCTCAGACACCTTACAGCCAACCAGAGGAAACAGGTAAGTAAGCAGGTACTGCAGTGCAGGTGATGGATGCAGAAATAGAGGGTGTTTGGATTTAAGCAGGATGCAAAGGAGGAGGTAATCACAAATAAGAGTAGTCAGGTGAGGCTTTGCACTGTCAGCAATGGCAGATAAAATAGGGGGCTGGAAGGAATTGGAGATCATTTCAATAATCCAGAGGCAGTGAGGATGGAGGGAACATATATTGGAAGTTTAAATAGACACACTTGGTTTGGATGTGGGATGTGAGATACTAACTTCTAATACCTGAATTGTATACCAATGTTTATTCTCTCTAAAATTGTTTGATGTATATTATTAAATTTGATTTTTAACGTAGTTAATTGAAGGGTGTTAGATTTTCAAGATGAGATTTTATACAGGTGACTATACCTCTCATTCTCTGTTCTATATCCCTGTGTAGCGTCCATTTATTACATTGTCTTGGGATGATTTGTTGACCCACTGGCCTTCCCCAAGGTACCCAGACTTTGAGCTTCTTAAGGGCACGGACCTTGTCTTATTCTCATGTTTGTCCCTTGTGCCTAGAACTGTACCTGGCATGTGGGATGGTCTCATTGAAAGTTTAAAGCTAAAGTCCTTATTTAGTTTTCAAAAGTTCAAAACAAAAAGAGCAAATTGTATTTTAAGAAGGGAGTAGAAGGATAGGTGAGGATCATGGTTAATATTAACATTTCTTCCACGTTCAGCTAAAAGTCATCTTCAGGTATGAAATATGGGCAAATAACCAGAGCGAGGAGCTCTCTGCCAAACAGCATTTACAGGTAACACAGCAGGGCTCCCTTCTGCTTCCCTCCACAGGAAAACGGAGACAGTGTGGCTCTGACAGCCTGGAACGTAGCCTCCAGGGCAGCCCCTTCCAATGTCCCTTTCTGGGCTGCACTGTGACTGATGAGATGGGGCAGCTCCAGGCTTTCCTCCCCCACTCATGCATTGCTCTGTGTCCAGCTGTAGGCAGGGCTGACATGCACTGTCCTTGCATTGTCACTAAATGTTGTATCTTCAACTAATGCAGTAGATACAAGAGGGTCAGACACCATGGGGGTGCTTGCAGTTTGTCACAGGGTGATGAGGGAAGGCCTCTCTTGACCAAAGACCTGAAGGAGGTAAGAGGTGAGCCTCACAGGTACCTGAGGGAGGTGTGTTTGACACAATGGAAACCAAAGCCCATGTATAACTGCTCTGGTTACAGACTTTTATTCGAGTTGTGAGTGGTCTGAATAGAAAGGTGGTAAAACAGAAAAAGGCTAGGACTTTAGAAGAGCTGTAGTCTGCTTTGTTACTTACTTAGCTCTGTGATCTTGGGCAAGTCACGTGGCCTCTCTGAACCTCAGCTTCCTGGTTTGTAAAATGCCCTGTCTAGCTCACAGAGTTGTTGGGAGCACCAAATGATGGCGTGCATATGAACGTGCAGGAAAACGTAGGGCATAATTATCAAATGTTGCATTCATTACAATTGTGTTCAGTGATTTACACAAAGAGAGAGGTTTATCTTTCTCACCTAGTAAGAATTCTGGCAATCCACGGTTGCTGCAGCAACTCAAAGCCGTCATTAAGACTCCAGGCTGCTGCTGTCACTCGCTTCCACTAGCCTTAGCGTGTGGGTTTCAATGGCATGGCTGCGGGATGACCGCTGCATCTCCGGGCTCGTGCTGACATTCCAGGCAGGAAGGAAACACGTGTGAAGATGGAAGGGAATGGGCCTCTGTATCAGGAAAGCAAAGCTTCTCCAGAAATCTTCTGTGGACTTCCACTTACGTCTCATCGGTCAGCACTGTGTCAAATGACCATCCCCAGCAGCAAGGGACCCTGAGATTCTTTTTTAAGTTGGTAACATTGTTGCCACCGAACAAAATACATTAGCAAGGAAGAGGAGAGAAAATGCAAATTAATTAGGCAACTAGCAATGTCTGCCACAAACACGCTGAAAAACCCAAATGACTACTATGGAATCACCCCTTCACTGTGTTTTCATTCAGACTAACTGTTACGAGAAAAAATGTTCACAGGACTCTGACCAAAACAAGTCCCTGGATTGTCCAGGAAATAATAGTATACTCAATCTCTCTGAAATACTATTAGATACTGGCGATTGCAACGGAGCAGGAGCTGTAAGAACAACATACTACTTTTCCAAAAATTAGAAACCGCTTTTTGGGGGGAAAAAGAGGGGCCTTAGATGATTTTTCTTTCTTTTTTTCAGGGTATTTTAGAGCGTCTGGATAGTGGGGAGGTTGTGGTTGGAGACGGCAGTTTCCTCATAACTCTGGAGAAGAGGGGCTATGTGAAGGCCGGGCTCTGGACTCCGGAGGCCGTGGTGGAGCATCCAAATGCAGGTCAGTGCCGGCATCCCTGCGACTGTTCATCTGGGCGGCATTTTTAGTGCACCTGACCGAGAGAAAACAAAAAAATAATAGCGCGTGTTTCCTAAGGATTGTTTCACTTGTCACAATTGCCAAGAGGTGGAGACACTGACAGTGCGTGGGCTGAACAAATAGAAGAAAATGATTTCTCTCTCTCCCCTGCCCACTGTGCACACACATTTGCATTGTCATATAGAGAGAGTGCTAAAACACACATCTTAATATTTGCTTTTCATGAATATTGACCCTATGGCTATTCAAGGGTTTCCTTAGCATAGTAAAACTGTTACTGCTTCAGATTCATCCTTCTAGCTAATCTGAATATTGTAACAGTGTTTTTGGTAAGGATGATTAATGATATCTACCAGCTTACAAAGCATAGACAATAGACAGCCAGGTTCTGTTGCCAAAGGGGGAGGGGCAAAGAAAGAAATGCAGTTTTCCTCATTCTTCTTTGAGGGCTCTCCAGTGCCAACTCTAAGTACGCCAGCTAGATACTTCATGACACGAGAAACTGAATAAGCACTCCTAGACCCAGAAACCAAGAGCAATTGGCCAACCAACCTTTAACCTCTGCATCAGACTTTGACAAGCTCTGAGGCCCATCAGCAGGATACTATGAGGCTACTCTAAACAGCCCTAATTTGGTACTGACCCTGCCATGTCCTGTCCTTGAATTTTACTAACCTTAATTTGCAAGTTTTTAAATAAGCACTAGGTGTGAAATTGTGTATGACTGAAAGAATTGTGTGTGGGTGAGCTGCTGCTGCTGAAAATAGTAGCTTCTGTCATTTTTAATATTTTAATTTCAATGAAAAAAAACTACTCTGTAGTTCGTCAGCTTCACATGGAATTCTTGAGAGCGGGATCCAATGTCATGCAGACTTTCACCTTTTCTGCCAGTGAAGAAAATATGGACAGCAAGGTAAACAGTAATGCCAGTTGGTTGGGGGACAAGCTGGGGGATAGGTGGGCAGGGATCATGTAACATAATAAAAATAACTTCTCAATGGAAAGCTGTGGAATTGACCTGATGTGTTACTACCCTTTATTAAAAGTTCCACATAAAATATCTAAATAATTAATTATTATGTAGATGTATATTCACTAAATTAATGAGTTTGTGGTCTCTTTATCTAGGGGAAAGGAGGGCATCAGACTGGGAAAGAATAGGTCTTTGGAAGGGCATGGCCATTTTTCTGTGCTATTTTTTATAGAGCAAGAACAGTTTATAGATATTCTTTTTACCTTCTCATTTCACATTCATCTTTTCTGACTTGTCCCTCTGGAGACAGGGTGGTCCTAAGTCACACAGCACTGGCCTAGGAATGAGAACAGTTGGGTCGGATGCCCAACTTTGCCGCCTGTTGGCTGTGCAACTTTGTGCAAGACACTTAACTGCAAGGAGCATTGGTTTTCTCTGCAAAATGGAGATAACTTCTGCTTAACTGCCAAGGGTTGTTGAGAAAGGTGAATATGGTGAAGGATGTGGAATTGTTGTAAACTATTTTGCAAAGGTAAAGTGTTAGCACTTATAAATGTTAATGTCCAACTAACCAACAATTATTGAGTGTCTGCTATAATACATTCCCTAATACTAGATACAAAGTTCATACAAAAGCATAGATACTATTTTCAAGTGGCTCAAGGTCAAGCATGGGAGGTAAACAAGTATGCTAAAATCCAATGTGGGAAGTACAATAATGGAAACACAAACACATTGGTAGTAGAAGAGATGGTACCCAACTCTGCTGGTCTTCTTGAATTACGATTAAAACCAATGACTTCTACTTATTTTACTTGCTCATTTCCCCCTTTGTTATTGATTATATTTTACCTTTAAAACGCCAAGCTTTCCATCTTAATTCTTGCTCTCTCGTCTCAGTGGGAAGATGTAAATGCTGCTGCCTGCGACCTCGCCAGAGAAGTAGCTGACAAAGGTGATGCCTTGGTGGCAGGGGGGATCTGCCAGACATCAATATATAAACAGCGCAGGGATGAAGCAAGAGTTAAAAAACTTTTTCAACTGCAGCTCAAGGTTTTTGTCAAGAAAAATGTGGACTTCTTGATTGCAGAGGTAAGCCTAGTGTTATAGCGAGAGTGTTAAACCTAGAGACAAATATAAATGAATAGTCCTCAACTATCCTGTGGGTATTGGGTTGCCTTATGACCTCATTTCCTTCATGAAGATGGTCGAAGGTTTATTTAAATGCACTAAAGTCAACACGCTCTCACTTGTATGCTTGGTTCTCTGTGAAGCCAAAGGACAGACCCAGGAGAGGCCCACCTGTGGACTTTGTTTTCTAAGGTCAGAGTAGTTATAGCAGCTGACTCTCGGGGGCATATAATATGGGGTCAAGAGAGAGGACAGTGATTCGGGAGCAGAGCCTTGGGGGCAGGTGGCTGGCTGCTCAGGCTCCTCCAGGCCCCGCCAATAATCGTCAGCACCAAGTGGTTCCCTTGCCCTCCTCCACTCTTGCTCACTCTTGCCTCTCTGTTTGCACTCAAACTATAACATGTGAGCAATATTTTAAAGAAAGAAACAGTAAGAATTGGTCATTGACCAAACATGAAGGCCCAAAACATTCCTTTCCTCTGCCTCCCAAAATTAAAAGCCCTCATTCACCATTTCCCTTTCCAATTGCTGGAGTCAAGTCCTCAGGTCTTCACCTCAACAAGGACAATAGCCCACCAACTGCTGTTTTCCCAATCACTCTATTGAACCTGTTGAAAACCTTGCTTCTCCAGCCTTCCCGAGGCTCAGGGCCACCTACAGCTGACCCAGCTAGGAACAGCCTTTAGCAGAGCAAAGCACAGGCTCCACCCCACACATTCCCCAGAAGATGGGAACACCAGTCTGCTTTTTAGGAACCTCTCTTTTGACTCCCCCTGTCGTTCCTCACACACTGCTTCTGCAGAATCTGTTTCTAAGTCCAGACGGAAGAAGCAGGGAGAGTTCTGCTAGATTTTCTTCACATAAGATCGGTTTTTCAATTGTGGGCCTTCAGGGGGTTCCTGAGAAGCACCCCTGCAGATGTCATAAATCCACCAGACCAGGTGTCCTGTCCGCCATTTGCAAAGAAACTCAGTAGCTATCCCTCCCCACTCTGTGCTTCAAAGTTCTCATCTGGGAAAATAATATTTCCGTGCCTACTTTATAGAACACTTATGAGTATCTAAATACAGTAGAAGTGAATATAAAAGTGCTTAGAAGTAGTATAAAGCATAACAAACTATTCATTACCTCAGTTCTATAAAAGATGAGTCCTATATTTATTAACTGTTGTCCCTTCAAAATTATTATTTCAAATACTCGATTAATTAAAAAACCTTCATGTTTTTTAGATGATATATGAATGACAATCTATATACAGAGTGTGGCAAAAGTGGGTTTACAGTTGTAAGTATGCGAAACAAAGAGTTTGTTATTGTATTATTTATTGTTGCATTATTTTCCATACGACCAAATGTAAGCCTATTTTCCCCTACCCTCTGTTGCTAAAGGAATTAAAATATATACTCAGAAAGGTATGCTTTAGTCAGTTTGATAGAGACACATGCCCTCAAGTTTTATTATCTATTATATACTCAGTTATTTTTATAACTGTTTTGCCACATTTGCATTCTACCACTCAAAATCTGCTTCATATTGGAACCAATAGAAAAAAATAAAATTTCTCTTAGTATTTTGAGCATGCTGAAGAAGCTGTGTGGGCTGTGGAAGTCTTAAAAGAATCTGGTAAACCTGTGGCAGCTACTATGTGCATTGGCCCAGAGGGAGACAAGCATGATGTCACGCCTGGAGAATGTGCTGTCAAGCTGGTGAAAGCAGGTAATTTGGACTCCCAGTAAGATGCGCAGCTCAGTTATTGTTTACAAAATTTAGCAACGCTTGCTGAATATTGTCAGAGCAGTTCAGGAATGAAAGAATGAACTGGAATTCACTTCCTTATCTATAAAACTGGGGAGGTAGAGGGGGGCTGGCTGACCTCTAAGACACCTTCTAACTATTAACAAGTCAAATAAACAAATAAAAAAGTAAAATGTAAAAGTTCTTCGTGTCTTTGCACAGGGGCTTCGATTGTTGGCGTGAACTGCCGGTTTGGGCCCAAGAGCAGCTTGGAGACGGTGAAGCTCATGAAGGAAGGCCTCCAGGCCGCGAGGTTGCGAGCACACCTGATGGTGCAGCCCCTGGGGTTCCACACCCCCGACTGTGGCAAAGGAGGGTTTGTGGACCTCCCAGAATACCCCTTCGGTGAGCTCAGGCACAGATTAGACGTCCTTGTTATTTCTGAACGTGACAGAATAGAAAGAGCTATAATGAACAACTACGGTACAGTCATACAATTTGGGACTGCGTAAGGCAAAAACATTACCTGTTAACCAAAAATGAGCCATCTGAAGAATGCACAATCTAAAATTTACAGTTTTTTTAATTGAAGAAAAAAGCTTATCAGAGCATCTATCATCTGAAAAGGGAGATGGTAAGAGAAATGCCGTAACTGTTGTGTTGCAGGACTGGAGCCCAGGGTTGCAACCAGGTGGGATATTCAGAAATACGCCAGAGAGGCCTACAACCTGGGTGTCAGGTACATAGGTGGGTGCTGTGGATTCGAGCCCTACCACATCAGGGCGATTGCAGAGGAGCTGGCCCCGGAAAGGGGCTTTTTGCCACCGGCCTCAGAAAAGCATGGCAGCTGGGGAAGTGGATTGGACATGCACACCAAACCGTGGATTAGAGCCAGGTAGGAATTTTTAAACTAATAACACTACTTTTCTCAAATCCCATTTTATTTATTAGTATAAATACTATGCATGCATGTAATAATAAAAAAATCAGAAAGTATAGAACTGTATAAAATGAAAAGTAAAAGTTGCTCCCCTCCTGACACCATTCCCAGAGAAAACAAACTCAAATAAGTGAGAAGCAACTTATTTTAATTGTTACTGTCTAGGGAACCTTAACGTGCAGTGGCCACTAAAGATGAAACATTATTCTCTAGAGTAAAGTCAGCCAGTCTTTGAACCCTGAACTCCCAAACACTGATGTTTGCAGACAGCTGTACTCACACAGAAACCTGTGTGCACCCTGACTTCTGACATCTTTATCGTTCCAACATATTGATTTGTTCGTTGTTTCATAAGTAAAGGGGGAACTGTGAAAATATATGTAGCACAAAGGTCTGCGACCAGGAAATTTTGTACTTCTCTTTCTTTGTCTAAAGACAAGGAACAAATATTGGCAAAGCTATTTGTATTCTGGGTTTTTTTGTTATTTTTTGAAGAATTATGCTTTGTCTTCTTGCATTAAAAAAATCTTCATATACTTGTCATTACATTAAAATATTGCATAGAATAAAAAGAACCCTGCTAGAAATTTCAGAATGAATGTAAGTCAATAAAACGCAAACCCATTGTTTTTTTTCTGACAGGTGATATGAAACCTAATGATTATTACTAAAGATAGAATTTGAGAAAATCTCCTGGCACGAATGAATATGAACAGTTATTCTGCCAGTGTGTTGAAACTGAAATGAGATGCACACCTTTAAGTAATTAACGGTGTATTTTTTAAAACACAGGGCCAGAAGAGAGTACTGGGAGAATCTCCTGCCAGCTTCAGGCAGACCTTTCTGTCCTTCGCTGTCAAAGCCAGACGTCTAAGGAATAATGGAACAGAAAGAAATCCCCCCAGAGCCCTTCTGGACCCCCTTCCTTACCTTTGCCCTGAGCCCACCCTGATGTTTCCAGCCACTAATATGGGGCAGTGCCTTCGGTTAAACACGATGTATGAGCGTTGCAATCCTGCTGTGGTGAAGCAGCCAGCTGGATGCT
This sequence comes from Glossophaga mutica, assembly GCA_039655065.1. Lineage (NCBI taxonomy): Eukaryota > Metazoa > Chordata > Mammalia > Chiroptera > Phyllostomidae > Glossophaga > Glossophaga mutica. Next base: position 49,761,670 of record CM077305.1, read on the forward strand.
GCAGGGGATGCAACAGTGAGGAGATAGGCTTCTTGTTCTCAGCATGTGCTGTCCAGTAACACTGCGCTACATTGTTTCCACGGTTACCAAGAAGGGCAAACTTGTCTTGGGATAAATTAAAGAGTAAAAAATAACCAGAAGTCACTGAGCACCAAGCTAGTGAGGAATTCAGGTAACTAAGCCAAGTGCTTGAGGAAGACAGAGTGGCATTCTGAACTAACGCGCTGAGTCTGCTTTCCTTAAATGATTTGTATAATGACTCCAAAGGCATATCCCAAAGAAAGAAGCGAAAACTATTTTTGAGCAATGGAAGGATTTTGAAATAAGTGTATAACCTTCCAAAGTGATTACTTTCAAAGATGATTTTACTTAAAGGTGTTAGGCACTAGAACTTTTAATATCTTTATAATCACAAATAACTAGAGATTTTGGGAAAAGGATGATGACAATGAGATAACATCTTATATTTTTCCTTATAGTATTTACCATTGTGCTAGGCATAATAATAGATGTTGAATGAAATACTTATGGTTTAAAATAAGTAAAACCAAACAGTTTTAGAAGACCTTTTTAAAAGTCAATGTTCAAATCTATCTTGGCCTAATATTTTCTTGATTTATCTTTATGTTATTTTCTATGTGCTGATTTCTCTCTGTGTTTCAAAATAACGTACCAATTTGTGTCAGTTAATAAAAGTGAAAATAATTTACCTTTTATAGCGTTTGCTATTTAAATTTTTTTGGATAGTCTTTGAAATAATAATAACAAACATTTATTACTTATGTACCAGGCTCTTGCTTTCCTTTCTCTCTCTCTCTGTGAGAGCAGATGCTCACAAAATAACAGCTTGCTTAGTAGATAAAGATTTTGTGAAAGGGCAAAGGGCAGGAGCTAAGAGGCTACATCGGGAGGGGGTGCCCTCCTTCGCTCTGAACCCCTTCCTTGTGTCTGCAGTAGTACAGACTAAAACCTTTGTCCAGTGCCATGCCATATAATTCAGAAGTGTAACAAGTAAACATGAATTACATACAGTAGGTGATGAGGGAATGTTTTAAAATCTAGGTTGCTTGGCTCACAAAAAAATGAAAATCATTGGAAGTCCATGTTAGCTAAGAGCAGTTCATTTAGATTTTTAGAAAGAGTCAAGTCATTCATCAGCTTTTCAGATTGACAATTGTGATAAATACCAAAAAATAATTAAAATATGTTCTCTAGAATCTGATAGTCATAGGAGCGACATGAATTGGAAGATGTGAATAAGGACACTGATAAGGAAAGTGAGTGTGGAGAAGGCGTGCAGACTGAGAGTAACAAGAGAAGACGGGACATGACACGAAGCCCAGCCTGAGCAATCACGTAGCACGTAGCCACAAAAACTGTTCCAGAAGAGAATTTAACCACTTCATTGTGCGCTGCTTTGCTTTGCTAACTTGTTGCCTGAGCATTATTGATTAGAAAAGTCATCCTAGACCTGTTAAACATGCTGGTTTCATTTTGGGTATAGTGAGGGCAGTGTCCAGAATAGAATGTTGATGAGATGGAAATTGATAAAACTTCTGAGAGTCTATCAGGTGTCCCATAAAGGAAAGTCTTTAAGGGAAATATTTCCTACATTAAAAGGTTCCACAATTATATAGTGATTGGATCGAACATCAGATAATAATAATAAAAACGTATTGCGGAAACATATTTCAAACCATATAGTTCTAACTCCAACTTTTTTAAATGCATACTAAAGTGTTAAATTCTTATTTATGATTTGCTTTAAATATATTAGTCTATTAAAATGAGTTATTTTTATTTTTACTTTTAAAAATATATATTTTATTGATTATGCTATTACAGTTGTCCCATTTCTCCCCCATCATTCCCCTCTATGCTGCACACCCCCTCCCACCCACATTCCCCCCTTTAGTTCATGCCCATGTGTCATAAGTTCTTTAGCTTCTACTTTTCCTATACTATTCTTGCCCTCCCACTGTCTATTTTCTACCCACTATCTATGCTACTTATTCTCTGTACCTTTTCCCCCTCTCTCCTCCTCCCACTCCCCTGTTGCTAACCAACCCTCCATGTGATCTCCATTTCTGTGGTTCTGCTCCTATTCTAGTTGTTTGCTTTTGTTTTAGGTGTGGTTATTAATAGCTGTGAGTTTGCTGTCTTTTTACTGTCATATTTTTTATCTTCTTTTTCTTAGATAAGTTTCTTTAACATTTCATATGATAAGGGCTTGGTGATGATGAACTCCTTGAACTTGACCTTATCTGAGAAGCACTTTATCTTCCCTTCCATTCTAAATGAAAGCTTTGCTGGATAGAGCAATCTTGGATATAGGTCCTTGCCTTTCATGACTTGGAATACTTCTTTCCAGCCCCTTCTTGCCTGGAAGGTCTCTTTTGAGAAATCAGCTGATGGTCTGATGGGAACTCCTTTGTAGGTGACTGTCCCCCTATCCCTTGCTGCTTCTAGAATTCTCTCCTTCATTTGAATCTTGGCTAATGTAATTACGATGTGCCTTGGCATGTTCCTCCTTGGGTCCAACTTCTTTGGGACTCTCTGAGCTTCCTGGACTTCCTGGTAGTCTATTTCCTTTGCCAGATTGGGGAAGTTCTCCTTCATTATTTTAGTCTACTGCCATACCACCCTGAATGCGCTTGATCTTGTCTGATCTCGGAAGCTAAGCAGAGTGGGCCTGGTTAGTACTTGGATGGGAGACCCTGTCTATTTTCTACCCACCATCTATGCTACTTATTCTCTGTACCTTTTCCCCCTCTCTCCTCCTCCCACTCCCCTGCTGCTAACCCTCCATATGATCTCCACTTCTGTGGTTCTGTTCCTGTTCTAGTTATTGGCTTAGTTTGCTTTTGTTTTAGGTGTGGTTGTTAATAGCTGTGAGTTTGCTCTCTTTTTGCTGTCATATTTTTTATCTTCTTTTTCTTAGGTAAGTCCCTTTAACATTTCATATAATAAGGGCTTGGTGGTGATGAACTCCTTGAACTTGACCTTATCTGAGAAGCCCTTTATCTTCCCTTCCATTCTAAATGACAGCTTTGCTGGATAGAGCAATTTTGGATGTAGGTCCTTGACTTTCACGACTTGGAATACTTCTTTCCAGCCCCTTCTTGCCTGGAAGGTCTCTTTTGAGAAATCAGCTAATGGTCTGATGGGAACTCTTTTGTAGGTGACTGTCCCCTTATCCCTTGCTGCTTCTAGAATTCAAAATGAGAGTTATTTTTAAAGACAAAAATTTCCACAGGCTTTGATTTGGTTGGAAGAAATTAAGAAAAAGGTAATTGTTTATAAAAAGTGGAGAATGCTCAGTGAAACTAAGAACTGGTTTGGACTAGCTCTTTCCAGTTCCACAAGCAGATGTTTACTGCACTAGGGAGTTATCAAGAAGAGTAAATGTCCCAGTGACAAACCCTGTTGTGCCCTGCGTAGAATCAGCAGTGCCTACTAGTAAACAGCTGGCACAGAAACAATGTAAGGGGTCAAGAGACGTGCTGAAACTAACGTGCGAAGTTCAGCTGGAACAACAGTTCCTGCTTTGGGATGACCACAGCCATGATTTGATACCCTTACGCAAAGCCATCAGCAAAGTTAAGCAACTCATTCTGGCTGTACAGTCAGCTGATTTGAAGATGAGCACATATTTTGTTCAACTGATAACGAACATTCTGAAAAGAGCTTCAGAAGGGTGCAGTTTTGCCCATCAGAGTTATTTTATCAAAGTCTTGAGCCAAATAGACGGGGCATGCTGACCGTGGTGTTGCTGGCATTCTGGCAGTCACATCTCATTTCCTTCCAAATAGTGAAATTGGAGAAGCCTCTTTCCATTCGAGAATGACTACACGCCTTGAGGGCTCTGTATTCTCATACCAATTACATTCACTCATTCATTCATTCACTCACTCACTCATTGATCTCATTCACTCATCCATTCATTATTCAAATAACACTTAGTGATTGACCTATGATAGTCCCTGTGCCCTCCTATGTGCTTCCACAGTACCCCAGATTTGTCACGAATAAATTCCATGGGGTTTTAATACTCTCTTGATCATTCTTATTTACTTACATGCCCCTGATGAGAGGGGGCAGAGAAAACATCTTAATTATTGTATTCCTAGTACTTGGCACAATATAGAACTCAAAAAAGGCGTTTTGAAGAGAATGTGGAGAAAAATGAACCCTCATACACTGTTGGTGGGAATGTATATTGGGGCAGCCACTATGAAGGTCCCCCAAAAATTAAGAATAGAGCTACCATATGATCTAGCTATACACTCTTCTGGGTACATGCACCTCTGTGTTCACTGCCATATCATGCATAATAGATAAGGTCTGGAAACAGCCAAGTGTCCATAGACAGATGAATGGACTTAGAAACTGTGAGATATATATGTATATCTCAATTTCCATATATATATGGAAAATGATTTAATAAAAATAATTTGGAAATTCACAGGAACTCCAGGAGTGCCAGAGTCAGGCTGACATCAATGAACAGCCCTTGAATCAGCTCACATGTGAACCTACTATTGGCAGTAGGTATGAGGACCTGCACCCATGCCTTGGCCACAGCTTATGCCAGAATAGGGATTCCTACCTCATCACACTGCTTACTTCTCAGTCAGACTCTCGAGTTCATGTTTCTGATTCATAGGGCCTAAATCGCAGGCCCACTACATCCTGTCAGGGAAGTGAATTTTGGGGCTTCTACCTTGGGAAGGCAGGACTCCTGAAACAGGAACTTATACCAGAACACAAAAAAATATTCAAAGGTTGGTAGGTAGCCAGACGACATGGTCACATTAACAAACAGAAATCAAATAATCAATTGACTATAATTAGTCCTATGATGCTATCACATTAGAATTTATATGTGTGAAATATATCATATTGATTACATAATTAAGGTCATAAGCTGAGATTCTAAGTTAGAGATAATAACTGAAATAAAAACTAAAGAGAGGGAAAAGAATTTATTTAAGTTTTCCAGAATCTTTAATGACCATGAAGATCTGATTTAAAATGTAGCATTTATTTATATTTAACTCTTAGAACTGCTCGATTTATTTTTCCACATTTTCTTTCAAATGGAATACTAAAATAGCAATACAGCATTTTAGAGCCCTAGAAGATTCTCTCTTCTGGTTCTACTCTATTTTTTGTTGAGGAAAGGAAACAGAGGCCCCAGTAGGTTCAGTGATTTACCCAAGGGGTCAATGTTGAAAAGAAATCACGTTGAAGGCCCAAAAGTTCCATTGTTTTTCCAAGAACCCTTTTCAGAGCCTCCCACCATGCAGTTGTGAAGCAGGACACTTCGATCCGAAGGGCCCAAGTCTGGGGTCCCTTCAACGTCCAGCCAGAAAGCCTACTTAGGCTTGCTGTGTTCTTCTGGGGAGATTACTCCTGCCTCCTCCCCAGTATGCAGTATTCTGAAGCCTCAGACATGAAGAATGAGACAAATAAAACCAATTTCCACAGAGGCCATAATGCAGAAAATACTGCTTTTTGCCCCCTGGTAAATCATGCAATTGAGACCACTTTCCCTACAAATTCATCCCCTTTGTTGTGGCATTTCAGCATCCATTTGACAAATATTTACTGGAGGTCTACTTTGTGCCAGGCCCAATCTAGGCAGTGGCCAGCATTACTAACATCAGTGCTTTAGGATTAATTTGTAGACTGTGGAATCTTGCTCCATCTAATAAAAGTCTTTTTAAAATGTGGCAGAAAAACCTATCACTGTTTGTCACCTTAAAATAGCAAGCAGTTATTAGAATAAATAAATAGCCCTTGGAAAATATGTTCTGATTCTTAAAAAAAAAATACCTTAAGGAACAGAACAAAACATTTTAAAGAGGATATAATGGAGAAAATATATTTAATTAATTAATTAGCTAATTAATGTAACTAATGTATCTGTATCGGCATCGCTTCTGAATGATGGGAGAGGAGGACTGGGAGAGGATAGCAGCAGCAGCCTGGGTCATCTAAAGAACAACTTAAAATTTTGTCCCTTGGTACTTTGTTTATACAGTAACAAGTGCCATAGGTCAAACTACATTTTCTGTTGATGTAACCAAATGTTAGGGATTGGGGTAGAATAGTAGAAAAGGAAATTAGGTAAAGAGTTGGTGAGCCATGTTCAAGTCCCAGTGGCTCCAATAAAGATATCTGTGATCTTGACAAGCCACTAAATCACTCTAAGCTCCATCACCTTAAACACACACACACACCAGGAAAAAGAGTGAGGGCAAACCATGGAAGTGGAAAATATATTTGCAAATCTTGTATGTGATTAGGATTAATATCCAGAACATACAAAGAACTCCTACACCTCAACAGCAACAAAAAGCAAACAACCTGATTTAAAAATGATCAAAGGACTTGAATAGATATTTCTCCAAAGAAGATGCAAATTGCCAACTAGCATATGAAAAGATGTTCAGCATCACTAATCACTAGGGAAATGCAAATCAAGATCACAGTGAAATACCAGCTAACACTGATTAGAAGTAGCCAGTGTTGGTGAGGGCATGGTGAAATTGGAACCCTCGTGCACTTTTTGTGGGAATATAAAATAGTATAGCCACTATGGAAAATAGTATGGTGGTTCCTTTTAAAATTAAAATAGAACTATCATAGGATTCCACTCTTTGTGTATACCCAAAACAATTGAAAGCAGGGACTCAAACAGATATTTCTAAATCCATGTTTATAGCAGAATTATTTTTTGTTAAATTTTTAACTATTAGAGAGACAGGGAGGGAGAGAGAGAAACAAACCCAGGCATTGCCCTGACTGAGAATCAAACTGGTGACCTTTTGCTTTGCAGGATGACACCCAACCAACTGAGCCACACCAGTCAGGGCTATAGCAGCATTATTCACAGTAGCCAAAAAGTAGAAGCAACCCAAGTGTAAATCAATGGATGGATGGCTAAACAAAAAAAAAATGTGGTATATACACACACTAGAATATATTCAGCCTATAGAAGGAATGACATTTTGACACACTCTGTGGACCTTGAAGACATTATGGTAAGTAAAATAATCCAGTCAGATAAGAACAAAAACTGTATGGTTCCAGTTATATTGGGTACCCAGAGTAGCCAAATTCACAGAGACAGCACGTAGAACGGTGATTGTCAGGATTGTTTAATTGGGAAGATAAAAAAACAGTTCTAGAAATGAATGGTGGTGATGGTTATACAACAATGTGACTCTATTTAATGCCACTGAATTTTACACTTGAGAATGGTTAAAATGCAAATTTTGTGTCATGTATATCTTACCACAGTAAAAAAGTCAGGAGGATAATATCTCATAGAATTGAGATGCAATCAAACTTGGAGCCTTGTACAAATAAGTTAATAGTGTAACAGGGCAGAGTAGGGGTCCCCCAAAATAGCAGAGAATACTCCCCACAGACCTGGATTGGGGGAGGGGGAGCAGATGATATGGCATTTAAGACACTCTGCATTACAATGGCAAGTTGATAGCCATGTCCTTCCTGAAGAGAAGTGGACTGCCACCCTGGGCAAAGGCGTATGTGACATTGGGAGCATTCAGGGACTCCTGACATAGTTGGGGGGGGTGTAGGGGAAAATTATACAGCACCTGTGTGAGAGGCAGGAGCTGGATGTCCATGTGTCACTGAGAACTCTTGCCCTGACTAAAGATGTCAGCTGAAAGAAGGTAAAAGAGATATGGGAAAACTGACAAAAGCAGCACATTATAGGAGGGGCTGGATATGAGGACACATAGGAGGTTCCAGGCCAAGCATTTAAAATGAGGGTGGGCAGAGAGAGAAGAGAGGCAGCCATGAAGAAGGAACCAAGAAGTAGGGGGATTCAACCATGAGGTCTGAGAGAGGAAGCAGCAAGCAGCTATGCAGTTTGTAGTGAAGCAGTCCACCATGAGGGCTGGCGTGTAAAGTAGAAGCCATGCAGGCCAGGAGTCAGAATTCCACCATGTGACCTGGGGTAGTGAGGAAGGCAGCCATGCGGGCTGAGGAAAGGGTGTAAGGAGAGAGCTGCTGGAGCCATGTGGGGATCCAGCAATGCTGATGGAGTTGTGTGGGAACCTGCCCAACCAAGCGCAGATTCACGGAAGATGCTCTGCAACTGAACCGTAACCAGGAATGTAGGATTCTGCTCCTCTGAAGGATGTACAGAGAAGCCATTCTCTTGGGACGTGTGCTTCCCTGGACTCCACCGTGACCCAGTGCAACACGGCAAATGTTTCCCTGAGCCATTACACGGAGGCTGAGAAAAACACACCCCAGATTTGAAGGAGAGAGCAGCTTTGAGAGGATGGTGACTCTGAAACCCACAAGGGCACCTTCCAGAGAGGATGGAGATCTGTTTGTGCAGCCACTGTAAGAACAGATAAGGGCATGGAGAATTTCTGGGCATGGTTTTGGCTTATACCCTGATGGGTAGCAATGGAAGTGCTGGGTCTCGTGGGAGAACAGGGCTCTGAGCAGGAGTGCTCCCATCCCCCTCCAAAGGTTGGAGTCCTGTAAATAAAAATCTGCTTCCTTCAACATTAAATGCTGAGTCCTGTATAAAGGCAACACTTGGATGAGTCCTGGTTTGCTTGGTTACAATAGCACTAAGCACCCAAAAGGAGTTCCCCTCTTTGACATTGTAGGGAGCTCCAGACCAGAATTTCAAGCCACAACAGTGCCTGCCTTTTGCACGCTCAATTCATCACACAACTAGAGCAGATGGCTCCAGTGCCCCCGGCCCACTCCCTCCACATTTCCCTACTTTGGAGGGTGACTGGGTTCTGTAGCCCACACAAGGTTCCTATCCTAGGGTGAAACTGGGGAAGGGTGATCAGGGGAAGATTTACCAGGGAAAACTTTGACTTGAATCTTAAACAATAACCAAGAGTGCAAGTGGAGAAAGTAAATGAATGCGTGATAATACAAAATTAACTAGTCTTCCAGATTTGCCAGATGTTTATTCGTATGTGTAAAATAATGTATGAGGAAAGCTATTCATTTCAGTTTTATTTGAAGTGGCAAAGCATGGATATAATGTTACTATATATCAGTAGGGACAGGCTGCATAAATCCTGGTATAGTATGCCATAAAATACTACTAAGCTATTAAAAAGAGGAAGCTTCCTTTCTATCAATATGAAATGATTGCAAAATATATTGTTAAGTGAAAAAAACAAAATGGAGACAGTGTCTATGGTGCACCACTGCTTGGTTAAATAGGGCCCAAAAATGTTCAAACACATTTGCTGTTGTGCATAAAATATTTCAGAATGGACACGAACTAACTGGAACACTGGTTGGTGGTGCAGGGGAAGTTGGACCCAAGGGACAAAACACCCTTTTAAATTTTGAATCAAGTGAATATCTTATGTTAATTAAAATAAAGTTAACTTTTAAAACACAAATCTTCAAAAATAAGTAAGTAAAAATATACCTTCTACACACGATGCAATGCTAATCTGTCATTGGAAAAAGAAATGAAACCACCGCCCTGAAATAGTGTTTTAATTTCCCTTTTATTGTTTAGTCTACATCACCAATGTATAGTTAATCTCATTAATAATTAATGACCTTTTGAATTTTGGGTAGCTTAGGCATATATTAAATACTAAATTTATTTTTTAATAGATTACTTTTATAATACATGAACTATTAGAGTTAATACTATCTATTTAAATCATTCCCTACCACCAGTGAAATCATTGTATTCAAAATCTAGACTGGTTTATTTTAGTTTTTTTAGTTTATTTAGTTTTGGGGTATTTGTGGGATCTACAAAAGGTCAAGAAGCTATTTTATGTCATTTTTATTTTTGTTTTTAATTTCTATTGGAGTATAAGATACATACAAATACACACACACAAACACACACACATATATGTTGTAAATGTACAGCTTGGTGAATGTACACAGCACTTAGACCAAGACACAGAACACCACTAGCATCCCAGAATTACTCCATTCCTTCCTTGTCATTCTCCCTCACCCTAGAGTATTCAGTATAGTAATTTCTAAGAGCGTAGCTTAGTTTTACCTGCTTTTTGTACATTATGCAAATATAATTTTATAGTATTGCCTTTGTGTTTGGCTTCTTTTACTCAATACTGTCTGTAAGACTCATCCATATTGTTCCAAGTAGTTACAAGTGAATCATTTATATAGCATTCCATTGTGTAAATATGTCCACTTATTCATTCTATTGCTAATGGGTTTTTGGATAGCTTCCAGTTTGGGCTATTTATGAATGGGCTGCTACCAACACTCGCATACATGCCTTTGAGGAACACTTATACAAGTTTCCATATAGGAGTAGACTTGCTTGACACAGATACACACAACTTTAAAAGATATAGCCAAACATTTTTTTCCTGAACAGTTACACCAATTTACACTCCTACCAGCAGCATCTAGAGTTTCAGTTGCTCCCCATCCTCCCCGACATTTCGGGTTTTTCATTTTAGCTCTTCCAGTGGACGTGTAATGTTATCACTGGAAGCTGGTTTCTGAAAGTACCAACTTCTTTCAATAATTCTTTAAGCTGAGGAGGTCATAAAGAGCAAAAAAGGTTAAAAATGAGGAGCTGGAAGTTAGAGAGAACTTTTTATTTTTAATGTATCTCCTTTTTTACTCTTTAAGAATCTTATATGCATGTATTAACTTAAATATATATATTTCTATTTTCCTGAGATTCATAAGATGGTGGGTAATGCTGATTTTGCTACTTAGAAATGTGTTATTACTTTTGTAAGTCAACTGAGGGCTGTGTACCGGTGATAATCTTTAAGTAGACTGAAGTCACACACCAGTCTACCGCAAAGAAATGCTTTATGTGAACAAAGATTTCTATAATCACCAAGCTAAAAGCCCTCACTAAATCCTCTTCAGACGCAGTTGACTGGTAAAACAGTTATGTGCAGACTGATAGGAAACAAAAATGAGAAAATATCAAGTTTTTCATGAGGAAAAAAAGGTGGGGAGGAGGACTCTGGTTCCTGCCTAGTAGTGAGTTTCTTTCCCATTAAATGTAAGGTCCTCAGCATGGTGCTCGGATCCAACCTTGCCTGGGCTAAACAACACATCTCACCCCACCTCAGCCAGACCTTCTGTGAGCCGCCATTGAGCTTTCCTCCATGTATCTATTGCTCCCGTTTCCCCTTCTCACACCACACACCCATCAACCTGGTGTGCTTTCCCCTGCAGATTCTAGGCTGGGACATGGGTTGTTCCTGGGGTATAACTCCCAGATCAGGAGCTACATGCCAGAGCTGATAGACCACATGGGTATCATGCGGTAGCCCCATGGGAAAAGGGTAATCTTTACCCTTGACTGTACCTTTTTCCAGTTAAATAGTTAATACATATCTTAGTTCGCCTTTCAGCAGCTCACAAAGATGAGGAAGACCAAGGTTTGATCCACAGTCCCAGGAAATCATGGTTTTCTTTTCTAATACCCCTTTAAAACAACATTTCAGAGTGACTGGACACACCAGGGTCACACACAATCCAAAAGTCATGGTGCATTTGCGGGTGATGCCCATGGCAAGGCAGGCTGTTTCCTGTCAGTAACTGATTGTCACTGAATCTGAACTCGCCTTGACCAGGAGATGGGACCTCTCTATTGGGCCAGGTGAGTGGGAGGGGCTGTGTTGGATGAGGTTATAAGGAGTTGGGAAAGAGTTTTTAGAAAACCAGTTTACTGAAGAGAAAGTATAGAGTAGCTCTAAAGAGTACGGTTTCCAGCTTCTTTCTGCCTAGGCTGAAGTCACCCTCCCAGCTCCATGTTGACATGATCTGGGGAAAGTTACCATTTAACATGCACCTCAGCATTGTCATCAGTGAAAGAGGGATGGTAAAGTCCCCACCTCCTAGGCTTGTTTGTGAAGGTTACATAATGTCTATGAAGCCGTTAGCACAGCTAACTCCATGTGGTAAGTTCTCTGAAGTTAGAGTTATACGGGGTTTTTTATTAAGAAAAGAAGCAGAAGGACACACGGTGGTAGATGACAGGCTACTTGTGTGGATGGAAAACATGACAGGAAAGGGGGAAGAGAAGAGAGGAACTTCCAGAGCTAGGAAGAGAACTTGCGGTGCTACTGCCATGCTGAGAGGACAGTTTGAGAAATTGGGGCCCCAGAACTCACGGGCAAATGGCTGGAGGACCCTCCTGTGGAATCCATGAGACTCTGTACAAGCTGGCAAATCTGCCAGCTTCAAGAGAAGCAATTTTACCTGGAGCAGAAGGAAGCTCTGAACAGTCCACAAACAAACAAACACACAAGATTTTTTTTTGCTCCAGGAATTAGGAATGGACAGAAGTTGGAGGCACAACAGAGGCGCCCTCTGAGTCAGCCTAAGGAAGTGCTTGCTCACCACAAGGGGAAGGCAAAGAAAGCGCCCTGGGAAAAGGCTATTTATATTATGCTCTAATTTATGTCAAGCCAATAGCAAAAGGAAGGAAGAAAGGAGGAGAGGGAGGGAGGGAGGGAGGGAGGGAGGAAGGGAGGGAGGGAGGGAGGGAGGGAGGGAGGAAAATCTGGAAAGTTACTTAGCTTCAACTTGAGTTTCACATATGAAGAAACCAAGGCACTGAAAAGGGAGTGGTTGTGTAAAGTGGTTTGATATGCCTGGTGTGTTGGGATGCATGTTGAGTGTGGCCATTACAATGGACAGAGGAATAAAGTGAGACGAGGCTGTGCACCCAGAGAAGAGGATTTTAGATGAAAAGCCCACCCTCACCATCCATTTATGATGATCCTGGCCAGTGGCAACTGGGGTTAAGGCTAGAAAAAAATACAAGGAAAGTAAAACCTTCAATTGGGAGCTATCCGGTAGAACTCAGACCAAAGAACATCTCACATGTATTTGATAACGCCCAAATACATTTGCAGAAGTTGAAAAATCAAATGCCTTTAAGTTAAGGTAAATATGTGAATCAGGGGAGTGTAGGACAACTGGATGCAGTCAGGCTGGCAGACTGGACGGCTCTATGTAAATGAATTCACATGCAATTTTTTAAAAAACATTGGCCTTGCCAAAGGAAACCCAGAGGCTGGCCCCATTTCCATGTCAATAGTTTGCAAACGCTGTTTTACATGGTGCTAAAACATAAACCCTTTTTGGTGGTTTAAAGGCTAAAGGAAACATTTTTAATATAAAGAGATCTATGAAAGGCACATTCATTTTTATAGACACTTCCAATTCAATGGAAAAGGAAAAGTTCTAATTTTCCCCATCTACGTATTGAAAAGAAGGACATTTTAACTCTTTTTGAGATGGTGTACATTTCCCCCTTGGAAAGAAGAAGGAGCTATTCTTTACCTCCAGCAATGAGCACGGTGTTTGAAACATTGTATGAACAGTACTTCAATGTTTGTTGAGTGAATAAAGGGTTATAAGTAAAGTAAAGCACTAGTGAAAGACCTTGCTTTTCAGGTTATAAAACTTACGGGGTTGATCTCCAGCTCTAAGCCTCCTCTTTCTGTTCAGGATTTATCTCTCACCCCAAGCATTTTGGTACGAGGCCAAAGACTTCAGTGTTATGACCTTCCCCGTCGCATTGCTCTAGAAGACAACAAAGAACACGGGCAGCCTCCCAAGAACAGTTATGACAGAACTCACTCCCCAGTGGTATCCAAGTGGACTTGGCCCTTTGGCAATGAGGCAGAGGAACTTCAGAGCTCACACTGATAATTCTCCTAACTCTGAGTACAAAGAGGGGGTGCCTACCTCCCAGAGTTGTTAGGAGTAAATGATACTGTATGTAAAAGGCTTAATGTAGTGCCCTGCACATAGTAAGTGAACCGTGAACTCAGTGCTGTGGATATTATTATTTATTATGGAAATAGTAGGTGAATTTTTTAAAAATATATTTTATTGATTATGCTATTACAGTTGTCCCATTTCTCCCTCATCATTCCCCTCCACCCTGCACCCCTCCCACCTACATTCCCCCCCTTTAGTTCATGTTCATGTGTCATAAGTTCTTTAGCTTCTACATTTCCCACACTATTCTTGCCCTCCCCCTGTCTACTTTCTACCCACACTCTATGCTACTTATTCTCTGTACCTTTCCCCCTCTCTCCTCCTCCCACTCCCCTGTTGCTAACCCTCCATATGATCTCCATTTCTGTGGTTCTGTTCCTGTTCTAGTTGTTGGCTTAGTTTGCTTTTGTTTTAGATGTGGTTGTTAATATCTGTGAGTTTGCTGTCTTTTTACTACGGTATTTTTGATCTTCTTTTTCTTAGGTAAGTCCCTTTAACATTTCATATAATAAGGGCTTGGTGATGATGAACTCCTTGAACTTGACCTTATCTGAGAAGCACTTTATCTTCCCTTCTATTCTAAATGACAGCTTTGCTGGATAGAGCCATCTTGGATGTAGGTCCTTGCCTTTCAGGACTTGGAATACTTCTTTTCAGCCCCTTCTTGCCTGGAAGGTCTCTTTTGAGAAATCAGCTGACAGTCTGATGGCAACTCCTTTGTAGGTGACTGTGCCCTTATCCCTTGCTGCTTCTAGAATTCTCTCCTTCATTTGAACCTTGGCTAATGTAATTACGATGTGCCTTGGCATGTTCCTCCTTGGGTCCAACTTCTTTGGGACTCTCTGAGCTTCCTGGACTTCCTGGTAGTCTATTTCCTTTGCCAGATTGGGGAAGTTCTCCTTTATTATTTGTTCAAAGAAGTTTTCCACTTGTTGCTCTTCTTCTTCCCTTTCTGGTACCCCTATAATTGGGATGTTGGGATGTTTAAAGATGTCCTGGAGGTTCCTACGCCTCTCCTCATTTTTTTTTTTTTTTTGAATTCTTGTTTCTTCCTCGTTTTCTGTTTGGTTGTTAGTTTCTTCCTTCTGGTCCACTCCATTGATTTGAGTCCCAGTTTTCCTCCCATCACTATTGGTTCCCTGTGCATTTTCCTTCATTTCACTTATTGTAGCCTTCATTTGTTCATCTAATTTGTGAGCAAAATCAGCCAATTCTGTGAGCACTCTGATCACCAGGGCTTTGAACTGTGCATCTGATAGGTTGGCTATCTCTTTGTCACTTAGGGGAATTGGCTCTGGGGCTTTGATCTGTTCTCCCATTTGAGCCATTTTTTGGTTTTTGTTCTTTGTTTTTGGTCTGGTCGTGGCTGTTAGGTAGTGAGGGGTGGAGCCGTAGGTGTTAACCAGGGCAGGACAGGCCAGTTGCTGGGTAGTGACGCTGTATGTGGGGGCGGGGTCTGAGAGAGAACAATGGCGCCTGCTCCCTTCTCTCTCAGATTCCAGTCCCTTCCACCGCTTCCCCTTTACCTGGATTATCTGTGCGAATGTGGGATCACCTGGTCAGCCAGCCGCTTTGCACAGCCTCGCTGGGTCTGCACAGTTGCCACCCTGTGCCCGGGGTCCACTAGCTGCCACCTGTATGCCTGGGAACTGCCATCCGCTGCTGCCTGCGTGCCCGGGTCTGCACCTCCACTTTTTCCTGCCGTGACTCTGCCCCCTCTTACCGGTCGGGAAGAATGGTTGTTGGACTTCTGTACAGTTCAATTTTCTATCAGTTCTGGTTGTTTTCTTGTTTTTAAATATGTGTTGTCCTTAATTTTGGTTGTGAGAGGAGGCACAGTGTGTCCACCTATGCCTCCATCTTGGCCAGAAGTCCTGAATTTTTTAAGTGGCTTTCACTGGGGCAGGTATGGGGAAGTAGGATAAACTGAGAGGCTGAGGAAAAACAAAAATATTTCAACAGCTGCCTATAAAATTGTTTTGGAAAATGTGGAGGTAGATATGTGTTTAAATAACTAAAATCCCCTACATTTAAATACAAATCCTTATCTATGCATGTGCACACTTAGGCATACAAGTTACTCTGGAAGAATAGCGCACGGGTAATCGTGGTTGCCTTTTGAGAGGTCTTACACTGAGAACAGCAGCTGGGAAAACACTTGAAATGTGTCGGGTGTCTACATTATCTATTAAAAATTCACAATTTATTTTTAAATTAATGCTGCTAGTTTAAAATCTCTTCTAAGTTTGCTGAGTTTGGATGAAGTGTGAAAATGAGAATGTGTGCTTTCAGGTTTTACTGTTAGAATCCTGATACCGCCCCCTAGCACCTGGTACCCACCACTGCAGCCGCTCCCTGCAGCTGCCGCTGGACTCCACCTGCGTGGGTACTCCAATGTGTGAAGAGTGGAAAATCTAGTTATTGTGAAGGATGACATTACCATGTTCATCATTCTTCCTGGACAGGTGAAATATTAGGTTATTTGAAATACATATATTCATCCATCATCCTTCCATTTTTTCATTTTAAACTTGACAATTATCATAAGCAAAAGGACTTTCCTCAGTTATATATCAAGTGCACATCATTTAAAAAATTAAATGTGTATCAGTTCATCATTTCCTACAGTAATGTTCTTCTTTGTATATGTTGAAATGAAGACTATTGTTCCACATGCAAATTTCCTCCTGTGCTTTTATTTTGGGTGAACGAATCTGAGCTTTGTTTCAGGCTTTTCGGTTGTTCTCTAGGCTAGTTACAATACTGTTGTACATTTTAAAAGTAATGCTTTAATTATTTTAAAACCAATGTGTTCTCATTGTAAAAATGTTTTGCAAAATACAGTACAATAAGGAAAAAATTAAAAGCAAGCCTCAATTCAACCACCAGCAGGTAACTACTGTATTTTAACCCTGTATATTAACCCTTCTATTTCCTTCCAGTCTATGTTTTTATGCGTAGTATTTTCTGTGAATTTTGAAGTCTCTAAAGTACATTTCAACTGTCACGTATAAATGTTAAAAGTCTGCCCTGGTTAAATATTGCAAAAATATTTTTATTAAAAATGCCTATATTAGGACTGCAAGGCTGTAAGTTCAGCTATAAGGGGATAAAGGCACTTTAAACATACCGACTAATGCAGGGTTAGTATGGATCCCTTCCGTCAATGCCACTATTTAAGTTCCAGTCATGTTATATAACAGCCAGATGTTTATCACAGGGATGCCACTTTGGGCTGACTTTCAGGGAGGGCATGGCCTCCTCACCCAATAATCTTGTCCCACAGCCTTTGACAAATATTTGGGCATGCATGGAATTCGCAGGGACCTTGACAAGCGACTTATGTAGGTAATGATGCATGATCCCGGGCAAGGGAAAAGTAAATAAGAATCAGCCGCCGGAGGGGCAAAGAGGGACTGTGAGCAGGCAGGTTTCCAGGTTTGAAACCCGAGTGAGTGGTGAACTCACTATGTTTTTTTCTTTCCCATTTTCCTCTCGCTGTTTTCACCCATTTGGGAGAACAATCTCAATCTTCCCTTCTGATCACCTCCTCTGCAGGGCAGGTTCTCAAGGAGAGGCAGGCCTCAATAAAAGGCTGGTGGGCGTGTTCCCCGCCCAAGGCCGGCCGTTGGACCACAGGGAGGCTTGGGAAACCACCCCACATTCGGGCAGCGAGTATAAAGAGCCCGGCTGGGCCCTGGTACAGCTCTGGGCTTCGCCGGGGGGACTAGTAGGTCTCGTAGGTGCGCATCCGTGAGGAGTTCCAGTCCAGACACCACGAAGATGGCACCCATTGGGGACAAAAAGGCCAAGAAGGTGAGTCTTTGGGGAACCTGAGGGCGCTCTCCATCCCAGCAAGGATCTGGCTGTGGACCCACTAACCCCGAACCCCCGGGGAGTGCAGAGGCATCCTTGGAGCCTGGCTGTGACAGGAAGGTGCTCCCGTGACTTCTCCTGCAGGACCCCAAGGCACCTCTGAGCCTACATCCCTGCCCTTGACCAAAGTACTCCTGAGATCTCTGTGCCTCTGGACTGGAAGGCGCAGAGACTCGCAACATTTTCTGAGTCCTGCACTCCAGCATCAGAGCACTCCTCCGGAAGTGCAGCTCCTAGACTCTCAGGCAGGACTTCCCTCCCCCACTGCGGCTGGACAAGGCGGTGCCTCGTGGCGTGGGTTCCTGTGTATCTGCTCTCGCTGCAGCCTCTCTGCCCCGCAGGGAGGCACGGGCGTGGGCTCTGACCGTTTCCAGCACGCGCCTCCCGGCCTCTGCTTTGGGATCTCCAGGCGCCTCCCAGAGCAGGATTGTATTGTATTTGCGCGCCGCTGCGCACCGGAGCTTGGTTGGAGCTTGGTTGGGCAATGGTATGTTTTTTCCTGTAGTTTGGTTTCAGCGATGGCTACAAAATGTACCATGCTAGCCTCGAAAATGGGCACAGAGGCCATAAGATATTGAGGACAGGCTGTTAATAGGATTAAGAAAATATCAGCTCCAGCACCCGTTTAACAGCAAGCGAGTATCTGCCCAAAAATACACTTGTTTGGACAAGTGTTCCAGTCCAGACTGTCGGTCTGGCCTTCGTGGAGTTTGGGGAATGAATGGGTGGATGGGATGGGGACTGACTTCGACTATGGTTGGATGGATGGGAAGAGATGGACGTAGGGAAGAGAGAATATACTTGACCCTTAGGTGTCCAAGTGCCCAGGCTGAGGCCTGGTGGACAGAGGCCCCCAGGGGATGGCAGGGAGGCAAGGCAGACCTGGCCAGGCCAAATATTCCCCCTCCGCCCTAGGACCATGAGGGCAGGTCCACCTCTCATCCTCATTGCCAGCCATCCCTTCCAAATAAAAAAAAAAAATACCTCCACACAAAGAAAAAAAGTTAATCCAGTTAAAAAATTTAAATGTCATGCAGCATTAATAGACTACATCATGCAGCATTAATAGACATACATCAACAGTCTGAGGAAGATGTTGAGGTGGCAAATGATTATAGGTTATCAACAGTTCAATTAGGTTGACATTCTTTGCCAATCCATAGATCTTCTAAATGAACAGTTGATGTAAACTGGAAAGAATAATTCCTACAGAAATTAAAATTTTTTTATTTGAACCCCATTCACGTAGCCAAGAATTCTAAACCACTCCTCAGACTCAAACTCGGAAAATGAAACATTTTAAAGGATGATATAAGCAAAAGATGGACATAAAATGGGAAAAAATGTTTCTTCAGTAATTTTGTTTCCATGCATGTGTCAGTGTTAAAACATGGACAATAATATGTTTATACTCTGGAGTTTAAAATTATATGTCACAAAGCTAACACATGTTCATTGTACACAGCTTGGAAAAGACTTATGAATGCCATCTGCTATCTTTTAGTGTATATTCTGCTAGTTTGTTGTCTAGCAAATATGTAGTTTTTATACAAAAATGGTCTGATATTACACATACTGTTTGGTAATACTTTTTCACAAAACAGTATCTTGAGCATTTTTTTCTTAGCACATTTGACTTTTTTTTAAAAAGCTGTTTAGCTTAGTAACAGAAAAGTCTGAAGTCCAGGTAATTTACAAATGCACTAGAATATAAGAGGTTGTTCTTCCTGATATAATTGTTCAACCAATGTATGAACAACATGGTAATGGAATCACTGCTAACCACTCCACCAGCAAATATCAGATTCTTAGCTACGCTGTGTATTTAAACGTGTGTGGTATTGGGGTTTGAAAACACACACGTGTCCAATGAGAGTTGCTAAGTTACTGAACAAAAATACCATGAGCTATTTCAGACAAATGAAAGTTAGCAGCAGGTCATATCTCATTTATTTGATTCTTGTTTTTGTTTTCGATATAACTACACTGACTATATATATGTATATACATTCACATATATACACATATATGTATGTATATACACATATAGATAATTTCTCGCTAATTAGGTCATAATCAAAGTTGTGGTGTTAAGATGTGGCATTTAGGCACATTGAAATGATGACATTTATATTTCAAAATTGCATGTGACCAATTCTGTATCGTTGTAGTTGTTTATTATCTTATGGACTTTGGTGCTTGAAAATTTTTCGGTCTGGAAAGGAGTTTTGGGGACATATACCGTGATCCTCCTATTTTACTGCTTTAAAGTGAAAATGTTGGTTGTATCTTCTCTCTGAGCACTTGATGACCAAAGGCATAGGAAAGGGCAGGGAAGGGAAACAGGAGGCTCCAGGAAGGTGAGGGAGGAATTCGGATGCAAAATTCTATAAATGGCTCTCACAGATTGATGTAACTCTTGATATTGATACATCAGCATTTGCTTTACCAACTGTTATTGCTATAAATGGAGCACAAAACACAAGTACTTTCCAAGTTATTCTGTTACAGGGTCTTTTCAGGTCTGCCCCACCTTCCCACTCCCATGTACAATCAAATCTAGATACCACTTACAAATCAAAGCATCTGGAGGCCCTATACTCCCCACCTGGCAGACTTTGTGTAAATGTTTAGATTCTGGGCCTTGATGCTTCATAGATTCTGGGCCTTAATGCTTCCCTTGTAAAATCAGAGAGAATAACCTAAATTGAATATAGGTCATCTTTTATTCTTAAATTCTATGATTCTTTTAAATTAAAAAGAAATGGTTCCATTAGAAAATTACTTCCTAATTCACAAAGCTCTTCAAAAATATTGAGTTCGAAAATGTATCTATTGAACATCAACATCAGGGTAATTACTGTATTGTGCTGCAAACAATGCAGATAGTGTGGAGGTCAGGCTGGAAACTGGTTTACAAGTACTTCCTTTAGTTATCTCTTTCCTATTCTTGTCAGCTCGCCTGTGTATAGTGTAAATATGCATGCTCCTAACCTCTTAGACAGTGTAACATAGCTTCTGTCATAAAAACTGAATCTGAACACAAAAGATAGAAGACTTTCAGGGATTTGACCACCTTTAAGGTAGTATCTTCTTCCTCCTGCTTTTACCAAGTATTTCCTGACTTCTCAGCCTTCAAAATGCCTACACAGTATTATATGCCACTCCAACTTCTTTATCAATTTTGATCATCTCTTTGAATGTGTGCCTAAGTATTCATTTGAGGATTTATAATAAAACCTTTTCATTTGGCCCTGGCTGGTGTGGCTCAGTGAATTGAGCATCGGCCTACAAACTGAACAGTCACTGGTTTGATTACTGGTCAGAGTATATGCCTGGGTTGTGGGCCAGGTCCCAGTAGGGGGCATTAGAGAGCCAACGAGTCAATGTTTCTTTCGCACATTGATGTTTCTCTCCCTCTTTTTCTCCCTCTCTTCCCTCTCTAAAAAAATAGATAAATAGAATCTTTAAAAAATACAACCTTTTCATTTAATCCTTCTGCAGGTATATCTTCACACATCACATTGTTTCACCACATGCTTTAAAAGTCTTTAATATGTCCTAAAAGACCAGCACGTGTGTATACAAATTTTCATTATATATAAGAGCATGCAGGCTGTTTGCCTTACAGATAGTACCATGAATTATAAAATATACATGTAATTTCTGAGAACTCTAAAGAAGTCATGCTTCTCAAGAATATAATAGCAAAAGCACTAAAGATAGAAAATTGTCTACAAAATTCAAGTAACCGCTTTCCTTCCCCTCTTCCCCTCCATCTGTAATTTCAGGGCATCCTAGAACGTTTAAACTCTGGAGAGGTTGTGATCGGAGATGGAGGGTTTGTCTTCGCGCTGGAGAAGAGGGGTTATGTGAAGGCTGGGCCCTGGACCCCAGAAGCTGCTGTGGAGCACCCAGAAGCAGGTTGGTGCCTTGCTCATAAAAGAGAACTTCGAACTGACCCAAGTCTAGGTGCACACCATTAAACAGATACATTCATGCCACATTTTCCAAATACTTATTAATGCCTGCTGGACACTATACTAGTTGTGTAAATATGGATTCACATGTTGGATAAGCACAACAGCCCTCCTTGTTGCTGTCACCTATGTTTACCTCTTGGTCCCTGACCCTCATTCTAGATGAGTCTAATACCCTTGCTCACTGCCTTCCTCTCTGTCCCTCCCTCCCTCACCTCTCTAGGTGACTTCAGTGTCCACACAGATGATCCATCGGTACTCTTCCTGTTGATGCCTTGATCTCCCCCTCAGCTCCAACTGAACTGCTCCTCCACAGTCCCCCTCAGTCGCCCACTCCAAGACCTCACCATTACCAATAGCTGTCCACCTCTGAAATCGCAGTTACCAGGACTCGCTCTCTGACCACCACCTCCCACCTTTTCTGCCCACTTTCTCTAACACTGCCACTCCTCGACCTTATCAGGACTCTCAGTTCTTCCATGTTGGTGTTTACTATCCATTCTCCTGCATGTGCCCACCTTGCCTCCTTACTCTAAGTTAAACGGTACCATTAAGAATCACGGTCTCACAGATAGGCCCTCCTCCATTGTACATGTGCCAACTAGTTAAATACGTTGTATACTAGCCCACTCAATTTAAATTCAACTGTCTACCTATCCTGTACCTGTACCCATGCAACTTACTCTCATTTTACTTTTTTGACCACAAATCAGTTATGGGCAGGAAGGGAGCTGGGATGGAATCTGAGGGAGATTATATAGATATGGATAATATATACCAGTTATATACATACAGAGCATAGTTTGATATTACCCTTGTAACTTTACTTGAGAAATGCAGGTCTTTGTAATTCCACAGTGAACTCTAAAAGGTCGAATAAAATTTTGCAGCATTTCTTCAGTGGGATACCAACCTGCAGCAAAATCATTTGGGGGCAAATGTGACCTGAACTATTGGGGGATATTTATAATTGTGTGACTAATGATTTAGTGTGGTTAGTCATATAATTTGAAGCAAAAAAAAAGTATTACTATATTTAACTGGGGGCAGGGGCCTACTGCTTCAAGCCCTAATGAGAGTATTAGATAATATATAGCACATATACTGTATTCACTTTCTAAAATTCCCAAAATTCTGGATTCCGAGACACATTTGGTCCCAAAACGGCTTGGATAAGGGATCACAGACTGGCAGCATAACCTTCCCTGTCTCGCCACTCCCAGCACTAGGAAGTCGAGCCTAGGCACCAGTCCCACAGAAATATTTCGGGTGTAGTCCAGCTGCCAGGAAACTTTCAGAGTTTATCTCAGGGCTAGCTATCACCCAGCCTAAATTAGAAAAGCGCCTGCAGCTACACAAATTCATTTGCATAAGCTAACATAAAAACTGCTCACCACTCTCTGTCAGAGCATGAACTCTTTAGACATCTTTCATTTCCCCAAAATGCTAAACACATCCGCCATCATGAGGCACTTAGAAGACTACCTAGCAAATGGCGGTGATGATGATCGTGATTTGCCTTTATGATTAATACAATAAGAACAAAATTCAACTAAATGACCATAAAATTCATGTCTTTCTGTATTTTCTCAATTAACAGATACATGTATCACAAGCAAGGTTTTTTTCCTAATTATTTAGAAATTACAAATGGATGGTTGTCCTTAAGAAATCCTAGGGCTGTAGGTCACACAGACTCATGGGATTTCGAAACTCCCTTTTCATTGTAGAGATAAAGAAATTGCCGCCTTGTTGGGGTAGGTAAATGGCTTGCCCAACATTACAACAGTTGATTCTAGCAGAGTCAGGAAGATTCCAGGTTCACTGACCTTTTGTGCCTATTACCTTTCCCCTATACAGTGTTACATTTAAAAACAGAATAGAATGTAAGAATCTTTAAGGAAACCAACTCACTATCTTAGTCAAGAGACTGGGTAACATTTAGCTTCTATGATGCTAAAATAAGACTAATATAATAAGGAGTTTAAAGCCATATCATGAATGTGATTAATTAGTATAGGTTTTGTCCTTGTCATTGAGACCAGTCATACCTTATTATTGGTTAGAGGATGACAACTCAGGAGTCTTAAGATGAGAGAAAACAGAAAATAGAAATTGAAAGAATACTCAGAAATTGCCAAATTAATTCTCCTACTGAAGTTTATGCCAAAAGTTGTGGTTCTTGCACCCAGTGAAATCAGTATTGAATTTGGCAAGGAGTTTGGGTTTGCTGGGGTTGGAGGGTTTGGGGCATTTGCATTCATAATAATTGACCCCAGGTGAGTCTAAGTTTGGTCATGTTTTGAGAAGTATTGCAGTTTTAAGAAGCATGGTGGAATAACTCACTTAAGAACAAGGAATGTACATATACACAAACGATTTGCATACCATTTCAAAATTTTTTCACAGACCCTCTGGAATATACCCAAGGACAGCCTGGGTGGACTTCCTGTTTACAACCCATGTCACTCTGGTGTCCAGGTCCCTGGTGCACAGGCCCTGTGCCCCTGCTCCACCACAACAGCTCATCCGAATGATACATGGGGACCCCATATAGGTGTTTTTCATTGGTTCTGTTGCTAATTAAAACAAGTTTGAAGCCCCGTAATTTAGGCATCCTTTTAAATTCCCACTGAGAACTAAAGTTTCCATGATTTAAAAAATGAAGATTTGGCTTCTAGCTTAGAAACCCATTTTCTAAAATTCAAAAGCCTTTTTGCCTCACTTACTTGTTCATTTAAAAACAAAAACTGAGCTCCCCACGTTCTTTGTGGTCTACTCAGCACCTGGGACGCAAAGATGCCAGACTCACCTCCAGCCTCAGCCCCGAGGGCTAAGAACTCCATGTCCTGAAAACTTCCTGGCTTCTAGTGTAGTTGCTTCCAGACCTTTGGGTTTCACAGGTCTCTGAAATTTCAAAATAAATATCAGGGGCTGATACTGGATTGCTGATTTCTTACTTTGCCCAGTTAATTCCCCTGACAAAACAAACACCAGCTAAGCGTCACTGTCATTTTACAAAATGAGCACAAAGTTTCCAATCTCTTAGAATGGTGATTCTCAACAAGACTGAAAATAAGAATCAGTGGGGGACCTTAAAAAAAAAAGTCTATGCCCTGCCCCAAACCAATGAAATTGGAATATCTATGGGATTATTCTAGCATCCACAACATTTTAAAAGCTTGCAGGGTATCTAGTGGGCAACCAGGGGTTAGGACAACTATTTTAGAGCAAAAGATAGATAATTCTTTAAATTTAATACATTTCATTGTATGGAAAAAATTCCTTATATTTCCTCTAACCGGGAAAGCTTTGCTATTTCGGCATTCGTCCATGGACTATTTAGGAATCTTGCTCCAATTCTTACCCTCCTCATTTTCCAGAAACATCGAGCTAATCACATCACTCGGTTGCTTACACACTGTTGGTTTTGCCCCCACACTTATGGTCTGGAGCCTACACTCCTTGGAATGGCATGCTGTGCCATTTGCACTCCTTTCCAACAGCATCTTCCCTCACTTCCCCAACACATGTCAGTTCCAGCTACTCGGACTAACTGCCCTTCCCCCAAAAGCCACACCTGTTTTTACTCAGGCTGTTCACTCTGTAGGGAATGCCCTTCCCTGCCTCCTCTACCTGGCAAAAATGCAGAAATGATCCCCCCTCTCAGGGACCTCCCTCTTTCCTTTACCCCACTCCATGGTAGAAATCTCTCCTTTGGCAAGAGACCCCAGATCGACCTCTCATGAACCCCCAGGATGCATGAGTGCCAAACAACCAGGAATTTTAAGCAGATATTTTCATATTTACCTATCTTAGAGCTTTTTGGAAACATCATGGGTTAATAAACTGATAACAGTTAATGCCTTTCTTATTCAATCTTCCAGTTCGCCAGCTTCACCGGGAGTTCCTCAGAGCTGGATCAAACATCATGCAGACCTTTACGTTTTATGCGAGTGAAGACAAGCTGGAGAACAGAGGGAACTATGTTGCAGAGAAAATATCCGTGAGTAACACTATACATGGCACTCTTAGAAGGGTGTAGTAGATCCACATGTCATTACCAAAGTGCTTACAGAGAAAATGTTGAGCCTCTTCACAGTGTTGTCTTATTTTAAATAATACAGCAATGAAATATATGTGAATAGTACCTAGATTTTTATCTGGAGTTCTCCCAATTGACAGAAAGGTATTTAATGAAGCAGATCAAAGAAGAGGCATTTAATGATTAATGATTCTCCCAGTCTCTTAAGTTGCTGAGTGGGTATCCTTACAAATTCTTACAACCTCACAGTTTTTAATGTGGCGCAGTACACAGGAAAGGTCACAGGCACAAGGAGCCAGTGAACCTGGAATCTTCCTGACTCAGCTACAATCGTCTGTGTGATGCTGTTGGACAAGCCATTTACCTACCCTGACAAGGTGGCAATTTCTTCATCTCTATAATGAAAAGGGAGTTTTAAAAATCCCGTGAGTCTGTGTGGCCTATAGCACAGGGGTTGAGGACATGTCCATTGTCAATGTCTAAATAATTAGAAAAGACCTTACCTGTGATACATTTATCTGTTCATCGAGAAAATACAGAAAGACAAACAGTCATGAATTTTGTTGTCATTTTAATTGAATTTTATTTTTATTTGTCATAAAGACAGATTATCATCATTATCACCACAATTTTTCTAAGTGCAGCTTAAGCATTGAAAGATACCAGATCTTTTTATGTAAGGACTTTACCCTCTTACATGTCTTTGGTATAATGCAATATCCCAGATACCATCATTAGGTTTTTTTTTCATCACTATTAATTGGTATTTTGTTACTGCAAATAGCTCAACTTGGGAAAGCACTGAACTATTCCATCACTGTCACTTTCTGGAATCAAATCACAACTGAGATGTGGACATTTGAATAATAATTTTGTTTCAATATCAAATGAAAATGTTGATGTATTATGTACTCACGATTTTAGGTGAACAAAGTCAACGAAGCTGCTTGTGACATTGCCCGGCAAGTGGCTGATGAAGGAGACGCTTTGGTGGCAGGAGGCGTGAGTCAGACACCTTCATACCTCAGCTGCAAGAGTGAAACTGAAGTTAAAAAAGTATTTCAGCAACAGTTAGAGGTCTTTCTGAAGAAGAATGTGGACTTCTTGATTGCAGAGGTAAACAAAGCAATCAAAGATGAGAGAAATACACTTAGCACATTTCCTCTGCCTTTTGCTTTCCTGAGGACCATTTGAGATTAGGTGCCAATCATGGCTAGCAATAGTGATACTTAGCTTTGAAATCTTTTTTTCCAGTTTTGAGCTTCTACTTGCTTTGATTCAGTTAATCTAAGACAGTGTTCTTCGAACCTTTTGACTGTAATTCAAGGTAAGAAATCACCATTCTAATCCATTTAAAAATGCTAATGCTTTTTAATTTCAAATTCTCAATATTCAAAATATTTCAAACTCAGTTTGAAAATCACACATGTAGTGATAATTAGTTAAGCAACAGAATAAGTTTTCAAATTGTTCTAGACAAACAAGATGAAAAGTACCTTAATCTTATCTTATTTCAGTATTTTGAACATGTTGAAGAGGCAGTGTGGGCAGTCGAAACCTTGAAAACATCTGGAAAGCCAGTGGCAGCGACCATGTGCATCGGCCCCGAGGGAGACCTGCACGGCGTGAGCCCCGGCCAGTGTGCCGTGCGCCTGGTGAAAGCAGGTGACGGTGAACTTTGGTCGGTTTGCAATTAGAGGGTCTTTAAGATACCATACAGATGCAGTTCCATCTATGATGCACTGGATACTATTTTTTATTAACAGAAAAACCATTCATCTACTTTTTTAGGAGTATTGATACTATTGAGTTCTATAAAGGAAACTGTTTAAGAAGCAAAAAAAAAACACACTCACTACCAGCCTTTTGAAAGGAGCAATTAGACCTATGCTGAAGGTGTAACAACTAGAGATGGGAAGAATTTTGGTAATTCGGAAGGAGCATCTGGAAAAACTGTGTTTTATTTTAAACTTATCTCAAGTTGAGGTCTTTAAACATTAATAACTTTTAAGTCAGTTGCCCTCTTTGCCAAAGTTTTTCCATTCTCATAAATGATTGGAATGCTTTGCTTTTTATAACTGACTTGATAAATTAAAAAATCCTTTGATAAGAAATACTGATCACTGAATCTATCTTTTTATGTAATTTTCATTGCTAATACTGGGCTTCATTTCAGTCAGGGAAAACACAGATTGTTTTCAACACTGCCTCATTTTAAACCCAAGGAATAGCTCAGTGTCAGTGGAAGAGTCCAACTGGTTTTGTGGGATAGAGAGATTTCAGTTGGCTATTTGTTTAATTCCTGATTTTTATCTGACTCCTGATGTTTCATGAAAGTCACTTCATACTGGTCATTGACAATAACAGTTACTTAGATTTAGAAATGAAATTGGATAGTTCTAATTTTTTATTGGTAACATAAAAAAGGGAGAAGCAAGTTCACTTGTTTTAAAAAGATCAGAGGAGGCCTTCATCATCACCATTGTTAGCTGACAAGGATTCTTGGCCTACATCTCCTCCTTCCTTCGCAATTCTGTTCAGAGTAGGTGGAGGCACAGTGTTTGAAATTGCTGTGCTGCATTTATATCCTTTGTAGCAGTTCCCATTTATCTCATTTGTTCATCTCTTTAAATGTCTGACTCTCTCACTAGATTTTAAAATCTAAGAGAGCAGAAACTCTGTTTGTCTCAGCATTGAGTACCCTGGGCCGAGCACATAGTAGGTTCATAATAAATATCTGTCTAATAAATCTATCTAATAAATCTATCTTCCAATATTAGTTCAAACTCTACCTGCATGGACCCTTACATAATGACCCCTACCCCGAGATCACTCCTTACCCTTTGGAGCTACAACACTTTGTTTATACCCCTCATTTGCAATATCCTCAGTCAGCAATTTTTAATTTGTGATGATGTTAAGAGGGTTCTGTTGTCAAATACATTTAGAAAATGCTGTGTTAAGCAGGTCTCTTTACTACAGAACTTCTCAGAGCCTTGGATGCGTTCAGATACATTGGCAGTGTCCAGGAAGGGGATGTGGTACACAGCTACTGTCTAACTTAACTGATCACAGAACATTATTTTCATGGAGCAAACCTTGGAAAGCCCTGTGCTAAATTATGGAATCCTTGGTGTCAAGGACTATATATTTCTCTAGAACCCCAACAGGGGTGTCCAACCTTTTGGCATCTCTGGGCCACACTGGATGAAGAGTCAGTTCTCCTGTGCCAGATGCAGAGAACATGCAAAGGAAAAGAAGAAAAAGAAAGAAAAGTAATCAAGATCCAAGCAGTTGAATAGACAAGACTAGAACCTAATGGCAAGGTCTGGTGAGAGAGAGACATTTAGGAGAGTTCTGGATATAGATGGTATTGAAAAGAGGCTGTAGGTGAAGAGCAGAAAATGGCTCAGTGGGGTCCTGGGACACTGCAGGATTGAAAAGCTCAGGCTTGAGGAGGGGTGGGCCTGTAACACTCCCAAATGTATCCAGAGAGGCGGTAGCAACACTCAGAGAGTATGAGAGTTCTCAGAAACTAAGAGAAAGGGGAATGTCGATGAGGGAGGGAGGGGTCCACCAGGACAAACACTGCTGAGAGGTAGAGCAAAATGAGAACAGGAAGCAGTTACTGGATTTGGCAAGACTGAGGTCACGGGTGCCCCGACAAAAGCTAATTCAGAGGAATAACCAGGAGGGAGGCCTGATTAGAAGAAGAATGAGGAGCAAACTGCAGACCCAGCCCAGTGAGGACCACTGAGACGCCTGCCCCTGAACACTGGGTGCCGCAGCTAGTGGTGTCAGCAATGCTGCTCCTGGAATCCGGATTTAGTGACATTATTAAATTGGCCTGATGAAAGGAAACATTGATTTATTCCTCAAATGAGTGGTACGGCAACCACGGGTGCAATCTAGCAGCTGGAAGTGCTAAATAATTATTGTGCTTGCAATATAATGTCAAAGATTGAAAAATTGACTAGTAAAATTTGAAGTTTGAAAAACTCTAAAAATGATTTCTTTGAAAAAAGATGGACAGCCAAGTGTGCATAAGTGACACTTCAATTATACCAGGCTCTTCAAAGTACTTGCCACAGAGAGTACTTGCTGCCTGTTAGCAATCATTCTTGCCCAAAGGTAAGATAGATTTCCAGGGAGTAAGGATCAAATGCTATACTTCCAGATTCACTGTTCCAAGTAAAAGCTCCCTGATTAAGAAAGGAGAGTTGGGCCTCCTGGTATTCTCGTAAATCCCTAAGGCTAAAGTGTTCTTCTCACTTGCAGGAGCTTCCATCATTGGTGTGAACTGCCATTTTGACCCCACAATCAGTCTGCAAACAGTGAAGCTCATGAAAGAAGGCCTGCAGGCTGCTGGGTTGAAAGCCCACCTGATGACTCAGCCCTTGGCCTACCACACTCCCGACTGCGGCAAACAGGGATTTATCGATCTGCCAGAATTCCCCTTTGGTAAGACAGACATTCTATTGTATATACTGTCTCAATGCCTTTATGTTTGACAAATTCCCAATACATCTATTGCCAGAGAGGTTTATCACAGTAAACAAATGTCTTCCTATCTCTTTAAGCCCAGATTTTCTCCCTGCAGCCACAAATCCCTTGACATTAGACAGTAATAAAAGGAAAAGAAGGGACCAGCAAGCAATAAAACCTCTGAACTTAAATGTAAAATCAAAATTGAATCAACACCTAGCTAGACAACCAGTTAGCCGTGTGTGTCGGTTGGTAAAAAGAATGCCCTCATGGGCGGAATCAGCAAAGATTTTTATTCTAGTTCCAGCCCTGTTGCTCAGTTGTGTAACCTTTGCAAAATTCCCTAGTTCCTCCAGATCTTAATTTTCTCATCACAATAATAAGATGGTTAGAACCAGTTACTTCCAAGATCCTTTTCTCTTATTTTTAATGTTGCTCAGATATTCCAGGGTTTGAGGGTGGAGAGAAGATACCATCACTGGGTTAGTGTATGACAAATTGGAATGAAGAGACCAAGCAGATGAAGTGAGGGCATGCCTGCAGTCTAGGCAGAGAGGAAAGTCCTTTAGCATGTTTTGGAAATGGGGGCTAGTCTACCTGGAAAATCAAGCCCAGAGATATCAGCGGGGCTGGAATATGGCCAGCCTCCTATTCCATCCTAAGGTCTTCATACCTTACCCTGTTTCCTTTGGGAACCATCCCTTCTGCCATATTACATTGGTCTTGCAGACCAACCTGATATAATGCAGGAGAGGCCTACACAAGGATGAGAATGTCAGAGGGCAGGGTTCATCTTAAAGGCTGGCTATCACAACAGTTGAAAGTGGATATATGGACACAAAATAGCCAACAGCTTTGACAAGTTAAGAATTAAATATTGACAAATTACTTAACTCACTTATTCAAGATTATGTACTTAATTATAGTTGTCCATTTTAAATTTTTTTTTTTTAAGAACTTGAGCATAATGTCATTTATTGCAGGACTGGAGCCCAGGGTTGCAACCAGGTGGGATATTCAGAAATACGCCAGAGAGGCCTACAACCTGGGCGTCAGGTACATAGGTGGGTGCTGTGGATTCGAGCCCTACCACATCAGGGCGATTGCAGAGGAGCTGGCCCCAGAAAGGGGCATTTTGCCACTGGCCTCAGAAAAGCATGGCAGCTGGGGAAGTGGATTGGACATGCACACCAAACCGTGGATTAGAGCCAGGTAGGCATCTTTAAACTCTATTGGCCAAACCAACTCATGTAGATTATGAATATGCCTAAGTGAGGTCATTATAAAGACTATAGCTAACTTGCTGTGTGATGGGAAAGAGTCCATTATCTTCCTTAAATTCTCTCACAGAGATGTTTGTAAAACAACCTTATGGAGTGGTTTCTAGAGAAGGCTTTAGGAATACACATTGTAAATAACATAAATTGCAATGAAATATGATTTCATGCTCTAATAAAGCACCATCCATGTGGTGGACACTAACACTGAATCAATTGTTTAAGATTTAAGTATAACTTAAGTATAACAAATATTAATTAAGTGCCTATTCTGTGCCAAGTACAATTCTTGGAGCTGGGAAGAGAGTGGTGAATAAGATAGAAAAGGTCTTTGCCCTCAAAGTTTACATTCCAGTGGGGAATGGCATATTGAGAAACTAGAAGCCTAAGAATATCAGAGACAGAATTTGATAGAAGACACAAGCCAAGAAGAGGAGGCAACCTTTTATTTATGCTTACTAGCTGAGTGTGAACTCATCCCCAAAGTAATGATGAGCCTGGAGGGTCACAAGTGGTCCAGGACAAGATCTGCAAGTTACAAGGTTTAACAGCCTTGAGACAGGGGAACCTGTGAGGAAGGCTTTGCTAGAATATCAGATACGATGAGGCCTGGACTAGAGGAAACAGTGGAGAAAGAAAGGAGAAGGAGGCAGTATCCATGGTGCAGAAGTGATACGGTTTGGGGGAGAACATTAAATGTGGGCTCAGCTGGTTCATGCACAGATTGCCAGAAAGTGAGGATGGGGAGGTAGGGTCCATCGGATAGAAAATGTCCCTATTCTAATTCTTAACTTTTGATCCCTATGCATACGTTAAAAACAAGAAGTTGAAAGAAATTTTAGACCTACAGATTCTGAGGGGAAAAGATTTAGTACAGAATAACAAATGTGTTTTAATGGACACAGTCTCAAGAGTGCAAAGATGGCACCATGGAAGTACTCCAGTTCAGGGATACAGGGATCGACACTCTGGGGGGAGTCTAATGTGTGTCTTGCTCACCCAGGGCGAGGAAGGAATACTGGGAGAATCTTCGGATAGCATCGGGAAGGCCGTACAACCCTTCAATGTCAAAGCCCAATGCCTGGGGAGTGACCAAAGGAACAAAGGAGCTGATGCAGCAGAAGGAAGCCACAAGTGAGCAGCAACTGAAAGAGCTCTTTGAAAAACAGAAATTCAAATCTGCGTAGTAACCTCAGTGGAACCCAATTTTGTGGATTCTTCTACGCTTGGGCCACAGTCCTTAGAAATAAAGAAAAGATGGTTAAAATAACAATGCTTGTATTAACACCAGACTACACATAAAATCTGTATGAGCTGAACAAAATAGAATTACAAATAGGACCTGAAAGTTTTAAAAGTATGTTTTAGAAGTTTCCTCAGAAGCAAAATAAGTACAAAGTAAATCTTAAGCAGGTTTGCTAAGCACACACCATGAATAAGGTATTAAGGAAATTGCTGTGGCCAAGGAAAAGTAATGCAGACGTTAATCCCACTTCAGGAAGTTTGCAGGCTAGTAAGGAGGATTAGATGTGAACTGTCAAATGGCTCAGAAACCAGACAGGGACAGATAAAGCGATACAGGGAAGTGACTTCCAAGCTCCTTTGAATGTAACCCTTAGCAAGAAATGCAATTTACATAATGACCCAGTAAAGCACATATGCAACCAATTGAAATAAAACATGTGATCTATTTCAATATTTTGTATTCCATCTTATTTTAGTAATAAAACATGCTGGTTGAGGATCCTTCAAATTGATTTTATGACCTATTAATGAGTTTTGGCTCACAGTTTGAAAAACACTGCTATGGAACACTTCAGCTATGGGGACTTGCCCGATTCTTGAAGTTTATTCTTAGAAGATCAGTAATATGGGACCTGTTAATAAGTATCCAAAGCCCAGAGTCCTGCTCTCGGAGTTCCAGAGCTGTTCTCCATTCACTGGTCCATTTCTACCACTAAGAAACATACCAACCAATAGGGAGGAGAGTGAGAAGGGACTGGTATCCAGACCGTCTCCATTCTATTCAAAACTGAATCCACCTAAATGCCTCCAGTAAGTCAGTCTGAGGAGCAACAAGTGTGTGTTACTTTGGTAGCTTAAAAAAAAAAAAAACAGAAATTCTCCTAACTCTATCCAGATTTGCTAGATTGAGAAATGTATTTTTACTTGATAATACCTACTCTCTCATGAGAGGTCAAGCCTGAAGATGCAAGACCATTAGAGTGAACATAGCTATTCTTCATGCATTAGGAAAGAGTTCACATTGCTTTCTAAACATCTTCGGATTGGTTAGCTTTTTTGAAATTATAATTTCTTCTTGTATTAAAAACATAAGAGCAATGAGACTCTTGGTTGTATTAGATTTTAATTTTCATTCTATAATTTGCTAAGTCCTATATGGAATCTCTATACCTTAGTTTATCCACCAATTAAAAAAATAATACTATCTTCCTTCTTCACAAGTATGCTAGAGTTTTAAAGGAGAAGGCAGTATTTTAAAGGAAATTTCCAGAATTTTCTTACAAAGATAATTAGCAATCCACCCCTCATCCCCCAATGCACAGGAATGGAGCCAGAGCAGCACAACTTTCAGAGGCTGCATATGATGGAGGCGAAATTAGAAGAGAATAAATGACACTTTTTTTTTTTTTACAAAATTGCTATCTATCATTTTTAACCCTCAAATCAGATTCAGTATGAATGCTTCCATTCATAGATAGACACTTTTATTCGATTTACTGTCGTATTACTGTATAAGATGCTTCCCCCTTTGATATGCTTTGCAGAACTCTATTGCCACACAAAACATTGTAAAATCAAATCATTCTTTTTTATTTAAAAAAATTTATTGTCAACATAATTACAGATGACTCTCATTCTCTTCTAAAGGAATTATATTGAAGATGTGCTTGAAAAACTATATATCAACACTGCCTCCTAGTGGCATATTTTATATTTTGAAAATAAATTGAAATTCAGCATAGAGTAGTGGCAAGATGGCAGTGGAGTAGGAGACTTTATCTCGCACAGCCTCCCAGAACCAAGCTGAAAATAAGGAGGGGAACATCCACCCAAAATAAACAACTGACGACTACCTGAAGAGGAGATACTTAACCAAGGAGGGGCAGAAACCACCAGTAGAAAGGGCAGGGATGTGAAAGGGCCCAGCACCATTCTCATGGATGTGGGCCAAGCTGCACAGCTGTGGGAGCTTTCCCCAGTGAGGAGTGAAGCCTGGACCTCAGACTGGGCTCCCAAGCACACAGCACCAGTGTTGGGATCACCCACCTAGACAGCATCCAGTGGTAAAAAGCCATGTTTTTTTGTTTGTTTTGTTTTGTTTTACCATCTAGAGAAAGACAGAACCCGCTGGAGACAGTCATTTCTTCTTCTTTTTTTGCTTTTTTTTGTTCTAAAGGGCAAACTCACAGGTTTTTACATTCTGAGCCACTCACCTTGGGCTCAGGCAAAAGGAGGGCAGCACAGTCTGGAGTTACTGGAGGAGAGTCTGGAGTGGCAGGCTTGGGGGAGAGGTGTGAGGGAATGGCTGCTGGGTTCCCCATGCCAGGATATAACACCTTACCCCAGCAGCCATTTTTCTTGAGAAGAGCAATCTCCTCCCAGGGGAAAACAATTACTCCACCCTGTGGGAAACCACTTGCTCTAGCGCTGAGAAGGCTTCTAGCTCCATCCTCTGGAATCTTACTTGCCACACCCACTATAATTTTGATGTGGTTGTGTGAAGAGGCAAATTATGTCTGCCTATGCTGCCATCTTGACTGGAGGTCCTGCTACACCCACTGGAATCCTGTCTGCCCCACCAGCATCCTTTTTTTTTTTTTTTTTTTAATGTTTAATGTTTATTTCTTTCTTACTTTCCCCCAACCTGCATCTTATCCCTTGCTGAGGAAACAGCAACACAGGTGGAGTCAGGGGTGATAGAGACTGGTTTTAGGGCATAGCCATTCCTTACACTTCCCCTGGAACCGGGATGGCATTTCACCCTCACCAGAGAGGAATACCATCTGGTTTCCCGCAGACCCAGACTCTGGGATCTGGAGGCCCCATCCACTATCCTACTAAGGTCTTTGCCCTGCCAAGTTCATGGAAATAATCTGGAACAAACTCAGACTGTGAACATACTCACCATCTTCTGTTAAGTCTGAAAGGCACTTCTCATAGGAGATCCAGGGGTCCCATCCTTCAGATTCCGCCAGAAGCCTTCTCAGAAACAGATGGGTCAGTGGCTAGACTAAGACTAATGGCAGGACTGAAGGCAGAAGCAGGTGGAGGTGGTTCCAGCCGTGCCTTCAGTTGTTAGTTGACCAATCCCTGGGCACAGTGCTGATAAAAAGCCAGACTTACAGAGCAGCAAGGCCCATCCCAGATGCAGCCAAGCCTGAAGGAGACAGCCACAAACTGTGGATCTCTTATAGCTTTGAATAGGCTACCTAGAGCTAGACTGGGCAGCATTTGACATTGGGTTGCACCAACCCTACACAACATCAGAGTTGTACCCAGAGGGAGAACCCAGAAGGAAAGTGCTACACTATGCTGAGACGAATTCCACTTCATTCTTTTTCTTTTGCATAATATCTCTATATCATTTTTCTTCAATTTTATTCTTATTTTTCTTTACTTTGTACTTGCAAATCTTGTATCTCACTCTTTTGTTACTCCATTTTGCCTTCTTCCTTCCTTTTCTTATTTCTTTAAATTTTCTTTTTTCCCACCTTTGTTTTTGTAGTGATTACTTGTTTCTTTTCCTTACTCTTATTGTTTCTCCTCTTTATCCTCTCACAATCGGTTATCTTTCTTTTGGTCTTATCATATTCTTTTTTTCTTTTTCTTTTTCTTTTATATATGAGTTTTATTGCTTTTTTCCTTTTCTTTTCTTTTTTTAATATATTTTATTGATTATGCTATTACAGTTGTCCCATTTCTCCCCCATCATTCCCCTCCACCCTGCACACCCTCTCACCTACATTCCTCCCCCTTTAGTTCATGTCCATGTGTCATAAGTTCTTTAGCTTCTACTTTTCCCACACTATTCTTGCCCTCCCCCTGTCTATTTTCTACCCACCGTCTATGCTACTTGTTCTCTGTACCTTTTCCCCACTCTCTCCTCCTCCTACGCCCCTGTTGCTAACCCTCCATATGATCTCCATTTCTGTGGTTCTGTTCCTGTTCTAGCTGTTTGCTTAGTTTGCTTTTGTTTTAGGTGTGTTCTTAATGGTTGTGAGTTTGCTATCTTTTCACTGTCATATTTTTGATCTTCTTTTTCTTAGATAAGTCCCTTTAACATTTCATATAATAAGGGCTTGGTGATGATGAACTCCTTGAACTTGACCTTATCTGAGAAGTGCTTTATCTGCCCTTCCATTCTAAATGACAGCTTTGCTGGATAGAGCAATTTTGGATGTAGGTCCCTGCTTTTCAAGATTTCAAATATTTCTTTCCAGCCCCTTGTTGCCTGTAAGGTCTCTTTTGAGAAATCAGCTGACAGTCTGATGGGAACTCCTTTGTAGGTGACTATGTCCTTATCCCTTGCTGCTTCTAGAATTCTCTCCTTCATTTGAATCTTGGCTAATGTAATTATGATGTGCCTTGGTGTGTTCCTCCTTGGGTCCAACTTCTTTGGGACTCTGAGCTTCCTGGACTTCCTGGTAGTCCAGGAAGATTTCCTTTGCCAGATTGGGGAAGTTCTCCTTTATTATTTGTTCAAATAAGTTTTCCACTTGTTGCTCTCTTCTTCCCCTTCTGGGACCCCTATAATTCAGATGTTGGGATGTTTAACGATGTCCCGGAAGTTCCTAAGCCTCTCCTCATTTTTTTGAATTCTTGTTTCTTCCTCGTTTTCTGTTTGGTTGTTAGTTTCTTCCTTCTGGTCCACTCCATTGATTTGAGAGCCAGTTTTCCTCCCATCTTTATTGGTTCCCCATGCGTCTTCCTTCATTTCACGTATTGTAGCCTGCATTTTTTCATCTAGTTTGTGAGCAAAATCAACCAATTCTGTGAGCATCTTGATGACCAGTGCTTTGAACTGCGCATCTGATAGGTTGGCTATCTCTTCACGGCTTAGAGGAATTGGCTCTGGGGCTTTGATTTGTTCTCTGGTTTGAGCCATTTTTGATGGTTTTTTTTGTTTGTTTTGTTTTGGTTTTAGTCTGGTCGCGGCTATTACGTAGTGGGGGTGGAGCCTTAAATGTTCCTCAGGATGGGGCAGCCCAGTCGCTGGGTTGTGACGCTGCTTGTGGGGGCGGGGTCCGAGAGGGAAGAATGGTGCCTGCTCCACTCTCTCCAGGATTCAGTCCCTTCCACCACTTCCCCTTTGCCTGGATCGTCTGTGTGTGCAAATGTGGGACCACCTGGTTAGCCAGCCGCCTTGTGCGGCCTCACTGGGTCTGCACAGTTGCCCCCCTGTGCCCGGGGACCACCAGCTGCTGCCTGTGCACCTGGGAACTGCCAGCCACTGCTGCTTGCCTTCCTGGGTCCGCACCTCCACTTTTTCCTGCCACGACTCCGCCCCTCTTACCGGTCTGGATGAATGGTTGTTGGACTTCCATACAGTTCAGTTTTCCATAAGTTCTGGTTGTTTTCTTGTTTCTAAATATTTGTTGTCCTTAATTTTGGTTGTGAGAGGAGGCACAGTGCGTCC
This sequence comes from Glossophaga mutica, assembly GCA_039655065.1. Taxonomy (NCBI): domain Eukaryota; kingdom Metazoa; phylum Chordata; class Mammalia; order Chiroptera; family Phyllostomidae; genus Glossophaga; species Glossophaga mutica. The sequence continues at coordinate 49,799,776 of CM077305.1, forward strand.
ACCTACACCTCCATCTTGGCCGGAAGTCCTCTTTTTTTCTTATAATATTCTATTTCTCTTTCCACTTTTATTATTCTTGCTCTTTTATCATTGATTTTGCTGTTTTTGTTGGGGGTGTTTTTTCTTGTGTGGGTTTTGTTTTCTATGTTGTTTTGCTTTGTCATATCAGCACTGGTACAACACCATACAAGACATGGTGGGCCACTTTCAGTCAAGAGGGAGGGGTAGGTAGATACACTTTGCCTCCTCGCACAACCAAAAGAAGGACAACAACAAATTTAAAAACAAAAAACAACCAGAACTGACCAAAAATATCAAACTGTATGGAAGTCCGACAGCCACAAAGTTAAAGAAGAAATATTCATCCAGGCTGGTAGGAGGGGCAGAGATAGGCAGCCGGGGAGAGGAGGATGTATAGCAAGGCAGTGGCTGGTGGTTTCACATTTGCGTGCAAATAAACCAAGAGAAACAACTGGGGAGCAGACAGACCGTGCAACCCAGGGTTCCAGGGTGAGGAAATAAAGCCTCAAAACCTCTAGCTGTAAAAATCTGTGGGGGTTGTGGCAGCAGGAGAAACTCTCAGCCTCACAGGAGAGTTCATTGGAGAGACCCACGGGGTCCTAGAATGTACACAAAACCACCCACCCGGGAATCAGCACCAGAAGGGCCCAGTTTGCTTGTGGGCAATAGCTGAAGTGACTGAAAGCCAGCAAAGAGCTGAGCAAGTGGGATTGTTCCCTCTTGGACACCTCCCCCACTGACAGTGTCACAATATAGCAACTTGGGTTGCCCTACCCTGGTGAATACCTGAGGTTCACAGCACGTCTTACTATGTAACAGGTGTGCTGAGAAAAAAAAAAAGGCCCAAATGAAAGAACAGATCAAAGCTCCAGAAAAAAATACAACTAAGCAACAAAGAGACAGCCAACTTATCAGATACAAAAATCAAAACACTGGTAATCAGGGTGCTCACAGAAATGGTTGAGTATGGTCACAAAATAGAGGGAAAAAATGAAGGCTATGAAAAGTGAAATAAAGGAAAATGTACAGTGAACCAACAGTGACAAGAAAGAAAGCTGGACTCAAATCAATGGTTTGGAGCAGAAGGAAGAAAGAAACATTCAACCGGAACAGAATGAAGAAACAAGAATTCAAAAAAAAAAAAAAAAAATATGAGGAGAGGCTTAGGAACCTCCGGGACAACCTTAACTGTTCCAACATCCAGATCATAGGGGTGCCAGAAAGAGAAGAGGAACAGCAAGAAATTGAAAACTTATTTGAAAACATAATGAGGGAGAACTTCTCCAATCTAGCAAAGGAAATAGACTTTCAGGAAGTCCAGGAAGCTCAGGGAGTCCCAAAGAAGCTGGACCCAAAGAAGCACATACCAAGGCACATCAGAATTATATTACACAAGATGAAAGATAAGGAGAGAATCTTAACAGCAGCAAGAGAAAAGGAGACAGTTACCTACAAAGGAGTTCCCATAAAACTATCAGCTGAGTTCTCCAAAGACACCTTGCAGGCAAGAAGGGGCTGGAAAGTATTCAAAGTCATGAAAGGCAAGGACCTACATCCAAGATGGCTCTATCCAGCAAAGCTATCATTTAGAATGAAAGGCCAGATAAAGTGTTTCCCAGATAAAGTCAAGTTCAAGGAGTTCATCATCACTGAGCCCTTATTATATGAAATGTTAAAGGGACTTACCTAAGAAAAAGAAGATGATAAAAAATATGAACAGTAAAATCACAACAAACTCACAATTACTAAAAACTTAACCTAAAAGAAAAACAAAAACAAACTAAGCGAACAAGTAGAATAGGAACAGAATCACAGAAATGGAGATCACATGGAGGGTTATCAGCAGGGAGGGGGGATGGGGGAAAAAGTACAGGGAATAAGGATCATTATTGGAAGGTACAAAATAGACTGGGGGAGGTTAAGAATAGTATAGAAAATGGAGAAGCCAAAGAACTTATATGTGCAACCCAAGGACAGGAACTAAGGTCAGGGGGAGGGATGTGAGTGGGAGGGGGTATGCAGGGCAGAGGGGAATAAAGGGGAGGAAAAAACAGGACAACTATAACAGCAAAATCAATAAAATATATTCAAAAAATAAGCTAATAAACAAAAGAGGATCAGAAGCACAGAAACAAGGAACAGACTGATAGCTGTAAAAGGGGAGAGGGGAGATTGGGACTAATTGAAAGAAAGCCAAGGTATTAGACAAAGAGCATGTATGAATGACCCATGGGCATGAACAACAGTGTAGGGGCTGACTGTGGAAAGTGGGTGGCTGGGGGCAGGGGAGCAAGGAGGGAAACTTGGTACAATTGTAATAGCATAAACAATAAAAAAATTGAATAAAATCAGCCCATCCACCAAGTGAATTCATTTTACTTCCAGAAATCTTATTCATTAAAAGGGAGGAGTTGTTTAATACCTAAGAGTTTCTTTTTGTTAAATAGACATATCTCACTGGTACATAAATATTTATGGAATCAGAGTCAGAGGGACCTGCTTAGAGATCAAGAGTCCAAACTCGCTATTTTAAGGATAAGATTACTAAGTAAGGTAGGGTGCCAAGTCAGGAAAGACTTCTTACTGGTCCAAGGTTGCTTTAGCTTGGATTTTAGGTAGAAGAGTGGGAGTGAAACAGATGAATCAAAAAACTGATTTTACCCTCTGCCCATGAAATAAAGATCCTTGCATTACTCTGAGTCAGTGTAAACTCACTGAATAAACCATTTGCAATTTACGGCCTGACACTTCTTTACATTACAGCAAAGCACCTTCTGGTAAGGGAATCGTGCCAATGCAGACCCATAATAAAACAAATCTAAACAGAACGGGATCAAAAGCTTCAGTTCCTAACTTTTCCAGAGGGGGGCAGCAAGTCACCAGCAGGGAATACCTGAGCAGCTCTATTTTGCTTCAAACCTGAGTTACTTCCTCAGAATGAACTGCAACACTAAATAGCAGAATTATCTGGAACCCTTTTTTTTTTTTGTTCTGGCCAGTTTTCTCCTAAGATATGTAGATCTTTGAATCATGTTCGTGACAATTCACCCATCAAGGAAAACTGTATATCTCCAACCATATCCCCAAGGTCCCCAGTTCTCTTCATTTTCCCAGCTTTGAGCACATTGGTTGGCTGTATTATACAGACTTTTCCCAAACAGCTTCTCTGTTAGACAGTAACATATCTTTGGCCAGTGTGGAACTTTCCATGTGTTGCCTGCCAGGTAGACAACATTGGTTCCTACAGATTAAAGGAAGAAGTTAATTTGAAGAGAGAAAAATGGAGGAGCACTATACTTCTTCAGGAGGGTAGTATGTCTGATAATGAGTGTGTTAAATAAAGAACATGGGTCAGAGATAACAAGACCCAGTCTTTCTGAACATCTCCAGGAACAAATGAATGTTTAGTATTTGAACAGCAAATTACTGAAAGGCAGCCAAATACAAAGACTTCTCACAGATGGTGGTAGGAAGGGCAAGGTCATTTGGTGAAAACTGGTGGGAGTGTGATGAGGAAAAGGAAGAGCTAGAAAATGCTTCCAGTTCTCAAGCAGCTGGAGGCATTCTGTTAGCCTTGGATAGATGAAACATTAAGGGATAAAAAGTGAGAGAGAGAGAAAGAGAGATACCATCGCTTGCGCTGCTGTAAGCTACAGAAATAATGCCAAACAACTCAAGGATTGCAAAACCAAAATGGGTTAATTTAAATGCTACTAAGTCAAACACACAATAATTTTAACTCATGGTTTAACTGACATATTTGGTAAAGTTCCCTACGTAAATTTCTACATAAAGTGAGTTTTCAAGAGGAACATTTAGCTTAATAAAATGTTTTTAGCACAAATAAAAAAATATATTTCCCCAAATGCCTAAATTTTTTTCTGCAGTCATCGCTTATCCGCAAATTGTTAATGTACCATTTGTAAATTATTCTTGTTTGTTCCTTCAAGCAGGTCCAGTGAGACCTCTGCTTGGCCCCATTATGTGGTTATTTGTTCCAATTTCCTACATGACCTTGAAAGGAAAAAGCTGAATATCTTTGAAAATATTTCAAATTTTTCCCCAATTCAGTCTGGCCATTCTTCCAATTATTTTGACTTAATGAGATCTTACTGTTCTTTGGAAAGGTTAATGTCTTACCATATGATTTGGCTTAGTGGAATTCAGCCATTTCCCCAAAACACTAGTGCAATGTAGTAGAAATGGCAATGAATAAATGTTTTATTTTTTGCAATGAATAAGTTTAGAATCAGAATTTGAGGTGCAAGTTCTAGCTTTGCCCCTCCCTTACTGTGCAACATTGGATAAATCACTTCACTTCTCTGACCTTCAGTTTTCTCATTTGTGAGAATATAAATCTCTAATGCCTTGCTTAAAAATCTCTAGTTTATGTTTCTAATTTGAAGGAGTAATAAACAATAGCCTCATCATTGTCAACAAATATTTACTGAGTGCCACTTGGTGGTATGTTTCCAGCAGACTGAATTGTTAATTAATTATTCCCCTAGTAAAACAGACCTCGGACTAAAACAAATAACACTGTTCAGAGGACAGGGAAAATGTTATTAGCCTACACTTGTCCTGGCACTGGGAAATGAAAACGTCCTTCTCCCCACAGGTGCTGCTTCCTAGGGAGATTTGGGTCTGTGGTTTTTCATATTATGAACTGTTTCTATTTTCAGGACTCAGAGTTCTTCGTAGGTTTGCACAAGCTTTGGAAGTTGTAGAAATCATCAAGTAGGTAATTCTTGTTTGGAGTTCTTCATCTACCTAGGAAGGGAAAAAACTGCATTCTCACATTTGTTAATAAGGTGGCGGAGTTTGGAAGCTAGAAATCTCAGAAACTTTTCCTTCCGTAAAGCCATTCTCAGAAGCTTGGTGACTCCCAGATTCATATCTCTGGCCTAGATCATTCCCAAATATGTGCACTTGATATCAGTCTGCCCTTTAGACCCAAGCCAGTCCATGCCCTGGGCCCTGAACCCCTTCCCACGGCTATCCAGGCAGAGTGCCCCAAATCTGGACCTGGTCCTGTGTGGGTTCTGGTCAGCAGCTTCCTGCCTCAAAATGTTTAAGACCCTCTCTAGTGGCTAGGGTTGGTTAGGGCCAGTTGTGCCACCTGGGAGGGGAGCCTTGAGCCTGGACAGATCAGCATGGGACCTGGTCCTGGTTTTTTCCCATCTGGGTGCTCAGTGACCCTGTACATGCCCTTCACATGCCCCCCACTTCCACCTCACTTCTGGATTTGACCAAGTGATGCAAAAAGCCCTGGAACTCTTGTCAGCCTCAATTCCAGGAGGGCCTCCTGGTGACAGGAAGCCCCCCACCACCGGCAGATGCAGTGTTTTCGTCCCAGAATCAGGTGAGATTGGGTTGCCCAGTAGAGTGCTGACACTCTGATTTTGAATGAGTCATGTCAGACACAGAATATTCTCAGAGCTCTTGACCACTGAAGGCCCACTGCCAGCTCTTCCCTTGAGCAGCCAAAGGGGGCCCTGCATTGGCTCTCACCTGTGGGGGCTCCAAACTCAATGCTGCCCACGGACCATAGACTCAAGGACAGCAGGGGTGGTAATAGGTGTTCTTTACCCTGTGTACCCCTCCCCAGACACCACCACTCCCTACCACCCCACTACCACGACCACCATATGGTAGTCACCCCACCCCTGCACAGGCTCTGTCACACGTCGGCCTCCTCTAGGGGTGGCTGTGCCTGATCCTCGGAGGGTTTTCTAGACATTGCTCCACAATATCAACAGGCTATTCCTATCACTGTCCTCGGATCTCTCATGAATACGGTGCTGTCCTGGTCTCCCAGGTTGGTATTATATCATGCTGGAAGAGGGATGGGCATTCCTTGGGTGAACAGAATGTCTCCTTCCACTGCTGCCTCCTGGTGGAGATATGTGGAAAGCAGCAACACAGTCCATGCGGAAAGAGATCGCACTCCAGGAAAGGGCTGTTTATGACCTACCAACATGGTTGGGAGATGCCCTCCTCTGCATTTCCACCATAAAACTCCCAATAGCAAATTTGTCAGAAACTTGTCATAAAAAATCTTCAGTCACATGTTCCCACATGTTCTGGGTGAGATGTGCACTACGGTTGTCATTCAAAAAGTACAGTAGTCACCTCTGAGAGCTGTGGGGACCACTATTCATGGGCCGCACCATGAATGATGTAGTGTCACGGGCACTGACATCACCAGCATTAAATGGCTGCTATTGGGGAGCTCCAGAAACAAAATCTATATTGTTTCAATACAGTTTCCAAAGAACCCTGGCATTGAGAGTAATAATAGCAGCTCTCTCGTTCTCTCAGTGGAAGACACAAAAGTTGCACGTTTGATAATAAAGAACAAGAAGAGCTGGTGATGGTCACATGCACCCACTGGACAAGGAACAAATACAGAAGTACCTCTTCCTAGCCTCATTTGGACCCATGAATTTTTAAATACATTTGAATCAAATACATTTCATAAATCTAATTGTTTACATTAGGTGTTCCACAGAAGCCTTTCACACCTAGCAGCAGCCCAGCTTGACTCTGAAGGCAAGGTTCTGATTTTCCCTTGTCTGTCTCAACTCGTGCCTCCCATGGGATCTCCTATTTTACAGGACGGCAGCTGCCATCTTCCAGGTGCTCAAATCAAAATCTTGAAGTCAATCTTGACTCTTCTCTTTCTCTCATACTCACTTTCAATCCTTCAATAAAGCCTGTAAGGTCTACCGTCAAAATACATCCAAAAAAATCTAACCTCTTTTCACTTCTTTTCTACCATTATCTCCCTGTACCAACCCAGCATCATCTCTCTCCTAGATTATAGCACAATAAGTGTCTCTACCAGTCTCCATGCTCCCTCCCTATCCTTCCTCAGATCTATTCTCCATAAAGTATCCTGGGTAGAGTTTTTTAAAACTAAATAGAGCACGAATTATGCTGCCGAGATGCCCCTTCAAGGAAGGACAGACCACTCAGCTGTGGGCTATAAGATCACAGTGTCCAGCTCCTTCATCGTCACAGCTGCACAGAACCTCTTTGTTCAAGGTCACACATCTCCTAGTCCAGCCTTCACCTGGTGCCTGAGCAAAGCAAGGATATAAAACCCTGGCATTTTGATCCAACAAAGGACAACTTGACAGGCAGTATTCTCTTCAGAGCTCACCACTGGGTTGGCCAAGGTATTTTTGCATCTTCATTGCAATTCAACTTCAACCTCTGTCCAGTACTATCCCCTGCTCCTCTCCTCTCACAGGTGTCAGGCCTGCATTGTGGTCTGAGGTGCTGCCTGACTGCTCCTGGTCCCTCTCCCCTTTAACTTCCACAGGTACTTCCCACACCATCGCATCTTGTGCTTCTGTGTCTTTCCTGACATCTGATTCCCAGAAAACCAAAAATGATTCATTTTCCCTTACCACCCCATGTAAAATAGCAATGCTCTCTTCCTTGACACTCTATCCCCATTATTCTGATTATTTTTCTCCACTGAGTCACCACTTGTCATACATATCCTAAAATATTTGTTTTTTCATCATCTCCCCACAAACTAGAATATAAGCTCCTCAAGGTGAGGGACTTGACTTTTTTTACTTCCATATCCAAGTGCCTAGAATGATGCCTTGGATGCAGTAAGAACACAGCAAATATTTAATGAATGAGGAAATGATTGCATATTTGGAGACCTCGGCTAGAAAGAAGGAAACTTGAAGAGCTTAAAAAAATTCATCATCTTCTTCCCTTCTACATGTAAGGAAAATTTTAGAAGCCAAAATTTGGGGAGATTTGCTTGTTACTTTCAAATTTGAGTCTAAAACCCAGATTCCCAGATTCCCATCTTCTTTTTTCTATATGGATGCATTTATGCCTCAAATATTTATTGAGCATCTTCTATGTGCCAGACATGAAGCTAAGGGCTGGAAGATAAAAATGACAATGCCCTGCCTTTGGTCAGCCCCTGGACCATGAGGAAGATGGACAAGTCCTAAGGAATTAAGTGCTACAACAGATGTTGCAGACAGTGCTGTGAAGACACAGAGACAAGCCATGTTAAGAGGGGCAAAGGTGCTCTCAGGACCACCTGAGAAATATCTCCATCTTGGCCACCTCTTTCTGTTCTTCAAACAGCCCCTGAGCTCATTCCCACCTCAGGGTCTTTGCACTGGCTATCACTTCTGCCTGGAGTATGGTACCCCATAGATTTTCACATGGTGGTACCTTCTTGACATTCATGTATGTCTCAGATCAAATGCCACCCTTTCAGGGATGCCGTCCTGATACCTAAAGTGCCCCACCCACACAACCTTCCCATTCCCTACACCTTCGCCAGACACTCAGTCAAACAGCTTTGCTTTTGTGTTTCATAGCCCTTCACATGGCCTGTTTACTTATTTATGTATTGTTTCCTGCCTGTCTCCTCCATCAGGTGCTATAAGTCTTCTACGGACAAGGACCTTGCTTGTTTTCCTCTCTGCTCTAACTCCAGTGCCTACAAGGGGGCTGACACACTTAAAGGGCACAATAAGCATGCATTGAATGATTATGAGAAAAAGTGTATAAAAAGATGATGCTTCCATAGAGACACAAAAGACAACTAGTAAGTCAGGGTGGGAGAGAGAGGGGACCATGCCACACCAGGAAAGCACTTCTGCAAAGAAATGGGTTGTGCTGCCCTTTTTTTAATCTCCCCAGGGATCCTAGCATCAGAAGGCTTCAGGTCTGAGTGATGGTATATGGGGATATGGACATTCATTACACCATTCTCTTTACTTTTGTATTTTGAAAGTCTTCACAATAGAAAAAGTAAGGAAACAAGTCTTGAGGCCAAGTAGGTAATATAAATGTATGAAGCATCATGGATGGACCTGAGGGTATTATGTTAAGTGAAATAAGTCAGTCAGAGGAAGACAAATGCCATATGATTTCACTTACATGTGCAATCTAAAGAGCAAAAGAAATGAACAAATGAAATAGAAACAGACTCATAGACAAAGAGAACAAACTGATCATTTCCAGAGGGAAGGGGGAAGTGAGAGATGGGTGATAAAGGTGAAAAGATTATGGAGTACAAATTTATTGGGGGAAAATGGGGACAACTGTAACTGAACAATAAAAAAAATTGTTTATGAAAAAAAAGAGGTACCATTGGTAGTTCCAAAACAGTCACAGGATGTAAAGTGCAGCATAGGGAACACAGTCGATGATATTGTAATAACTAGGTAGGGTGCTAGGTGGGTAGTAGACTTATGGGGGGATCACTTTGTAACTATACAAATGTCTAACAACTATGCTCTACACCTGAAAATAATATCAAATAATAGTGAAGGTCAACTGTAATTGAAATTTTTTTAAGTAAATAAAAATTTTCAAAATGTATAAAGCATCTTTGTTTTTAGCCCAAAGGTGGGACCTGGGGTAAACTGGAGAAAACATCTCTGCATAAAAACATTTTTTGTACAAAAACACTCAGATTGAACTCTTCCCCTCATACTCTGTGCCATCTAAACAAACTCAGCCTGGGTTTATCCAATTTGTGACTCTCGCTCAGCATAGGCTAAGCCATGAACTTCTCTGCTGTTGTTGTTTTATTATTGTTCAAGTACAGTTGTCTCCATTCCTCCCCACTCCTCCCCACCTCACCCACCCACACCTCCCACCCTCAATCCTACCCCCCTTTGGCTTTGTCTATGTGTCCTTTATACATGTTCGTTGATGACCCTTCCCCTTCTTTCCCCCCGTTATGCCTCTCTCCCCTCCCCTCTGGTCACTGTCAGTTTGTTCTTTATTTCAATGTCTCCTGTTATATTTTGCTTGCTTGTTTGTTTTGTTGATTAGGTTCCACTTGTAAATGAGATCATATGGTACTTGTCTTTCACCACCTGGCTTATCTCACTTAGCATAATGCTCTCCAGTTCCATCCATGCTGTCACAAAAGGTAGGAGTTCCTTCTTTCTTTCTGCTGTGTAGTATTCCATTGTGTAAATGTACCATAGTTTTTTGATCCACTAATTTACTAATGGGCACTTAGGTTGCTTCCAACACTTGGCTATTGTAAATTGTACTGCTGAGAACATTGGGGTGCATAGGTTCTTTTAAGCCATGGGTCCTAAACAATCTATTCATTCAATTGTGGAAAATATTACTCAACCATCTGGAGACCAAAGTTCAGTAATACTGAAGTATCAAGCTCTTTTCCAAGACCTCGCTCTTACTTCAGCTCTTTCCTGTGGCAGACTGCTCGCTTCCCTGCTGTGAGATAATAGAAAATATGTAGTGATTGTTGCCCCTGGTGCCTGGCACAGAACTCCCAAAACCCTTGTAAATTCCTAAGTGACAAGAGCACCAGAAGCATCCCTTGTTCTATTGAGGCTACTCTGGGTGGGCTCCTGGGTGGCCGTTGGATGGGGGCTTGTCACTAGAAAGACCAAGGAATGATTAGAAGCTTGGAATTTTCATCCCCATTTGTCATCCTCCAGAGAGGAGCGGCAAGAAATAGAATTAGTAAATGATCCTGCCTACCTAAGGAAGCCTACATTAAATCCCAACGTTACAGGGTTCAGAGAACTTCTGAGTTGCTGTGAACACATCCACACTGGGAGGGTGACACGCCTCAACTCCATGGACACAGGAGCTCCTGTACCAGGGACCCTCACAGACCATACCCTTCTTCATCTGGCCATTCATCAGTATCCTTTGTCATATACTTTACTAAACTGGTAAATGTAAGTAGGTGTTTCCCTGATTTCTGTGAGCTGCTCTGGAAAATCAACTGACCCCGAGTAGGGAGTCAGGAGAACTTCTGACTTATAGCTGATCAGTGGGTCAGAAGTACAGGTGACTGATTGAATTGGCGTCTGAAAGTGGGGAGGGGCACTATTGTAGGACTGAATGCTTGACCTGTGGGATCTGACACCATCTCCCATATGAATAGTAAAACAGACACACAGGAAAGACTTACAGGTGGGAAACTGAGTTTTCTTATATGCCTACCTTCTCCCAAAGTCCCTGCAGCGGGAGAGAGTTGTCACAGCTCCTCTAAACTCCCCGCTGCAACTTCTGACCAACACTCTCCCACCTCCACCCCCATGAAAAGCCTCTCCTCCTTTGAGGCTCATGTCATTCAACCATCTACTCTCTTCCTGTTATTGTTCTTTTAATCTTCTCTCCCATGTCCCTCCACCACAGTCAGCAGGGCTTGAACACCTCCTTACAGTCTCCCACGTGTGCTCGCTCTCTCTCTCTCTCTCTTTCTCTCTCTCTCTCTCTCTCTCTGCAACCTCAGCCTCCAGTGAGTATCCTAGAAAGTTACAACCATCCATAAATGTAACCCAGCCTAAAGCCTCATCTTAGGAGCTATTTTGCCTCCTTTCCCAGTTCAATTCAGTGGGCCCACTCTAAGCCACACCTGAATCCCATTATTACCTTCAATCCTGACATCCCACTCTTGGAGCAGCCTCCCTTCTGAATCCATTCAATTCTACTACATCCGGGATCTCCAATACCTTGACTTTTCATTCCCTTTTCAATCTATCAGTGCCTGTTCAACTTCTTTTCTTTTCCTTACATACAGCTATGCTTCGCAACCTTAGCTAAATATTAGAATCACCTGAAGAGCTTTTGAGGCTCCAGATGACTAAGCCATGTTTATCAATGACATCAGATTTTCTGGGGGAGGGGCTGAAGCAACAATACTTTGACAGGCTCCCCTGATTCCAACAAGCAGCCAAGGTGGAGGACCACTCAATGCTCTTTGACCTGGGCCTCACCATTCATCACTTTAACCACTTTCCCACTACCACCTTCACTTGCTCATTCTCTTCTCTGCCACATGGTCCCTGAAAAGTCCAGCCTTGGAGCAACCCCACTGCACAGTTTCCCTATTCCTACCCAGAAGCTGCTGAGCCCTGCTGGAAGAAAAAAATCACAGAACTGTCAGCTTTCTCTGGAGGCCAAGTCTCACATAAGGCATTAGTATGGTAGGATTTGAAGAATAACAGAAAGACTTACGCCTTCAGGATTCACATTGACTTCTTTAAGCAATAATCTTACCAAATGCATATGACTGGGAAGAGTTATAAAATATGGGAATTAAGTATTAATTTATTTAATGGCATAATAGCTGAAACCCTGATTGCAAGAAACCTCCTTGAGCAAGATGTACAGCAGCAGGGTGGTGGGAGTTCTGATTGAGAGCTAGCCCTGCCCCTCACATTACAATAATGCAGGGGTCACAGCAGGGTTAGTGCTATATTGAGAAAAGTTATTAAATTCTCAGAGTTGAAATAAAGAGGGACCATTTGCTAACTGGGGACACCTATATTCCCAAGGACTGGAGAGACTAGATTGGTTTGCCAAGTTGTGTCATGAAAATGTCTAATAGGGCTTCTTTTTGGCAAGGCGGGGGTCGGGGGGTGGGTCAGCCAGAGAGATAAGATTCAAGAAACTCTGGTCTTTAGATTGGCCTCCTCTCCAAAGTTGAAGGAGGGGAACTCAACCGAACCACTCCAACTTGGTGGGTGTCTGGGAGAAAGAAGCCTCACATCTCAGTCCCTGGTTGCATGACTGGCAAGCCCTGGTCTTGTCAATCTTCCTCAAGCTCAAGCGGGGGAATAAATATTGAGGCCAAATGGTGTGATCAGAAAAGAGAAGCCAATGAATGCCCCCCTGAAATTCCCAGTTCTTCACAGGGAAAGAGCATGAGCCTGCTCATCACCTCCTAGACCCCAGAGCAGGGACCACAGATGGTGTATACGTTTGAATGCTTCAGGCTTGTCAAGGACCATAGCAGCATGAAGCAAATAGGAATGTGGTGGAAGGCTTCAGGCCTAGAGTCACCAGATCCCTCAAAGGCCTTCCCTTGGTGTTGTGTAGGCTCTAATCCCTTAAGAACCTCCACCCCTATCTTTCAGCGACAATGAGCTCTATTAGAAGTGAAGACTACAACTTTACTTCAGGAGATCTCTTTTCCCTTCTACTCCTTCCTCTACCTGGGCTACAGAGGTACATTGTGGAAGAAGGTGGGCTTTTATGAGATAAAATTACATGCTCCTCCATCACTCCCATGCACAAAAAAACACAAAATCACAAAATCACACACAAGTCACTGGGGCCATGAGCCTCATGTACTGACAGGAGTTTGGGAGAGCTTTGGATCGAACTTGAACTTCAAGTTTTAAAATGAATCAGGATGTGCAGAGAATGAATCTGATTAGCAATTTGGATTAGGTGTTTTCTTCTGGGCCAATGAACCATGGCTGGGGGTGAGTCATCTAATATTGTGTAATAATGGCTACCAGGTAGCCACCCTGTAAATGAGGGAGTCAGCCAGATTTAAAAGACAGGCAGAAATATAATGAATGTGTCAGAAACCCTAAAGACTGTCCCCCATGGATTGTTTTCTTCCTGACTAGAAATTGGGAGATGTGAAAATGCTGAAGGAAAGAATGAAGATGCAACAGAGAAAGAGAATCTGAAAGACACACCCTACATATTAAATATAGACAGTCCTATAGCCAACTTCTTCCTTCTTGGTTAGTTTTGTTCCTGTAACTTTCACATTTTTCACTGCAGGCTTCATGGTTCATTATTTACTTTATATGGCTCCACAGAAATTATCTTTGACTAATATATTATAAGGAGAACACATTATTGTATTATAAACTAGAAGAGAAAAAGCCATAGGGACAATAAAATATCTGGAGGAAGATTGAGAAGGTTAGAAAAACTAAACACGTAAAACAAACAAACAAAAAGTACAAATATCTTAAGGATATAAGACAAGAAATGAGGATCTTATCTGACACAACTTATGCCTGGAAAATTAGGGTGATACATAGCACCATCATAAAACATATGTATTATTAGAGAAAAGTGTCTCCAGGTGACTGCCTGGAGGTATTCACCTGTCTGAAACATATGACTGTGAAGGTGAATCACAGCTGTGTAAATTAACCAGTGGGAGTCTTGTAGGAGAAAATATGTTTCAGAGAGGAGGACTGTAGCCTTGGATTTGTGGGCAGGAGTAGGAATGCAGAGAATGGAAAACAGAGCTAGGAAAGAGAACAAAACAAATTCCTAATTATTCTCATTATTCTCTTCTACCATTTATACAACTCAGCAGCTGGGCTGAAGTGTTCAAACAGGACAAGAGATGAGAAGTACCAACATCGTCTAAAGTACTAACACTTTCTTTTTGCATGTGAAATGAAGTATAATTAGAAATAGTGACATTTACTTTAAAGAAAAATTTAAAATTTATTTTCTCAAGAGCACTCAGGACTAGATTAATGGAACCAGGCAGAGTAATTAATTAAGAGGTCTGTCTCCAGTTTCTAGGCTTTATTTATGTTTCCGAATTATAATAACCCAGTGCCCTACTTAATGATTAAGACCAAGGAATAGGGTACAGGTCAATGTAAAGAGTATACTAGAAGCTAAAGCGATACATGTTCATAGACTGTGGGACTCTTTCTCCCCACACTCCCACCATCGTTGCGTTGTCTCTGGAGGGAGTTAGCAGCAGTGAGAGCAGAGGCAGGGCGAGTGGAGTAAACAGAAAGGAACCCCAAGAAAAGCCTTGAAGGGCCAGGTATTTGGATGATTCATCTCAGAAAAGGAAGAATTGCCCCCTTAGACCACCATACCAGCCCAAATTTGCCAAAAAGTATGCTCTGACAATACAATTACACATCACTCAATGACTCAGATATATTCCGAGAAATGTGTCATTAGGTGATCTTGTCATTGTGCAAACATCGTAGATGGCACTCACATAAACCTAGATGGCATAGACTACTACATGCCTAGGCTATCTCATGCAGCCTGTTGCTCCTAGGCTACAAGCCTGTACAGCATGTTACTGTACAAAACAACGCAAGACTAAATCAAACACAAGGGAAGGTGATGCAATCAAGAGACGCAGTAAACAGATGTTTGAGGCTGTTGCCAGCATAACATAACATACTGTTTTATAGCAGTATGTTATGTTATGAGAAAAACTACACTTTAAAATAATAATTAAAAGTATAATACAGTAAAGGAGAAAAACTACACTTTAAAATAATAATTAAAAGTATAATACAGTAAATACATAAATGAGTACAATAGTTGTTTATTATCATTATCGAGTAGTATGTCCTGCAGATAATTATATGTGCTATGCTTTTATATGATTGGCAGCACAGGTTTGTTTATACCAGCATCACCACAATCACATGAGTAATATGTTGCTCTATGACCTTACAACAGCTATGACATCACTAGGGATAGGAATTTTTCAGATCCATTATAACCTTAAGGGACCACTGACATATACGCATTCTATCATTAAAAGAAATGTCATTATGTGGCGCATGACTATACTCTATCCTCTTGGTCCTTTAAACTCTCATTTCAACAAGACACTGCATTGGCTTCTCATTTCCCCCTTGGGAATTCTCAAAGATGTGAAATGTTTTTCCCACTACATTTATATATTTTGAGAAAAATTTTGGAATTTCTGGAGCTGTTTTGCATAATTTAAAAAGAGCCTACTCTGCTAAAAATGTTGATAGGAAATGTTTGAATACACAGAAAGCTTTTTGTGATCTACGGCATCACAGATTAGTAAGAGGGAGAAACATTTTTAATGGTATTTAGAATTAAAATTAACTAAATACTGTAAATAAAACCATACTTTTGAGAATAACTGCCCATAATGTAATTATTTTGTTTACAGATGGAGTGGCACATTAAAGTATTTGTTATTTGTTGACTCAGTAGCATTTACTGAGCATCTACCCCATGTGCAAACACCATACCAGATGCTGGGGTGGAGGGAGGAATAAAAATAGTGATCATAATTACCATTTCCTGAGTGTTTGCTATATAACTATCTACTCAATCCCCACAATAACACTAGGAGCTCCATATTACTATTCTTATTTACATTTGCCAGAAGAGTAAAATGAGGTTTATGTAAACCCACCTAAACTGAAAGGATGGAGCAAGAGTTAAGCCAGAGGTGGCCCAAGCGTCTGCTGCTCTTACTCACCATGTGCACGCTTTCCTGCAGTAAGCTGATTATTTAGAATTAATTTCAAAATCTCGAGCCGTCAGTATCTTCTTGGCACATGGTAGACTCTTAACAAATATTTGCTAAATGACTTGAAACTGAATCACCAAATTTGTATTTTAATTTCTCTGTTTTCAGAAAAGAGAGTGTTCTGTTTTGTGGATATGATTGTAAATAATATATTCTTACCAATTGCTTGTGAATATTATATTGGTCACTCTTGATACTCTTTCTGTAGTTTTCAAGTGTGAAGCTTCTAAATAAACAGATTTCCAGAATAAATTGCAGATTTTAGAAGCTTATGTGGTATAATTCAGAAACTAACTCTCCTTTCTCTCTATAGATTATTCATATTTTGATCTTGACTGAAGTTGCTGGAGCTTTAGAAGCCAATTTAAACCACACATTATTATTTTGTTAAGCCTCACCCAAGGTTATGTTTTTATTGAGAGAGAGAGAGAGAAACATTCATGTGAGAGAAATGTCAAGCGGTTGCCTCCAGTATGCACCCCAACTGACCTTCTGAGGATCCAACCTGCAATGTAGATATGTGCCCTAACTGGGGATCAGACTGGTGACCTTTCACTTTGCAAGCTGATGCCCAACCAACTGAGCCACACTGGTCAGTGCATAAACTGAGCATTGTTTTAAAAAAGAAAAACTCTAATTCCTGTAGGAGAGAACTGGGAAAGGTGTGTGGTACAGGGAAACCTGTATCTCACCCAGGTCTGCTGTGAGCTAGTGGTATGACCATTGAAAAAGTACACCTCTGAACCTGATTCTGAAATAGGTTCAAAATGAATGGTCTTGCAACTGAGATGTTGCAAAACTTTTCTCTTTGGTGTTCAGATGGAGGTCATTTACCAGAAATCAATTCGATATCTTCAACTTGCATTTGAAAGGACTGTTTCCTACAATTAATCAGTCAAAAAACACACCTATGGCCCAGATATTTGCAGTTCTTTTTCCTACCTTTCCTCTAATAATCACTCCCCCACTGACCACCAATTTTTTTAAATGCACATTTTTCATTTATCCTAAATATTTCTGCGCTGCATAGTAAAACCTAAGATGTAGAAACATCTGAGGCACAAAACACAGATTCCTAAATACTGATGTTGAGAAAGTGAATGGCTTTAATGATTGTTTAATCTTTTTATAAGTCAGGTGGTTAGTAATTCTGTGTTATCAATACAATTGAAGTAGAACACGTTGGCTGATCAAAACAATTCCTGATGATATATCATTATGTAATTTCTGATGTAAAGCTTGGAAGGAGTTCAGAGAACTGAGTGTTAATGCCACAAGAAAATATTCTTCTTTTCCACCTGCTTATTTTTGTGAATAAGGTTTATCAGAACTTACATCTATAAAATAAGAGGCACAGAATTTACAATAAACTGTTTCATTCTAGCAATAAATAATACTCAAACATAGATACATAAGCTAATTTAAAAAATAGTTCCACTCATCTAATTAAAATGTATTTTTAGTAAAACGTCACTATTCATAATCACATATCAAAATTTGTCATATATTTACATTTTTATAATCTCTATGTTAATAATTATAATTCAATGCAAAAGAAACCTTTAATGCTTTGAGACTGAAATCACATAAACACACATTTTAAATTTAAATACATACATATATTTTTGTTGTAGAAAAGTTTGATGATTCTATCCATAGAAAACTTTAAGGCATATAAATATATGACATTGAGAAGGGGGAAGGAATGGAATAAGAATACAGATTTAAGGGAGAAAAGTGAACATTATAATGCTTCCCACTGTTAAAGAGCTAATTAATGTATATTTTTGGTTTTTAAAATGTATTATATTGATTATGTTATCTCAGTTATGCCAGTTTTTCCCACTTTGCCTCCCTCTATCTGGTACCCCCATTCCCTCCAGCAATCCTCCCTTTAGTTCATGTCCATGGGTCATGTGCATAAATTTTTTGGCTACTCCATTTCCTATACTGTTCTCAACATCCCCTATTTTGTACCTAACAATTTGTGCTTCTTAATCCCTGCATCTTTTCCCCCATTCTCTTCCTCTCCCCTCCCAACTGATAACCTTCCTAATGATCTCCATATCCATGATTCTGTTCCTCTTCTGCTTGTTTGCTTAGTTTGTTATTTAGATTCAATTATTGATAGTTGTGAATTTATTGCTATTTTAGTGTTCATTGTTTTTATCTTCTTCTTTTTCTTATATAATTCCCCTTAGCATTTCATATAATATTGGCTTGGTGATAGCGAACTCCTTTAGTTCTGCCTTGTCTAGGGAGTACTTTATCTGCCCTTCCATTCTAAATGATAGCTTTGCTGGATAGAGTAATCTAGGTTGTAGGTCCTTCCTTTTCATCACTCTGAATACTTCTTGCCAGTCCCTTCTAGCCTGCAAAGTTTCTTTTGAGATATCAGCTGACAGTTTTATGGGAAGTCCCCTGTAGGAACTGCTTTTCTCTTGCTACTTTAAGATTCTCCCTTTAATTTTGGCATTTTAACTATGATGTGTCTTGGTATGGACCTCTTTGCCATCTACCTTATTTGAGACTCTCTGTGCTTCTTGGACCTGCATGTCTATTTCCTTCATCAAATTAGGGAAGTTTTCTTTCATTATTTTTTTCAAATAGATTTCCAATGTCTTGTTCTCTCTCTTCTCCTTCTGTCACCACTTGGTATGAATATTGGAACATTTGAAGTTGTCCCAGAGGCTGCTTAAACTATCCTCATTTTTTTTTATTCTTTTTTTTTCTTGTTCCGATTGGTTGTTTTTTACTTTCTTATTTTCCATATCATTGATTTGATTTCAGCTTCATCCCTGTAAATTGTACTTTATTTCAATTAGTGTATCCTTCATTTCCAACTGGATCTTTTTATGTTGTTGAGGTCCTCACTAAGTTCCTTGAGCATCCTTATAACTAGTGTTTTGAACTCTGCTTCTGATGGATTGCTTATTTCCATTTTATTTAGTTCTTTTTCTAGAGTTTTGATCTGTTCTTTCATTTGGGCCATGTTTCTGTGTCTTCTTATTTTGGCAGCCTCCCTGTGTTTGTTTCCATGCATTAGGTAGAGCTGTTATTACCCCCTGTTCTCGTAGCATGACCTAATATAGTAGGTGTCCTGTAGGGTCCAGTGGCACGGCCTTCCCTATCACCCAAGCTGCGTACTCGAGGTGCACCCTTAGTGTGGGCTGAGTACATCCTTCTCTTGTAGTTGAGCCTTGGGTGCTGTTGGCAGGTGAATGGGAGGTATTCAGCCAGGTCAGTTAGCTGCAAGAACTGACCACTGACCACCAATGCCCACCCTCCATGGAGGATCAGCTATGTGGGGGCAGGGTGGTGGTGCTCTGACTTGGTCTGTAGCTGTCAAGTGGGTGTGCTGGCTCTGAGGTTTCCCAGGTGGTGCAGGCCAAGTTCAGCCTCCACCTGTGTTTTGCCTGGGGCCACACTGCTGGAGCTGTAAAACAAGCTGAGGTGGATGATATTGTGTTTGGCTTAGAGATTCTCAGACATCCAAGCTGTAAATCTAGGTTGGTTGTTGTTAGTGCCAGGTCTGGGGCCATTTAGCAAGATGTAGGAGGGGTGGGGACTCACTGTGGCTGGCTATTGTTTGTTTGAAAGGATTTAGGAAGTTGTGAAGCATGAACCAACACAAGCCATTCATATGGAAAAATAGCTTGGGTGGGCCTATAATGTGGGTGGGATGGATTCTCTGGGAATCTCCAGGGTGGGGCAAATAGTGTCAGGTAGGATGATGGAGTCTCAGATACAGAACCCACCTGCCAGCTATGTAATTCTATGAGAGGAAGGTTCAGAAAAGGGACAATAGCCTCTCCCCACCTTTCGGACTAGGAGAAAGCTACCCCCAGCTCTTGCCTTGCTGCTGAACACTTTGGTTTCTCTCTGCATGCCACTATTGCATTTCAAGCTGCTACCCTGGCACTAGAGCTTGGAGAAGGTGAGTCTGAATAAGTCCATATGTGGGTTCTTTAAAAGGAGCTACTTGGAACTCAAGAAGTTTCTTTCACTGATCAGTCCCCACTCATTTTTGAAGCCAGAAGTTATGGGGACTTATCTTCCTAGCACTGGAATCCTGGGATGGGGGGCCTGATTTGGGGTTGGGACTCCTTCCTCCAGAGATATCCCTCCTGAATTTTTATCCATCACATGTGGATGTGGGACCAGCCCATTCCACATTTCTGCCCCTCCTACCAGCCTGAATGGATTTAATTCCATAGTTGTCAGACTCCCATTCAACTCAATTTCTGATGGTTCAGAATGATGGTTGTTCTAATTTAGTTGTCATTTTGATGTGGTTGTGCAAAGAAGTGAGCTGTATTTACCTATGCTGCCATCTTGACTGGAAGTTCTACGTGTTATTTTTATGTCTTCTTGAGAGAAGTGTCTGTTTAGGTTCTATGCCCATTTTTTAAATTGGATTGTTTGGGTTTTTTGTTGACTTGTGTGAGTTCTTTTTTTTTTAATTTTTATTTTAATTGTTGATCTTATACAGTTTTCTGTCTTTTATTCTCACCCCAACCCACCACCCCAGCCCTCCCCACCTCCCTCCCAATTCCACCCCCCCATAGTTTTTGTCCATGTGTCCTTTATACTTGTTCCTGTAAACCCTTCCCCTTTTCCCCTGAAATTCGCTCCCCTCTCCCCTCTGGTGCTTGTCAGCCTGTTCTCAATTTCCATGTCTTTGGTTATATTATGTTTGTTTGTTTGTTTTGTTGATTAGCTTCCTGTTAAAGGTGAGATCATATGGTATTTGTCTTTCATTGCCTGGCTAATTTCGCTTAGCATGATGCTCTCAAGTTCCATCCATGCTGTTGCAAAGGGTATGTGTGGGTTCTTTATAAATTTTGGATATTAAACCTTTATCAGAGGTATTGTTTGCAAATATCTTCTCCCATTCAGTTGTTTGCCTTTTTGTTTTGTTGATGGTTTCTTTCACTGAGCAGAAGCTTTTCAGTTTGATACAGTCTCATTCATTTATTTTTTGCTTTCACTTCCCTTGTTTTTAAGGTCAAATTCATAACATTTTCTCTAAGACAAAGGTCCATACATTAGCACCTGTTTTCTTCTATGTATTTTATTGTTTCAGGTTTTATATTTAGGTCCTTGAGGTATGATTCATATTTAAATATAGCATCAATGTACAAATATATGGAATATTTAAAATAGCCTAAAGTCCTAGCATGTATATATTAAAACATCTTTTCACTCAGAAAGGATAGAAATCATTACCTTCTGCGTGAAAAGCTACTGCCCATCTGTGGTAAGAGAAGAAATACTCAGAATAACATGATTTCTAGGATAAACTAAAATAAAAATCCATCAGCAATAATACATCTTGTTTCACTAAACAAAATACTCAAATAAACCAAAATATCCTATTTTAATAAAGTAGAAATTCTAATGCCATACAATTAACAATATAATTTTCAGATAAATTTGAGACTGGTAAGCCCACAAATAAATTACTAATGAAGAACACATAGGGATAGCTCTTTACAATGGCTTCAGTGTCTTGCTTTTTATCTTCTATCTTCCTTCCTCAATCCCTTACTGGCTACCTTCTCTACTTTTTCCCTCCTTTCCACCTTCATTCCTTCCATCCTTCTATTCTTCCTGCAACAGGTGGTTAGGAGTGACTGCTTTGTGCTAGGCACATGTATAGTAGTAACCAAGACAGACATCAGCTTGCAACTTAGTAAGGAAAACAAACATCAAGCAAGCAATTTATTAATTGCAATTGTAGTATTAACTACTGAAAGAGATATTTGGGGTGCCATGGGACCATCAATCAGGGGACTACACTAGTCTGGGAGATAGCAAAGTTCACTGTGCTGAAATAGCCTCAAGGTTGATGCCTCACAGACCACTGGGAAAATTAAGACAGGTGAGGATGGAGGAGGGGAGAGTGTTTCAGGTAGAGTAACAGCATCTGCAAAGGGCATAAGATGGAAAAGAGAACTGAAAGCAGACCAAACAAAGAGGGAGAGGTGCTAAGATGAGGCAGGGGAGGTAGAGTGGAATCCTGTCATGAAGTACCTTACAGGCTATGAGACGAATTTTAGACTTAATCCTACAAGCAATAGGAAAATGGTGAACAGTTAACTGTGTGGGTTAAATAGGAATGTTTGCATTGTGAGTGAGAGAAATTCTAGCTCTCTATTATCCACCCACCCAATTCCCTGCACCAGAGGCAGCCAATGTTACTAATTTTCTAAATCCATTCTAAGACAGTTATGCATATACATGCAGATATATCTTCTTGTCACTTAAGTGACACATGGCAGCATATGAGGGGGGACCCCCCCCAAAACTGGAATTATCTTCTGGGGTGTGGTCCCTTGTAGTACAGGCTTCCCCCACTAGGTGAGTGTTTTAGGAATCCCTCTGTATCAGTGTCCCAGCTGATGTTGTGAGAGGCTGTGTTCACCTTTGGTGAATTTTTTTTTGAAGACTCTTTCAAAGCATTTGCCTGTTTCATAATGGGTGATTTATGACCACACCTGCCCACACATCATTGAGTGTTGAGCAGTTTTTGACCAAAAATGGCCTGACCTCCATTCTTCACACTCACTGCTCATCCAATCTCTTTTTTTGTTTCCCTGGATGAAAAAAGCCCTCAAAGGGAAACATTTTGCCAATGCGGAAGAAGTGAAACAAACAACAATGGAAAAACTAAAAGGCATCAAAATCAACGAGGCATCAAAAAGGCATTCAAAAACTGTTTGAACAGTGGAAAAAACATCTCCATAGGTGTATTGCATAAATGGAGAGTACTTTGAAAGTGACTGAAGTTCAAATGAAGATTAAATACACAATTTTTTATAAATAAATTCTGGGCCCTTTTGGGTCCCCCCTCATATGTGCACACTGTCTTGAATCTTGTTTTTTTTTTTTTTAACTTATCAATATATCTCAGTAATCATCTCACATTGGTGTATGAAGAGCTGCCTCATTATTTTGTTCCTCTGTACTAGGTTGTCTATTGTATGAGTGTACCATTATTTATTAACTAGTCCCCTATTGGTAGACATGTAGGTAATTTCCAGGCTTTCGCTACTGCAAACGTTGCAGTGAGTGATCTTACATGTCTCATTGCCACCTGTGAGAGAATGTCTGTCTGCCAGACAAATTGCTAGAAGTGGAATTCTTGGATCTAAGAGTATGTTCATTCAGAACTTTGATAGCTATGGCCAAAATACCTATCTAGACATAATATGAGTGTATACAACTAATGACGTGTTGATAATGTATATACAACCCATGCAAGAATATGACTGATGAAAAGGTGATAGCCCAGTAGTTTTAATTTGTATTTCTTTTATTAAAAGTGAGCTGTTGGCAAAACATCAAATCACCCGGGTGACTGACTCAGCCCCACTACAGCCCAGATTTGGTGCCCTGCAACTTCTGGCTGTTTTCAAACTAAAATCACCTTTGAAGGGAAGAGATTTCAAACTATTGGTGAGATTCAGAAAAATATGATGGGGCAACTGATGGCTGTTCTAACAAAGGATTTTGCAGAGTATTTTGAACAGTAGAAGAGATGCTGGGAGGACTGTGTGAGGTGCCAAGGTGCCTACTTTGAGGGGGACTGAGGCATCACTGTCCTGTGTACAATGTTTCTTGTATCTTCTATCTTCTTCAATAAATATCTCTTTTTATATTTAAATAAGTATGTTCATATATGTGTGTGTGTGTGTGTGTGTGTGTGTGTGTGAGCTTGGACATCTTCTGATCTGTTTAAGAGCTAGCGCTTATTATGAGTTAAAAATTATCTAATTAAGTTGAGAATGAAACAAAGGCCTAGAGCTAAACATTATGTTTCATTCATTCAAGAAATAGTTTTTGGGAAAAAAACTCTGTACTAGGCGCACTCATATCATAGGGTGCTGAAGAATGTAAAACAGGTAAGACCTGATCCTGGCCCAGATGAGCTCAAATCTAATCAAGGAGATGGATGGGGAAACATGCAATTAAATGCAATAGAATATTTGTTTAAGAAAAAGGGGAAGGAACACACAAGTATGACAGCACAGAGAAGAGCAACTAATGCTTAAATGACAGCCACTCACATATAATATTTTCTTAGGACACTTAATTTTTAAAAGATGGGGGATTAGTGGAAGCAGGTAATTAATTCTTTTAAAATTTTTAAGGTCTACTTAGATTTTTTAAAACTTGGTTCTGTGCAGTAGCAAAAATATCCGTAACAGTTTTAATGGAACTGGATTTTTAAAAAGTATTTGAACTAAAATTATGTCTGAAGTTATGACTAAGACACCTTCACGGAAGGGTGGTGTGGGTGACACAAAGGGAAGGCACCTCAGCACACTATGAATTCACAATAAGTTCCGAGGCCACAGTCAGTCTCACAGTCTACACGCAGGCCCCCTGTTCAGCCCAATGTCCTCACCCACCAGCCCCCAGGATCACTCAAGATGTGTTTTAATGAAATGGTTTTGTCTTCAAGAAACTCATGGATAAAAACTGATGTTCTGTCATTAATTTCATCCTCAGAAAAAGCACTTTGGTGCTCAAATACTTTAAAATGTTTTTAAAGTTTCTAAATCTGTTTTAAATGTTTTAAAAATCTATTTCTCCCTTCTGGTTTTTGCTTAATATAAATTATGTACTTAGTGATACTCAGTGCAAAATAGGGTTGCAGACGAAAATAGCCTCTCAGCATCCAAATGACACTGGAGAATAGCAAAGGATAAAGATGTTGGCAGAAAGAGTGGGTCATGCATTTTTACCCTGCCCTTTGCTTTTCTAAGTTACAATAGCAAGGGCTAAAGCATCAAAGCAGTGATTTTCAACCATTTTCATCTCATGGCACACACATAAACTAATTCTTAAAATTCTGCAACACACTAAAATTATATTATAGTTTTTGCCAATCTGACCAAAAAAATAGGTATAATTTTGATGCATTCACATTGGATGGCTATTGTTGTATTGGCTGTTTTCATTTTTTTATTTAACAATCTAATGGAACAGAGGTCATGCCCCTGACTAAATAGTCAGGTATTGCATGTTTTAAAACTTCTTGCAGCACACTGGTTGAAAATTGCTGAGGTAAAGGTGCCAAAACAAGAGGGCACCTGTCAGGACCCAATGTCCCAGCGCTCAGATAACTACCAGTCCTCCATGGTATTGGGCTAAGGACTTGGGTTCTCATGGGAAAGGGAAGGTGCAGGTGGGCACTGTACAGGACTCTGCCCACCCTGGACCAACACCTAAGTCTGGCTATGGGGTGAGAGCCTCCCTGAGCATGTATTTCTCTTACCCCTGGGCTTTGCAGATTCATCCCTAGAAAATTCGGTAGAAAGCCTTCCTCCTAGGATTAAACAAACCTCTAAAAAGCCAAATATGTGTTCCTAATGATGTTTTCATCTTTTTCTCTAAGTATATCTTAAACTGATTTCCATAAAGACTGCTTCTTCCCAAATCATCCTGAAAATTCTAGAAATATAAGGTTTCTTTTAAGCAAGTCTTAAGTAAAACTAACATTCACATCAGGGTGCATTTTGTCAATGGAAGACACCCTTCCCCCTACAATACAGGAATGACAAGTTTTAATTGTATTAAAATTTCCTGAGAGTTTTCATTTAATTACCTCAATCTCCTCCATAAATAGTGTGAGGTTGGTAATATCCTCCCCATTTTACAGGTATATAATGATTTTTCTTTCCCAGTGATCCATAGTGTATTAAAATAAATAGAAGTGTGAAACTGGAAAAATCTCCTGTATCTGCCACTTCATTCATTCACTCAACAAATATTTACTAAATGTAACTATGCGTCAGGCACTATTCAAGATACTGAAGTTATGGAAGTGAAAATTCATGATCTCTACCTCTCTTTATCTCTACCTCTCTTGAGCTCTACCTCTCATGATCTTCACCTCTCTTTATAAAGAAAAGGAGACAAATATTAAATAAATACAATAAAATATAAGTATTGTTGACGGAACCCAAAAGAGGGAGGAATCAATTCCTTGTGCAGAGTAGGGAGGGGAAAGTTTCATAGAGGAAAGGATTCCAACTGTTTTCGCAAGATGAATAGAGAAGATGGAATGGGAGCAGGCATTTCAGGAAGAGAAGGCATGAAAGTAAAACTATGAAAAAATACTAAAGTAATAAAAATATACAAAATATCTCTGGATACAATATCTTGTAAAGGTAAAATAAGTATTCATTTATTTATTAGCATATACTTATGTTGTCCTTAATATATGCCAGAGCCAATACTAGGTGTAAGGATAGAAAGGTGAACAAGGCAAATATTTCTACCCTCAAACTTCAAAGAAGTAAAAAGATATGAAGGAGATAATTTCATAGAGTGATATGTGTAATAAAGAACACTAGCAGAATGAGAAGGTGAGTGGCGACATCTCTGAAGAAGTGGCACAAAAACAGAGACTTGGGTGAAGACAACATTTGGAGAGCTGTCAGAGAGCTGATGAAAGGGCATTCCCAGCA
Source organism: Glossophaga mutica (assembly GCA_039655065.1). Taxonomy (NCBI): domain Eukaryota; kingdom Metazoa; phylum Chordata; class Mammalia; order Chiroptera; family Phyllostomidae; genus Glossophaga; species Glossophaga mutica. The sequence goes on from CM077305.1 coordinate 49,826,356, forward strand.
TTGAGTGTCAAGTGCAAAGGCCCTGAGGCAGAAATTAACTTGGTAAAATTAATTTTTACTTTTTAATTTTTTTTACTTTTTTATTATATTTTTCATTACCATTTATCCCTCCTATACCCACTTCCACTTCCACCCCTGTGCCTCCCCCCACCCCCGCAATCATCACACTGCTGTCTGTGTCCATGAATTTTCTCTCTCTCTCTCTCTCTTTTTTTTTTTTTTTGCTTGATCCCTCCACTCTTAACCTCCCCAGAGCTGTCATCTGCTCTCCATCCATGAGTCTGTCTCTATTTTCCTTGTTGAGTTTAGTTTGTTCATTAGATTCCACATGAGTGAAATCACATGGTATTTGTCTTTATCTGACTGGTTCATTCCACATAGCATAAAGTTCTCCAGGTCCATTCATGCTGTCACAAAGGGGACATTTTTTTCTTTTTTACAGCCAAGTGGTATTCCATTGTGTAAATCTACCATAGCTGTTTTATTTACTCATCTACTGATGGACACTTGGGCTGGTTCCAAATCTTGGCTATTGTAAACAACACTGCAATGACATTTAGAGGTACATATATTCTTTGGAATTAGTGTTCAGGTTTCTTTGGATAAATTCCCAGAACTGGAATCACAGTGTCATACAGAAGTTTTATTTTTAAACTTTTGAGGTACCTCTATATGGCTTTGAAAAAAAAATTAGTTTGGAGTTCCAGCCAAGATGGAGGCATAGATAGATACGCTTTGCCTCCTCACACAACCAAAAAAAGGAGAATGACACATTTAAAAACAAAAAATAACCAGAACTTCCAGAAAATCGAACCATATAGAAGTCCGACAACCAAATAAAAAACATTCATCCAAACTGGTAAGAGGGGCAGAGACGGGCAGCTGGGGTGGAGAGAATACATGGCACAGAGGCAGCTGGAGGACTGGGTAGGTGAGGTGGCACCTGGCAGAGTGGGCGGTCCCATATTTGCATGCAGATAAACCAGGAGGAACAACTAGGGAGTGAGACAGACCACACCCCCCAGAGATCCAGTGCCAGGAAATAAAGCCTCAAACCTCTGGCTGTAGAAACCTGTAGGAATTGCAGCTAGGGGAGAAACTCCCAGCCTCATAGAAGAGTTTGTTGGAAAGACCCACAGGGGCCTAGAATGCACACAAGCCCACACACTTGGGAATTGGCACCAGAAGGACCCAATGTCCTTGTGGGTAGCAGGGAAAGTGACTGAAAGCTGGCCTAGAGCCAAGCAAATGGCATTGCTTCCTTTCAGACCCCTCTTCCATGCAGCCACTTGGGTTGCCCCACGATGAGCAAATACCTAAGGCTTTGCCCCTTAGAATGTAACAGCTGTGCCAAGACAAAAAAATTATGGCTCAAATGAAAGAACAGATCAAAGCTCCAAAAATCGAACTAAGCAATGAAGAGACAACCAACCTATCAAATGCACAGTTCAAAACACTGGTAATCAGGATGCTCACAGAAATGGTTGAATATGGTCACAAAATAGAGGAAGAAGACTATGCAAAAGTGAAATAAAGCAAAATATACAGGGAACCAACAGTGACAAGAAGGAAACCTGGACTCAAATCAATGGTTTGGAGCAGAAGGAAGACAGAAACATTCAACAAGAACAGAATGAAGAAACAAGAATTCAAAAAAAAAAAAAAATGAGAAGAGGCTTAGGAACCTCCATGACAACTTTAAACATTCCAACATCTGAATGATAGGGGTGTCAGAAGGAGAAGAGGAATGGCAAGAAATTGAAAAGTTATTTGAAAAAATAGTGAAGAAAAACTTCCCCAATCTGGCAAAGGAAACAGACTTCCAGGAAGTCCAGGAAGCTCAGAGAGTCCCAAAGAAGCTAGACACAAGGAAGCACACACCAAGGCACATCAGAATTACATTACCTAAGATGAAAGTTAAGGAGAGAATCTTAAAAGCATCAAGAGAAAAGGAGACAGTTACCTATAAAGGAGACTCAGCTGATAAGACTATCAGCTGAGTTCTCCAAAGAAGGCTTGCAGGTAAGAAGGGGCTGGGGAGAAGTATTCCGAGTTATGAAAGGCAAGGACCTACACGCAAGATGACTCTATCCATCAAAGCTATCATTTAGAATGAGAGAGCAGATAAAATGCTTCCCCGATAAGGTCAAGTTAAAAGAGTTCATCACCACCAAGTTCTTATTATATAAAATGTTAAAGGGACTTATCTAAGAAAAAGAAGATGATAAAAAATATGGAAAGGAAAATGACAACAAACTCACAACTATCAACAACTGAACGTAAAACAAAAACAAACTTAGCAAACGAGTAGAACAGGAAAAAATTACAGAAATGTAGATCACATGGAGAGTTATCAGCAGGGATGGAGAGGGGAAGAGAATAGGGGAGGAGATACAGAGAATAAGAAGCATAATTTGGTAGGTACAAAATAGACAGGGGGAGGTTAAAAGTAGTATAGGAAATGGAGAAGCCAAAGAATTTATATGTATGTCCCATGGACTTGAACTAAGGTGGGGTGGAATGCTAGTGGAAGAGGGGTGCAGGGCAGGGGGAATTAAGAGGAGAAAAAAATGGAAAAACTGTAAAATAAAATCAATAAAATATATTTTTAAAAAGAAATATAGAAAATTAGTCCATCTAGCTTTATGAAGGATGGACTAGAGGGGGCAACAATTAAGGCCATTATAGATACAGGAGACAACTTGTATCAAACTATGAAACAGATTGAAAACTGAACTATCTTCCTCTCCTACCTTAATCTCCTGCACTAGCAAACTCTCATTTTTGATCAGTCAGGATCTAGTCAGAAAAATATAATCTATGCTAGGTAGTTCAATTGAAGGAATTTGACTTGGGGAACTGGTTACAAACATACATAAAAGCTAAAAGAGAAAATAGAGGAAGGTGAGGAGACCCCGAGATTAGCAATGGTAGAAAACCATTATTACCCCTAGGGCTGAAAAAACACAGAAGAGGTGGTGTTATGGTGCCTGAGAGCCAAAGCTACCTGGTAGGAGTTGGAACCTTGGACCACAGCAAGATCTAGATGTGGAAAGGAGACCGAGCCATTATTGCTGATGACACAGGAACAGGGAGAGAAGTGAGGAATACCTTGGCTTCGCTCTTTCTGCCAGCTCCCATTTGGTTGTGCTTAACCAGAAACCAGTAGGCAAGAGAGCTGGGAATTGTAGTTTGCAGGAAAGGTGGGGAGCTGACGAGTGTCAATGAGTTTCCCGTGATACAAAGCAAGAAAAGGGCAGGGAAGGCACCTGAGAGCAAATCTGAGTAGTAAATAACTGGCACACCACCAAACAGTTAACCATCCCAGAATTTCAGAAACAATTGTTCAGTCATTATGACCTGTTAATTCATCCTCCAAAAGTCTCTTCTGTATTCCAAAGCAACTGCTTCAGTTCAAGCCCTCATTTGGACAACAGAAATGGCTTTTTAACTTGTTTTCCCTACCTCCACTCTCTCCTACTCCAAAATGCCCTCCACATGGCGTAGACCTCCAGAATTCATTTTTAAATAGAGTTGATTGTGTCCCAGTCTTTGCCTACAGCTAAATCCAGTTCCTAGAGGTTAGCCACAGGGCCTTTCACGTCTGCCTCCTGCATACCTTTCCTGCACAGCTTCCTATAAACACACTAAAAGAACTCAAGATTTCCAAAACCTGACATGTTCTTTCACGCTCACAGCCTTTGCTCATACTAGTTGGAATTCTCTTTTGAAATCTTTTCTTCCTCCTGGAATCCTTTAAATCCTGAAAGTCACCTCCTAAATAAATACTTGGTTAGCAGCTCCAGGTAAAATGTATTATTAACTATGCTGTATTCCAACAAGAAGTTGTTCATACTGCTAGTAGAGTTTGTTTATGATATTTGTACTGCTATGCAGAGCACTCTTTACATTATGTTCTAATTTGTTTTTCAGTATCGGTGATCTCCTTGATCAGGGGTCCACCACCTCTCTTTGTAAAAAAAGTTTTTATTGGCACACAGCCATGCCCATTTGTTTACATATTGTTTATTGCTGCTTTTGAACTACAAAGGCAGAGTTGAGTTGGTACAGACTATATGGCACCCAAAACCTAAAATATTTGCTCTCTGGCCCTTTAGAGAAAAAGTGGGCCAACTGCTGCCCCTGATGCTTCCTTAAAGAAGTTCCTAGAAGATACTCCAATTGGCACATGGTAGGTGCTCTGTAAATGTTCATTGCATTGTCTAGAAAGATACAAATATGTAGGTTCAAGAATAATAGAAAGACAGAAATAAAAAAATGTATAAAATAATTCTTAATTATTATTACAATCAAGAATTCAAAGCATCCAACATTAAAAAATATAATTCTGGAGAAATTTAACTACAGGCAAATCCTTCACAGTGAAGTAAAACTCTCTACTGAAAAAATGTTAAAATACAATCAGTAAGATGGGAGAAGAAAGCTTCGCTCCATATATGAGAAACAACTGGTTCTTATTCATAGACAAATAGCTTCTGTGAAAATTTTTTTCTTGGTGTTGCTATTAATGGATTTTTAAAACTACTATAAGCAACAATTCTCATTCATTGCTACTTTGGAAGACAGTTAGACAGTGTCTTACAAAACTAAGCATAAGCATACTCTTAATCATATGAATCAGAAATCATGCTCCTTGGTATTTAGCTAAATTAGTTGAAAATTTTGTCCACACAAAAACCTACAGCAGATTTTTTTTATATCCCCAAACTTGGAAACAACCAAGATGTCCTTCAATAGGTGTATAAATAAAGAAACCATAGTAAAATACAACCATATAATTAAATATTATTCAGCCATAAAAACAACTAAACTCTCAAGCCACAAAAAGATATGAAGGAAACGTAAATGCACATTGCTAACTTAAAGAAGGCAGTTTGAAAAGACTGTAGTTTCATTTCAATTATGTGACATCATGGAAAGACAAAACTATGGAAACAATTTTAAAAAATCAGCAGTTGACAGAGGTTGTGGGGGAAAGAGGAATAAACAGATAAAACCAGGGAATTTTTTAGGGCAGGGAAACTATTTTGTATGATACTGTAATGGTGAATACATGTCACAAATTTGTAAAATTCATAGAATGTACAACAGAAAGAGTGAATTCACTACAGACTTTAGTTAATAATAATGTAAAAATATTAGTTCGTCAATTAAAACAAATGTACCATACTAATGCAAGATGTTGGGAATAGGGAAAATTGAGAGGAGAATAAAAAGAGGTGGTATGTAGGAAACCTCTGTACTTTTTGGTCAATTTTTCTGTAAATGTAAACTGTTCTAAAAATTGTTTATTAATTTCTAAAGTAATATAAGATAGATAAATTTTAAGAATTAAATTATTCAAATAAAAATATGACACAGACAGCAGTGGGATGGTTATCAGAGGGAAGGGGGTGGGGCATGATGGGGGCCTAATATATGGTGATGGAAGATGGTTTGACTTTGGGTGGTGGGCACACAGTACAATCTACAGATCTTGTATCATAGAAAAGTACATTTGAAACCTATATGATCCTATTAACCAATGTCACCCAAAAATTTAATAAAAAATTTAAATATATGTGTGTGTGTGTGTGTGTGTGTGTGCTGATAAAAATCTTGGACTTCTGGTCACGACAATGGTGTAGGCAAACATGGCTTACCTCCTCACACAACCACATCAAAAAATTACAGCTAAAATATAGAACAACCATCCTTCAGGAACATCAGAAATTGAGCTGAATGGAAGTCTGACAACTACAAAATTAAAGAAATCACATCCATCCAGACGGGAAGGAGGGGCACAGAAACAGAGCGAACTGGTCCCACATTCATGGGGATAAAAATTCAGGAGGGATGTCTAGGAGTGAGGAGGCCCAGACCCACACCAGGCCCCCAGCCCAGGGTTCCAGTGCCAGGAAGTTAAGTCCCCACAACCTCTGTCTGTAAAAACCATCAGGGATTGAATCGGTGGAAGAAACTTCTGGAGCCCCAAGCAGTTCCACTTAAAGAACCCACACATGGACTCATCTACTCAGACTCACTCCCTCTGAGCTCTAGCACTGGGGTAGCAGCTTGAAAGGCACCAGTGGTATACAGGGAGAAACTGAAGTGTCTGGCATCAAGGCAAACAGAGGCTGTTGTTTCTTGGCTAAACCCTTTCCCCCAGAGTCGGCAAGCTGGTGTCATATCTGAGACTCCATCAACCTGGCTAACACTGTTTGACCTGCCTTGGAAATCCCCAGAGGCTCTGTCCTACTTGATTTATGGGCCCACCCAAGCTTCTTTTCCATATGAATGGCTGGTCTTAGCTCCTAAATCCTATCAAACAAACAATAGCTGGCTTCATTGAGCCTTTGCAGCAGCCAGATTAGATTCACAGCTTGGCTTCTCCTGGGAATCTCCAAACCCAGCACAAGTATCAGCCATCTCAGATTATTTTACAGCTCAGACAGGGTGCCCCAGGCAAAACAAAGATGGGACTAACCTCAGCCTGCACCACCTTGGAAACCCCAGGGCCAGTGCACCCAATGGACAGCTACAGACAACTTTGGAGCACCACCACCCTGCCCCTGCTAAACTGATCCTCCACAGACAGTGGAGGTTGGTGGTCAGTGGTCACAGCCAAGACTTGCAGCTGAACAGCCTGGGTAAATCCCTTCCATTGACCTGCCAACAGCAACCAAGACCTAACTACAAGAGGAGGGTATACTCAACCCACACTAAGGGCACACTTCAAGTACCCAGCTTGGGTGATAGGGGAGGCTGTGCTGCTGGACCCTTCAGGACACCTATTACATTAGGCCACACTACCAAGACATAGAGTCAAAGCAGTTCTACCTAATACATAGAGCCAAACACAGGGAGGCTGCCAGAATGAGAAGACAGAGAACCATGGCCCAAATGAAAGAACAGGATCAAAACTCCAGAAAAAGAGCTAAATGAAATGGAGATGAGCAATCTAACAGATGCAGAGTTCAAAACACTGGCTATAAGGATGCTCAAGGAACTCAGTGAGGTTCTCAACAGCATAAAAAAGACCCAGTCAGAGATAAATGATGCACTAATTGAAATAAAGAACAATTCACAGGGAAACAACAGTAGAGTGGATGAAGCTGAGAATCAAATAAATGATTTGGAACAAAAAGGAGCAAAAACCAATCACATAGAACAAGAAGAAAAAAGAATTAAAAAAAAACTAGGAATAGTATGAACAGCCTCTGAGACAACTTCAAGAGGTCCAACATTTGCATCATAGGGGTGCCAGAAGGAAAAGAGGAAAAGCAAGAAATTGCAAATCTATCTGAAAAAATAGTGAAAGAAAACATCCCTAATTTGGTGAAGGAAATAGACATGCAAGTCCAGGAAACACAGAGAGTCCCAATTACTATGGACGTAAAGAAAACCTCTCCAACATCCATCATAATTAAAAGGCCAAAGGTTAAAGAGAGACTAGTAAAAGCAGCAAGAGAAAAGAAGTTAGTTACCAGATGGTTGCCACATGGGATGGGGGAGGGGGAGAATGGGTGAAGAGGTGAGGGGATTAAGAAGTACAAATAGGTAGTTACAGAATAGCCTTGGGGATGTAAAGTACAGTATAGGAAATTCAGAAGCCAAAAAACTTACATGCATGACCCATGGACATGAAGAATAGTGTGGGGATTCCCTGAGGGAGTTGGGGGTGCTGGGTGGAGGAGGGCAAAGGGGGGAAAATCAGAACAACTGTAATAGCATAATCAATAAAATATAATTTAAAAAAATCTTGAATGCTTTTAGTAATACAAATGATACAAATACAAATGACAATAAAATACCATTTTTCCTATTAACTTTGAAAAGGAATTTTAAAGTATTTTAAGTATAATGAGACCTGTATTTTTATACATTATTGGTAGAAATGAAATAAAAAATCATGACAGCCTTTCTGGAAAGCAATTTGGCAAGAATCTCAAACACCTTTATTTCCCTTGACTCAATAGTTCTATTCTAGGAATCTATATTTTACAAGTATGTGTGTGGGTGTGTGTGTGAAAGAAAGAGAGAGAGATTGATTTTATAATAATGAAAATATTGGAACAACAAAGGAATAATTAAATAAATTGTTGCATACTCATATGATGACATATTATGTAACCAATAGAAGTTATGCTAAAGAATATTTTAATAATAGAAAAATGTCCAAATTATAATTCTTAAGTGGGAATATCCATGTTGATTTTTCTGTTATGTTGTTTAAAAATTAAAATAATGCCAATAAGTGGATTATACCTCCATGATGTTTGTGACATGCTTTTCTCACCTAACAATATATGATGAGATTCAAGATGAAAGAGAGATGTCCTGTTTTAAAAAGATGAAAGGTAGACATCTTGTTTAAAGAAGATAAAAGGTAGTTCTGACTGATGTGGCTCAACTGGTTGGGTGCCATGCTGCCAAGTGCCAGCTCTTTGGCCTGATTCCTGGTCAGGGCACATGCCTGGGTTGTGAGTTTGGTCCTTGGTCGAGGTGCAAGAGGCAACCATTCGATGTTTCTTTCTCACATAGATGTTTCTCTCCCTCTCTTTCTTCCTCCCTTCCCATCTTCCTAAAGAAAACAAATAAAATCTTTTAAGAAAAAAATGAAAGGTAGATGTAGATTTTATAATGGACAAACTGATGCACAAAATCAACTTTATACATCTACCTTTCATCTTTTTAAAATAATTCCTTAGCATTTCATTGTGTGAAAGTACTTCATACTTCATAAATCCATCAATATTTTTATTTACAGCATTCTGTTGGATGAATATAATAATATAATACTATCATAACAATGCTAATATTATAATAATATAACACTATAGAAAACCCTGTTTTCAGGAAACTGTTGGTTCATTTTGTGTCAGTTTGTCCATCTGTTTGTACACAAGATTTTAGAAACATATATGCTAAAATGTTAATAACAACAATGGGATTAGGGGTAATTTAAATTGTCTCTATAAAGAGACATACTCTATAAAGAGACATAAAATAGTTGTATTTTCACAAACATTCTACAAAATATTATGTTACTTTTATATTAAAAGAAAAACGTTAATGAGTTCTCTCTGCCTAGTTGATTTAAAAGTTCCAGGCATTAAGTATCAGCTTTAGTATCAAGATCATTAAGGAAGGTGCTCTGTTGGGGTAGCTCCAGCTGGCAGTCCGGCTCATCTCTTTCTTGGGCTTTACCAAGCTTGGCATCCTCGCAGACTGTTCTTCCTCTCAGATGTCCCTCCCCACCCCAGTTCTGCTTCCCCAAACCCTCTCCCTCCTTCAAAGCCCAAATAAATCCCTACCTCCTCCAGGCAGCTTGTAGGGATTATTCTAACCTATATAGCAATTCCACATGTCCTAATTGCTTCCTGGTTTCTTGTTTCTTCATTCCAACCAGACCATAAGCACCCTGAAGATAAAACTCTTGATCCTACCTATTTGTATTCTTGTATAGTGCCTAGTACTATAGTGGACATCTAATAAACACTTGTTTGTTCTTAAATAAGATAATAAAGATAAAAACATCCAGCACAATGCCCCTCAGATAGTAAATAATCAATAAAGATTTGTTGTATCTGGAAGGATAATTTCTCAACTCGAAATTAATAAATCAGTAAAGAAATAGTCAACCACTCATTGGCAGATAAGGCAAGAGCAAGAACACTAGGGAAGAGCCACGGTTCTCATACCTGCAATGGCTGTTACAGGTTACACCGTGAAGGAAAGTGAACACAAAGACAAAGAATGAAACACTTTTGACTCACCAAGAGCCAGTAAAAATGTTTGAGATTAATTCAGTCTTCACGCAAAACACATCTTCAAATTACTTTAGATTAAAAAGGACATCCTTGATCACTTTAATCAGGCTTTTTGCCAACATGTATTTAATTCACTGTGTAGACCTCTGCATTCTACCTGTCCTCTCAATTTGCACTACCTGTCTCCCAAGCAGACAGGTAAAACTTGATTTTTCCTAAAGATTTAAAAAATATTGTTCATGGTTTTTTTTTTGTTTTGTTAACTTTTCAACAAGTCCTGCAGACTCAACCTTTTGGCATAGTTTTAAGGACATTTCTGCCCAATTTATGAATTTTCCACCTGCTGTAAAACCTAAAAGGCCTTGAGCAGGAATCAAAGCTATTTATTTGGTACCTAGACAAGGTTTAAAAGGCACATTCCAGAGGAAAGCAAAGCATTTATTCAAACCTACTCTAAAATATTCTCTTCCCAGGATCCCTCATATCTATTCAATTTCTTCATTACTATCCATACAGAAATGACTCACAAATGTATATCTCCAGCCCAGCTCTGGCTGGTGTGGCTCAGTAGGTTGGAGCATTGTCCCATAAACGGAAAGTTTGCCATTCAATCCCATTGGGGCACATACCCAGGTTGCAGGCACCTACAGGAGGCAACCAATTGATGTTTCTTTCTCACATTAAAGTTTCTGTCTGCCTCTCTGTCTCTGTCTCTGTCTCTGTCTCTGTCTGTCTGTCTCTCTCTAAAAGCAATGAAAAAAATATCCTCAGGTGAGGGCAAAAAAAAAAAAAAAAATAAGTCTCCAGCCCAAGCCTCTGACTTCTCAGACTTCAAACTTAATTATATAACTGGCAATTTTACCTTATCCTCTTAGGATTCTCAAAAATGCCCAACCTTTAGGGGAGGGATGGGAAGAAAATACGGACAACTATAATTGAACAATAAAATAATTTAAATTAAAAAACGAAAAAGTGGCCAGCGCTAATGAACCCACGCTCTTACCACTACCCACATGCACCAGTACTCCTAACCTGATTTCCTTCCACACTCCCCTGTCTCCGTGAACCAATTATCCCATTGAATAAGCCTGAAAGCCAGATGTCATCCATGACACTCTCTCTTCCTCACCTTCATGGCCAACCCATACCCCAACTCTGTCCAAATTATCCGTTTCTTTGTGTCTTCTCCACCTTTTAAAGCCAAGCTTTGTCTATTTTAGCAACACCTAACCAGTCTACCTGCATCCTTCTAACCCTAGTCAACCTATTGAAAGAAAATTTTAATACGTATTATATTCCTTGATTCTCCACTATTACAGAGCCTTTGTATACACTGTTTTCTTGACTCAAATCACTCTTCCCTCCTTGACAACTTCAACTCTTCCACATTTATGCTCAGCTATCATTTATAGGAAAGTTTTCTTGGCTTTTATGACCAGGTCAAATCCCCTTGATGCCTGGCACTTTGTACATCTTCTTTACAGTGCTCCTCAAGTTGTAATCGCGCATTTATTTCTGTTATTTATACTGATTCCCTTACTAATCTAAACCATAAAGGCATGAATTTGTCTAATTTTTTTCTCCCTGTTGTATCCAAGCACCTAGTATACTGTCTGATACATGGTAGCTGTTCAAGAAATATTTACAAGGTAAATAAATACAAAAAATCGACATCAAATCTTTTCCCAAGAATAAGTTTTTTTTATGACAGCTACAAATTAGAAGAATAATAAAGCATTTCCTAGAATAAAAGAACATATGAAAAAGATTTCTAGTCTCTGTTTTTGAATGAAACCTGTTTTAAAATTTTCATAGGACCAATGTCTGCATCTGTTCCTCTATGTATTTATGAAGAATGAGACCAAAAGAATGCATTTTGCTTTCAGGATGTTAGTAATGAAATATTTTTGTCTTGTCTATTTCTGCTCCCTAAATATCCTTTGTTTTGGGTAAATTTACTATGACTCATAAGACATAACAGGCCAAGAAAGAAAAGAGTTGCAAGGATTTCTACTTTGCAGGTTGGGTAAGATGCCTACAAGGGATAACATTTAGGTTTTTCCATTAAATGGATACCCCACTATTGAGTCTTAAGGCTCAGATAAAAAAATTATCTACTACAGAAGAAATCATCTCTAAATATGGGCCAGAGAATTCAGGATTTCAAATTTAGCTTCCTCCATGTGAAGATATTCGAAAGGATCAAAGGTGAAGTGTTTAATCTTGGGAGTTCAGTTAAGGACGCATTCCAATAAGGAAAAGCTGTGGGGCTTATGACTGTTTTACAAAACAGTGTGAAGAGAATTGTTTGGCACTCATTTGCACGTGACAAGCTCACGATTCACTTCTTTAAATATAAAGCCCTAAATCACCCCATCTAAAATTATTTTTCCAACCATCACTTAGTAACTACACATTGGAATGAGCACTGCCCTGGAGGCAGCACCCACAGTTCAGAGATGATTGCATGCTCCTCCGTTTACAAGAATTCTGCTCAAGATACTCGGATTCTTGTCCTATTTCCCTGGCACTAATTAGCTCTGTGGCTCTCACATGGTCTCAGATCTTCACTTGTAAATTTAAAAGGTTGGACTTTTTAAGTCTTACAGCCCCGTCCAGTTCTACATCCTTTGATTCATGCCTGAATCACTGCAGGGAAACTGGATTAAGTCGATGACTTAGTCTGCAGAGTTGCAGGCACATCTGGTGTACAGATTCCTGCTCTTTGCAAGGGCTGGTCCCTGGGATGAATTTATGCCGCCATAGCAAAGTGAGCAGAGGAGAAACCCTTTCGTTCCTCAGAAGGGCAGAAGCAGCCTCCAAGCTGGGCTTGAGGGGATGGGAGGAGTGGGAAAAAGGAGTAGACAGGGCAAAGTCACCATGGTGATGAGGCAGTTTTGCCCCCAAATGGCACTGGCCAGATTTCCCTTCACTAACTACTGCTGGGATCTTAGCAGACAGACCACTGACCTCACCTTCTGCAGCCATAATTTACAGGACTCAATCCAATATTATGAAGACTTCCATACCATACTTGTCATGAAGCATCTCTCCCTGCACTTATTTTTTTAATTGGTGGTTTATTTTTTAATTTTATCATTCAACTACAGTTTACATGCAGTATTATTTTGTATTAGTTTCTGGTGTACAGCATAGTGATTAAACAATCATATACTTTACAAAGTGTTCCTCCCGGTATTTCCACCACACAACACCACACATAGTTATTATAATATTATTGCCTATATTCCCTATGCTGTGCTTTACATGTCTGGGATTATTTTCTAACTATCAATTTGTACTTCTTAATCTCTTCACTATTTTCAGCCAGCCTCCCAACACCCTCTCCCTCTGGCAACCATTAGTCTGTTCTCTATATCTATGAGTCTGTGTCTATTTTGTTTGTTCATTTTTTTTTTTTTTTTTTAGATTCCACTTACAAGTGAAATCATATGGTATTTGTCTTTCTCTGACTGACTTATTTCACTTACCACAATAACCTCCAGGTCCATCCACACTGTTGTTAAAGGGAAGATTTCATTCTTTTTTTTTTTTTAAGATTTTATTTATTTATTTTTAGAGAGGGGAAGGGAGGGAGAAAGAGAGGGAGAGAAACATCAATGTGTGGTTGCCTCTTATGTGGCCCCCACTAGGGGCCTGGCCTGCAACCCAGGCATGTGCCCTGACTGGGAATCAAACCTGCGACCCTTTGGTTCACAGCCCACACTCAGATTTCATTCTTTTTAATGGCCAAGTAATATTCCATTGTATGTCTATATCACTGATTTTTATCCACTTGATGGGCACTTGGGATGCTTCCATATTTTGGCTATCATAAATAACTGTAACAAACATAGGAGTGCATATATTCTTTCAAATTAGTGTTTTGGGTTTCTTTGGGTATATGCCAGAAGTGGAATCACTGGGTCATAAGGCAGTTCCATTTTTAATTTTTTGAGGACCCTCCATACTGTTTTCCATAGTGGTTGCACAAATCTGCATCACTACCAACAGTGCATGAGGGCTCCATTTTCTCTACATCATCACCAACATTTGTTGTATGTTGATTTATTGATAATAGCCACTGTGACAGGTGTGAGGTGATATCCCATTGTGGTTTTCATTTGCATTTTTTCTGATTATGAGTGACACTGAACATCTTCTCATATGTATTTTGGTCACCTGTATGTGTCCTCTTTGGAGAACTGTCTAGTCAGGTCCTTTGCCCATTTTTTAATTGGATCATGGGGGCTTTGTTTGTTTTGGTGTTGAGTAGTATGAGTTCTTCATAAATTTTAGATATTAACCCTTTATCAGATGTATCATCAGTGAATATCTTCTCAATTCAGCAGGTTATCTTTGTTTTGTTGATGGTTACCTTTGCTGTGTAAAGGTAATTTGATATAGTCCAATTTGTTTATTTTTTCTTTTGTTTCCCTTGCCTGAGAATATGTATTAGGAAAAATATTGCTCTTAGAGATGCCAGAGATTTTACTTCTAAAAGTTTTATAGTTTCGAGTCTTCCATTTTAGTCTTTAATCTATTTTTAGTTTATTCTTGGATATAGTGTAAGAAAGTGGTCTAGTTTCATTTTTTTTGCATGCTATCTGCCTAATACTATTTACCATTTATTGAATAGCCTATTTTTACTCCATTGTATGTTCTTGCCTCCTTTGTTAATATAGACATGAGTTTATTTCTGGGCTCTCTATTCTGTTCCACTGATATCTCTCTGTTTTAACTCAGTACCATGCTATTTTGATTAATATAGTCTTGTAGTATAAATTGATATCAGGTATCATGATATCTCCAACTTTTTCTTTTTTCTTCAGGTTGCTGTGGCTATTTGGAATCTTTTGTAGTTCCATACAAATTTTTGAATTATTTGTTCTAGTCCTGTGAAATATGTCACTGGTATTTTGCTAGGAATTGCATTGAATCTACAGATTACTTTGGGTAGTATGGACATTTTAAAGCTGTTAATTCTTCCTATCCAGAAGCATGGCACATCATATCATCGGCAATTAATGAGTTTTACTTCTTCCTTTCCAATTTGCATACCTATTATTTTTTTCTTATCTGATTGCTGTGGCTAAGACTTCCAGTACTATGTCAAATGAAAGTGGACATACCTGTCTTGTTCCTGATTTTGAGGAAAACACACTTAGTTGCTTTCCATTGAGTATGATGTTAGCCATGCGTTTGTCATACATAGGCTTTACTATGTTGAGGTATGTTCCTTCTAATTCCATTTTGCTAAGAGTTTTTATCATAAATGGGTACTAGATTTTGCCAAATGCTTTTCTGCATCTATTGATATGATCATATGATTTTTATTCTTCATTTTTTTATGTGAATGTATCATGTTAACTGATTTGCAGATATTGTATCAACCTTGCATCCCAGGAATAAATCCCACTTGATCATGGTATATGATCTGTTTAATTACTGATGAATTCAGTTTGCTAATATTTTGTTGAGGATTTTAGCATCTATGTTCATCAGGGATATTGGCCTACAATTTTTTTCTTTGTAGTGCTGTTATCTGGTTTTGGAAGTAGGATACTCGTATAAAATGAGCCTGGGAGTTTTCCCCCCTCTTAAATGTTTTAGGATAGTTTAAGAAGAATAAGTGTTAGTTCATTGAATGTTAGATAAAATTGACCTGGGAAGCCATTCAGTTCAGGACTTTTGTTTCCTAGGAGTTCTTCTTCTTCTTTTTTTTTTCTGCTTTGATTTCATTAATTGTAATCAGTCTGTTCAGATTTTCTTCTTGATCCAGATTTGGAAGACTGTATGTTTCTAGGAATTTAACCAGTTCTTCCTGATTGTCTAATTTGTTGGCATATAGTTTATAAGCTCTCCTTGCATTTTTTAAAATGCATTATCTCAAGTAACCATCTGACTGGGTTATTTCACAATAGAAGGTTCAGAAGGAAAGAAAAATACCTGTATAAGAACTTTTTCAAAAAGGAGGCATAAATTCAAACTACCTCAATCACTTTGTGCTTCCTTTCCCAGCAGAGAAGAGAGACACTCTTTGTTTACATCCCCAAATTGGGTACCTTGTACTTATTCAGGGCGTTACCATGGGCAAAGGCCAGTGTCAACTTCTCAGTATATAGGAAAGTTTTGTTTGTACAATTGATCTACCAGAAGAAGATTCTAATTCAGTTTATTTGCCTTGTTTTAGAAATAATTAATAACCTGCTTTCTCAGTATACTTTTTTCAAAATGTTACACAAAATGGAATGTCAAAATAATTTTCAAATTTCATACTTATAACTATACAATCTCTCACACATAGCAAGATGTTGTCAAAGTATAATTTGCTTAAGAATAATATTGTAAATTGAGATTTGCACTTGGCTATAATATACATTTGTCATTTCTTGGACAAGATTTTTGGCGACTCCCTTCTGAATTATGTTTCTTAATTCTCTTCTGTTTTATTTGTTTTATTCTGTTTTTTATTGCTGAAATACATGGTCCTATCCACCCCACCATAGCCCACAATAAAAATCTCACTCAGATCTTTCATTCCTTCCTCTCATCCCCCAGGCAGTCTTGCAAAAGTTCTCCGGAATTCACTTCCCACTGGATATTTTGGAGTGTGGCCATTGGGTGGCCAAGTGAAAACCACCAGGGGCCTTTGTGGAGAAAATGGAAGGGGGTGAAGGAGCCCCAGGAGGAGCTTATATGAGGGCCTTGGCCACTTGCTCATAGAACAGCTTGATCTCCTCATCACCTGGAAAGGTCAAGGTGAACTCTCCAGATTTTGAGCCCTGTGACTTCAGGCTTTTCTCCCAATTAAAATCGCCTTTGAAAGAGAAGAGATTTCAGATCCTCAAGAGATTTAGGGAAATACCACAGAGCAACTAATGGTGATTAGGAAAACTATATGAGGTCCCAAGGTGCCTACACTGAAAGGGACTGAGGTGTCATTGTCCCATGTACAATGTTTCTTGTGTCTTACATCTTCCTGAATAAATGTCTCCATTTTTCAGATTTCATGGCTGGATACCTTCTGGACTGACCTTGTATGTACAGGTCAGCTGTGTTGGATTCAGGGTTCAGAGCTGTCAGCTTGGAGTACCTGGGAGGGCACAACACTGCCTCCAGAAATTCCTCAGTCTTGGTGTCCATGTACACTTCCTTGCCATACAGCAGAAATGGGAGCCACCCTTCTGGGTACAGCTTCTGTACCATTGTTTTGCCTCTTAGTGTCAATGGTGGTAATGTTGAAGGTGATCCCCTTGAGCCAAAGCACCAACAGGTCTCTGGGAGAAGGGGCAGTTCCCAATCTTGGCCCCATCACTGCCAGCCTTGTTTAGCCTGGCAGCTGTTCTGTAGCCATGGATGTGACAGGGACTAGGAAGGTGCCTTTACTGGAGGACCTCGGGGGATACCAGGCTGAGGAAGGCAGGTCTCAGACTGAGAGAGTCTCTCCTCCCCAGCTAGGACTGTCTTCTCAGGGCAATTCTAGCCCTATCAGACCTTCTCACTCCAGACTCGGTACCCCACTAGCCCAGCAGACCCTACATTCAGCTACTTTAGCTCAATCTCCTCTAGGGCTGGATCAGGGAACTCTTCCATTTTATTTGAATAAAAAATTGGACTTCCCACCAAGATGGGGGTGTAGGTGGACATACTGTGCCTCTGCACAACCAAAATTAAGGGCAAGAGTTAGACACAAGAAAACAACCAGAACTGATAGAAAATTGAACTGTATGGAAGTCTGACAACCATTCATCCAGACCAGTAAGAGGGGTGGAGTTGCAGTAGGAAAAAGTGGAGGTTGGCGACCAGGGCATGCAGGCAGCAACTGGCAGATCCCAGGCATACAGGTGGACCCCGGACACGGGGTGGCAACTGGCAGACCCAGTGAGGCCGAGTAAGGTAGCTGGCTGACCAGGTAGTCCCACATTGGCATGCAGATAATCCAGGCAAAAATGGGGAACGAGACAGACCTTGTAGCTCAGGGCCACAGTGCCAGGAAATAAAACCTAAAAACACCGACTGAAAACACTTGTGGAGGTTTTGGTGCCAGGAGAGACTCCCAGCCTCATAGGACAGTTCGTTGGAGAGACTCACAGGGTCCTAGAACGTACACAAGACCACCCACACGGATATCAGCACCAGAAGGGCCCAATTTGCTTGGGGGAAGCAGTGGAAGGGACTAGAATCTGAGAGAGTGGAGCAAGCATCATTGTTCCCTCTTGGACCCTGCCCCCACATACAGTGTCACAACCCAGCCCCACCCTGGAGAAACACCTAAGGCTCTGCCTCTCACTACATAACAGCTGTGACCAGACCAACCCTCCCCCACCCACAAAAGAAACCAAAAACCAAAAAAACCCAAAATGGCTCAAACAGGAGAGCAGATCAAAGCCCCAGAGCCAATTCATCTAAGTGACCAAGAGATAGCCAACCTATCAGATGCACAGTTCAAAGCACTGGTGATCGGGGTGCTCACAGAATTGGTTGATTTGGGTTGCAAATTAGATGAACAAATGAAGGCTGCAATGAGTGAAATGAAGGAAAATGTACAGAGAACCAATAGGGATGGGAGGAAAACTGGGACTCAAATCAATGGAGTGGACCAGAAGGAAGAAACTAACAACCAAACAGAAAACAAGGAAGAAACAAGAATTCAAAAAAATGAGGAGAGGCTTAGGAACCTCCAGGACATCTTTAAACGTCTCAACATCCGAATTTTGGGGGTACCAGAAGGGGAAGAAGAAGAGCAACAAGTGGAAAACTTATTTGAACAAATGATAAAGGAGAACTTCCCCAATCTGGCAAAGGAAATAGACTTCCAGGAAGTCCAGGAAGCTCAGAGAGTCCCAAAGAAGTTGGACCCAAGGAGGAACACACCAAGGCACATCATAATTACATTAGCAAGATTCAAATGAAGGAGAGAATTCTAGAAGCAGCAAGGGATAAAGGGACAGTCACCTACAAAGGAGTTTCCATCAGACTGTCAGCTGATTTCTCAAAAGAGACCTTCCAGGCAACAAGGGGCTGGAAAGAAGTATTCCAAGTCATGAAAGTCAAGGACCTACATCCAAGATTGCTCTATCCAGGGAAGCTGTCATTTAGAATGGAAGGGCAGATAAAGTGCTTCTCAGATAAGGTCAAGTTCAAGGAGTTCATCATCACCAAGCCCTTATTATATGAAATGTTAAAGGGACTTATCTAAGAAAAAGAAGATCAAAAATATGACAGTAAAAAGACAGCAAACTCACAGCTATTAACAACCACACCTAAAACAAAAGCAAACTAAGCAAACAACTAGAACAGGAACAGAACCACAGAAATGGAGATCATATGGAGGGCTAGCAACAGGGGAGTGGAAGGAGGAGAGAGGGTGAGAAGATACAGAGAATAAGTAGAATAGATAGTGGGTAGAAAATAGACAGGAGGAGGGCAAGAATAGTGTGGGAAAAGTAGAAGCTGAAGAACTTATGACACATGGACATGAACTAAAGTGGGGGAATGTGGGTGGGAGGGGGTGTGCAGGTTGGAGGGGAATGATGGGGAGAAATGGGACAACTGTTATAGCATAATCAATAAAATATATTTTTTAAAAAATTTACCTCCATCTTAAATAGACACGATAAAAAGAAATTTTCTGTCTGGAAAGGTCCACAATGAGCCCATTCTTTTACTGTCCAGTCTGCAACATTACCTTGGGCATTTTTATCCTAAGCCAATCTTTCAATATTTACTGTATGTAAATAACATGTTTCTTTTAGAAATGCTACATACATTCCAAAAAAGCAGTAACTCTGATTGCCCACTGCTGTCATGCCACTCCTAAGGGTTCTAATCCAAGTTCATGGGTGACTAGAGACACCACCCTCACCCTATTGGGTTTATTATGAATAACACAAGGATAATGACACTTGTAATTATTGCCAGCCAGCTTGCCATCCTCTTTGAAGTTTCCAAAAACAAGATGCCCAAATATGTGCTCATAATTGTTTACTAGTTGGTCAGGTTACAAAGCAAACCTTAGCTCAAAATAAAATGACATTTTTTCATTTTTTATAATTTGAGTTATAGTGTTTCTGAGTTAACAGAGTATAAATACTCATATGCATAATGTAAATACATGAGCTATTTGCATGAAAGTACCATTATAAATAGAAGTTAACCTATAACAACTTTTGATTTAGGAGATTTATTGGAAATATTCAACGTTGGTCAAGTAGTCAAGTCGCATTAAAAAGATTATTTTCTTTAGAAGGCAAATTGTATATTTCAATGATAATTCAAAAAGAATCATTTCAAATTGCTTATCAGAAGATTTTGGAGAATCTAATGTCTAAAGTACTATATGCTCGCTGGTTTTCTATTCCCCTCCACATTATAGATTAAATGTCATAATATTATTTTGAAGGTTGTTGTCCTCCTTTCTTCTGACTCCACATCCTATTTTTATATAGTAAATTTGTTGACAATTTGACACCCCAAACTCTGTGCCTATTTTCATCTATCTCCATAGTAACTACATTCAGCACAATGTAAAACATTAAATGAAAGACAAAAACATAGAACTAAGAAGAAATTGTTTTCTAAGTACTCTGAGCCAATCCAGTATTTTTGCGATGAAGTCCATCATTAATATCTAGGTAATGTAATTAAGTATATCCTTTAATCACCCTTTTGGGAAAAATGACATAAAGCTGACATACAAAATTACACATTATCCTAAAGGATTGCCTAAGATATAATGGTAAAGACTAAATAATTGCACAGGCTGAAATCCAAAGGGAAGGCAAATCATGAGGTCAGATGTGGCTTCCCATGACTTGAGCAAAACTGTTACAGCATTTCCTCCCCCAAGAAGCAATTCCCCTTCTCAGCAGGAAATTCATTACAACACCTCTGAGTCACTTGCATATTATTCTGTTATAGATGTGATGTCAACTCACCTCCACTACAAGCACAGTCCCAAAATTTTTCATTGTAAACAGTTAAAGCCATATATGGTGATTTCACAGGACTGAATGTTCTTTTGATAGCTAAAGATGACAGATTCCAAAAGCTATTTCTCCAAGTGATAGTAACCCTGTAGATGTTTGCTAGGAAGGCTGACCAGCACAAAATAGTAACTTACAGGTTTATGTGTCGGTTTCCCCAGCACCCATCATTATAATGTTCAAGTGTTGTAACACATCAAACATTACAACATAATAGACTGCCAAAGGCTTACACAAACTACAAAGTCAAGCTCTCTTTGGTGAATGATTCAGATAATTACAATGAAAATAACATCAACAACATTCACAAACTGAAGTAATATTAAACTAAACAAATGAAGCTTTACTGCATGGAAAAATACCCATAAGATTCTGATCTAGAATCACAGAATCCAATAGTTGAAAAGAGCCTTAGGGTTCATGTAGTTCAGCCACCCACCTGATGCAGAAATTTATTCCAGTGTTCTTGACAAGTGGCCTTTTGGACTCTCCTTGTTCCTGTCCAGTGATCAAGCCCATAGTATTACTATTGAGTCAAAATTTGCCTTGTTGAAACTTCCACTCCTGACTTTGTTTTCTAGCATTTTTAAATTAATTCTGCCAGTCTCTGTATTAGCTCAGTTGTTTTTTTTAATACATAATAATAATAATAATAGCAAGCACTTATTCAGTACTTACTAGGTGTCACATTGAACTAGGTATTTATATAAACCATCTTATTAGTGATTTTAAGTGTAAACTCTGGAGCCAGACTTAGGATTCTGGTGTCTGCCATTTACTATCTATATGACATTAGAAAAGTCATTTAACCTCTCTGTGCTGCAGTTCCTCAACTATAAAATAGGAATAATAATAATAATGTCTATCCAATAGGGTGGTTTTGAAAATTAAAAGCTAGTACATACAAAGTGTTTAGAACAGTGGCTAGAACATCATAAAGACTATAAAAACATGCTACTCATTGTTACTATTATTTCTCTTCCCATTTTACAGGTGAGAAGACAGATTTAGTTTAGTAAAGAGTTTAGGCAGGACTTCCGGCCAAGATGGAGGCATAGGCGGACACACTGTGCCTCCTCTCACAACCAAAATTAAGGACAACAAATATTTAGAAACAAGAAAACAACCAGAACTTATAGAAAACTGAACTGTACGGAAGTCCAACAACCATTCATCCAGACCGGTAAGAGGGGCGAAGTCGCGGCAGGAGAAAGTGGAGGTGAAGACCCAGGAACGCAAGCAGCAGCGGCTTGCAGTTCCCAGGTGCGCAGGCGGTGGCTGGCAGTCCCCGGGCCCACAGGCAGCAGCTGGCAGACCCCAGGAACAGGGGGGCAACTGTGCAGAACGAGTGAGGCCACACAGGGCGGCTGGCTGACCAGGTGGTCCCACATTCCCACGCGCAGACGGTCCAGGCAGAGGGGAAGTGGAGGAAGGAACTGAATCCAGGAGAGAGCGGAGCAGGCGCCATTGTTCCCTCTCAGACCCCGCCCCTACGTAAGTGTCACAACCCAGCGACTGAGCTGCCCCACACTGGGGAGTGCCAGAGGCTCCACTCCTCACTACGTAACAGCACGCGCGCGTGCCCAGATAATCCAGGTGAAGGGGAAGCGGCGGAAAGGGCGGGAGTCCAGGAGAGAGCGGAGCAGGCGCCATTGTTCCCTCTCAGACCCCGCCCCCACATACAGCGTCACAACCAGGCGACTGGGCTGCCCCGCCCTGAGGAACACCTAAGGCTCCACCCCTCACTACGTAATAGCCGCGACCAGACTAAAACCAAACCAAAACAAACCAAAAAAAAATCACCAAAAATGGCTCAAACCGGAGAACAAATAAAAGTTCCAGAGCAAATTCCTCTAAGTGATGAAGAGATAGCCAACCTATCAGATGCACAGTTCAAAGCACTGGTCATCAGAATGCTCACAGAATTGGTTGATTTTGCTCACAAACTAGATGAAAAAATGCAGGCTACAATACGTGACATGAAGGAAAATGCATGGGGAACTGATAGAGATGGAAGGAAAACTGGGACTCAAATCAATGGAGTGGACCAGAAGGAAGAAACTAACAACCAAACAGAAAACGAGGAAGAAACAAGAATTCAAAAAAATGAGGAGAGGCTTAGGAACCTCCGGGACATCGTTAAACGTCTCAACGTCTGAATTTTGGGGGTACCAGAAGGGGAAGAAGAAGAGCAACAAGTGGAAAACTTATTTGAACAAATGATAAAGGAGAACTTCCCCAATCTGGCAAAGGAAATAGACTACCAGGATGTCCAGGAAGCTCAGAGAGTCCCAAAGAAGTTGGACCCAAGGAGGAACACACCAAGGCACATCGTAATTACATTAGCCAAGATTAAAATGAAGGAGAGAATTCTAGAAACAGCAAGGGATAAGGGGACAGTCACCTTCAAGGGAGTTCCCATCAGACTGTCAGCTGATTTCTCAAAAGAGACCTTACAGGCAACAAGGGGCTGGAAAGAAATATTTGAAATCTTGAAAAGCAGGGACCTACATCCAAAATTGCTCTATCCAGCAAAGATGTCATTTAGAATGGATGGACAGATAAAGTGCTTCTCAGATAAGGTCAAGTTCAAGGAGTTCATCATCACCAAGCCCTTATTATATGAAATGTTAAAGGGACTTATCTAAGAAAAAGAAGATAAAAATATGACAGTGAAAAGACAGCAAACTCACAGCTATTAAGAACCACATCTAAAACAAAAGCAAACTAAACAAACAGCTAGAACAGGAACAGAACCGCAGAAATGGAGATCACGTGGAGGGTTAGCAACAGGGGTGTGGGAGGAGGAGAGGGGGGAAAAGGTACAGAGAATGAGTAGCATAGATAGTGGGTAAAAAATAGACTGGGGAGGGCAAGAATAGTATGGGAAATGTAGAAGCTAAAGAACTTATGACACATGGACATGAACTAAAGTGGGGGATGTGGGTGGGAGAGGGTGTGCAGGGTGGAGGGTAATGATGGGGGAAAATGGGACAACTGTAATAGCATAATCAATAAAATATATTAAAAAAATAAACTTATTTTGATATAAAAAATTAAAAAAAGTTTAGGCAAAATAAGTTTGGGATTTTCAATTATTGTTAAATCACATATGGAATAGATTTATTATCTGATGTGTTTGCTATTTCTTTTGTAATTGTTCTTCCACTTAACGATGTATATTAGTCTATTTAAGTTGATTCAATTCTGGGACCTTTTTTTCAGTGTTTGATTTGTGGAACCAAGAGTATGTTCCTGCAAAAGGAGCATTACTAATGTTACATTCTTTAATGAAACAAAATCATCCAGTATTAAACCAAAGATGGTAAATTTTTGGTTGGAAAACTGTATTATAAAATGTATCAAGAATCATAAAATTGTTCAAAACTTTTGATTTAATGATCCTACTCCTGGAAAGTTATTCTAAGGAAGAAATTGAACAAAATGGGTAAGCTACATACCCCCCAAATCTTCCTCACAGCATTACCATCTCCATCATCCAAAATATACTAGGGATATAGTTAGGTAGATTATAGTAAATAAACATGAAAGGAAATTATGTAATAGTTAATTAAATAATTATTATGACACATGAAACATAGAATGAAGTTTACAGTAAATTTTAAAAAGAACCCAAAATTGAGTTAAAATGGAATAATCCATATTAAAATATGTATGCTTAAAAATGAAACTGGGAGAAAATGGAAATAGTTCTGTTAAAATGGTACAATCACTGGCTCACTTCCAATTTTTTAAAATATTTATACAATAGGATACTATGCAGTAGTGAGAATGAGCTAAAACTACATGTATCAATATGAATAAATCTTGAGCAAAAAAAATTTCTGTATGATGGGTATGACCTAATTATATTTATACAAAGTTGTTAAAATATATAGATGCTGTACCATATATTGTTACAAACACACATACACATGTGGTAAAAATTTAAATATCTGGATAGGTACAATAAACACCAAATTTAGCCTAGTAATTACCTCTGGGACTAGTAAGGGAAATTTATCCAGGGAAAGATTCGCCAGGATAGAGTACTTCTTAAGTTGGATGGAGAGTAAACTGGTTATTTAACAACATTACCTTCTACCAGTGGTTCTCAGCCCATCTGAGAAATTTATTAAAATACAGATGTCTGGGCCCCACCACTCTAGATTCAGTTCTATTGGTTTAGAGTAAGACCTGGACATCAGTAATCTGAAAAGCTCCCAGTCAATTCTAATGGGCATTCAGAGTTGAAAATGAATGTATTTTGGGTATAGCTAAAATATATAATAATGAGTAAAACAGACCTTTAATGTTGCTATATTGTTTTAGCAATAAAAATACAAGGATTTAAATTTATAGATACGTAGATACATACATACATATATACATATCTTAGATTCTGCTTAACTCATAAAATTAGAGAACACTACAGCTCTCCAAGTCCAGGTATCCGTGGGCTCTCTGCTATCCACAGTCCAAAGAACCAGCATGTGCATTATGCAAGAGTGGAAACCAAGCCCAAACAGATCAGGGAAACAGTGCTGTTTAAATTGTCATGCCAGCAACAGCACAACTGAAAATGACACCCCCGCAGTATTGTTTTCCTTGCAGAGTGAATTTCACAAGAGCTCCCTTGTAGAGGATGACTTCTATGCCTGTGGCTTCCTCCTCCTCTGGGCCTCTCTCTCACTGTAATAAAGGAGAGAAGAGAAAGGAGCCGATCTGTTATATCTCTGCAAGGCAGGCTTGTCAGATTTCCATGATGTCAGGCCAGCAGCTAAAGTGGCAGAACACCCTGTGGGGCAACAAGGAAGAGAAACAATTGCCTTCTGAAGCAATTGAGGATGGTCTTGAAGTCAAGAGCGGAAGACAAAGGAAGCTACAGTGGCTGTGTCCTGGCCTCAGGTAGCTAGATGAGGAAGAGGGCTCAGGTGTTGATGACAGGTCTCCTCCCACTCACCAGTGGTTCGCCCTCTGAAGCCTCTCCCTCTTCTCTGTCCCTTTCCTTCAGTTTCTTTACATGGAATTTTGCCCTTATTCTTCTCCAGGTTTTCTTTAGAAACCAGAGTAGGGAGGATAGTAAACAGAGATGAAGTTGTAACTTTTATGGCAAAAATTAAAAAAAACAATTAAATAAATGAAATATAGAAATAATAGGGGGAAAGTCAAATTAACAGAATAACCTTTATAGATTGAAATGTTCCTTAGCAACTTAAATTAGGTGTCTTTAAAAAGCAAAGAAATGCCCTCTTTTGGTGAAAACAACAACAAAAACACTAACTCACTTTTGTACTATTTACTGCACAATCTGGCATCATTGGAACCTAAGTTTTAACTGGACAATTGACACTTGAGGTGCTGTTAGTCCAGGGTTTCAGCATACCAAACTTTGTGAATATTTTCACTAAGGGGCTTGAAAATCTCACTGGGTCACAAAGGATTAAGCATTGGATTAAAAAGAAAGAAGGGACATAGGGAACAAAAATGCCATTGCTGAAATTAATTTTCATTAAATATCCCAAGATTTTTAAATGGAGATATTTCAATAAAATATCCTGGCTAAGAGAGGTTAAGGAGTGCCATGTTAAAAGAGACTTCCTTTTCTTAGAAAAAGGAGTTTGTATCGGCAAGTAGTTTTTATGGTCCATGTGTAGGAAGAAGCTCATTTGTAAAGGCTCAGAAAAAAAGCCCCTCAATTTTCTCTAGACTGAAGGAACAGTGATTAATTTTGAGATGTTATAGATGAGTGAGCATGTAAGCAAATGTGGGCAGAAGCAGGAAGATAGGGAGTGCTAGCTCCCGCTGCTATTATGCTGGCATACAATTTTTTTAAAAAATTTATTTCTCCAGAGCTAATCTTCCTAGCATCAGAAACAAAGTCTGAGGAATTAAGCTCTGTCCCAAGAAGAGTTTTGATAATATTAATTACATTGGTAAACAAACTCAGAAACAATAAGTAAGCCATGTTTCAGCGCTAGTGAAAAAGCAATGTTTGCCAAAAAGGCCCCAAAACAAGGCAAAAATTATTTTCAAACTACTAAAAGAAGTCTAGGTATGAAGACTAAAGAAAACTAAAACCTCTATAAAGGAAAGAGAATAAAGCAATTTGTTATTTTAATAAATATTATAGTTATTTTTAAAGAAACAGAATGCTTTAATGACTAATGTGTCCTAGTGATTCTCTGAAATATGTGATGAAATTATCTAACAAGAATATGCCTTGCAGGTAATAAGTCATTTATACAGTCATCAAGCAAGGAATGCTAAGACTTTCATATAAACTGATGTCTTCAGAAGCAAAGACCAGTTAGACAAGTTCTAGGTAGAAAGAAAAACAAAAGCAAACAAAAGCACAGACTGAGATAACATGGAGCACATAAAGCCTGTCAACGAAGAGAAGACATATAATTATTTGTTCCATGTGAATTAAAAACTCACAATCTAATTAATTTAAAATTCAACAAATCAATCAAATGAATTAAAAACTCAGCAAACACTATTCGTTATCATTTAGGCATCTAAATATACTACTTCATCCATATCATTCTGAATTATAAACATGACAATAATAGTTTATACCAGTGACTTTTATTCAGTGTGCCACTGGGGGCACACTGGTGTACAGCAAGAATTATTTTTTAAAGACTTTATTTATTTATTATTAGAGAGGGGAGGGAGGGAGACAGAGAGGGAGAGAAACATTGATGTGTGGTTGCCATTTGTGTGCCCCCTACCGGGGACCTGGTCCCCAACCCAGGCATGTGCCCTGACTGCTAATCAAACTGGTGATTCTTTGGTTCACAGGCTAGCACTCAACCCACTGAGCCACACCAGCTGGGGTCAAGAATTTTTTAAACATAAATACCTATTTAGTCAGGGGCACTGATGTCTTTTCCCTTAAAGTATCAAATTAAAAAATGACAATAGAGTATCAAATAAAAAAATAACAATAACTGCCTGGTGTTAAAGAATCAAAATTATACTTAATTTTTTTGGTTAAATTAGCAAAAAATAATTTTTTTGGTGCATCACAGAATTTTACTAATTAGTTTATGTGTGCCATGAAATAAAAAAGGTTGAAAATCTCTTGCTTATACACATGAGTTTCTTTCACATCAAGATGTAAAATGGCGATGGCCATTAATCTCATACTACTGTGAGGAAAATTGAAAATGTGATGAGAATATCGACAGTAAGTACACATACTCTAGAACACTGTTTTCAAATCTTAGGGCACAAGTCTTAGGCCGTGTTCAAGTTGTTTGTCTTCCTACAATGGCACTGAATACATCTTCTGTATAATTATTATAATACAGACTTCTTAAGACTAGGGGTATAGACAGGTAAAGATGGTACATTAATACCTAATTTATATCAGATTAGTCCATCTCAGGTCCTATTTTGAGATGAATGCTCCCACCCCAGTATTGCTTGGAGGTTGTATCTCATTGGTGGTATCTACCAAAACAGTTTAGCTCTACTTCATTCATTCATTCATTCATTCATTCTTTTACTTATTCATTCACTGGAGATTCCAAGGGCTGTCATGAGGGAACATTAGCCACACACACACTTAATCACCACCATTTCCTACAGCAAACACAATTTCAATTTCATTTCAAGCTCCCTAATCTCCAATCCCAAGCAGATGATCACCCCTAAACCATTTCTCTACTAAAATTCTAGAGACAGCACTACAGAATGCCTTGGACTTTCACAAACATTTTTAAAAATTATTTTTGTTCTTTTCTTAAAGTTAAGTTTATTGGGGTGATATTGGTCAATAAAATTATATAGGTCTCAAGTGTACAGTTCTATAACACATCATCTGTATATTGTATTGTGTGTTCACCACTCAAAGCCAAATTTCCTTCTCTCACCATATATTTGACCCCTTTACTTCCCCTCCCCACCCCCTTCCATCTCATAACCATAAACCATACTGTTGTCTGTATCTATGAGTTTTTGTTTGTCTGTCTTGCTTGTTCATTTGTTGTTTTCAATTTTTTATTGAATTTATTGGAGGTGACATTGGTTAATAAAACCATACAGGTTTTAAGTGTACAACTCTATAATAAATCATCTACATACTGCATTATAGGGAACCAGTCCATGTGACAACACCAAATGTAGCTCAGCCCTGGTTCAGAAAACCGACAGGCGCAAGGTGGCACACAGGAGCCAGGCCCGCAGATTGGCTTTCCCATGGGAAACCAGACCTGCATTATACCTAGGCTGCTTTGAGACTTGCTTTTGCTAAAAATCCTTCACCCTGAATTAAGGCAGCGAATGTTTAATGCATATCTTTGAAGTAACGTCCTAAAGTCTGTGCCTAACCACCCAAGGACAGAGTATAACCAGTTCAACCACTTTTTCCCTTGCATTTGCAACATTCTTTTCTTTGTTATCGTAAGAAGTAATCAGCAACTTCGTTTTCTTTGTTATCTGTAAAAGGTAATCGCCTAACGCAAACCTGTGCATAATGAATGAGGACCTTCCTTGATGTAATGCTCCCAGAAAAGCAATAAAAGCCTGTCCAGGCAGGGATTGGGGCGCTCTCTCATTCAGAGAGTGATCATGCCATCCCTTTTCTCCACAAGACTTCTGCAGTCCGTGTGAATTTGTTCGTCGCATCCACAACACCGCAGACACTGCTGGTTGGAGTCCCCATTACGACATTGTGCACTCACCACCCAAAGTCAAGTCTTTCCGCCACTATTTATAACCTCCTTCCACCCACCTTTCTGTCTGGCAATCACTGTACTGTTGTCTGTGTTTGGGGTTTTCTTTTTTTCACTTAATCCCTTCACTTTTTTCACCCAGCTCCTGAACCCCTTTCAAACATTTCCTTTTCAGGCGCTGGGCTCAACACTGGGGACAGGGCTAGATAAAGCTCTGCCCAAGTTTTTATCCTCAGGACTGTAGAGTTCAGGGAGTACCTGCTTGGGCTGAGGTGGGCACAAGATAGAATCAGGAAGAGAATTCTAACTTCTCAAGATTCTTAAACTGGGAAAGACCTAGAAAAGAAACCAGGAAGTAAACACCCCCTAAATATTCGCAATTTAGCAAAACCAGAACCTATAATTGAAGTAGATACTCACGGTGTGCCTTTCAGAAATGATAATTAACAGTTACTGAGCATGTAAATACATAAATGGTTCCTGATTTATATGCGTCTAATACTGATTGTGTCTCTAATACAGAGCAGAACACTCTACAAACAGACTAAAACATTTTCAATCAGTTTAATTGTGGCTTTAAAGGGAGGTGGAACAACCTGCGGAAGAACACGCTGCTAGTAACAGGGGATGACAGGATTCTAGTCCTGCCAGTCTGGCCCCAGGCCCTGTATCCTTAACCACCATTCTTCATGAGCTGTTTATGCCACTAGTTTCACATTCTGGAACCCTTTACAATGTACTAACAGTAATTATTTTGGAGGAGGAATTCTCTGTGATATAAGGAAAATAATTTTTGACTAAAAATTAGCTCTGTGAACAAGGACAATCAATGTCTTCACCTTACCACCTCTCAGTTCCCTCATCTAAAAAAATGCTGACATGGAACTTAATGGTCTCAAAAGTCCCTTTCATTCATAAAATTTAAGGCTTTAAGAAAAACATGTTCTAAATTAAGAATTATATATGTTAAATTAAAGAGTATGTCATAATTTAAATTATAAATCTTGGTCTATATGACATGTCTCAACTTGAGTATACCTTAAGTAAACCCCACAGGACTTTTGTTTGTTTCATAGATGGCTTTAAAACATTGAATTTTAATAATAATCTCAACTTAAAAATGATCTCATTTCATTCACCCTTTGCAATGCCTTGCACTCATGAAGCTCCTCTTTTGAGGCTGAGCAGATATAAGCACTTTCTGAGTGGCATCTGGATACCTCCCCTGACATTATGACATGTAGGTACTGGTGATAGCCAGGAAATGGAGAGTAGCGGAATGTGAGAAGGTAGGAGTGAGACAGGTGGTGGCAGAGGAGAGGGTGGGACCTGCCTGACAAAGTGACATCCCCAGCTGCCCACGCTCATTATCAGTTGTTGACTTTGCACAAGGGAAACAAGCTTCACACACACTAGTATATAAGTGGTTACCAATTTATACACAGTGTGTACTGATTCACTCAGCCCTTGTTCTGGTCTTAATGTCCCCCTTTCTCTTTCTCTTACTCCAACTCTTGATTATAGCTGCTTGAATCCCTTCCTTAGAGTTAGGGGACCCCTGCTTGTGCAGGAATAGTGACAGAATGTAGTTACAAAGAGAATTCTGATATCTTGAGTCTCTTAAGCTCAGAAAGACCAAGAAAAAGATTCCAGAGGATGACATCTCTAAATATTCTCAGTTGTGTAAAGCTGAACCCTGAAACAGTACTAGATACCCATAGTGTTAATAGCTAGCATTTACTGAGAGCTTGCCAAGTGCCAAGCAATGTTCTAAAGAATATATACGTACTAACTCTTTGTTTCCCCTAACAGCCCAGTGAAATAAGAACAATTATCCTATGTTATAGATAAAGAAGGAAGGTACTGAGAAGTTAGATATAACTGCATTATAAACTCAAGTGGTCTAGTGCCAGAATCAATGCTCCTAATTACCACGCTATGCTACCAAGGTGTATATATTATTCCCTGGAAACCCAGAAACCATCTTGTAAAATAAGGAAACCAAGGCCAGCGATGTTCAAAGGCTTGCCCACATCCACATAGATGGTTAAAGAAATAGCCAAGAAAACCCTTACTCCCAACTTCTAGAACAGTAATTCTGTACCTTTTGCTAACTCTGATAGAGCTGGGAGTTGGGGACATCACAGGGAAATGTCTTGAGTATCTTATTCTTGCTTCCTGTAGAGCTTGTTCCTTGTCCTGACCAGTTCTGCTGCTCTTCTCTGCAAAGTTCTGGCTTGCCTAATGTGGCCCCCAAAACATACTCTGGCTGAACATTCCCATCAGCAGGGCCCAAGCAAGGGCCCACTGCCCTTCCTAAGATGGTTTGCCCACTTTTTTAAAGAACAGCAACAACAACAACAAAAAAAAACTAAAAACAAAACAAAACAAAACACTATAGCCACTCTGAACAGAATTTGCCCCAACTCTGATGAGCTATTCTTTTTTCAAAGTCTCCCTCTTTCTCTCCCTATCTCTCGTATTTGTACATGCACCACAGAATGCAGGCTCTTGAACCATACTGAAAGGGGCCTAGTTCCAGTTCTACCACTTACCACTAAGGAGGCTAAGGAAAATTACCTAGCATTTCTGTACCTCAGCTTCTTTCTCTGAAAAAATCAAGATAATAAGCCTCACAGGATCATTGTGAGGACCTGTTGTGGGTTACTATCTATCAAGCACTTAATGTTAGATACTGTTATAGGTAACATTAGCTCTGCAAAGTTAATCCACTCTGAGAGATGACTTATAAATGTCTTGCTGATAAAACTTCAAAAAATCTCTCGAGTCCAATCAATATGTAGTTATGTGTATGAGATAGTCCAGGACAGCTCAGCATGAACTTCAGTATTCCAAGATCTGGGGCTCTCCAGTCTTTCTTTCTGTGTAACCTAAAGATGTGTCCTTCATTCTTCTGGAGCACTGTAGAGGTGAGTATTAAATGAAACACACACACACAAGATACCATCTAAGGAAAAATAGTAATTCCCAAAGGCTTACTAAGGTAAGGTATATCAAGAGAACAAAATCTCTCTCTCTCTTTATATATGTGTGTGTGTGTGTGTGTGTGTGTGTGTGTGTGTGTGTCTGTGTGTGTGTCTGTGTGTGTGTATATATATATAAAATGATCTCTCTCTTTATATATATATATATATCCATCTGTTGAGCTAGTTCCAAGCTTAACTTACCCAGCTCATTGTCCTGTATACATACCAAGCCCAGACTCTGTAATTGCAGCCTTTTTATTTTCTTCTTTAACCAGATAGATTCTGCAGCAAGAACTCTCTCATCCCCTATGTTAATTTCTGCAAAGTAATGATGGCAAACATGAGTTTGTATGACTCTTTGTGCTGTATCCAGTCCTCAAGGAGTCAGAGGGTGGGGGTATAAAATTTATTGTCCAAGATACGTTAATTTCAACATTTTTGTGCATCTTTAGAAAAATGTCAGCATATTTGTTTTAATCAAATACAGTATAACATTTATGGACATGTATGTTGTTTTTTTGTGTGTGTTCTAGCTGGTATATTAATATATCATAAAATATGCCACACAAAATCATGATAAACTTATTGATTTAGAGGTGCTTAGTCTTCTCAATAAATTCAAAGCTATTTGTTTCAAATTCTTCATCTTCCTGATTAAACAATAAAAATAATTTGAGAAATTATCAAAATCAGTCACTGCTTGAAATGTATAGTATTGCCTTCTATAAATGAAACTATGTATATCTATTTAAAAGTTGAGAACCATATTGTGGTTAAATCAAGTAAGAGATAGGAAGCTGCAGTCAAACTTCTTACATTCTGTCTTCCTGAGTAGTAATTTCAATGTAAATAAATTTTATTTAAATCAATTCCAACCTAAATTATATGCATAAATGCAATCATCATGAATAGCAGAATGAGCAGATTCAGACCAATAACACTCAAAGATTAGTAGGGTGAATAAAAAAAGCTGTCACTTTGTTCTGATTAGTCAAAGAAAACATCAGGAATAAATAACAATTTGAGGAAGTCTGTAATATGAAAAGTGACTTCACAATCTCATAGAGGGGACATAATAGGAAGAAAGTCTTCAAACTAATTTTTGTTGAATCAATCCAACCAGATTTTCTAGACTTTACATCAATTCATTTTACTTGGTGCTAATCAACTTAAATGTTAAAAATAAAGATATATAAAAAGAAATCCAAATATAAAGTTTTAAGAAGTTAAATGAATTATTAATCAACATTATGAAATTTTACCTTGTTTCTACCTTATCAGCCTATGTTTCATATTCATACTTATCTTATAGTATGTTTCAGGTTTTTATTCTAAGAATTATCATCAAAATAAAATGTGAATACTTATGAAAGTCATGTGAAGTTCTTACTCATAGAAAATATTCAGAGAGAAAATATTTTGGCATAAAGAAGCCACTTTTGGAGGTAACAGAAATTTTACCTCCAAAATCTGATTTCTACCCTGCTACAATTACAGACTGAGTATGGATATTTATAAAATGCAAATTAATATAATGGCATTTTTTTCATCAGCAGCACCAGAATGTTATTTTATTGGATTTACTACCACTCCCTTGCCTGCCTGTGACCCTGTGTGACTGGATGGCAAAGACAGACCGTGTTTTATTTGTTCTGGGTGTGGTCTCATCCATGTTGGGGAGAACAGTGGAGCAAAGCAGGATGCACGTGAATGACCAAAACAGAAGAATGCTAGCAGTTTTATGGGTTTTATGCTTAATAGTGCTTCATATTAATTCCTGTGATTTAGGTCTTAATCCTTAATTATTTGATTTTGCAATCAGTCACTAGCTGCAGATAATGCAGGTCACAGTCATCAGATTAGTCAGGCACCCACTCCCAAGGCCACTCTGAACATTTGCCAACAGCATTTTTTTTTAAAGATTTTTTTTAAGTACTTTTTTTTCTTTTAGATTTTATTTATTTATCTTTAGAGGGGAAGGGAAGGAGAGAGGGAGAGAAACATCAATGTGTGGTTGCCTCTTGTATGTCCCCTGCCGGGAACTGGCCTGGCAACCCAGGCATGTGCCCTGACTGGGAATCGAATCGCGATCCTTCGGTTCGCAGGCCCGCGCTCAATCCACTGAACTACACCAGCCAGGGCAGCCAACAGCATTTAAACAGTAGGCACCAAAGGTCACAACAGGCAGATGATTGGGTAAAGACAGCAGGTTTATAGCCATAGCTCTCAAAGTGTGATCCTGTACTACCAACATCAACAACCCTTGGGAATTTGTTAGAAATGCAAATTCTTAAGCCCCACCTCAGACTTAGCAAATTAAAAAGTGAGGCCCAGCAACCTGAGTTTCAACAAGCCCTGCAGGGGATTCTGGTATACACTAAAGTTTGAGAACCAGTGGAGTAGAGTGATTCCCCAATGCTATGATTCTTTTAAAATGTACAATACATTGATTTTATAACAAAGGTTCAAAGTACCAAGAAAATGCTATTACATTGTTTGTATATAGCTATGAAAAACTAGGGGAGACTTCCAGCCAAGATGGTGACATAGGTAAACATGGCTCACCTCCTCACACAACCACATCAAAATTACAACTAAAATATAGAACCACCATCACTCAGAATCATCAGAAATTGAGTTGAATGGAAGTCTGATGACTACGAAATTAAAGAAATCACATCCATACAGACTAGTAAGAGAGGTGGAGATGCAGAATGGGCAGATCCTACATCCATGGGTGGTGGATAAAAATTCAGGGGGGATATCTAGGGAGTAAGGAGGCTTGGCCCCACACCAGTTCCCCATCCCAGGGTTCCAGTGCCAGGAAGATAAGTCCCCCAAACTTCTGGCTATAATAACTAGTGGGGACTGGGTTGGTGGAAGAAAATTCTAGAGTCTCAAGCAGTTCCTCTTAAAGAACCCACATCTGAACTTACTCAAATTCACTCCCTTTGAGCTCCAGCAAAAGGGTAGCAGCTTGTAAGGCACCAGTGGCATATGTAGAGAAACTGAAGTGTCTGGCATGAAGGTGAGAGCTGGGGGACAGCTCTCTCCCAGACAGAAAGGTGGGCAGTGGTCATTGTTCCTTTCCTGAACACTCCCCCCACAGAGCCACAGAGCTGGCAGGTGGGTGCCATATCTGAGATTCCATCAACCTGGCTAGCACCATTAGCCCCACCCTGGAGATCCCCAGAGACTCTGTCCCACCCAACTTAAGGGCCCACCCAAGCTGTTAACAGAGTCTTTTCCATATGAATGGCTGGTGTTGGCTCATGCTTCACAACTTCCTAAATCCTTTCAAACAAACAAGAGTGGGCTTCAGTGAGCCTCCGGTCCCTGTACCTCTTGCTAAGTGGCCCAAGGCCCCACACTAGCAGCAGCTAGCCTGGATTCATAGCTTGGCTTTGCCTGGGAGCCTCCAAGCTCAGCACAAGTAGCAGCCATCTCAGATTGCTTTATAGAACAGGTAGGGTGGCCCTGGGTAAAACACAGGTTGGGGCTGACCTTCACCTATACCACCTGGGAAACCCCAGAGCCTACACACCCAGTGGACAGTTACAGACCACTTTGGAGCACCACCACCCTGCCCCTGCTAAGCTGATCCTCCACAGACAGTGGAGGTTGGTGGTCAGTGGTCACAGCCAAGACTTGCAGCTGAACAGCCTGGGTAAATCCCTTCCATTGACCTGCCAACAGCAAACAAGGCCTCACTACAAGAGGAGGGTGTACTCAGCCCATGCTAAGGGCACACTTCAAGTACCCAGCTTGGGTGATAGGGAAGTCTGTGCCACTGGACCCTTCAGGACACCTATTACATTAGGCCACACTACCAAGACATAGAGTCAAAGCAGCTCTACATAATACATAGAACCAAACACAGGGAGGCTGCCAGAATGAGAAGACAGAGAAATATGGCCCAAACGAAAGAATGGATCAAAACTCCAGAAAAAAGAGAGCTAAACAAAATGGAAATGAGCAATCTAACAGATGCAGAGTTCAAAACAATGGCTATAAGGATGCTCAAGGAACTTAATGAGGACCTCAACAGCATAAAAAAGACCCAGTCAGAGATGAAGGATACACTAATTGAAATAAAGAACAATTCATAGGGAAACAACAGTAGAGTGGATGAAGCTGAGAATCAAATCAATGATTTGGAACAAAAAGAAACAAAAACCAACTACACAGAACAACAAGAAGAAAAAAGAAGAAAAAAAAATTGAGGATAGTATAAGCAGTTCCTGGGATGACTTCAAGCATTCCAACATTTGTATTACAGGGGTGCCAGAAGGAGATGAAAGAGCAAAACATTAGAAATCTATCTGAAAAAATAGTGAAAGAAAACATCCCTAATTTGGTAAAGGAAATAGACATGCAAGTCCAAGAAGCACATAAAATCCCTTCCAAGATGGATGTAAAGAGGCCCACTCCAAGGCACAGCATTATTAAAAAGCCAAAGGTTGAAGAGAGAACCTTAAAACTAGCAAGGGAAAAGCAGATAATTACCTACAAAGGAGTTCCCATAAGACTGTCAGCTGATTTCTTAATAGAAACTTTGCAGGCTAGAAGGGATTGGCAAGAACTATTCAAAGGAATGAAAATCAAAGACCTACAACCTAAATTATTCTATCTAGCTAAGCTATCTATCATTTAGAATTGAAGGGCAGATAAAGTGCTTGCCAGACAAGATAAAACTAAAGGAGTTCATCATCACCAAACCATTATTATATGAAGTATTGAAGGGGCTTATCTAAGAAAAAGAATAATATAAAAACTATGAATGTTAAAATGACAATAAATATATAACTGTCAATAACTGAATCTAAAAAACAAAGTGAGCAAACAAGCAGAACAGAAACAGAGTCATACATATGGAAAACATTGGGATGGTGGTCAGCTGGGAAGAACGGAATGCGGTAAAAGGTGAAGGGATCAAGAAGTACAAGTCAGTAGGTACAGAATAGGCAGGGGGGATGTTATGCAAAAATACAGGAAATGGAGTAGCCACAGAACTTATGTGCATGACCCATGGACATGAAAAAAGGAGGATGGATCACTGGAGGGAGTGGGGGGCTGTTGGGTGGAGGGGGACAAAGGGGGAAAAATTAGGACAACTGTAACAGCATAATCAATAAAAAATGATATAAAACAATTAGGGGAAATGAATGTTGGAGATTTATGGGTATTCTAAAGAGCTTAATATTTTAAAACACACCCAACTTTATATTTATGGACATGGAGTTTGGGTGGAGAAAGGATGTGAATATCTTTTCCAAGACCTACACTGAGGCAAAGGCTCTTGGGAAAGCACCTTCTTAGAGTCCCCAGAGATGAGGCTACCATCTCCTGGCAAAGGAAGCATGGAGACAAGAGCAGGAGCTCAGGCCATAGGACACTTGGATCACCATCACCAAATATTTAATAGGAATAGCTCATCCTTGCCCTCATCAAGTCTACATCATTGCTGAACCAGGCCAGGATGAGTCAGAACTGGCCCACCAAGGCAGGTTAAACTGGTATGCATACATTTTAATGAATGTAGGACACCTTTACCCATTCTTGTCCATTTCCCGAATCCTATCCTTTCCTGGAATCTCTCAGAAGGTTGTAGATGCCAGCCTCTGACATGAAGAATACTAGTGCCTTTAGAAAATCAATGAATTTACCTAATATTTAATTGCTATGAACAAATTCTAGAATTAATGTATGAAGCAAAACAAATCATGAGTACGTTTTTCTTTATCAGACTTTTTATTTTTGAAATCTTGTTCCTTGCCTGGGTATAGTCTGCTGGTTATTAGGGTTGGTTTTCCTTTCTTTTTTTTAAATTGTTTTATTTTTTAAAATGAGCATAATGTTGCTTTTATGAAAGTATTTTATGGTAATATAAATTCATAGCCCTACTTTTTCTAAAAATAAATGTAGGTCACACAGTGGCTTCCAATAAGAGACACATATAAACACATTTATTGGAATAGAAATATAATACCAAAGTCATAAAAAGGAGGAGGAAGCATATACTCTAGCTTCAAAGGCTAACATGGTAGCTGTGCATGATTATTAATTCTGTTTCTGCCACCAGAAAATGAAGATTAATACAATGTGTCGCTCTTAGAACAGGAAATAAGGAAACTAGTTTTTCAGAGGGGATTTTTTTCTCCCAGTACTAAATCCTAAAATAAAGTAAACCTATAATGTGATGCCTTATGTAGGAGATACTGTAACTTATTTTAGTCAATAACTTTAATAGTTTTACAGCAAATTTGGTCCTTGTACTCTCTAAAAGATAAACTCAATAGTGGGGATTCTGATGAGGACTGAGTTAATGTTGTGGAAATACATAGTTTTACAACAATCTAATGAAATACAAGGACAGCTCTTATAAGTCACCAAAAAGTAGATGGATAACATGGCCCTTAAACAATCTTGATTAAACGTCACTTTTCTCTGGTTAGCTTTTGAAAAAGGTACAATAATGAGAATCTGAGGTTACTTTCCAAATCAAATGTAGTGTTAGGATTTTATGTTGCTGACTGGTAGAAGATGCATAAATCTTTACACCAGGCAAGCAGGTAGAAAGGCTGAAATTCTATTAAGCAGGTTGAAAAGCCTGCCCCAAACTCTCTGCTCTGTGGGAAGGTGGACTACAGAGTACTTGAGCCAAAGCCAGAATTTCCCTGAAAAAACACCTTTGCCTTCATTCTAGTACCTGGTTGAGGTCCCTGAACAAACATACAAATCTGCAGAATTGCATGGGACTCATTCTCCTATCAATGGTGCTTGGGCAGAGCCTGGTGTGCATAAGCCTGACATGGAAAATTTTCAGAGCAGGTATCATCAACTTTGCCACTTAGCCATAAAAAAGTCTGGTGATGTTCCTGTGGAACATTTGATTCTGAACAGCATAATTTCCTGATGAGCCTGCCAGAGTGAATTAGCTGCAAACTGTACAGCAAGTCACCTGCAAATCTTGACCTGTGGCATGGAGCTATTTGAATTTTGTTGAATGACCATAGAAGGCAGAAACTGAAAGTTGAGTCATTCTTTCTGGCAGAAGTTAAGACAGGAACAACTGCTTACAGAGACCACCCATAATACATGCTATTAAAACTCCATCATGAGCATACAGAGGCATATCTGTATGATTTGCTATGGCAAAAGGGCTTGCATTCCAGTAATGAAAAAGTAGCCCCCTTGAGATTATTGTGATAGAATAGAATAGAATAGAATAGAACAGAATAGTCAAGTCTTTAGTAATTAGGGACCTATATTAAGCCCTATGAAGACCAACAGCAGGGTGTGTCCAATGAGTAAATTGGTTTGAACTGGTTTATAGGGCAAAGAGATTTTCCTTCTTTTTTCAGTCGGCAGTGTTACCCTGAAACTCAGTTTCCCAGTAGAGTGGTGACCCCACCCCTATCAAGGTCTCCAGGATCTGGGCAGCTATCACCTGTGTTCAGACTGCTTTGTGCCAAGGTACATTTATCCCTGAGCCACACAAGACACTCCCATGCTTGCCACATTGAACAAGACAAAAAAGGATGTCATAGTCCTTCTGCTGGTATATAGTCCTGAGGTGAGTTCAGCCACACCCCAGCCCAAACCTGCCTCTCTGAAAACACTGAGTGACTGGGAGTCTGGTACATCTGCTTACCTCGGGAATGGTGCATCCTGTTGTTTGGCCAAGCCCATTAGGAGACAAGGCCTTATAAGCCATAAAATTAAAAAAAACTAATTAGAACTCAGAGAATGTTGTAACAATTGTTTTCTTGGACAAAACACCAAAGGAATCTCCCTTTTCCCCCCATACCTATAGTCTGGGGAAGATAAATCTCTGTAACTTACGTCTGACACACTGTCCTATAGATTATTATTAATCCACAATTTTCCTTATTTCTCCCTCACCCCTTTTTTGGAGAAAAGGAGGTGATTGGTTTATTGTCCCTACAGTTGCTGTTTGTAATAGTTTGTTATCAGTTGCATTATTTTATTTTATTTTAAAATATATTATGCTATTATAGCTGTGCTAGTCCCCTGCCCTTGCCTCTGTCCTCCTAGTACACCCATTCCCTCCAGCAATCCCCCACTTTAGTTCATGTCCATGGGTCATGCATATAAGTTCTTTGGCTTCTCCATTTCCTACACTTTTTTGACATCCTCCTGTCTATTTTCTACCGACCAATTATGCTTCTTAATCCCCACGTCTTTTCCCCCTCCCACATAATAACCCTCCAAATACAAAGGAGGAGTTCCCATCAGACTGTCAGCTGATTTCTCAAAAGAGACCTTACAGGCAACAAGGGGCTGGAAAGAAATATTTGAAATCTTGAAAAGCAGGGACCTACATCCAAAATTGCTCTATCCAGCAAAGATGTCATTTAGAATCGAAGGACAGATAAAGTGCTTCTCAGATAAGGTCAAGTTCAAGGACTTCATCATCACCAAGCCCTTATTATATGAAATGTTAAAGGGACTTCTCTAAGAAAAAGAAGATCAAAAATATGACAGTGAAAAGACAGCAAACTCACAGCTATTAACAACCACACCTAAAACAAAAGCAAACTAAGCAAACAACTAGAACAGGAACAGAACCACAGAAATGGAGATCATATGGACGGTTAGCAACAGGGGCGTGGGAGGAGGAGAGAGGGGGAAAAGGTACAGAGAATGAGTAGCATAGATAGTGGGTAGAAAATAGACAGGGGGAGGGTAAGAATAGTATGGGAAATGGAGAAGCTAAAGAACTCATGACACATGGACATGAACTAAAGGGGGGAATGTGGGTGGGAGAGGGTGTGCAGGGTAGGGAGAATGATGGGGGAGAAATGGGACAACTGCAATAGCATAATCAATAAAATATATTTTTTAAAAAATCTCTATACCTATGATTCTGTTGCTGTTCTGGTGGTTTGCTTAGTTTGTTTTTTTAGATTAAATTGTTGATAGTTGTAAATTTGTTACCCTTTTATGTTCATAGCTTTGATCTTCTTCTTTTTAAGAAAGTCCCTTTAACATTACATGTAATAAAGGCTTGCTGATGATGAACTCCTATAACTTTAACTTGTCTGGGAAGCACTTTATCTGCACTTCCATTCTAAATGATAGCTTTTCTGTATAGAGTCTTGGTTGTAGGTCCTTGCTTTTCATCACTTTGAACACTTCTTGCCAGTCCCTTCTAGCCTGCAAAGTTTCTTTTGAAAAATCAGCTGATACCTATGAGAACTCCTTTGTAACTCTGCTTTTCTCTTGCTTTTTAAAAGATTCCCTCTTTAGTTGCAGCCAAGATGGAGGTGTAGGTAGAAACCCTTCACTTCTTCGCACAATCAAAAGGAGAAAAACAACTAATTAAAACAATAAACAACTAGAAGCGTCAGAAAGTCAAACTGCATGGAACTCCAACAACCAAGGAATTAACGAAACAGCCAACCAGAGGAACCAGACTGGTAAGACAGTGGACAGAGAGAAAACTGGAAGTGAGGCAGCAGGCCGTGGGGGTGGGGCTGGCTGCAGCAAGGTGGCAGGTTGCGCACAGGAGGGGCTTACTTAAGGAGAAACTGAGATTCAGAGCTGGCTATGGACTATGGCAGTTGCCACGGTGGGAGAAACTGCCAATCTCACAAGAGAGTTTGTTGAAAAGTGCACTAGAGATAGCAGGTGAGCTGCATTGTTCCCTCTCTGGCCCCTCCCCCACAGGCAGTGCCACAGGGTAGCAAGGAGGGTTGCCCTCTTGGGTGAATACAAAGGCCCCTCCCCTTTACAATTTATCAGGGGCCCCGAATGAAGAAACAGGGCCAAAATGAAAGAACAGAGTAAAACACCTCAGAAAGAGAGCTAAGCAAGAAGGATATAGCCAACCTATCTGATGGAGAATTTAAAGCCCTAGTAATCAACATGTTCACAGAACTTACTGAGCTTGGTTGAAAAATGAAAGAACAAATGAAAAATACCCCAAATGAAATAAAGCATAATATTCAGGGAACCAACAGTGACAGGAAGGAAACCAGGACTCAAAGCAACGATTTGGAACAAAAGGAAGAAATAAACATCCAACAGGAACAGAATGAAGAAACAAGAATTCAAAATAATGAAGGGAGGCTGAGGAATCTCTGGGACAACCTGAAGCATCCCAATATCCAAGTTATAGGGGTGCCAGAAGGAGAAGAATAAGAGCAAGAAATTGAAAACTTATTTGAACAAATAATAAAGGAGAACTTCCCCAATCTGGCGAAGGAAATAGACTACCAGGAAGTCCAGGAAGCCCAGAGTCCCAAAGAAGCTGGACCCAAAGAGGAACAACACACCAAGGCACATCATCATTAAGTTATCCAAGATTAAAGATGAAGAGACAATCTTAAAGGCATCAAAAGGGAAGGAACGAGTTACCTACAAAGGAGTGCCCATAAGGCTATCAGCTGATTTCTCAAAAGAAACTTTGCAGGCAAGAAGGGGCTGGGAAGAAGTATTCCAAGTCATGAAAGGCAAGAACCTACATCCAAGATGACTCTATCCAGTAAAGCTATCATTAGAATGGAAGGGCAGATAAAGTGTTTCCCAGATAAGGTCAAGTTCAAGGAGTTCATCATCACCAACCCATTATTATATGAAATGTTAAAGGGATTTATCTAAGAAAAAAAAGATCACAACTGTGAACAGTAAAACAAACTCACAACTATCAACAAATGAACCTAAAAAAATAAAAGAATGAAAACAAAAACTAAGCAAACAACTAGAAAAGGAACAGAATCAGAGAAATGGACATCACAAGGAGGGTTTTCAGTGGAGAGGGGGAGGGGAGGAATGGGGGAAAGGTACAGAAAAGAAGAAGCATGATTGGTAGGCATTAAGTAGACGATGAGAGGTCAAAAGTGGTATAGGAAACAGAGAACTCAAAGAATTTGTATGTACAACCCATGGACATGAACTAAGAGGGGGATGCTGGAGGGTTGTGGGGTGCAGGGTGGAGGGGGGATAAGGGGGAAAACTGGGAAAACTGTAATAGCATAATCAATAAAATATAATTTAAAAAAACATTAGCAAACCAAATCCAACAATAT
Source organism: Glossophaga mutica (assembly GCA_039655065.1). Lineage (NCBI taxonomy): Eukaryota > Metazoa > Chordata > Mammalia > Chiroptera > Phyllostomidae > Glossophaga > Glossophaga mutica. The sequence continues at coordinate 49,869,842 of CM077305.1, forward strand.
ATAAAAAGGATAATACACCCCATCCAAGTAGCTTTATCATAGAAATGCATAGTGGTTCAACATTTGAGAATCAGTCAGTATAATTGAACATATTTATACATTTAAGAAAGAAAAAAAGATTCTCTCTTTATCTTTAACCTTTGGCATTTTAATTATGATGTGTCTTGGTGTGTTCCTCTTTGGGTCTAACTTGTTATGGACTCTCTGAGAGTACTGGACTTGTATGTCTATTTCCTTCATTAAATTAGGTGAGTTTAATTATTTTTTTCAAATAAGTTTTCAACTTCTTACTCTTCCTCTTCTCTTATGATTCACATGTTAGTACATTTAAAGTTGTCCTCGAGTTCCTAAACCTATCCTCATTTTTTAAAATTCTTTTTTCATTTTGCTACTCTGATTGAATGCTTTATCCTTCTTTGTGTATTAAATTGTTGATTTTGATTATTGGCTTCATCTTCTCTACTGTTGGTTCCCTGCAGATTTTTCTTTATTTCACTTAGTATAACCTTCACGTCTTCCCTTATGTTTTTGCTGTATTCAATGAGTTATTTGAGCATCCTGACCACCAGTGATTTGAACTCTGCATTTGATAGGTTGGTTATCTCCATTTCATTTAGTTCTTTCCCTGGAGTTTTGTTCTGTTCTTTCATTTGGGCCATATTTCTTTGCCTCAATTAGGCAGCCTCCCTGTGTTTGTTTCTACGTAGAGCTGCTTTGACTCCGTCTTTGAAAAGGACCTATAAACTGTGTGGGGCAGAGCTTTTAGGTAATTGTCAGGGCAGGGCAACCCACTTCACTGACTTGTGGCTCTGTGTTAGGGGAGGGCTCAGAGAGGGGACAATACTGCTGCCTGCCTTCCAGCTGCCTGGCACTCACCCCATTTTCAGTCACTTCACCCACTTCTGGACTCGTGTGCTTCCAGCTGTTGCCCTGGTGGTTGATACCAGAGAGGGTGGGTTTCTGTATGTTCTAAGTCTGTGTCGGCCCTTCAAATGGAGTATCCTGAAAATCCAGCAGTTTCTTCTGCTGCCCAACCCCCACTGATTTTTATAGCCAGAAGTTATGAGGATCTATCTCCCAGGCACGGAACCTTGGTCTGTGAGGTCTGGCCTGGGGCTGGGATTGCTCGCTCCCAAGGTATCCCTACTAATTTTACCTACCACAAGTGACTGTGGGACTGCCCATTCTGTTACCACCTCTGCTGCCTCCCCACTGCCATACGTACCTTTCCTCCTGTCTCCACAACTCCACCCCTCCTACCCATGTGGATGAATGTGGCTTTTTTAAAATTCTTGGTTGTTGGACTTCCATACAGCTCAATTTTTTGACAGTTCTGGTTCTTATCTGTTTTGAGATATAGTTGTAATTCTCTCTGTGGTTGTGAGAGGAGGCAAAGTGTGTCTACCATATTGACCAGAAGTCCTCAGTTGTGTTATTATTAATACTTGATTGGTTTGGGTCCATCTCTTTTGTCTATTTATTTCCATTAATTTTTGAGTAGCCATAAACTTCAAAAGATACAAAAATGTAATACAAGTTTCCTTTTTATCCTATTCTTCTAAATACCCAGTTCAAATTTCCAGAAGTATCCATTGTCAACAGTTTTCATATAGATTTTCTATGTATATATGTTGTTCGGAAAAAAAAACAAAAAAACAATTCACCAGAGAGAAAAAAAAATACCAAAAATATCCCTGACCAGTTAGTTGTGGTTCTGTTGGTTGGGTGTCATCCTACAAAAGGTCACCAATTTGATTCCCAGTCAGGGTACATGCTTGGGTTGCAAATTTGGTCGCAGGTCAGGGTGCAAAGGAGAGGCAACCTATTGATGGTTCTCTCACACATCGAGGTTTCCCTCTCCTTTTCCCTCCCTTCCTCTTGCTCTAAAAATAAATAGATAAAATCTTTTTAAAGAACAAAAATAATAGAACATACACTTTTGCACTTGATCCTCTTTACAAAAGATCTAATAATAACTTCATTCATATTAGTACAAACAAATCTACTTTATTCATTTTATTTTATTTTTTAAGAGTATGTTTAATAAAGCTGGGGACAGTAAAACAAGGAAGGGCTTAGGATAAAAGTAGCAATAGGAGAGAACCTAGGTGAGGCTGCTTTGGCTCACTTGAAAAGTCAGAGAAAGGGGGTCTTGGAGACAGGTTCAGGGGTTTGGCCTGAGATGCACTGCCACTGTCCACCAAAGATCTCAGCTCCTGTTAGCTGGTCCTCTCTACACAGCCCTCTGTGTCTCCAGTTCCACGAACCAGTCGTTCCCCTTGCTATCAGGGATGGCTCTGCTAGTTGCCACTAGGTGCTGCATTATGTAAGGCTTATTGCTTTTCTAAATTAATCTTATACCTTTGTTTTTACTCCCTTCATTAAACTCTCCTTAAATAAGTACAATTAGAATGTGCGGTCTTTTTCATGTCAGAACCCCAACTAATAAAACAACCATCTCTAATGCTGAGTATCAATAAGAGTTTGGGCTATGGTTCTCAAGCAGTTTGATTCTTTTACTGGTGGGACATTGAATTGAGTTGGACATATGACAGGGCATAGAAGAGAGTGAAAAAATAAGAAAGAGGCTAGCACATGCCTGGCACAAAGCTTGATACATTCTTACTGAAATATGGACAATTTTCTGCCTCTTATGAATGAGCACACACAGAGCAATCATTGTGTTGCTCAAACAGCAGCCAAGGCTGAAGGGTGACCAGGGGAGTAGCATATCAATATGGATGGATGCTTTTATTCACAAGGCTATACTGTAGCAGGGATTGGCTATAAACTATCTTTGGCTTGCTTAGTGTTCAGTCTTTTAACAGTATCAAACATAACACCAAAGTTATAATATTTGAAATAGTGTCTTGAACTCAAAAACATCAAGAATCTCCTAAGCTTAGTGTTTAAGCCTTGGATAATACTTATTGCTTAAAGTCTTAGATATTGGAATTAAAATGCAAATTATTTTTAAGAGTAATATTAATAGATTAAATGCATAACACAGTGGTTCTCAAATTTAAGTGTACATAAGAATCATCTCAGAAGCTTGTTAAAAGTATAGATCCCTGACCTATACTCCAAAGATGCTTTTTTTATTCAGATGTGGCCTACAAATTGCATGTTAAATAAGCTGTCCAGAGAATTCTGACACAGACCACATACATTAGGTATTTATTGCTATGTAACAAATTACCCAAAGTTATCAACTTAGAACAACACATTTATTATCTCACAGTTCCTGACTGAAGAATTCTAAAGTGACCTAGTGGGATATTATTGCCCCACAATCTCTCATGAAGTTGTATTTGATCCGTTAGCAGAGGCTGTGGTTACCTCAAAATTTAGCAAGGCTAAAGAATCTGACTTCCAAGCTCTCTCACATAAGTTATGTGTTGTTGGCCCGGGGCTTCAGTTCCCTGCCATAGGGGCCTCCCCATTGGGCTGCCCACACCTGACCGCATATTTCCCCCAGAATGAGTAGCCAGAGATAGAGACAAAGAGCCCAAGATGGAACCCTTAGCTTTTAATAAGCTAATTTTAGAAGGGACATACTGTGACTTTTGCCATATTCTCCAGGTCGCACAGACCAATGCTCATGCGTTGTGGGACGGAATTAAACAAGGGTATGAATACCAAGAAGTGGGGATCATTGGAGGCCATCTCCGAGGGTAGCTATAAGACATTTTGAGTAATTCTTGTAAAAATAGCTAATATCAGCTCATAGTAAGAGCTGCTTATTTCTGCAAATTTAGGTAGAGAGAACCTATGTTCCACTAAGAAAATAGAAAAGAGATCCTGACCAACCTAGCACCAGGCTGGTCCCTGCAAACCTAGACTTTAGACCAGTTACCATAGACCTAGGCTCCCGCCCCTACCTCTCATCGGGCCAGCAGAGCAGAATGCCCACATTAAGCACCACACTTAATGCTGACAGCCGGTATCTTCTCTCCTGTTGACCTGAACCCCTGTATTGTACCTCATGTTCCTGTTGTGAATTTCTGGTCCCAGGGTCTGACCCTGCTGATTTGAACTAATTGCCGTGACCTGTAGAACCCCCATCACTTTTCGCTCCTGATCTTGTTCCACATTCCCAGAACTCACCTCTCTGGACCTGACTTCCGTCCCTCCTGCCTTAGGCACCAATACTTCCTTTTAATCTAGCTGAAATGTCCCTCTCTCTCCTCATACACTCGGGTCTGGCCTGGTACAATCCGTCTTGATGTAGAATATCCATTGCTTCCCTCAGCCTCTCTTGTGGTGCAAAACTGAATGCAGCCAGTCTCTACCATTAAATACATTCCCTTTAAAGAGAAAATTTAAAATTGTCTAGGTACTATCTCTATATTTAAAAATATTTTCTGTACTATGTTTTTTATTATTCTATTTGTTCATTTCTTCACTCAATGATTCCAACTGATACTGTTTGCCTACCACATGCCCAGCATTTTTTTCCCTGCTTGAAACTTCCCATCCCTGTTCATATACGCCATTCCTCTTCACCCACAGTGGAGTCTATTTCCTCTCTCCTTACATCTGGCTGGCTGTGACCAATTGAATGCAGCAAAAGTGGCATCCTGCTAGTTGCAAGCCTGGATGCCTTTGGCTTTTGCTTCTTGAGGTTCCTGAGCCACTATGTAAGAAAGTCCAGCCTCCCTGTTCAAGCAAAAGAGGCAACTGATGCACCAAACATGTAGGTCAAGTATCTTGGATCCTCCAGTCCCAGTCAGGAGGTCCTAGTCAGGCAGTCCCAGTCAACACCACATGGAACAGAGACTAGCAGTCCCCACCCAGTCCTGCCCACATTGCAGAATTAAAACAAAGAAATGGCTTTTATTGTTTTAAACCACTAAGTTTTGGGGTCGTTTGTGATACAGCAATAATGACATATATTAACAAACATGAAACTTCAAAACAAACAAATATGAAACTTGTAAAGCAACATGAAAAATATACGGAGGGACTTCCGGCCAAGATGGAGGCATAGGTGGACACACTGTGCCTCCTCTCACAACCAAAATTAAGGACAACAAATATTTAGAAACAAGAAAACAACCAGAACTTATAGAAAATTGAACTGTACGGAAGTCCAACAACCATTCATACAGACTGGTAAGAGGGGCGGAGTCATGGCAGAAAAAAGTGGAGGTGCGGACCTGGGCAGGTAGGCAGCAGTGGCTGGCAGTTCCCAGGCATACAGGCAGTGGCTAGCAGACCCCAGGCACTCAGGCAGCGGCTGGAAGACCCTGGGCATGGGGTGGCAGCTTTGCAGACCCACTGAGGCTGCACAGGGTGCTGCCTAACCAGGTAGTCCCACATTCGTGCACAGATAATCCAGGCGAAGGGGAAGCAGCAGAAGGGACTGGAATCCGAGAGAGAGGGGAGCTAGCGCCTTGGTTCCCTCTTGGATCCCACCCCCACATTTAGCGTCACAACCCAGCGACTGGGCTGCCCCACCCTGGGGAACACCTAAGGCTCCATCTCTTACTACCTAACAGCCATGGCCAGACCAAAAACAAAAACCAAAAAACCAAAAATGGCTCAAACCAGAGAACATATCAAAGCCCCAGAGCCAATTCCTCTAAGCGATGAAGAAATAGCCAACCTATCAGATGCACAGTTTAAAGCCCTGGTGATTAGGATGCTCACAGAATTGGTTGATTTTGCTCACAAATTAGATGAAAAAATGCAGGCTACAATACGTGAAATGGAGGAAAATGCACAGGGAACCAATAGAGATAGGAGGACAACTGGGACTCAGATCAATGGAGTGGACCACAAGGAAGAAACAAACAACCAAACAGAAAACAAGGAAGAAACAAGAATTCAAAAAAATGAGGAGAGGCTTAGGAACCTCCAGGACATCTTTAAACGTCTCAACATCCGAATTTTGGGGGTACCAGAAGGGGAAGAAGAAGAGCAACAAGTGGAAAACTTATTTGAACAAATGATAAAGGAGAACTTCCCCAATCTGGCAAAGGAAATAGATTTCCAGAAAGTCCAGGAAGCTCAGAGAGTCCCAAAGAAGTTGGACCCAAGGAGGAACACACCAAGGCACATCAGAATTACATTAGCCAAGATTCAAATGAAGGAGAGAATTCTAGAAGCAGCAAGGGATAAAGGGACAGTCACCTACAAAGGAGTTCCCATCAGACTGTCAGCTGATTTCTCAAAAGAGACCTTCCAGGCAACAAGGGGCTGGAAAGAAGTATTCCAAGTCATGAAAGTCAAGGACCTACATCCAAGATTGCTCTATCCAGAGAAGCTTTCATTTAGAATGGAAGGGAAGATAAAGTGCTTCTCAGATAAGGTCAAGTTCAAGGAGTTCATCTTCACCAAGCCCTTATTATCTGAAATGTTAAAGGGACTTATCTAAGAAAAAGAAGATCAAAAATATGACAGTAAAAAGACAGCAAACTCACAGCTATTAACAACCACACCTAAAACAAAAGCAAACTAAGCAAACAACTAGAATAGGAACAGAACCACAGAAATGAAAATCACATGGAGGGTTAGCAACAGGGGAGTGGGAGTAGGAGAGAGGGGGAAAAGGTATAGAGAATAAGTAGCATAGACGGTGGGTAGAAAATAGATGGGGAGGGCAAGAATAGTGTGGGAAAAGTAGAAGCTAAAGAACTTATGACACATGGACATGAACTAAAGGGGGGGAATGTGGGTGGGAGAGGGTGTGCAGGGTGGAGGGGAATGATGGGGGAGAAATGGGACAACTTTAATAGCATAATCAATAAAATATATTAAAAATATATGTTAGGGCAGAGAGCCAATTTCTAGACCTGTCACCTGTTCTCAGTAATGAATGGCATTGAATTTGATTAAAAAGGAAGTTATTGGTTTCAGTAAAGCAGAAGACTCAGAGTCTAGTTTATAGGGAATTAAGGAGAAGTGAAAAAAGTAAAAACATGCAGGTTTAAAATAATTTAGAAATTAGTATTAACAGAGTGGTTTCCAACCCTGAATATATCTTAGAATAGCACTTAGAATAGTCACTTGGGACTCTTTTCAAAATAAATGCAGATTTCAGGGCCCCACCCTTTAAGACCCTGTTTTAAATAACCTTGGGTGGGGTCGAGGATAGTGTTTGGAGCTGCTTCTAAGGCTTAGAACCACAGATTGTAAGAATAAAAGTAAACCTGTAGCTGCAAAGTCCAGTTTGGGAAGATTAGATTATATTGGAAGGTCCAGGAAAAAGAGCTGATGAAGAGAGTAAGGTTGTAGATTTGGAAAGAAAGGAAATAATCAAGAGCAAAGAGAGAAAAGTACCAAATACACAGGATGTGTTAAGATTGAGTGGGTTTCTAAAGAACTTCCAAATGTTGCCTGAATGAAACTATTGCATGCATATAAAATAATGCAAAAAAATGTAAGCTGAATTGGAACATGGAGTATTTGGGGGATGGAGGTTAGAAGGCACTTTTAGTTATTTGATCTTTTTTCCATAGAGAGAATTACTTTTAACAATTGGACAAAAGAAAGAGAGAGAGAGAGAGAGAGACTCTGAAAGAATTAAATAACTTGTAATCATCATTATTGTCCTATTAAATTTTTAAAAATATATTAAAATGTGTAAACCCAATATTGTTGAGACTAAGATGAAATATTGGAATATGAATTTGAAGTCATAAAACCACGCGTACCCTTTGGCCTAATTCCACTTTAGGATTATACCTCAAGGAAATGATCAGAAAGAAAAGAAATAGTTTGTACAAAGATGGTCATAGAAATGCTATTTATAATACTGGAAAGTTGGAAAAATCTCAAAAGTTCAACAATGCAGTAAGGCTAAGCAAACTGCAGTATATTATCAAGATGGAAAACTATGGAACACAGGCTAGTGTGGGGACTAAGTGGATACACGGAAATGCTAAACTCAATAAAAAGACAACAAAATCCCTGCGTGGATGGCAACTTGCAAAACAAATATATGAAATAACAAAGATCAGAGAATAATATAGAAGGGTGTAAATTGTTATAACTTAATGTCCTTTCTACATTAAACTGGTTAAAATCTAGATTTTTTTTAATGGGGTGGCGGGAGAATCAAGGGTTTGTCTTTAGAAGAATTAACTACCTACTGTGCTTCTTTTAATTTCCCGTGCCTGAGAACACCAGTGTTCTCCCACTGCAGCAATGTGGTTTAACACCCACAAAAATAATGGGACACATAAGCCTTGGAAGAGTTGATTTGAAAACATGACATGAAGTCAGTGTTTTGCAAAAATGGGTGCAGCAAAGAATATTCCAGAAAATATGACAATTGCAGATTAATAGAAGACATTCTTTTTCTTTCCTTTTCATGCCAACCAAATGATAGCATATACTTATTAGATTACTTTATAACCAAAGGGAATGGAATGTTTAAATTCTTTAAAAATATGAACTATCTCAAACATACCAAGAAGCAGAGAAAGTAACATAAACACCCATAAAATCAACACTCCGACCTAACCAATCTGAATATCTGGAAATCCTTTTAGTATCCCTCTCTAATCTGATCCATTTCCCTTTCTCCTCAAAGGTAAAACTATTTGGATCCTGGTGTGTGTCCTGCCCTTGTATCTTAAAATATCTTTACCACATAAGTGTAACTCTATAAATAATAAAAAATGTCACTTTGCTTATTTAAAAATTAAACTGGCAGAGTAATGTATGCACTCCTCTGCAACTTGTTTTCATTTAACATTGCTTTTGAAATATATCCATGTTTGTTTGTTTTTTTAAAGATTTTATTTATTTATCTTTAGAGGGAAAGGGAAGGAGAGAGGGAGAGAAATTTCAATGTATGGTTGCCTCTTGTACGTTCCCTGCTGGGAACTGTCCTGCAACCCAGGCATGTGCCCTGACTGGGAATCGAACCGCGATCCTTTGGTTCGCAGGCCCGCTGAAATATATCCATGTTAATGTTACCTGTAATTAATTTTGGTTGAATAACATGGCATTTTAAAACATTATTAGTTTTATTATATTTTTAAATACAGAAGTAATGTAATAAACACTCATATACTTAAGACAAAATTTCATCATATATTAGTATTGTCCTGTAATGCATATTAGTTCAGATCTTTTAAAAGCCCCCAAATTTATGGATACATTTATAGCCCCCTGAACCTCTTTCCCTGATCTTAGTGCTCGCCCTCCCTTTCTAGATACATGAATTTAGTGATTGTAATTCCCATGACCATTTTAATACTTTTCTTACTTGTTTGTGATCCATGAACAATATACAGTTGTTTTTTAATGTTCTTTTTAAAAATGTTTATTTGTTTATTTTTAGAGAGAGAAGGGAGGAAGAAAGGGAGGGAAACATTGGCTTCCAGCCCAGGCATGCTCCCTGACTGAGAACTGAACCTGTGACCTTTCATCAGCTCTCAATCCACTGAGCCACACCAGCCAAGGCTAATGTTTTTAAATTTTATAACAATATACATATTTTTAAATATATTTTATTGATTATACTATTACAGTTGTCCCATTTCCATCCCTTTATTTCCCTCCTCCCTGCACATGTCCTCTCACCCACATTCCCCTTTAGTTCATATCCACAGGTTGTACATAGAAGTTCTTTAGCTTCCATATTTCCTATACTATTCTTAACATCCCCTATCTTCTTCCTACCATTTATGCTACTTATTCCCTATACCTTTTCCCGCTCTCTCCCCCTACCACTCACCCGCTGATAACCTTCCATGTGATCTCCATTTCTGTGATTCTCTTCCTGTTCTACTTGTTTGCTTATTTGTTTTTGTTTTTGTTTTTTAGGTCCAGTTGTTAATAGTTGTGAGTTTGTTGTCAGTTTACTGTTCACAGTTTTGATCTTATTTTTCTTAGGTAAGTCCCTTTAACATTTCAGATAATAAGGGCTTGGTGAAGATGAACTCCTTGAAGTTGACCTTTTCTGAGAAGCACTTTATCTGCCCTTCCATTGAAATGATAGTTTTATTGGATAGAGTCATCTTAGATGTAGGTCCTTGCCTTTCATGACTTGGAATACTTCTCCCAGCCTCCTCTTACCTGCAAGCCTTCTTTGGAGAACTCAGCTGATAGTCTTATAGCTGATAGTCTTATCAGCTGAGTCTCCTTGGTAGATAACTGTCTCCTTTTCTCTTGATGCTTTTAAGATTCTCTCCTTAACTTTCATCTTGGGTAATGTAATTCTGATGTGCCTTGGTGTGTGCTTCCTTGTGTCTAGCTTCTTTGGGACTCTCTGAGCTTCCTGGACTTCCTAGAAGTCTATTTCCTTTGTCATATTGGAGAAGTTCTCCTTCATTATGTTTTCAAATAGGTTTTCAATTTCTTGCTCTTCCTCCTCCCCTTCTGGGACCCCTAAGATTTGGATATTGTAAAGTTTAAAGTTGTCCCAGATGTTCCTAAGCCTCTTCTCATTTTTTTGAATTCTTGTTTCTTCATTATGTTCTGGTTGAATGTTTCTTTCTTCCTTCTGCTCCAAACCATTGATTTGAATCCTGGTTTCCTTCCTGTCACTGTTCATTCCCTGTACATTTTCCTTTATTTCACTTTTCATAGCCTTCACTCTTTCCTCTATTTTGCGACCATACTCAACCAATTCTGTGAGCTTCCTTATTACCAGTGTATTGAACTATGCATCTGACAGGTTGGCTATCTTTTCATCGCTTAGATGCATTTTTTCCGGACCTTTGATCTGTTCTTTCATTTGGGCCATATATATATTTTTTTAACTCAGTGCACCAGTTTCGTAGTAAGGGGCCGAGCCTTAGGTGTTCACCAGGGCAGGACAACCCTTGTTGCTATGCTGTCAGCAGGTGAGGTGTCCGATAGGGAACAATCCCACTTGCTCGGCTCCCTGCTGGCTTTCAGTCACTTCCCCCACTATCCATAAACGAATTGGGCCCTTCTGGTGCTGATTCTCAGGTGGGTTGGCTTGTGTACATTCTAGAACCCTGTGGGTCTCTACAACAAACTCTCCTATGAGGCTGGGAGCTTCTCCTGTCCCCGCAACCCCACAGGTGTTTTCAGTCAGAGGCTTCGAGGCTTTATTTCCCTGCGCTGGAACCCTGGGTTGCACCATCTGTCTCACTCCCTAGTTGTTTCTCTGGTTTATCCACACACAAATGTGGGACTGCCCGCTCTTCCACCCACTGCCCTGTCTGCCCTGGTCCTCCAGCCGCCGCCTTGCCACCAGTTCTCTCCGCCCAGCTGCCCATCTCTGCCCCTCCTACTGGTCTGGATGAATGTTTCTTCTTTAACTCCTTGGTTGTTGGACTTCCACATAGTTCGATTTTCTGTGAGTTCTGGTTTTTGTTTTTAAATTTTGTTGTTCTTTTGGTTGTGCGAGGAGGCACAGTGTGTCTACCTACGCCTCTGTCTTGGCTGGAGTCTAACATACATGTTTTTATCTATGTTAAATTTTTTCTGTTATCATGTTTGTGAAATTAAACCATGCTAACAGATGCTGGTATCTAGTTCTTGTCAATGTAGTGTTAGTTCATTTATTTGCTGTGTATTTTTTCCATCATATGACTATACCACATATATTTATTGATTATTATACGATGGGAATTAGGTTGGTTTTCAATGTTTACTATTATAAATACTCTACAGCTGACCCTTGAACAAAACAGGGGTTAAGTGTGCTGACCTCCAGGTTGTCAAAATACATGCATAACTCTTTTTCCTACTTTAGATTTTACTTATTTACTTATTTAAATTGAATTTATTTGGATGGCACTGGTTCACAAACCACACAGATCTCAAGTGTACAACTCAATAAAACATCTGCACACTGCATCATGCGCCCATCACCCCAAGCAAATCTCTTTGTTTCTCCATTTTCCACCCCCTTGTCCACCTCCACCTAGCCCGCAGTCTCTTTTCTATCTGGTTATCACCACACTGTTGTGTCTATGTGTTATGTATATTTGTTTTTTGGCTAATGCTTTCACCTTCTTTTATCCAGTACCCTTTTCCCCTCCCCACAGACAGCTGTCAGTCTGCTCCATATATACATACCTCTGTTTCTATTTGTTTGGTTAGTTTATTTTTTTTTCATTAGATTCCACATATAAGTGAGATCATATGGTATTTAACTTTCTCTAACTGGCTTACTTCACTTAGCATAATAATCTCCAGGTCCATTCATGTTGTGGTAAAAGGCAAGATTTCTTTCTTTTCTACAGCTGCATAGTATTCCATTGTGTAAATATACCACAACTTTTTTAATACACTCATCTACTGATGAGCACTTCAGCTGCTTCCAAAACTTGGCTATTGTAAATAACACTGCAATTAACATACAGGTGCATATACTCTTTCAAATTAGTGTTTTGGGATTCTTAGGACATATTCCTAGAAGTGGGGTTGCTGGGTCAAAAGGCAGTTGCATTTTTAATTTTTTGAGGAAAGTCTGTACTGTTTTCCACAGTGGCTGCACCAGTCTGCATTCACACCAACAGTGCATGAGGGTTCCATTTCCTTCACATCCTCACCAGCACTTGTTGTTAGTTGACTTATTGAAGACAGCCATTCTGACAGCTGTGAGGCAATATCTCATTGTGGTTTTAATTTCCATCTCTCTGATGATTAGTGACATTGAACATTTTTTCCATATGTCTATTGGCCATCTGTATGTCCTCTCTGGAGAAGTGTCTATTCAGATTCTTTGCCTAAAGGCAAAGGTCTATAGACACTTCTCAACAGTTTGAGAAGTTCAGGTGTTAGTTCTTCTTTGAATATTTGTAAAGCCATCCAGTCCAGGACCTTTGCTGGGTGCTTTTTGACTATTGCTTCAATTTCATTAGTTGTAACCAGTCTCTATTCAGGTTTTCTGCTTCTTCCTGATTCAACTTTGGGTATGTTTCTAGGAATTTATCCATTTCATCCTGGTTGTCCAATTTTTTGGCATATAGTTGTTCATACTGTTTTCTTATAATCCTTTATATTTTTGTGATGTGTTGTTATCTCTCTTTTATGTCCTCTTTTTTTCTTGATGAGTATGGTTAAAGTCTAGCCAATCTTGTTTATCTTTTTTAAAAATTTATTTTTTTTAGACAGAGGGGATAGGAGGGAGCAAGAGAGGGAGAGAAACATTAATATGTGGTTGCTTTTCACACACCTCCCACCTGGGACCTGGCCAGGAACCCAGGCATGTACCCTGACTAGGAAGCAATCCAGCAACCCTTTGATTCACAGGTCAGCACTCAATCCACTGAGATACACGAGTCAGGGCTTGTTTATCTTTTCAAATAATAAACTCTTGGTTTCATTGATTATTTGTAGTTTTTTAGTCTCTATGCCATTTATTTCCAGTGTTCTTTCTTATTTCTTATTCTGGGCTTTTTTTGTAGTTCTTTTTCTAGTCCTTTTATGTGTAGGGTTAGATTATTCGTGATTTTTCTTGCTTCTTTAGGTAGGCCTGTAATGCTATGACCTTCCCTCTCAGGACTTATTTTGCTATGTCCCATAGATTTTGGGTTGTAATGAGTTCATTTTTATTTGTTTCCAGGTAATTCTTTGTTTCTTCTTTGATCTCACTGTTAACCCATGCATTGTTTAATAACATGCTCTTTAGTCTTCATGTGTTTGAATGTTTTTGAGGTTTTTTTTTCTTGAGGTTGATTTCTAGTTTCATTCCATTGTGGCCAGGGAGAATGTTTGTTATGATTTCAATTTTCTTGAATTTGTTAACTTATTTTTTGTCCTAACACATGGTCTATTTTGGAGAATGTTCTATGTACACTTGAGGAAAATGTATATTCTACTGCTTTGGGATGAAATGTTTTGTAAATATCAATTAAATCTCTCCAATCCAGTGTGGTATTTAAGGTTGCTGTTACCTTATTGATTTTTTTGTCTGGAGGATCTATTCACTGATGACAGTAGGGTGTTAAAAATCCCTTACTGTGACTGTATTGCTGTTGATCTCTCCTTTAAATTCCACCAAAATTTTATTTATATATTTAGGTGCATATATGCTTACAAAATATATGTGTTGGGTGCATATATTCTCTTGTTGGATTGACCCCTTTAATGTTATGTAGTGATCTTCTTTGTCTCTTGTTATGGCCTTTGTTTTGATATCTATTTTTGTCAGATATAAGTATTGCTATCCCAGATTTTTTTTCTTTCCATTTCATGGAATTTTTTTCCATCTCTCACTTTCAGTCTGAGTGAATCTTGTGTTCTGAGTTAGTTCTCTTGTAAACAGTATAAATATGGGCTATGTTTTCTTATCCATTCTGCTACCCTATGTCTTTTGGTTGGAGCATTTAATGCATCTAACATTTAAGGTTATTATTGATAGGTATGTATTTATTGCCATTTCATTCTTTATACCTGTGTTCCTCTATTTCTTCTTCTTAAAGCAGGTTCTTTACCATTTCTTGCAATACAGTTTGGTCATAATAAACTCCTTTAGCATTTTTTTGGGGGGGGGTTTGGTAAATTCTTTATTTCACCTTCAATTTTAAATGATGACCTTACTGGATATAGCAGTCTTGGTTGTAGGTCCTTGCTTTCATCACTTTGAATATTTCATGCCAATTCCTTTTGACCTGAAGCGTTTCTATTCAGAAATCAGCTGACAGCCTTCAGAAATCAGGAACTCACTTTTACATAACTGTCTGTCTCTTGCTGTATTTATGAAGTCAACTGTACTTGAACAACAATTTTAAAAATTATATAAAAAAGATTCTCTCTTTGTCTTTAACATTTGCCATTTTAATTATGATGTGTCTTGGTATGGGTCTCTTTGGGTTCATCTTGCTAGGAACTCTATACTTCCTGAACTTGTGTGACTTTTTCTTCACCAGGTTAGTGAAGTTTTCAACCATTATTTCTTCAAACAGGTCCTCTATGCCTTGCTCACTCTCTTCTCCTGCTAGTACCCCTATGATGCAGATGTAGCTACACTCGATGTTATACCACAGGTCCCTTAGACTTTCCTTCCCTTAATTTTTAAAATGCTCTTTTCTTTTCAATGTTCTACTTGAGTTCTTACTGTTATCTTGTCCTCTAAATCACTGATTCAATCCTGTTTAATCTCATTTGCTTGATTCCTTCTCGTATATTATTTCAGATGCTGTATTCTTCATTTCTGATTGTTCTTTTTTATGGTTCCTATATCCTTTTTAATGTTTACAATCTCTTTAAGTTATCACTGAGATCATCCATTCTTCCCCTAATGTCTTTGAGTGTCCTCATAGCCATTGTTTTAAACTTTGCGTATTTTGGTTGCTTCTATTTCATTTAATTCATTTTCTGGAAATTTCTCTTGTTCTTTCATTTGGGGCATATTTGTCTCTCCATTTTGTTTCTGTTCATTAGGTAGATCTGCTATGACTCCCAAACTTGTTATGATGGCTTTATGATGAAGGTGTCTTGTTGGTCTCAGTGGCACAATGTTCCACATCACCTGAGCTTCATGTTCTAGGAATATTTCTTGTGGGTTATGTGCTCCCTTTCATTATAGTTGAGCCTTGGATGATGTTGGCTCTTTTGTGGGTGGAGTTAACCCTTCAGGCTGGCTGACTATATGAGTAAACCTCAATCACTGTGTATGAGATGCTGTGCAGGGGCTGTCCCCTGAAACAGAGCTGTTCTCAGCAGGGTCTGGTGCCTGCTGGAATCCCCTTTGGATGTGCTACTTGTGTGGCTAGTCGGGTCAAGCTCTGGTGTGGTCTGAATCCCACCATTGATTGTGTTGGCTTTGAGTCCACTTGGGCAGGGCTCAGGTACAGGTCGATGTAAGACATTGTGTGTAACAGGCCTTGGGCTACCTGTCTGGCACTATGCTGTTACTATTTGTGGCTGCATCTACTGGACCTGGGCATGCATGGGAGGGGCTGGCTTTCTTCAGCTTAGAGTTGGGGGCAGATCTTTAAAAGGATCAAGGCTCCTTAAGGTGTGCCTCCACCTGTCAGCTACTCCACCTCCCCAAGGTTGCCTGGTTTTCCTCCAGAGCCTTCTAAAGAAAGACTGTAGAGTGGACCCAGGCTAGACAGGAAGAACACAGCCCCTTCCATAGGTTGTGAGTCAGGTAGGGTACAACAACCAGGGTCAGGAGGATACAACTAGTGGGTCCCCTACTTGGAGATCACATAGTCAGGCACTCAATGAGGGGAAAGTGGCCCCTACTCTAGAGTCAAAGCACTCAGTCTTTGCCAGAGTCTCCAACTCCAGCTCCCCCTCGAGGTGCTTGCTGTAGGTTCATGTTGGGTGCAGCATTAGTCATTGTCTGGGTCTCTGCTAAGAGCCTCCCAGAAAAAGAGGGCCACAAAAGTAACTGCTGGCTGCAGCCAGCAGATCCCACCACAGAACCTGAGTGTGGCAGAGTGGCCTCATCAGCAGTGGGATATGGGGCAATGCACTCCCCAGGCTGGTGATATAACAATAGGAATGCTCATCCCTGAAAAGGTGGGGTATGGAGGACTGACTCCTGATTTTCACCACAAGATATTGTACAGGCATCTCTTCCCATCTCTGTTGTTCTGGTTTGGGGATCCCTGTGCAGTAGGGTTGAGACCTTACATTCCTTGGGGGAGGGAGGTTTTCAGCCCTGATATACCTCTAGATACTGCTACACCTGGGTGTGGGAGATATCCCTTTCCACATCTCCATCCTTCTTATCAGTCTCTATGTGGCTTCTTTTGTAAATCCTTCATTATAATATTTCCGTTCAGCTGGACTTCAGTTGGTTATTCATGTTGATTAAAACTGTAAATCTGGTTTGGGGCTGGGAACAAGTGAGTGTAGCTTCCATTTACTCTGCAGCCATCTTGGAATCCTCCATAAGTTTTGATTTCCCAAAAACTTAACTTCAATCATCCCTTGGTATCCAAAGGGAATTGGTTCCAGGATCCCCCAAGATACCAAAATTGGCAGATGCTCAAGTCCTTTAAATAAAATGGTATATAACGGTACCTAAATGTAGCCTTCTGCATCTGCTGATTACCAACCACAGACAGAAAATACTGTATTTGATCCACTTTTGGTTTAATCTGTGGATGTTAAACCTACCAATAGGAAGGTCTGACAACATACCTTTTAAAATCCATGTGCAAGTGGACAGTGCAATTCAAACATGTGTTGTTCAAGGGTCAACTGCACTACAAATCTTGTGGCAGAGACATGGAGAGGCAGAGCCAAAATCCGCCCTCAGGAAAGGATGATGTCTCAGCTGCTCAGAGTACTATAGAGTAGCCCCCACTTATCAGCAGTTTCAGTTACTCTCAGTCAACTATGACCCAAAAATATTAAGTAGAAAATTTGAGAACAATTCAAAATGCTATTCTGAGCAGTGTGGTGAAATCTCACTGTCTGGCTCTGTCCTACCTGGATGTGAACCATCCCTCTGTCCAGCATATCCATACTCTATATGCTCACCATCCTTTAGTCATCTAATATCCATCTGAGGTATCAGATTGGCTATCGTGGTACCACAGAGCTTGTGTTAAAGTAACCCTTATTTTACTTAATAGCAGCCCCAAAGCTCAAAAATAGTGATACTGGCAATTTACATATACCGAAGAGAAGCTATAAAGTGCTTCCTTTAAGTGAAAAGCTATGTATATAAAAGAGAAAATGTAATATATACAGGGTTTGGTACTATCCACAGTTTCAGGTTTCCACTGGAAGTCTTACAATGCAGCTCTAGAAGATAAGAAGGACTACTGTACAGCTTTCATTTAGCCTTCAGCCCCTTAGAGAATGGTTTCAGCTTTATCCAATGTCATACCTATCCAGGGACAACCCATATCCAAATGACTGGGTGAATGTATAAACATATGGCCTACTGAAGGAGCAACTCAGCTAGACCTGCCACGAGGTCAGGGATGTCAGGCCCCCACCACAGCTTGATGATCTCCTCCCTACTCCTGCTCCCTCCTCTTTCTTCCACAGGTCTTGATCCCAGGGCACATCTTAGATTTTATTTATTTTTTTTAGAGGGAAGGGAAGGGAGGGAGAAAGGAGAGAAACATCGATGTGAGAGAGAAACATGAACTGGTTGCCTCTCGAATAAATCCTGACCAGGGACTAAACCTGCAACCCAGGCATATTCCCTTACTGGGAACTGAACATTTTGCTTTGCAGGATGACGCCCAACCAACCGAGCTCAAGGACACATTTTAGAAAACAACCCACACATTAAACTCTGTCAATATTAACAGATTAAAAAATGTGATTAACTCAATCAATACATAAGACAAACTACTCTGTGGGCGAGAGGGGCTTCATAGAGAGGCACAGAAGCCCCAGGCTTGTGAGAAAAACAATCATATTGGATATCCCACCTGGTTAAGTGCCAAGTAAGAATGACTCAGCTAAGCCAGTCAACCTACAGAGGTCAGACAGATAATATGTAGTTGTTTTAAATCATTAAGTTTTGGGTGGGTTATTACAGAATAATATGTGAGAACCATAGGACTAAAAGATAACTTTCTTAGTATAATATATGGGTACAAAAAGTTATAAAAAATAGTCCAAGAATAATAAATCTATAGAATCATTCCCATGAATGTCCAGAGAAGATTAAGAGACACTGGAACTGTTTCTAATTGATATTGTTTTGGAGGCCTTGACTATAACACCTGTGATAGGAAGAATTATGCCCCTCAGCCAAAGACATTCATATGCTAATCTGTGAAACCTGGAAATCTGTGAGGTTACTTGGCATAGGGGAGTTAAGACTGCAGATGGCATAAAGGTTGCTAATTAGTGGACTTAAAAATAAGATTATCCTGGATTATCCCAGTGGGCCCAATATAACCTCAAGGGTCCTTAAAAGTGGAACAAGGCAGAAGTCAAATGTCAGAGAAAGCCATGGCTGGGTAGCTCAGTTGGTTAATACGCCAAGGTTGTAAGTTCAATGCTCAGTCAGGGCACATACAAGAATCAACCAATGAATGCATAAATAAGTGAAACAACAAATTTATGTTTCTTTTTCTATCTCTAAAGCCAATATTTTTAAAGTCAGAGAAAGATGACAATAGAAGCAGAATCTGTCTCTGAGAAGAAAAGGGATATGCTGTGGGAATTCTACCCACATTGCTGACTTAGGATAAAGAGAGCTACACACCCATGAATGTGAGCAGCTTCTAGAAGTGGAGAAGAGAATAGATTTTTCCCTAAAACTCCAGAAGAAATGCGGCCTTGCCAACACCTTGACGTAAGTCCAGTGAGACTCATTTTAGATTTCTGACCTTCAGAACTTTAAGATAATAAATTTGTGTTGTTTTAAGTCATGAAGTTTTTGGTAATTTGTTATATCAGCCACAGAAAACTAAAATATATATATATATATAAAAATATATATAAATGTAAATACATATATAAAGGAATAATACGGGATACATTATAGAAAGTGTGGAAAATGTGTACCTGGGATGCATACATTGTTCTCTCAAAAATATTTTTTATTTTTTTAAAGATTTTATTTATTTTTAGAGAGAGGGGAGGGGAAGGAGAAAGAAGGGGAGAGAAATATCAATGTTTGAGAACTACATCAATCGGATGCATGTCCCCCCCCAATGCAGGGGACCTGGCCTGCAACCCAGGTGCGTGCACCAACTGGGAATTGAACCAGAGACCTTTCTTTTTGTAGTCCAGCACTCAATCCACTGACACATACCAGCAGGGGCTCAATAATATTTTTTTAGAAATGCAGTTATTGTTTCATATTCTAGGGATTTTAATTTATTACGTTAAACTCACCCAGATTTTCTGTATTAAGTAAAGTGAATACAGGAATGAGTATTACTGAAAGAGGAAGAACCCAAACCCTATTCTTAGAACTCACCTTAGAATCTGAAAAATCATTTCAAACAAAATAATGAAGCCATACTCTTGAATATCTGCCTCAGATTTTGGAAATCTATTTCTGTTTCTAATTTCTGAAACATTCATGATAATCCACTCAAACTGAAGCCAATTACTAGAATGTGAGCAGCACATTATATTCTCATTTTGCCCTCAATGTGTTATGAATTAATGAATAAATAGTACCAAGGTTTTCTGTTTGTTTTTTAAAGCACAGATGGTGTTTGTGGCAGCCATGAGACTGCCTCTCAGCTCTCTAAGCATAATACTGACACCCCAGCTGCTGCGTTATGAATCCACCACACTTCCCACAGGTTGCTCCTAACCAATAACTGAGTTGTGGCAGGGAGACTTAGGCAGGCTTGCTGCTGTGAGACACAAAACTCCTCTGACAGGTGACTTTGGCTTGAGGACTCTCCATTGGCTTACCAAAAATTTTCTTACACTGCATTGCATTCTAAGATGTGTTCCATCGAACACACCTTTCTCCTCTCCTTCACAATGTATCAATGCTCCACTTTCCTCTGGCTCTCTCCCCATTTTCCCTCCAGGTGTTTTTCCAAAAGAGCTCTTTCACATCTAATCCCATCTTGGTATCTGCTTCTTGGAGAATCTTAAGTAACATAGTGGTTAAGTGTACGAGTCTCATAGAATTCCCTAGATAGAGCATTAAGAATGAAAGAGGAAAACTTAAAATTTAGGATATAAAGATTCTTTCAAAATGATATTAAAGATGCATGTTATTCAAGACATAGTATTAAGTAAAAAGGACAGTTTACAAAACAGTATTTACAATGGGATCCCCTTTTTGTAAATAAGCATAGAAAAAGATATGAAAAGATATACAAGATTTTAAAAGTGGCTTCTTGGTACTATTTGTTTCCTGTTTTAGTTTATCTGCAATTTCAAATATGTCCACAATGAACACAAATTACTTTTATTACAACAATTAAAGTTTTTCTAAGCTTTAAAGAGATAGTGATGTCCTTAATTAAGCGTGCTACTCCTCTTGATTCAGTCCAACATGAAAATTAGATTTTTTTTTTAATCAGACATAAACTTAACTCACCTTCTCAGCTCTATTCGACTTCCTTTCTTTCTGAAGGTACTGCCTGTATCCCAGACCAGCCACTGCTGCTGCCTATGCAGAGCGGAGTGGCTCACTCCTATCTGTGGGTGGTTGTTGAATCTATTGGTGCTGAGCTGCCCTCTATTTCCAGGTTGGGTTGAAATGCCACAGTGCAGGGCCCAAATTCTGGTTTCATGAAGGGCTGGATAATGCAACTTGGAATTATGAGCTCCCCATGGGATAAAACTTTATTTTTTGGAAATGACAGATGAGAAGGAGCCAAGTAAACACATTTTCCCTTCTTTCTCCTTTCCTGCAACTTCACTGAACATGGTGTTTTCTTGCATCCCTTCTGGAGAAGCCCCTCTTGCTGAGGGAGAACATGCTCCAAGTGACCTACTACGTCTTATAAAGTGGTGGTAGAGCAGTCAGGCATCACTTTGCAGGGCTTTACACTTTTCTTGCCTCACTTTTTCTTTTTCTCACTCTCACCAGTTGGTAGTTGTAAAATAAGAATGATTGGCCACAATCCATATAACGTATAATACTGAAAAAGAGTAGTCATGAACATACACTATTCAGATCCCCTTTCAAGAAAATCCTTACTTTCTAGTTGCAAAAACTGGGCTTAGTTGACAGCTCCCTGCTGATTAGCACCTTCAGGATTCACCTTAGGTTTTGAAATTTGATCAGACACTTCTCAAGGTGGCCCCCAGCCTATGATGAATTGAGACAATGGCAGTTGAGATAATATTCTTATTGGCTCTTATGCAATGACTGCACAAGGTCGTATGTAGTATCAAGGCCATTTCCATCCAGCTTGCACCTCATCTAATACTCCAAGTTTCCCATTGGACTGGCAGAGATTCCAGGCTGATGCCCCTCTACCCATCCTGTCTCCTCCCTTTTTCTTTCATAGATGTTCCTCTCCATAAACCTTTTATATTCCTCATTCCCTCAGTGTCTGCTTCCCAGAAAGCCTGGCTGGCACAGCTGGTAATAGAAGCAGTCTGAGAAAGCAGGAAGGTGAGGTTTGAAGACTAGATCACACCCTACCTGGCTAGCTCTAAGCGCCTCATTCTGAGTGATATGTAGAGAATAGACAGCCCCAGCAAAAAATGGAAGCTCTGTTTCTAAATTTTCACTGGTGGTGAGTTAGGACACTGTACCAGTGGGAAAAAATGCACTGCCTGGTGCATTTAACCAGTTGAAATGTAAGGGGAATTGTTGTGGACAATTCCTGTCTGATTTCAGGAGCTGTAATCCCCCACCCCATGGCTAGGCTGAGTAAGAGCCCAGGAGACCCGTTTCATCTGGGTCTGTTCTGTCATGGGAACCTGAACCACTGAAAAGACAAAGCTTATTTCCCTGGCAGGAGCACAGCTTCTGCTTCATCCATCTCTGGCCCCCAATGCTTGATTGGTTAGCCAATGATAGGTAAGACCCCTCAAGGGAGGGGCAACCCAAGCCAGGCATGACCACTTGGAAGGCTCTCATGGAAGGACTGGGGGGCTGCAGCAAAGAGGGGCTGATGGACCCTTGACCCTGCCCCCCCACCCCCGACATAGCCTGAGTCTCCATTTCACTCTGGGAGATGTCTTCCTTATCTCTTGCTTCCTGGCTCTAATCTGTTTAAGCCTGAAACTATGACCGAGGGCGGTGCAGCCCTGTGCTGGCCAGAGCGGTTCCCCGGTGATTGGGTGTAAGAATTCCTAAAGTCCTGTGAAACCTGCTTTGCTAGGAGTGCTCTCATTTAAATGATAAGGGTCCAAGGAGGAAATGAGTATGTCTCCCAAAGTTTTTGCAACCCCCTTACCTGACAGACATTGACTCAGATTAAGCCCTCAGATTTCTTTGAAATGTTATCCATGGTTTGATCCTTGCCGCCTGACATTGATTGGTGAACTTTTCCTGTATTCCTGTGTGTTATGGACCTAATAAAAGCCATTGAGTAAGGGGCTCTTGGTCCTTCTCCTTTGAGAGATTGACCACCTCTCCTCCCCAAGCAGATCATGTCTTGGTAGTTTTATTCTCATCCATGACAGATGGATGGGGCTGTGGGTGGAGCCCCTCCACAGGGAATGATAAATATAAGGATAATGGAATTGGAGGGTTGTTATCAAGTTTGTCACAGACTGATAAAGAAAAGCTGTGGGTAACTAACATTGTTTATTGACAAAGGTCACTCTCTCAGAACAAGAGAATTTAAATTTAAGCCAGGGCCCTAGGGTATATTGTAACTTGCAGCTAGAGTGACTCCTAGAAACCTGGAAAAAGCAATAGCCTTCACAAAGCCTGAACTGAAATACCATGGCATATAGAAGAGGAAGAGAGAAAAAAACTCAGGGAAGTGAGAATGCTGGAATGGCCATGTTACATGAAGCCAGAAATACTATGTTTCCCAGGAAGGCCCAAAGAATACACCCTTCACCAAGGTGTTAGAAATGTGCTGGTGAGAGGGGCTCTCCTCTGCAGGCCAGGTTTAACAGCAGGAGAAGCAGTCACAGAATTGACTCACTGAAAGCAATGGGGATAAGAAGGCCTGGGAGCAAGAGAGGCTGATGGTAGCATTTCACCATCAGAAGCTGGAGGGTAACAGTGTCCACAGTTAGGGGATGTTTAATAGAACACAGTATCCCTAAGGGCAAAATAGCTGAGCAGCCAAAAGGCACTGTTTAATACTTTATACAATCAAAATATAAGAGTGAATGAGCGGGAGATTGAGGGAAGTTGCCACCCATGTCCACTCTCCCACCAACCTCTTGCCCAGTTTCTGGACCTAACTGGTTTTTGACTGGGTCCCAGCATGAAGAACCCTGAAATACATAATGATTTCCCCAGGGCTTCCCCAAAGAGACCTGGGCAATGTACTCGAGTGACTGTTCACTGGGGAAAGGGAAGAACTCCGACATTCAAGGACTGTTGAAGACATGGTCCAAGTTTACACTGATATCTAACTACCAGGAATTTCATCATAGGCTCTGTGTTAGAGTAAGGGATACAGAGACCAGGTAATAAATGGAGTGGCCAAAGAAAGGGACCACTAGTTCTATGAACTTACCTGGTACTTATTTCCCTCATCCCTAAATATACAATTGAGATTGACATACATGGTAGTTGGAGTAACCCACACACTGGGCCTGTTGGTGAGAGCTATAGTAGTGGGGGAGTCAAGTGGAAGCCTGTGAAACTGCATCCCTCAGGCTATTCAGTGTATTAAAAAACAGCATAACCCTAGAGGGAAATAGCAGAGATTTATGCCACTCTTAAAGATGCAGGCATGGTGGTCCCCAAAATATCTATTTAATTTGCTGGCTGTTTCTTGCAGAACCAGATAGATCCTGGAGACTATTGCTAGCTCAATCAAGAAATAGCCCTGATCTCAGCTGCCCAGCCAGATGTAGTTTCTTTGCTACTGCGGATAATATGGTCTCTGGAAATAGTATGCAGATTGATTTGCAAATGTGTACTTTTCTGTCCCAATCAGGAAGATCAGAAACAGTTTCCTCCAGGGCCATGTTAACTCTTCCACCATCTGTCGTAATTTAGGCTGAAGACATCTGGACCACCTGGACATGTTGCAAAACATCATATTGATTCATTACATTGGTGACATCATGCTGATCTGGTAGCATGAATAAGAGGGTGCTAGCATGATGGAGACTTTTGTAAGATACATGCACTCCAGAAGGAGGGAGATAAACACTATAAAAATTGAAGTACTTGCCAACTCAGTAGTTTCTACATGGCCCATGGTCAGGTGCAAGTCAGGGCATGTCCTTCAAAGTAAAGATAGATTGCTGTATCATGCATCTACTACTATAAATGAAGGAAGCACAATGACTGTTAAGCCTCCTTAGCCTTTTGCAGCAACACATTCCACTCCTAGGAAAACTGTCCTCGCCCATATGGAAGGTGCCAGCTTTCAGTAGGGCTCAGAGTACAGAATGGCTCTGCAGCAGGTCCTGGCTGCAGAGCAAGTAGCAAGTTTGCTTGGAACAAAAATCCCAACATATTCTATAATATTTGAGACATCAATAATAGAAGATATAGCACGTCCCAGTGGAAGAATCACAACCCAGGCACCTAGGGTTATGGAAGGCCACACCATCTGCAGCAGAGGATTATGCCCCCTTCGTAAAACAGCTCCTAGCATGCTATGGGGCCCTGATAGAGTTGGAATGTTTGACCTTGGGATACCAATTGCCCATCGTGAGTTGGAAACAAATTATAAAATAAGATGGGGCCAGTAGCAATCCATCATAAAATGGAAATGGTACAGCTGAAACTGATCATGAACAGGAAACGATGACACATCTAGGGACATGAGCAGTGGGTCCAGAACCCATGGCATCCATTGTGTCCCGTCATGGCATCCACTATGTAGCAGTGTCCCTCCTTGGCTGACATGAGTGACCACATAAGCCTCCCATTCAACCAGCTGAAGAAAGAGGAAAAACTCCTAGCTTAGTTTATAAATAGGCTGATTCGGTATACGGGAACAAAACCAAAAATGGATGCTGTCTTCATTATAGACTTATTCAGGGGTGACTGTGAAAGACAAATCTTCCCAATGGGCAGAGCTTCAGGAGGTGAACCTGGTCATCTACTTTGTGTGAAAAGAGAAGTGGCCTGAAATCAAAATGTACAAAGATTCATGGACAATGGTGAATGATCACAAACCTTGAAGCAGAAAAATTAAAACATCATAGACAATGAAGTCTGAGGAAGAGATATGTAGATGGACGTGTGAGAGTGGGCCCAAAGTGCAAAGATTTTTATTGTACGCTAATGCCCAGTGAAAGCACTGACATGGTATGGACACCAAATAACCAAGTGGATAAAATAACTTGACCAGTTGACATTCACTGGTACAATAGGCAAAGAGATGACATGGCCACAATGTCAGAGGTAGAGGATTTTCATGGATCAAAAAACATGGACTCCCAGGTCTGAAGGCTTGCTTTGAATTTGAATGTTCCACCTGCCAGCAACAGACAGCAACATGAGCCCCCAGTGTGGCACTATTCCTTAAAAAGACTAGCCAGTCACTTGGCAGCAAATGGTCTATATAAGAATTGGCCAGAAAAAAACACTGATTTTTGTTACCAGAATAAACAGATACTTAATCTGAGCAGGGGTTTGCCTTTCCTGCCTACAGGGCCTCTACCAGCACCACTGTCAGGCCATTTACAGAACTCCTGATCTAAAGACATGAAACAACTTAGTATCCAACCAGGGAACCCATTTTACAGATCTACTGGTCATGTCATATATCATCTAGAAGCTGCTGGCTAAAAAAGTGTTGGCATGGTATGCTGAATGAACAGCTAAAGCACCAGCTCAGAGGCAACACCCTACACGGATGGGGGTACCACCCTCCAGGATATGTATAAATGTTGAATTATAGTCCTTTATATGGTACTATGTCTTCAAGAGAAAGAATACATCAGTCTAGGCACCAAGGGGTAAAAGAAGGAGTGGCTTCACTTACCACCACTTTCAGTGATGCACTGGAGGTACCCACAGCTCTGAATTCTGCAGGATTAAAGGTCCTGGTCCCCAAAATGGGTGCATTCTTGCCAGGGGATAGCAGAGATCCCATGGAACCACAAGCTACAGCTGTCACTTGTACCCTTTGGGATCTGTGTGGCCAGGAACCAGCAGGCAAGAAGAGGAATCACTATCTTGTCAGGGTAATTAATTCTAATCAGCAGGAGGTGGCAGAGATGCTTTTACATAATGGGAGCAGGGAGGGATGTGTATGGAACCCAGGTCACCTACTGGGTGCCTCTTGGTAGCTATTACCTATTGTGTGGCAAATGTAGTGATACAATAATGGAGGCTATACACAGGTAAAGTTACCTGGAACTCAGACCCTTCAAAAGTGATGATTTGGGAAACACCACCACATGAGCCACTGAGGGCAGCACAAAATGAGGGATGTTAGAACAGATGATGAAGACAGGAGATATGAGTGTCAGTTGTGGCCATGGAACCACTTATAGCCATGGAAACTATAGTTCATCCCTTTAAACCCCATCTTGTAAGTTTCCCCTCAGGAAGAGAGGTTCACCAGAGCCCTGAAGGAACTGCTCCCCAAATGTATTATAAAGTAGATCCATCTGCATGGCACACAAAGTAAACTGTGGCAGATAGGAGATGTGTCAATCAGATCCTCCTTCAAGAAAGGACTCATTCCTCAGCTTCGAGGGGTATGGTTAGCTGATAGTCCCCAGCTGTTTGTTACTTCAGAGTCAGCTTCAGATTTTCATCCTATGCTTTTCTCAGGGTGGTCCCCAGTCACTCACTAAGTAAGGCCTAACAATTTCCATTAAATGGGGGAACTTCTTTAAGAAACAATTGTTGCATCAGAGAAATACAAATTAAAACGAGATATCACCTCATACCCGCCAGAATGGCTATCATCAATAAATGAACAAACAGCAAGTGTTGGCTAAGATATGGAGTTAAGGGAACTCTTGTGCACTGTTGGTGAAAATGCAGAATGGTGCAGCCACTATGGAAAACAGTATGGAAATTCTTCAAAAAATTTAAAATGGAACCGACTTATAACCAACAATTCTACTTTGGGGTATATATCCAATGGAACCCAAAACATTAATTTGAAAGAACATGTACATCCCTGTGTTCACTTCAGCATTATTTACAATAGCTGATTACCCATCAACAGACAAGTGCAGCCTTGGCTGAATAGCTCAGTTGGTTAGAGTGTTATCCCAATACACCAAGGTTGTAGGTTCGATTCCTGGTCAGGGCACATACAAGAATCAACCACTGAATGTATATATAAGTAGAACAACAAACCAATGTTTCTCTCTCTTTCTCTCTCTCCTGCCCCATCCCTCCTGCCACCTCCTTCTCTCTAAAATCAATAAATTAAGAAAAAACAGATGTTTTGTAATGGTACTTTTTTAAATTAATTAAAAAAGTACCATTACAAATATATACAAGGGAAATGTTACTCAGCCATTAAAAGAGAATGAAATCTTACCATTTGCGACAGCATGGATGAACCTAGACGGTATTACTGGTATGCTAAGTGAAATAAGTCAGTCAGATAAAGACAAATACCATATAATTTCATTTACAAATGGAATCTAAAATAAATGAACAAACAAAATTAAAACAGATTCATAGATACAGAGAACAGACTAATGGTCGCCAGAGGGGAGGGCAATGGGGGACTGGGTGAAAAAGGTAAAGGGATTAGGAAGTACAAATTGGCAGTGACAAAAAATAGTCACAGGGATGTAAAGTACAGCATAGGGAATATAGTCAATAATATTGTACTATATATGGTACCAGGTAGGTACGGGAAATATTTGGGAAAACACTTTGTAAAGTGTATGACTATCTAATCACTATATGTACACCTGGAACTAATACAAAGTAATATTGAATGTAAACTGTAATAAAAAATAAAATTAAAAAAATTTTTTTTTGCTCTGGATCTCCCATCCTGCTTCAGTCCTTTTTCTTTCACAGGTGTTACACCACCCCCAACACCTTCCAATAAATTTTGGCATTCCTGACTTCTTTTCAGTCCCTGCTTCTGAGAAAATCTAACTAGAACAGTTGGCCATCAGGGCCCTGAACTCGAGTTGTTCCCTGCTCCCAATCCTGGGATGTCTGACCTAATTAATCAGAACTATTTTCTCATATATAAAATTAAAGACATTTCTTTCATGCATACTTTATACAATAATTATAAAGATAGAATAAATATGTGCAGGAAAATGCTATGTAATTTGAAAATCGTTATGTTGAACCATTATAGTTTTTATTAAAAGTGCTAAAGATTTAAAGTATTTCCCAGATTACCTAACAATTTACAATAGTTTTGAAAAATTGAAACAGATAATCGTTTTCAAGCCCTTTCAAAGCTAGTATGGTTATGTGGTTTTTCTGTAGCTTTACTTATTCCCAGGGAGTAATTTATACACTCAGACATCTTGTTTGACCATCAAGATACGGACCTAAATAAAGAAGTGTGGATACAACAGTAGCCTGCCATGGAAATTTTGGTTTGTTTCTTTTCATTTCTAGAGTAACAAGAACAATCAAAACAACCCTTTTGACAAAACACAGTGACCAGAGTATTGGGGGAAAATATTTACCACCAGTGTGTCCACCAACCAATTTTCTTTAGCGCTACTGTGATAAAACATAATTTTATGTCAGTGGATAAATACTGCAATACATTTAAATAAAAATATTTCCTATACCCTTTTACTGTTCACTCTTATTCATACCTATCTATAATGTATTACAAAAAGGTACCTCACAGTCCTGTCACCTCCCTGACCCCCCCAGCAGCCACTTCCTCCTCCCTAATGTCATCATCACTTTGTTTTTGTCCCTGAGGTGCTGCACTGTGCCTGGAAATAGTGCAATACCAATATGGCATGAACAAAGTGAGCTCCTAGACCATCTCCCTGCTCTAAAAATCCATTTAATATGCTGTCCTTAATAGAGGACGTATCAGATGTTAAACTGATAAGAATAAATTTCTACACTTGATCTTAGCCAAAAGACTGAGAAGGAATCATGTCATCACTTTTTATAAAAAAAAAAAAAAAAAAAACTTTTAGTACTTTTCAGCAGAAAATTTTTTCTATAGTGTGCTATTGTTTGCTTAGATGGTGATACAGATTTGTGATGAGTTTTTTCTTCCTACCATTTGAAAGGTGTATCTCTGATTTGGGTTTGAGAATTGACACAGGTTCAGTTACAAGCTTTGAAAATGTGTGGTTCCCTATTAAGAACTGCAAAAAGGTTTAAAAACCAGTCCTGTTCCCTTTTTGGTCATCCTGCCCAATGGATGACCCCCTTTTTATTTTTTGTCAAAGCAGATCTATAGGTCTAAAATGTCCTGTGAGCAACAGGGCTAAAATTTTTGGCTGTTTATTCAGAGATCAGGACAACACTGACGTAAAAGTAAGTGTAGCTTGACAATGCACAGTTATTTCAAATGGTTTTGCATACATTTTAGAAACATGTATAAAAGTAAAAATGAATTCTTATTGTACTTTACTGTGGATGCAGAATACCTGCAATATGAATTGGACACTAATGGAACAAAAATGCCAATGACATAGGCTGGGCTATAAGATCCACTAGTCAATTTTAAGAATGTGTTTCATCGTAGTTCAGTACAATAACAGAATTCTTCAGGTTTACATGATTTTTTTTTTGCATGTGTATTTTGGGAACTCCGATATTTGAACACAACTTCAAAAGGGCTCAAGACAGTGAGGTTCACATAACTATACAATGATGAAACCTGAAGCAATAAAACACCGATTAACTTAAAACATTCATACTATTAGGACATGACTGAAATTTCTTTAAATTTTATTTTGTCTTAGAGTTTTACTGGGTTGTCAAAAGACATTATCCTTTCATATATTAAATTGTGTCTCAAGAGTGTCAGGGTAGAATCCAACAGTGTGGGGGAACCCAAACAGTTTAGCACATGGTTTGCGTAACGTTCAGGGTATTATTGTACTTCTTTCTTTCCGAATATAGGGCTTACCAATCCCGACTCCCCCCCCACCCCCCTCCCCCCAAGTAGGGCAATGGAGGCGAACTTACATTTGAGGGCCCCTATGAATGACTGGAGTGCGACAAGCCTGAGTTCCTCAGCCTTTGTTCTTTTTCCCCCCGGGGTACGGAGGCCCCAGGCCAGTGGCCCGCAAGGCACACCTGTCACTCTCACCCCCTAAGACCCGGCAACCTACAGTCTCCAGCTCCTGCCTGTGGGAGAAAGAAGCTGCGCTGACGGAAGGAAAAAGACGCGAGCACCGAGGGGCGGAGCTGGCGCGCCCGTGGGCGGGGTGTGCGCGCCGCCGCTGTCGCGTCACCAGCGTGCGGCACGTGCCGGTGTTTACGTCCCTCCTGGAGCCGTCGACGTCAGCAACAGAATGGTAACATTGTGGCGATACTGAGGCTCTGAGTTTAGGAGACGCGTCCATCAGTCAGGTGGCTCTGGGCGGTCGGGAAGAGGGGGAGGGCTATCGGCTTGGGCGGAGACTCATACACAGCCGGCCCCAGCCGCCCACCGGCCTGCTCGGCCCCGCGGGACCCACGCTTTACCTCCAGAGCGCCATAGACGCAGCAGCGCGGCCTCTCACGGGGGGCGGCCGGGGCGAGCTCGGGGCGCTGCCGCAGCGCCGGGCTTGTAAACAGATCCGCCTGCACGTGACCATGTGAACTACCTGGTCTAGGGACGCGTATTGTCTGTCTTTCCCGCGAGCCGCTCCACAAAGGAGTGTGGTGGATCCGAGTGCGCAGGGACGGGCGAGCAAGCGAGGAGAGCCGGTTGGGACGCTAAGATGGCTGAAGGCGCCCGGCGAGGGTGATCGGGGGGCGCGGCGTAGCCAGCCGGTGAGTCCTCAAGTGGGCAGGACCAGCGTCGCCTCTCCGGCGGCCTGGCGCCGGAGCCACCATGTCGTTCGCGCTGGAGGAGACGCTCGAGTCGGACTGGGTGGCCGTGCGGCCCCATGTGTTTGATGAGCGCGAGAAGCACAAGTTCGTGTTTATTGTGGCCTGGAACGAGATTGAGGGCAAGTTTGCCATAACCTGCCACAACCGGACGGCCCAGAGGCAGAGGAGCGGCTCCCGGGAGCAGGCGGGGGCACGAGGGGGCGCTGAGACCGGCGCAGCCGCGTCCGACGGGACCCGGGGGCCCGGCAGCCCCGCGGGCAAGGGGCGGCCGGAGGCCACTGGTTCTGCGACTCTGGGGAGGAGCCCAGGGCCCCGGAGGAGCCAAGCCTGGGCGGAGGGAGGCTCACCACGGAGCGCGCGCAACGTTCGGGGGGACTCACTGCTGCGGAGCTCAGCCGGCAAAGGAGCAGAGAGTCCTCTCAGGAGCCCAGTACGGGCCACGTCCAGCCCGGTCCGGAAGGGATCTGAAGGCAGAGATGTGGCGGGCACTGCCGCAGCGTCAACCTCACCCGCACCCAAGGAGGCCCCGGTGTCCTCTGTGCGGGTAGTGAGTGCCTGCGGGGCAGTCTCCGAAGAGATCGAGGTGCTGGAAATCGTGAGGGAGGACGAGGTAGCTTCGGCCTCCCAGGCGCTTTCCGACGCGGAGCAACAGCCGTCTGCCGGTGAACTGGAGTCCGCTGCTGAAGAGTGCAGCTGGGCCGGACTCTTTTCCTTCCAGGATCTGCGCGCTGTGCACCAGCAGCTGTGCTCGGTGAACTCGCAGCTGGAGCCATGCCTGCCCGTCTTTCCCGAGGAGCCCTCAGGCATGTGGACCGTGCTGTTTGGGGGGGCCCCTGAGATGACCGAACAGGAGATCGACACCCTGTGTTACCAGCTCCAGGTCTACCTGGGCCACGGCCTGGACACCTGCGGTTGGAAGATCCTCTCCCAGGTACTTTTCACTGAGACCGATGACCCCGAGGAGTATTACGAAAGTCTTAGCGAGCTGCGGCAGAAGGGCTATGAAGAAGTGCTCCAGCGAGCTAGGAAGCGCATCCAGGAGGTAAGTTTGGTTAGTCACAGCTTTTCGTTACTAAGTACCAAAGGCTAGAGTCTTGTTGTAGGCTGTGCACATTTGGGACACTTGTTTTTCTAGAAAAGAAAGACGGTGGGTGCCTGTGACTTACCCCCCTCTTCATTCCTTTCAGTCAGTGGTAGGAAAACTGGTTTTCCTTAATTGGCCCTCTGGAGGACCTTTGGTAAGTCTTTAGAGTTCCTCTTTCATTAATTACATAGGTTTTATGTAATAAGTGCTCTGTTTACATACTGTCGCTAAGATTAAAGCCACTTTGAAAAAGATGGCTCATAAAGGTAAGCTAAAGGAGCGCTTCTCTTTGCCCCTAAAGCTCTTTCTAGCAATAACTGTCCAAGTATTAACTCTGGTTTTATTTCTTGGTGTATGGACACCAAGAAATAGTTTGTCATATGGAGTGGAGTTGGTCCATCTTTACCTCCAAATATAGTTGGGCAACTTGGGCAAGTTTTAAATACTTTGTTCTCGAAATAAGTGGCCTGTCCAAATGAAAAAAGTACCAAGTGACAGTTGGATACAAATGTATTTTTTAGAGGTTTTATACACACTTTAGGAAGATCGAGTCTTTACAGATGGTTCACGTTTCACTCCTGTTTTAGGTAGAAAAATGCTCTGGGCAGGAATGTTTAGTATACTTTATACTTAAATCTAGTGCAGTATAGTACAATATGGGGGAAAGGTTGGAATGGGTATACAAAAGGAGGTCTACAATGTGTAAAATTTGAGGCCATGCCTACTTAACAGTTCTGAAAGAACATCACTGAAACAGTATTTTCAGATATATTCACTTTCCTCTAATGAACCATAAAACATACTTTCTCAGAGCAGTTTATTATTTTTAGTATTA
Source organism: Glossophaga mutica (assembly GCA_039655065.1). NCBI lineage: Eukaryota > Metazoa > Chordata > Mammalia > Chiroptera > Phyllostomidae > Glossophaga > Glossophaga mutica. Next base: position 49,903,112 of record CM077305.1, read on the forward strand.
GTACCAGATGAGGTTTGACTTGGGATGGGAAAATTCTCCTTTTTATGGTGTTTATATTCCTGACATTGTGTTATCTGTTAACTTTGCCTTTATTTATTATAATACTTGAATCCTGCTATTAAGGCTAAGAAGCTGGAGCCTTCTGGTTTCTTAGACATATAGTTTTTCTTGCTAGATTTGAGGATTTTGGAAATGAACTATTTCTCACTTACTCCACAGTGCTCTCTTAAAAATTCCTGAATCCAGGTTTTCATTCCTTCCTATTAGTTTATTTTATGTTAAACATCACCCACCTGTATATATGATCCTGGAAATCCAGAATGTTTTTATTCTCTTTTGGGTCATCTCCTTTCTGGAGTCTGTGTTCTACCTTAGATTGTTTTTGGAAGGAATTGACAGAACTTTTAAATGGCCACATATATTTGCTGTGGAGCTTTGCTGATATTGATCTGTATTTCATTGAAATTGGAAGGACAAAGTTAGTGTTTCTTTCTCTTACTCCACTTACAGATACATATTATACTGTTGTTTTTTAAAACTTTGTATTTTCTAATTCCTAAGTTATGTAGGCAGGCATATCTGGTTCTAATTTTATTGATACTCAAAAAATTATTTTGTTTGGATTTTTAAATTCAAATTGGGTTAAAAATTAGGACTGCCAAAAGTATAGTTAATTAATAATTTTCTAGGAGTCTTTCATGGGGTGGTTACATTTTTAAAAAAATATCTTTTGCTAATTAAGTTTATATTGACCATAATATTTTATTCTCTTTAACAAAAAAATTTAAACTTTTAAAGAGGATTTTGCATTTTGGGAAACACCTCAAAATAAAATTATTATAAATTCATTGACTATTAAATACATAAACTTTTGGTGCTTAATTTAGTTGACTTGGTGATATTTAAAAAAAATAGCTGTCAAGGAAATCAACAGGTTCAGTTGTAATGCCCACCTTGATTTCTACTAGAAAGTTGTATTGAAGCTCAGTGTGGGCAAAGGATGACGTGATTAATTATTGATGTCTGCCATGGACATGATAATGGAGGTATATAGCACACCAGGCATGTATTTTTTTTTTTTTTTTTTTTTTGTTCCCCAACAGCTTAAATTCTTTGCTATCTTAACAGTTTGCAGTAACTTTTTTTTTAGGTAAAATCTTTATAGAACTTGTGTCATTTTTCTATCACTGATTTTAGGAATTACATCTAACTCAATCATTTTGTATTTCCAGTTCTCAAGTCGACTTGTGAAATTGGCTCTGGTTTTTCAAGCTAGATATATTTAGTAAATCAAACACATTCTTAAGTCTGTGATGCTTAGAAAATTAAGTTCTTCGGTCATGTTTTTCCTTTAATCTCAGTGAATCTATTTTCTGGGCCCTTTTCCCATAGAGTTTCTTTTCTTATCCATGTAAAGGTTTCAGCTTAAAGACCACACCTGATGGTCAATCAATTCTTGAGATGAATTTTGCCTTTTTTTTTTTTTTTTTTTTTTTTTTAAGTAGAACAGACTGCAAATAGAACATAAACTTCTCAGGCACTGGCCTTGACAATATCTTGAAGTTCTTTTCTTTGCCACCCCCTAGTTCAGGGCCACAGGTCTTGTGAGCACTCTTAATATTAGTGGACAAAGGATCCAGTTTGTTTTTAGTATGGCAAGAATTTAAAGGGTTTGGAAAAAGTGTCCTTTTAATGTAAAGTTGTGGGTAAGTAAGTTTTATAAAATGGACCATGCTATTGAAAAACTAGGAGAAGAATCTCTTAAAACTGTAAATGACTTCCTAAATAAGGAATTTTTTTATCTGGAGTTGGTGAATTCCCTATAAATTGAGAGGAGGTACACATGAACTTTAATGAGCAAGTAAAGTTTTATATGCATATGGATATTTGCATTTTTTGGATAGAAGGACTTTTATCAAACTCTTAAAGGTGTTTTTTCAAAAATTTTAAAACCACAATTGTAAGTTACGTGCTTTGTAAATTAGCACCCTTGGCTGGTGTGCTTTGTAAACCTTATTGGAGTTTAATTTTTGGAATATACTTATGATTAAATATGGATTATTGGAAGTATTCCTATATCCTTGTCTTAAGGAATGTTGAAGAATCAAACTTTAAGTTTTCTGCTAAAAGGTTTGTTAATAAGTCACAGCTTTGGTCATCTGACTCTAAATAATAGTTTATAAGGAACTACAACTTACACAATACAGAGAAATTATTTCTAGATTACATAAGAATTATATACTACTTACGTAGGACCTCAATCTTGAATGTAAATGAAATGTGAAATTTATTACAGGTTAGTTTGTTTTGGACTTTTACAAGCGTTTACTGTAAGTAGTGCTATTCATATAGTAGGCACTCGATCCCTGAATGAATCAGGGGTTACCAAGGCATCTTGGAATGGTTTCAGCAGTGGCCCTGGTTGTTGGTCAGAGCTGATGATTGTACAATAGTGTGCGTGCATGGGTGGCACTACTGTGGCTTACTTTTGATGAGTTAAGCTTTGTAAATAATGGTTTCTGTGTAAGGACAACTATTTTTGAAATTTTTAGTTACAGTCCTTTAAGTAATAAAACCTTAGTCACTATGATTGTAGGCTTAAGATCTGAAGTCAGTGTTCACTTTGGAATTTATTACGTTTGTAAAACTGTCCTCAATTCTAACTTCTATCCAGTTGAAACCACTGTTCAAGAAGTGTGTATTTTCAAAAGTAGCCATCTACAAAAAGCACACAGTAACTAGAGCCTGCCTAGGGTTGGAGTCCAGAATACTTGGATTTGAATACAGGCTTAATCACTTCTTTGACCTGCTTACTTATTTAAACTCTTTAAAACAGAGAAATGGGGAAAATGCTTAAAGGATATCTTAACATTTAATGAAGACAGTATGAAAAAGTGCCTAACAAAGTGGTACTTATAAAGGAGACTTCCAAGAAGTGTTAATGGTCTCTTCTGTCATGTAATAAGGATTCTCCAGCATTTTCAACTCAAATACACCTTTCAGGGAATGTATTGGGTTGGCCAAAAAGTTTGTTTAGTTTTTTTCCCTACAGTGGCTCTAGTAGTGCTTAGTTGACTTTAACTTCATTCGAAACATTTTGTTAGATTGTATTATAACATCTGTCATATAAAAACTTATCAGAATTGGTGAGTTTTTCTGTAGGCATTTTAATGTTGAAGATGGAAGAAGATACGCAACATTTTCAGCATATTATGCTTTATTATTTCAAGGTAAAAATGCAGCTAAAAGGCAAAAAAAAAAAAAAACATTTGCGCAGTGTATGGAGAAGGTGCTGTGAGTGATCAAACGTGTCAGAAGTGCTTTGCGAAATTTCTTGGTACTATTGACATTTTAGCCAAATAATTCTTTGCTGTGGGGCTGTCTTAGGCATTGGAAGATGTTTAGCAGCATCCCTGCCCTCTACCCATTAGAAGTCAATAGCAGGAGATAGCTGACATACTCAAAATATCCAAATCAATAAGTCAATAACTTATTGGCAATTGTGAAAATGACAAATGTGTCTTTTATTTTACAGAAAATACGTAATGGGCATTTTGGCCAACTCAGTAACTAATTTATTGGCTACTTAGGTATTGGGCACTTCACATTACCTATCTCTTTCCTTCCTTCCCCCCTTCCTTCCTTCCGTCCGTCTGTCCGTCCGTCCGTCTTTTGAGCTAAGTGGTGTTTGTTGTTGTTGTTGTTTTTACTGTTTTTGCTGAAGTAGGAGTTAAAACTTAAAGGTGTTACACAGGTTTGGTCAACATTAAACAGTTAAGGAGTGACAAAACTCAAGATTCAAACCTAGATTTGTCTTAATCCAGACGTGCATCTTTTCAGCATGCGTAGTTTCCCTGAAGACATTAGAAGGGAAGTCAGTTTCCACTCCTGAGAATAGAGGAGTGCCAGTATTTAAAAATTTTAATAAGTTGAATAATGACTTTTAAATTAAGTTGTCATTTGATTTATTTCAAATTAATTATGATAGGCATGGTGTGGGGCAGAGTCTGCATGTTGTAGTTTATTTTATTCTTTATTTTTTAATATATTTTATTGATTATGCTATTACAGTTGTCCCATTTTCCTTCTTCACTCCCCTTCACCCTGCACACCCCCTCACACCCACATTCCCCTGCTTTAGTTCATGTCCATGTGTCATACTTACAAGTTCTTTCTTTAGCTTCTACATTTCCCATACTATTCTTGCCCTCCCCCTGTCTATTTTCTACCTACCATCTATGCTACTTATTCTCTGTACCTTTCTCCCCTCTCTCCCTTCCACTCCCCTGTTGACAACCCTCCATGTGATCTCCATTTCTGTGGCTCTATTCCTATTCTAGTTGTTTGTTTAGTTTCTGTTTTTGTTTTAGGCATGGTTGTTAATAATTGTGAGTTTGCTGTCGTTTTACTGTACATGTTTTTTATCTTCTTTTTCTTAGATAAGTTCCTTTAACATTTTATTTAATAAGGGCTGGGTGATGATGAACTCCTTTAACTTGACCTTATCTGGGAAGTACTTTATCTGCCCTTCCATTCTAAATGATAGCTTTGCTGGGTAGAGTAACCTTGGGTGTAAGTTCTTGCTTTTCATGACTTCTAATGCTTCTTTCCAGCCCCTTCTTGCCTGCAAAGTTTCTTTTGAGAAATCGACCAATAGTTTTACAGAACTCCTTTGTAGGTAAATGTCTCTTTTTCTATTGCTGCTTTTAAGAGTCCTTCCTTATATTTAACCTTGGGTAATGTAATTATGATGTGCCTTGGTGTGCTCCTCCTTGGATCCAACTTCTTTGGGATTCTCTGAGCTTCCTGGACTTCCTGGAAGTCTATTTCCTTTGCCAGATTGGGGAAGTTCTCCTTTATTATTTGTTCACATAACTTTTCCACTTGTTGCTCTCCCTCTTCTCATTCTGGTACCCCTATAATTCGGATGTTGGAACGTTTAAAGATATCCTGGAGGTTCCTAAGCCTCTCATTTTTTTTTTGAATTCTTGTTTCTTCATTCTTTTCTGATTGGATGTTTCTTTCTTCTTTCTGGTCCACTCCATTGATTTGAGTCCCAGTTTCCTTCCCATCACTATTGGTTCCCTGTACATTTTCCTTTATTTCATTTAGCGTAGCCTTCATTTTTTCATCTAATTTGTGACCAAATTCAACCACTTCTGTGAGCATCCTGATTACCAGCATTTTGAATTGTGCATTTGATAGGTTGGCTATCTTTTTGTTGCTTAGTTGTATTTTTTCTGGAGCTTTGATCTGCTCTTTGGTTTGGGTCATTTTTTTGTCTTGATGGCCTGTTAGTAGTGAGGGGCAGAGCCTTAGATGTTCACCAGGGCGGGGCAACCTAAGTAGCTGGGTTGTGACGCTGTATGTGGGGGAGGGGTCCAAGAGAGAACAATGGCGCTTGCTCCCCTCTCTGCCAATTTCAGTCGCTTCCTCCACTTCCCACCAGCAAATTGGGCCCTTCTGGTGCTGATTCCCAGGTGGGTGGGTTTGTGTACGTTCTAGGACCTTGTGGGTCTCTCCAAAGAACTCTCCTATGACTCTGGGAGTTTTTTCTGCTGCGGCCTAAACCCCTACAGGTATTTTCAATCAGTGTTTTGAGGCTTTATTTCCCTGCCCTGGGACCCATGGTCTGTCTCGCTCCCTGGTTTTGCCTGGTTTATCTACATGAATGTGGGACCGCCAGGTCTCCCAGCTGCCTTGTGCACTTCACCCTTCACAATCCGCCGCTTCGCTGGGTCCACCAGCTGCTGCCTTGCCGGGAGCCCTTTCCACCCAGCCACCCGACTCCACCCCTCCTTCTGGTCTGGATGTATGTGTCTACTTTAACTCCTTGGTTGTCGAACTTGTATACAGTTCAATTTTCTGTCAGTACCAGTTGTTTTTTGTTTCTAAATTGTTGTCATCCTTCTTTTGGTTGTGTGAGGAGGCACAATGTGTTTACCTACACCTCCCATCTTGGCCAGAAGTCTGTTTTAGTGTTTTTGTTTTTTTTTTTTTAATGAGATTTTAAACATCCATCTTTTTTATTTTATTTTTTTTTAAGATTTTATTTATTTCTTTTTAGAGAAGGTAAGGGAAGGAGAAAGAGAGGGAGAGAAACATCAATGTGTGGTTGCCTCTCACATGGCCCCCCACTAGGAGCCTGGCCTGCAACCCAGGCATGTGCCCTGACTGGGAATCGAACCTGCGACACTTTGGTTCGCAGCCCGAGCTCAATCCACTGAGCTACGCCAGCCAGGGCTTGTTTTAGTTTTTAATGTTATTGATTATGCTATTACAGTTGTGCCATTCTTTTCTCCCCTTTATTCCCTTCCTCTCTGCACCCCCTCTCCCACCATCATTCCCCCACCTTAGTTCATGTCCGTGGGTCATACATATAAGTTCTTTGGCTTCTCCATTTCCCATACTGTTCTTAAACTTCCCCTGTCTATTTTGTACTCACAAATTATGCTCATTTCCCGTACCTTTTCCCTCCCCCTCCCTTCTGATAACCCTCCATGTGATCTCTGTTTCTGTGAATCTGTTCCTGTTCTAGTTGTTCACTTGTTCATTTTTGTCTTTGTTTTTTTTTTTAGGTTTGCTTGTTTATAGTTGTGAATTTGTTGCATTTTACTGTTTATATTTTTTATCTTCTTTTTCTGAAGTAAGTTCCTTTAATATTTCAGATAATAAGGGCTCGATGATGATGAACTCCTTGAACTTGACCTTATCTGGGAAGCACTTTATCTGCTTTCCCATTCTAAATGGTAGCTTTGTTGGATAGAGTCATCTTGGTGGATGTAGACTCTTGCCTATCATCACTTGGAATACTTCTTTCCAGCCCCTTCTTGCCTGCAAGGTTTCTTTTGAGAACTCAGCTGATAGTCTTATGAGAACTCCTTTGTAAGCAACTGTCTCCTTTTCTTTTGATGCTTTTAAGGAGATTCCTTATCTTTCATCTTGGGTAATGTAATTAGGATGTACCTTGGAGTGTGCTTCCTTGGGTACAGCTTCTTTGGGATTCTCTGAGCTTCCTGGACTTCTTGGAAGTCTACCATATTTTTTGGACCGTAAGATGCACTCTTCCCCCCCCTAATTTGGGAGGAAAGGGGGTGTGCATCTTATAGTCCGAATGTAGCTTGCCTGGCTTCCTGTGGGTGGGGGCAGCAGTGGAGTGGAGTCACAGGTTATTAAATATTTTACCACATTTTTTGTTTCAAAAATTTTTTTTATTTTCCTCCTCTAAAACGTAGGTGTGTCTTATGTTCCTAAAATAACGGTATTTCTTTTGCTAGGTTAGGGAAGTTCTCCTTCATTGTGTTTTCAATTTTTTGCCATTCCTCTTCTCCTTCTGGTGCCCCTATGATTCGGATGTTGGAAGGTTTAAAGTTATCCCAGCGGTTCCTAAGCCTCTCCTGATACTTTGAATTCTTGTTCTTCATTCTGTTCCCATTGAATGTTTCTTTCTTCCTTCTGCTCCAAACCATTAATGTGAGTCCTGGTTTCCTTCCTGTCACTGTTCATTCCCTGTACATTTTCCTTTATTTCACTTTTCATAGGCTTCACTTTCTCCTCTACTTTGCGATGATACTCAACCACTTCTGTGAGCATCCTGATTACCAGTGTTTTGAACTCTGCATCTGACAGATTGGCTGTGTCTTCATTGCTTAGTTTTATTTTTGGAGCTTTGATGTGTTCTTTCATTTGGGCGATATTTTTTTGTCTTGGTGTGCCTGTTACATAATAAGGTCAGAACCTTAGGTATTTGGCATGGCAGGGCAACCCACCTCACTGCTTTGTGATGCTGTTTGTGGGGGAGGGGTCTGAGAGGGAACAGTGGTGCTTGTTTAGCTCTCCACTAGCTTTCAGTCACTTCCCCCACTACCCACAAGCAAAGTGGGCCCTTCTGGTGCTGACTCCCGTGTGGGTGCATTTGTGTTCGTTCTAGGACCCTGTGAGTCTCTACAGTGAACTCTCCTGTGAGGTTGGGAGTTTCTCCTGCTGCTTCAGCCTCCACAGATTTTTTTAGTCAGAGGTTTTGAAGCTTTATTTCCCTACGCTGGAACCCTGTCTCGAGAGGTCTGTCTTACTCTCCAGTTGTTCCTCCTGGTTTATCCACATGCAAATGTGGGACCTCCCGCTCTGTCAGCTATCTCCTCTCCTGGTCCGCCGGCCACCACCTTGCAGTGAGTCCTCTTTGCCCTGACTGCCTATCTTGGCCCCTGCTGCCGGTCTGGGTGAATGTTTGTTTCTTCTTTAACTTCTTGGTTGTCCCATTTCCATACAGTTCGATTTTTCTGTCAGTTCTGGGTGTTTTTTGTTTTTAAATTTGTTGTTGTCCTTCTTTTGGATTTGTGAGGAGGTGAAATGTATCTGTCTATGCCTCCATCTTGGCCAGAAGTCCTGCAAGTTGTATTTTAGAAGAAAGCATTTGCCTAGGGGTGCAGGGATGGATTTATGGTAAGACAAGAGTGCCCAATCATTTTTCTTTGTATCTTAAAATGATTCAGCTATAAAACAAGTCCTGAATTCCGAGATTATTTATTTATTTACTTATTTTGAGATTATTTAATAGAAGGCTCAAGGGACTCTAAGAAGACTTTGCTAAGTACCTCTCCTCCCAATTATGACTTCCTGGAAAACTAAGACAAGAGTGCCCTGGAATCTGGAAAACTAAGATTTGTTATAAAACTCTGAAGCCTTGCTGAAACCCCAACTATATACATTAGAGAAATGACAGTCTTTTACGAGCCCTAGGATGCTGGTCTTTTACTGGGCCAGGGAGCCATGATCTATGATATTAGGTAGGTATGAATAGTAGAATCAGGCCCAGGAAGGACATAATGTAGTTGCAGTGGAGAGAGCTGTTCTGCCTGTATATCCCTATAAAAATAGAACAAACTGCTATCTTGCCATAAAACACATTTAAGGAATACTGAAACTTAAGAGAATTTTGTGGGCTTCTTGAGAGTTATAAGTTTGATGAAAGACTTGAAAGCTGGAAGCTGTTAAAATAATGACTTAGATACTAATCATTTTTTTCAATTCTGTGCTCAAGTAAACTTGGCCATTTTTCATATCACCAAAAAAAGAGATAAGTATAGACAGAAAAAGATGAACATACATCTCTAGGTTAGTGCCTCTGTAAAGAAGGAAATGTGGAGGCTGGTGGCAGGATGGTAGTTTTCCTGATAACTAATTTATGTGGCGGTTTCTTTGCTTGCCGTTTACCATCACATGATGCCCAGTCCACCAGATACTTCACAGACCTGAAATTGGGCGTGTTTCTTTCTTGCTAAAACAAGGTCAGCTTGGATACTTTAGTAACGTGAATACAAGGGGGGGTGTCTGTGTGTGTTGAAGGGAGAAGGTGAGTGAAAGGTTTGGTTTGTCAAACGTAACAGCTGTCTTCAGCTGTTTGAATTTGCTATCTTCAATCCCAAAATGTTAACGTAACTTTAATCATTCTTTCACTGTTTTCCATTGTTGCTTTACTTAACCTTTCATTGACTATAGAATATTGTTGGAAGTGGAACTCCAAAGCATAGGTGGCCTCCATAGGTGGTGAAATGTATTTCTACTTATTTATTCACTTTTTTTTGTAATGGGAGGTTTCCCATGGCTTATTTTACTCTTTAATAGACTAGAATCTGCTCCCTCTGAATCTGACCCATTCCCTCAGTTGCTGATAGGAAAAAAATTAAGTTGCAAGGATAAGAGGCATAGGCAGTGAAGGCTAAATAATAATTCTTGGTGCTTTTTTGGGGGGGGGGCAGATAGAGGTGGTAAAGTTCATTTGGTTTTTCAAGCTTCTTCTAGGTGACTGTCAACATCAAGTAGCCTTAACATAGTATTTAAGTTATTAAAACCAGGGAAGACTTCATTCAGCAAAAAGCTAGAAAATTTTGTTTTCCTAAATGTTGGAATTGTCTTTTTATACTTGTCCTTGAATTTTAAGTTTTATATGGTCATAATTGCATAATAGACTCTTTCAGGTCGTAGTGAGGGTTATGTAGACTAGGCTATGAAATGAAGCTTGATGTGCTAGGCATTTTATAAAGGAGAATAGTCTTAAGAATAAATGTATGAAGTTCCTTTAATGATTTGGGATTTTATTTTTAACTTTAAGGTTTGAGGGTGATGGCTTGGAGCTTAGTTTATTCAGCAGATAATGCCCTCATGTAATGTAGGCATTGGGAAAAGACAGTGATGAGCAAGAATGGTCATTTTCTTTGTGACAATAAAATTGGTTACCAGGTCATCCTGATGATAGATAGGCTTAGTTGAGGCACAGTACTTTTTAAGAAGCATCTCACTATATTGCCTTTAATTAATGCTTAGTGGAAAGAAAATTTTTTGGACACGGCTCAGGAAAATCTCTGTTGTCCTAATTCTGGTATTTGTTGCTTGGTCTTAGGTTTTCACTTACCATCCTCTGGCCTTAGTTTCTTTTTGTAAAGTAAAATAACAGTGTCCTCTTTAAGGACTTCAGGGTAGTTTATAGGCACAGTGTGGCAAGCGTTGGGACTTGAACCCCTTGTTTTATGTGCTTATGTCCAAGTTTAGACCGCCCTGCATTGGTGTGACTGTCCAAGTCATAGCACTTCTAATGTTGCTAGTTTTTAGGCTTTGAATGCAGAGGGCATTGGAAGAGGGCAGGATTAGTGTTTCTTCCCGTTTGGGGGTTTTTGTGTCCTCACTTTTTGTTGCCTAGCTGTATTTGAAGTTTTTTTATGTGCTTTTTCCTATGGTTTTGGTATTAAAACTGCTTTTCCCATCAGTTTTTGATGACTTGTTGAAGTTACACTAATAAAGTGCATGTTTAATCACTAACCCTTTCTTCCTCTTCACCTTCCCTTTGGTCCTCTATGGATACTAAGATCATAACTGGAGTGATCTATGCGTGGAAAAGTATGAAGGCTTTAGTTTTCAGTAATCACAATAACTAACCTTTTTGAATGCTTCCTGTGGGTCAGGCACTGTGGGGAGGTCTTTAAATATATTATCTTGGTTAGCATGTGGATAGAAGTTAAGAGGTAGGGTTCAAGTGAGTTTGAGCCAGGGCTTCTCTACTTAACAATTTTGTGAATTTGGGCCAGCCTAATTCTCTCAGTGCCTTAGCTTCCTCATCTGTAAAGTGAGGAGAATAATACTGCAGCCTCACAGTAATTTAAAAATAGGTTTTATGTAAAATACTTAGAATATTAAACACTTGGTAAATGTTAACTCTTATTTATATTAATCTTCACAACAACCTAAGAGGTAGGAATTTTGCAGTAGAGGAAATAGGTTCAAAGAGATTAGATAAATTTGCCAAAGATAACATACCTGGTATACAGATTCAAATCTGAGCCTAAGGGATTCCTGGCTACTTTCTTAGCCATTTGGACCATCTTCATCCCTATAGAAAGGGAATGAGGCTGACAAACTTGACCATTCTCAACTTGAAGTGCATGGTTAATGTCTCATCACTGGATGAAACATTTGCAGTGGCTGACTGTTCTTGATAAACTTTGATTATGTACATACACTATAATCAGCAATGTTGTCTGTGATTAGAGAACCTTGTAATCCCAATGGAGGCTAATTTAAATCTGTGTCTTCATTAAATTCTGTTTTATATTAAGCTCGCTAAGGGTGAGTCGGTTTGGACCATTTGATAATTTTCCTTAAAAGTCTTTGTATTATACATTGGGTTGGCCAAAAAGTTCATTTATTTTTTTTTTCTTCTGTACAATGCCTCTAGTAGTGCTTAGTTGTCTTTAACTTCATTTGAAACAATTTTGTTAGATTGTTTTGGGACAGCTTGTCATATAAAATCATCAAAATTGATAAATTTTTTGCTGGCATTTTAATGTTGAAGAGGGAAGGGGATACGCAGCATTTTTGGCATATTATGGTTTATTATTTTAGGAAAGGTAAAAACGCAGCTAAAAGGCACAAAAAAGATTTGCACAGTGTATGGGGAATGTGCTGTGAGTGATCAAACATGTCAAAAGTGGTTTGTGAAGTTTCTCAGTACTATTGACATTTTAGCCAAATAATTCTTTGCTGTGGGGCTGTCTCATGCATTGGAAGATGTTTAGCAGCACCACTGGCCTGTACCCACTAGAAGCCAATAGCAGGAGACAGCTGACATACTCAAAATATCCAAATCAATAAGTCAATAACTTATTGACAAATGTGAAAATGACAAATATGCCTTTTATTTTATGGAAAAAAGTTAATGGACATTTTTACTAACCCAATATATCTTACTTTAAATAAAACTTATTTTGTCCCCAAACATTTCCGAATACTTTTCCCCCCTACAGTAGGACTAGGACATTTGGTATATTCTAAGCTAAGACCTAAAATCTACCTCCTCCCTTTCACTATTTATTCCCATTTTAAGTAATTAGTCCCTAACATCAAATAAATATTATTCTCCCCATCCTCTCATAACATTACTAAATAATTGCCTTACATATTGGCTGAATTTTTCTGGCTAGGTGGGAGAGGAAGACAGATATGGATGTTAACTTCTCTTGTTTTATTTTCATTTGGAAATCCTGCCTCCTTTTTTTTTCTTTTATATTAGGTCATGGGAATTTTGCTGTTGGAGTTGCTAAGTGAAAATGAAAAGGTTATGACAAGTAGGGTTAAAGAAAAGAAGAATTAAGAGAGAAAAGGGGCTAGCATTAACTTCAGAGTAGCAATATTTAATCTTAAAATATTCATGGGAATGACTAGGACTCATTATTTCAGTAAAAGGAAATTATGTGCCAGCTCACAGTGAAGCCTGTCTAGATGCTTGTGAATAAAGTGTTATAAAGTCTCTGGCTCTTGGGAGGGTGGTTTTATTCTATACATACTCTATACATTGACCCTTGTGAGACCTAAAATTTGAAATAAGACTTTTATTTGTTTTAAATGAAATTGCCTTTTTTTAAAGTGCTGGCATTTATTTTGTTTTTTGTTTGCTCTTGCAAAATGTATCCTCGTATTTTTCTTTCTTTCTTTCTTTTTTTTTTCAGAGAACCATAGATTTTATATCCTCATATTTTCCATTGCACTTATACAAATTTACCTCTATTTTGGGTAGCTGTTTTTGTGGGTTGTGTTTTTGAGGAGTTCAGCCACCACTTAAAATACTGTCTTTATGGGGAAAAACAAAAACACAAATGTGCTTTTAGGGTACAACATGTTTAACAATCAACTTTCCCTCCATTTTTATTTATTTAGTATAAATAATTACTTTAGTTTTTCAAAGGATTAAGAATTTTATTTCTTGTGAAGGGAAATTAGGTATTTGTATATGCTGATTTTTTTCCAAGTGAATTTATTGGAAGTTTTCTGTTCATGTTTGATTGAGAAGGAGTGGAAAATTAATCTGGTTTAAGACAGTTGGTATTTTTTAAAATAAATACTGTGATTAATTTTATTCTATAAAATAAATACTGTGATTAATTTTATTCTATAGATACAATATTGGATTTTGTAAGTGTTCTTATTGCAGGGTTAATGTAGATTTTGCTTTATCTCGCCTCTGAATTATATACGTAAATATAAGTACTCTGGCCAACTGAACCAGTCTTTCCAAAATGTGAAGTCATTTGTATAAAATATGTGGCAAGCTTACCCCAGTCTTTACCAAAGAACAGCACTGTAATTGCAAATGGTTTTTTTCCTGGAGGTAATCCTAAACCCCTTTTCTAGCTTCATGACTTGAAAAGTATAGCGAAGCTGGACGTACTGAAATACTTTTAGGGTAAAGTAGCCATCTTGGAAAGTATAATGAAATAGTTGGTAGATGGAGGATTGTAGCACATTACTGTTGTGCCACAAGTCATAGTTTTTGGAATTGTTATAAATCGTTGATTTTTATTCATTTCCTATGTGATATATGGATAGGTTGTTTTTAAAACTGATGTTTGATTCTGTATATGTTTGTGTGTGTGTCCCTGGCATCTTAAGATACTAAATTGTGTACTCTTTCTGCCCTGTGGTCATCCTTCATCCCAAAGCTCTAGTCCTGCATTTCCAACTTTCCTTTGCACCTGGATGTCCTTTTGTTTTACTGTTCATTTCATTTTTTCAGAGTACATCCTCCATCTGCCATCCCTGACTTGGTCTATGGCTCTGTCTGGTGCAGCCACTTTTAATCTGAGTCTTTGCCATTTCCCTGGAAATGCTTCGCTCCCATCAGTTCTCAAAACTATTCATTTCTTCCAAATCTGGTGTTTGCTGGTTCTGATTGATTATGTCAACTGATTAGTTTTACAGCAGTTTTTCAATGTGGGCAAAACAACACTTTTTATGTACACTTTGATTTGTAAATGCATACCAATTCAGAAATGTTAAATACAAATTTTAGAACTGAAGAACTGTGGAATCACACTTACGTGTTAGTTAACTGCTTTCCCATGTTGCTCCTGCAGCCATTTTAGTTTCATCTCTCACTCTCTCATCCCTAGACTGGTTTTAGCTTTCTTCCAGTGTCTTCTTTGCAATGTAGACTTTCTGTATTTTGCTCCCAAACACACCCCTCCTCCCCCATGATCTCTTCCATTTCTGCAGACAGAGTCCAAATTCCTAGCATTCGGGGTCATTTAGGTTAGCCAGCCAGCCTTATCTGTTCTCCATGTGAACCTTTCATTATTCTAGCCAAGCTTTTTTAACTGTTGTTCACTGAACTCACCATATACCATGCTCCATTACAGGACCCTTCCCCTTCCCCCATGTCTTGAATTTTTGCTTGTCTATGTTCCACCTATCTTTCCGGAGCTAGATGCCCCTCCTGTAGAAGTCATTTCTGATCACTGTCAGAAATTCAGAAATCAGAGAGGTCTTATGTTGCATATGGCTCATATCATCTATGACTGCTGCCCTGTGGTTTTTTCTTTATGAACCCTTCCTGCCCTTTAAAATACATTGTAAGTCCCTAAGAGACAAAGATGGGTTTTGTTGTTGGTTTCTAATGCCCCAAATTCCTCAGTGCTTCTTTACATGGTAGGTGCTCAGAAGATATTCTTTGGTCTGTTTTTAAGTTGGTTTCTGTACATAACATGTGTACATGTAGTTAACATTTTATCTAAAAGCATGTATTTCCTGGGATTAAAATGAAGTCATATTTACTACTTATCTATGAAGTAAAGAATCTGAAAATCAATTTTTAAAATGTCAGGATGAACCATTATTGTCAGTAGTCCTTACACTTTCTAAAATTAGATTTTAGCATTAGTAGTTTTTAACAAATAATGATTAACATAGAAATAACATAAAATGATTTTTTTAACATATCCTCAAGCTTTTATTGTCACATAATAATAAAACAAAATATGAAGCTTAATACTGGCTCACTTGGCCCTTTCTCTTATCTCCTCCCAGTTCAAAATGCTGGTATCTCTTAATAGTCAATATTCTCTTAGATGTGAGTTGGGTGCAATGCATTTAAACCTCAATCTTTGTAGTTTTAGTCTTTTTGTGGAAAATTGGCTTAGTCTGCCCACCATAGCCACTCTACTTCTGTCATAATGCCGCTTTCCCTGTGCATACAGAGAATGCTTGCCCTTGTACTCTGTAGGTTTGATGCTTGCCACACTACTTACAGAAGTCAGGCGGGTTTTAGGAACGTTTACCATGTTTGTGAGAAAGCTATTGGCACAGAAAGCTGATTTAACAGCTTTACAAAACAGTAACAGAGTTGAGCAGTGTGCTTTGTAAATGGAAAATTTGTGTGACATTGGTCCTTACTAGTCAGTTAAGGGAACAGACCCAGTAGATCTAAGGGATGGGGAGTTCCCAGGAACACAGATCCAGTTTCACTGCTAGGATAGACCTATTTCTTTTGAGCTACCCCAGTGCTGGTCCTGAGTCACCCCTTTTCATAATCATTTGCATGTCTTAATAATAATGTAATGGTGAAGATATTATTTGTGGACTATGTTGTTTCCTGAATAAGGAGGCATTTGGTTTTGGGTTTCACAACATTAGAAATGGGAAGAAATTTATGAAGCTATCCACAAAAGTATCTAGCTTCTAAATTTTATGTCTAGGACTTCAAAAATTATTCCAAGATCTTCAAGGATAGTAGCAGTCCTATAATCCTGCAGTCAGAGAGATGACCCTTGAAGTATGATGGGCAAGGTACAGGATGGAGACTCCTGAATTAAGCACAGTAGGTGTCTTCTCCTCTTATGTTCATAATTGGTTACTGGGTTAGAAACCAGGTTGACTAGTCCTAGGGAAAGGAGTAAGTGGCACAGGGTGGTTTTGCAGTTTTCTCTGTTGTTTTGATTATCATAGGGTCATGAAAAAATGTTTTTAACTGTTATCAGTGACTCCTTTAAAGAACTTGATAAAAGATGGGGGTCCTTGCCCTAGAGAAGTTTTGCAATAAGCAGAGCTTTGTTTTAAGAATCAGTAATTGAGACCTCATAAGTTAAGAGCCTAGGATCAGGATTAAATCAGGGAGCCCCTTCCCCGCAAAAAGGTATCCAGAGAACAAAATAACTTCCTAAAATTGCGTGAGAGATGTGTCAGTTTTTGAAGCAGGAACCATCCAGGCCCCTGTCCCCAGCCTGCCCCTTCTTTCTTCTGCATCTCTGTATTGTGCATCTTTTTTTGTTTGTTTGTTTGAGTTCTGTTCTCTTCATTCTTTGTGTGTCCTTTTGTAGGTTTTTGGTTTGTAGTTACCATAAGGTTTTTGTATATCATTCTATATCTATAGCAGTTTATTTTAAGCTGATAGGTATTTAAGTTTGAATATATTCTAAAAGTACTATATTTGTACACCCCTCTCCACACTTTAAGTTTTTGATGTCGTATTTTAGATGGTTTTGTGTTGTGTATCTTTTAACTGTACTGTAGTTTGAGTTGAGTTTGGTACCTTTGTTTTTTGACCAAAATGCAGTAGCTTTTTAAATGTCTGATTTGCTGTGTTTATTAACTGTTTGGCTTTATCTTTGATATTTTTCTTTTCTCATATTTTCTTATTTCTGGTTAGTGTATTGTGTTTCTTGATATTGTATTGGTTGTACTGGAGCCCTTGCAAAGTCGTCCTTTGAAGGCATGTTATGTTCTCATTCACATCCACCTACATTCTGACTCAGTTTGTGTCCATCAGTGGGTTTTCTCAAATTGAGCAAACCTGCATTTTCCACATTTTAAATTCAGGCTTTCCCTAACAACCCAAATATTCTTAATCCTAAATAATCCAACTCTCTCCAATTTTTTGTATTCTTTGTGTGTGCATTATTTATAGTAGCTTGCACATTTTGCAGTTTATGTGACCTATAGATGGCAGTAGCTTAAATTTACTCCTTGGATTTCCATCAGTTTGGGTTAGCAAAATAGAAAAGCAAATTTTATTATAACAGGTTAGTGGTTATGTTCTTTTACCAGTTGAATTTTCTTATCATGGGTTATAGGAAATGGTTTAGACTAAAAAGTCTTAATCATAGTAAACTGCATCTTTTAAAGTTTTAAAATGCATTTCCTTGACTTTAAGATTATTTGCAGATATTTAGATTAAAAGAGATTCCCAGTGGAAGCTATAATTGGTTTTAAGGTAATCTAATGTTGGAAAATCATGAAACTTTATAGCAAAGAAGACAAATTAATAAATTAGCAGTGTTAGTTGAGATGCCTTGGGCTTCTCTGCAAGAGTATTAGGTTTAGTTGCTGCATAATAGCATTGTAAAGTACTGTTCTGTTTGAGGATAAAAGGCATGTGGGAAATAATATATAAATGTGTTTAGAATAACTGATTTTCTTTTTGAGTGCACAGAGTTGTATAGAGTGAAGTTGTGACTTAAACATATAGTGACTTGATGTTTGTGTTGGCAGAAAATTGTATCTGAACTGTTGGGAGAGTTAACGTTTACTTCAGAGTCTCTGTAAGAAGAGCTCAAAGAAACCTAGTGTCTTGAGGATTGTCTTACTGTTGAACCGTGGATTTGATCACTTATAAATGACTCTGGCGGACTTTATTATTGACATGTTGCAACTGTTTTGGGTTTTTTCTCATTCTTTTAACAGTTCTGCTATTCCTAAAACTGTGTTGAAAATCATTTCAAAGAATGTGTTCCATTTTATTTCTTTTTTTTTTTAAAGATTTTATTGTATTTATTTTTAGAGAGAGGGCAAGGGAAGGAGAAAGAGAGGGAGAGAAACATCAATGTGTGGTTGCCTCTCACATGCCCCCAACTGGGGACCTGGCCTGCAACCCAGGCATGTTCCCTGAGTGAGAATCAAACTGGTGACTGACCCTTTGGTTTGCAGGCCTGCACTAAATCCACTAAGTCACACCTGCCAGGGCTGATATTGCTCCATTTTCATTCAAGTGGAATAAAAGCTAAAGAGCTTCTGTGAATGTACATTTTCTTGTAAGGAGAGAATTGTTGCCTTTAAAATTTTAAAAGAATAGTTTATAATTCATTGTAAGGATGATCAATGTAGCTCTTCTTCTTCTTCTTTTTTTTTTTAAATTTTCTTGTTCTGTCCTTTAATCTGGTTATGATGTTTCTGGTAATGCTGCAGTCTTAAGGTAATGCTACAGTCTTAAGGTAATGCTGCTGTGGTGGAAGTGAGTACCTTCACCACCAGTTAGAATTAATTTCTGGAACTTGAGAATAGTGCTGTCATTGTAAATTTAGCATTCACACAGGTGCTATTCCTTTCATAATCCTACTTTTCAACTGTAGCTTAACATAGCTGATTCAACACAAGATTTATCTATTTATGAATAAAGGTAGGTGGGCACAGAAAGAGAAGCACGTATTTTCTTATTTCTCACACCTTATCTTTTGGAAAAGTTTTGGATATTGTGGCAAAGGGGATAACTTAAATTTTCCTTTTTTTGAAATTATTCAATTACAGTTGTCCCAATCCCTCCCCTGCCCCCCACACCACCACCCCTCAGTCAATGCCCACCCTGTTGTCCATTACCATGGGTCCTTTATACATATTCCTTGCTAAATTTCCTTTTTTTTTAGTTTATGAGCTAGAAAAACCTTTTGTTCAGGGAAGTGGAGAAGGAATAGATGCAGGGGTGTCCAACTTTTTGGCATTTCTGTACCACACTGGAAGAAGAAGAGCTGTCTTAAACCACACATTAAATACACTGCAGCATGTAATCACAAAAAAAAATCTCATAGTGTTTTCAGTAAATTTACCATTTTGTGTTGGGCCACATTCATAGCCATCCTTAGCCACATGTGGCTCACAGGCCACAGGTTTGAATATAAAAACCTTTCTTAAGACGTACAGATGGCCAACAAACATACAAAAAGATGTTCAGCGTTACTAATTATTAGGGAAATGCAAGTCAAAACCACAATGAGATATCACTTCGGACCCGTTAGAATGACTATTTTCAAAAAGATAAATAACATGTATTGGAGAGGAGATGGAGAAAAGGAAACCCCAGTACTTTGTTGGTGGGTTTGTAAATTGCTGCAGTCACTGTGGAAAACAGTATAGAGGTTCCTCAAAGTATTAAGAATGGAACTACCATATTATTCAGCAATTCCTCTTCTGGGTGTATGAGAAGTATGAAAACACTAATTTGAAAAGATATATGTACCCCTTTGTTCACTGCAGCTAAGATACAGAAACAATCAGTATCCATGATGGACAAAATGGTTCAAGTTAAAGATGTGGTATATACAATTAACCCTTGAACAACTCAGGTTTGAGCTATTTAGGTCCACTTATAGGAGGACTTATATCACCAAGGATATATTCATTGATTTGAGAGAGAGATGAGGGGGAGAGTGAGCGAGTGAGTGCAAAACATCGATGTGAGAGGGAAGCATTGATCAGCTGCCTCCCCTATGTGCCCCAACTGGGGATTGAACCCTCAGCCTAGGTTTGTATCTTGACTGGGGAATCAAACCTGCAACCTTTTGGTATATGGAACTGCACTGCAACCAACTTAGCCATGTGGCCAGGGCATAAACTTTTTTGTTATACTTTAGAAATGCAGCACACATGGTGAAATATTAAATTATGTCTTTGTATAGGTTTATATCATGGTTTAGAAATTGCTACACTTTTATTTATCAGCTTCAGGTTTGTAGAAAAATTGATCCAAAAATACAAAGCTCCCATTTACTCCTTTGTCCTATTATTAACATTTTGTATTGGTGTGGTATATTTCGTACAGTTGATGAACCAGTATTGATACATTATGACTAGTTCATAGTTTACATTAGAGCTCATTCTTTGTGCTGTACAATTGTCTGGGTTTTAACAAATCAATAATGCTGTGTATCCACCATTTTACTATCATACAGAATAGTTTCACTGCTCTAAATACCCTTGTAGCATCTATTCATTGGAGTGCACCACCTCTTCCAATCCCTGGCATCCAGTAATTTTTTTTACTGTGTCCATATTTTGCTTTTTCTAAAATGTTATATAGTTAGAACCATATAGCATGTAGCCTTTTCAAATTGGCTTCCTTTCACTTAGCAATGTGCATCTAAATTTTCTGTTTTTGTCCTGATAGCTTATTTCTTTTTATTGTTGGTTATTCCATTGTATGGGTATACCACAGTATTATTTATTTATCTATTGAAGAACATTTTGGTTGCTTCCAGGTTCTGGCATTTATGAATAAAGTTCTATAACATTCATGGGCAGGTTTGTTTGGACATAGGTTTTCAACTCATTTTAGTAGTTATGAGGAGCATGAATGCTGGATCATATGGGAAGACTATGTTTGGTTTTATAAGAAAGATGATACTATGCCAATACTAATGAAAAGAAAGCGGGAGTAGCTCTATTTTCAGTCCAAGCAGATTTTGGAACAAGGAAAATTCTCAGGGATGGAGGACATTGCATAAAAATGGAAGATTTAATTCTCTAAGAAGAGCCAATAATCCTTAATATGCCTAACAGCAGAGCATCAGAGTATGTTCCCTCCCACCTGCTAACAAGGATGTCAGGTGTGTAGTGACACATCATCGTTTTAATTTGCAATTCCTAAATGACAGTATGATGATGATCATCTTCTCATATGCTTACTTATCATCGGTATGTCTTCTTTGGTGATGTTCGGATCTTCTGCACATTTTTAAATTATGTTGTTTTCTTGTTACTGAATTTTAGGAGTATTTTGTATAGCACACCCTTATCAGAAATGTGTTTTACGAGTGTTTTCTTCCTCTTTTCATTTCTCTTGATAGTGTCTTTAACAGAGAGGTTATTAATTTTAATGAAGTCCAGTTTACCAGGTTTTTCCTTCATGAATCAGACATTTGGTATTGTGTCTTTAAAGTCATTTTCAAACCCAAGGTCACCTAGATTTTGTCATGTATTATTTTCTAGGAGTTTTGCATTTTACATTTAGAACTGTGATCCGTTTTGAGTTAATTTTTGTGAAAGGTATAAGGTCTGTCTAGAGTAGATTTTTTTTACATGTAGATAGATGTCCCCTTGTGTCAGCACCATTTTTTTAAAATATATTTTATTGATTATGCTATTACAGTTGTCCCATTTCTCCCTCATCACCCCCCCACCCTGCACACCCTCTCCCACCCACATCCCCCCCTTTAGTTCATGACCATGTGTCATAAGTTCTTTAGCTTCTACATTTTTCACACTATTTTTGCCCTCCCCCGTCTATTTTCTACCCACTATCTATGCTACTCATTCTCTGTACCTTTTCCCCCTCTCTCCTCCTCCCACACCCCTGTTGCCAACTCTCCATGTGATCTCCATTTCTGTGGTTCTGTTCCTGTTCTAGCTGTTTGTTTAGTTTGCTTTTGTTTTAGGTGTGGTTGTTAATAGCTGTGAGTTTGCTGTCTTTTCACTGTCCTATTTTTATCTTCTTTTTCTTAGGTAAGTCCCTTTAACATTTCATATGATAAGGGCTTGGTGATGATGAACTCCTTGAACTTGACCTTATCTGAGAAGCACTTTATCTGTCCATCCATTCTAAATGACAGCTTTGCTGGATAGAGCAATTTTGGATGTAGGTCCTTGACTTTCACGACTTGGAATACTTCTTTCCAGCCCCTTGTTGCCTGTAAGGTCTCTTTTGAGAAATCAGCTGACAGTCTGATGGGAACTCCCTTGTAGGTGACTGTGCCCTTATCCCTTGCTGTTTCTAGAATTCTCTGCTTCATTTTAATCTTGGCTAATGTAATGATGATGTGCCTTGGTGTGTTCCTCCTTGGGTCCAACTTCTTTGGGACTCTCTGAGCTTCCTGGACATCTTGGTAGTCTATTTCCTTTGCCAGATTGGGAAGTTCTCCTTTATTATTTGTTCAAATAAGTTTTCCACTTGTTGCTTTTCTTCTTCCCCTTCTGGGACCCCTATAATTCGGATGTTGGGACGTTTAAAGATGTCCTGGAGGTTCCTAAGCCTCTCCTCATTTTTTTGAATTCTTGTTTTCTCCTCGTTTTCTGTTTGGTTGTTAGTTTCTTCCTTCTGGTCCACTCCATTGATTTGAGTCCCAGTGTTCCTTCCATCTCTATCAGTTCCCCATGCATCTCCCTTCATTTCACGTATTGTAGCCTGCATTTTTTTCATCTAGTTTGTGAGCAAAATCAACCAATTCTGTGAGCATTCTGATAACCAGTGCTTTGAACTGTGCATCTGATAGATTGGCTATCTCTTCACTGCTTAGAGGAATTTGCTCTGGGGCTTTTATTTGTTTTCCGGATTGAGCCATTTTTGGTGGGGTTTTTTTGTTTTGTTTTGTTTTGGTTTTAGTCTGGTCGCAGTTATTACCTAAAGAGGGCTGGAGCCTTAGGTGTTCCTCAGGGCAGGGGAGCCCAGTCGCCTGGTTCTGACGCTATACGCGGGGGCGGGGTCTGAGAGGGAACAATGGCGCCTGCTCAGCTCTCTCCTGGACTCCAGCCCTTTCCACTGCTTCCCCTTCACCTGGATTATCTGCGCAGGTGCGCGTGCTGTTACGTAGTGAGGAGTGGAGCCTCTGGCGCTCCCCAGTGTGGGGCAGTTCAGTCGCTGGGTTGTGACGCTGTATGTGGGGGCGGGGTCTGAGAGGGAACAATGGCGCCTGCTCCGCTCTCTCCTGGATTCAGTCCCTTCCGCCACTTCCCCTCTGCCTGGACCATCTGTGTGCGGGAATGTGGGACCACCTGGTCAGCCAGCCGCCCTGTATGGCCTCACTGGGTCTGCACAGTTGCCCCCCTGTGCCCGGGGTCCGCCAGCTGCTGCCTGTGGGCCCCGGGGACTGCCAGCCGCCGCCTGTGCACCTGGGAACTGCAAGCCGCTGCTGCTTGCGTTCCTGGGTCTGCACCTCCACTTTCTCCTGCCGTGACTCCGCCCCTCTTACCGGTCTGGATGAATGGTTGTTGGACTTCCGTACAGTTCAATTTTCTATAAGTTCTGGTTGTTTTCTTGTTTCTAAATATTTGTTGTCCTTAATTTTGGTTGTGAAAGGAGGCACAGTGTGTCCGCCTACACCTCCATCAGCACCATTTGTTAAAAAGACTACCCTTTCTCCATTGAATTGTTTGTTCCTTTGACAAAAGATTACCTAATCTTTCATTGTGTGGATTTATTTTTAGACTCTCTGTCTCTCTATTTTATATATACATAATATATAAAATATGTATATATATATTTTATTTTTACCAGTACCACACTGTTTTGATTCCTATAGCTTTGTTGTAGCTAATAAAGTTGGATAGTGTCAGTCTTCTGATTGTGTTCTTCAGTGTCCCGTTGGCTATTCTAAGTCTTTTGTCTTTCCATATAAACTTGAGCATTAGTTTGTTGATATTCACAAAAGAACTTACCAAAATTTTGATTGACACAATACTGAGTCTGTAGATCAATTTAGGAAGAACTAACATCTTGATTATATTGACTCTTCCAATCCATGTATATGGGATATCTCTCCATATAGTTACATCTAGACCTTGTACATATATTAGATTTATACCTAAGTTTTTTTTTGTTTGTTTGTTTTTGCCTGCTAATATAAATGGTATTTGGAGTGATTTTTCGGCCCGTAGAGACAACAATGTCATCTGGGAACAAAGCAGTTTTATTTCTCCCTTCCCAGTCTATATTTCATTCCTTTCTTTTCTTGTCTTACTGTATTAACTAGGACATACAGTTTGGTGTTAAATAGGAGTGGTGAGAGAGGACCTCCTTGTCCTTGGTCCTCATTTCAGTAGAGAAACATCTGTTTGCTCACAGTTAAATGTGATGTTGGCTCTAGGGTTTTTGTTGATGTTTTTTAGCAAGTTGAGGAAATTCCCCAGAATTCCTAGTTTGCCAAGTTTTTATCACGAATGACTTTTCCTTACATCTATTGATATGATCATGTGATTTTTCTCTAGCTTATTGATATGAGGAATTTCATTAATTGATTTTTGAATGTTGAACCAGTCTTGCATGCCCAGGATAAATCACATTTAGTTGTGATATATAATTGTTTTTATGCACTGTTGGATGTAGTTTCCTAGTATTTTTATTGAGCATTTTTGTATCTTTGTTCATGAGAGATGTTGATGTGTAGTTTTCCTTTCTTGTAATGTCTTTAGTTTTGGTATTAGGTCAATGCTGGCCTAATAGAATGAGCTAGAAAGTATTCCCTCTCTTTCTGTTTTCTTGAAAGATTACAGAAAAATTGGCATAATTTCTTCCTTAAACTTTTGGTAGAATTCACCAGTGAACCACGTGGGCCTAATGCTTTCTATTTTGAAAGGTTATTAATTATTGATTCAGTTTCTTAAATACATTTAAGCCTATTCAGATCATCTATTCTTGTTTGAGCTTTGTTAGATTTTATCTTTTAGGGAATTGGTCCATTTCACTTAAGTTATCAGATTTGAGGGCATAGAGTTATTTGTAGTATTCCTTTATTATCCTTTTAATGTCCATGGGATCAGTAATAATATCCCCTTTCTCATGTCATGTATTAGTAATTTGTGTCTTCTCTCTCTTTTCCTTGCTAATAACCATGCTAGAGATTTATCAATTCTGTTAATCTTTTCAAAGAACAAGGCTTTTTGGTTTTATTGATTTTTTTCCTATTGATTTCTTTTCTACAAATCCATTGATTTATGCTCTAATTTTTATCTCATTCTTTCACTTTCTTTGAATTTAGTTTGCTTTTTCTAGTTTCTTAAGTTGAAAGATTATTTTTTAAACGTTTTTCTAACATACACATTCAGTGCTATCAAAATTTCTTTACGTGCTGTTTTTATTGCATCCCAAATTTTTTGAAAAGTTGTTTTCATTTCATTTAGTTGACAATATTTTTAATATCTCTTCACTTTTTTTCTGACCCATATGTCATTTAAAAGTGTGTTGTTTATTCTCCAAGTATTTGGGGATCTTTCCAGAAATCTTTGTTAATGATTTCTGGTGTAATACCATTGTAGTTTTGAGAGTATATTTTGTATAATTTTGGGTCGTTGTTTTTTTTTTTTTAATTTTTTAAAGAACTTTATGGCCCATAATGTGGTCTACTTTGGCAGATGTTCTTGTGAACCTAAGAAGAAAGTGTATTCTGCTATTGTGGGATGAAGTAATCAATAGATGTCAGTTATATCCAGTTGATTGCTATTGCTGGTCAGTTCAACTATGTCCTTACTTATTTTCTACCTCTTACATCTGTCCATTACTAATAGTGGGGTCTTGAATTCTCCACTGTAATAGTAGATTTATCCTTTTCTTCTTACAGTTATGTCAGTTTTCTGTTTCTTTATTTTTAATATACTTTATTTATTATGCTATTACAGTTGTCCTATTTTTTCTTCCCCTTTATTCCCCTCCGCCCTCCCTTTTAATCCTCTCCACCCAACTTATTGTTTATATTATTACAGTTGTCCCATTTTTTTCTCCCCTTTATTCACTCCTGTTTCCATCATCATTCTCCCACCTTAGTTCATGTCTATGGGTCATACATATAAATTCTTTGGCTTCTCCATTTCCCATACTGTTCTTAACCTCCCCCGTCTGTCTATTTTTTATTCACAAATTATGCTTCTTATTCCCTGTACCTTTTCCTTCATTCTCCCCTCTCCCCCTCCCCACTGATAACCCTCCATGTGATCTCTATTTCTGTGAATCTGTTCCTGTTCTAGTTGTTTGCTTATTCATTTTTGTCTTTGTTTTTTTAGGTTTGCTTGTTGATAGTTGTGAGCTTGTCATTTTACTGTTTGTATTTTTTATCTTTTTCTCAAGTAAGTTCCTTTAATATTTCAGATAGTAAGGGCTTGGTGATAATGAACTCCTTGAACGTGACTTTATCTGGGAAGCACTTTATCTGCCCTTCCATTCTAAATGATAACTTTGCTAGATAGAGTCATCTTGGATGTAGACCCTTGCCTATCATGACTTGGAATACTTCTTTCCAGCCCTTTCTTGCCTGCAAGGTTTCTTTTTGAGAACTCAGCTGATAGTCTTATGGGAACTCATTTGTAGGTAACTGTCTCCTCTTGCTGCTTTTAAGATTCTCTCCTTATCTTTAATCTCGGGTAATGTTATTAGGATGTACCTTGGTGTGTGCTTCTTTGGGTCCAGTTTCTTTGGAACTCTCTGAGCTTCCTGAATTTCCTGGAAGTTTGTTTCTTTTGCTAGATTAGAGAAGTTCTCCTTCATTATGTTTTCAATACGTTTTCAATTTCTTGCTCTTCCTCTACTGCTTCTGGCACCCCTGTGATTCAGATGTTGGAAGGTTTAAAGTTGTCCCAGAGGTTCCTCAGCCTCTCCTCATTTTTTTTTTTTGAATTCTTGTTTGAAATTCTTCATTTTGTTCTGGTTGAGTGTTTCTTCCTTCTGCTCCAAACCATTGATGTGAGTCCCGGTTTCCTTCCCTTCACAGTTGGTTCCCTGTATATTTTCCTTTATTTCACTTTTCATAGGCTTCCCTTTCTCCTCTACTTTGTGACGATACTCAACCATTTCTGTGAGCATCTTGATTACCAGTGTTTTGAACTCTGCATCTGATAGGTTGGCTGTCGCTTCATTGCTTAGTTGTATTTTTCTGGAGCTTCTATCTGTTCTTTCATTTAGGCCATATTTTTTTTGTCTTGGTGTACCTGTTACATAGTAAGGGGCGGAGCCTTAGGTATTTGCCAGGGTCCCTGGTTGCTTTGTTGTAGTGCTTTATGTCGGGGAGGCATCTGAGAGGGAACAATGCTACTGGCTCAGATCTCGGCCAGTTTTCAGTCACTTTCCTCACTACCCACAAGCAAATTGGGCCCTTCTGGTGCTGATTCCCAGGTGGGTGGCTTTGTGTACATTCTAGGACCCTGTGGGTCTCCTCAACAGACTGTCCTGTGAGGCTGGGGGTTTCTTCTGCTGCCTCAACCCTCACAGGTTTTTTCAGTCTGAGGTTTTGACGCTTTATTTCTCCTTGCTAGAACATTGGGTTGAGTGGTCTCTCTCGCTCCCCAGTTGTTCCTCCCAGTTTATCCACACATAAAGGTGGACCAGCTGGTCCACCAGCTGCCATCTTGCCAGTGCCCGTCTCCATCCCTCCTACTGGTCTGGATGAATGTTTCTTCTTTAACTCCTTCATTGTTGGACTTCCATACAGTTTGGTTTTCTGTCAGTTCTGGTTTTAAATTTGTTGTCCTTCTTTTGGTTGTGCGAGGAGGCAAAGGGTGTCTACCTACGCCTCCATCTTTGTCAGTTTTCACGTAAGGTACTTTGATGCTCCCTTATTAGGCACATACACATTAAGGATTATTATGTCTTCTTGAAGAATTAATCTTTTTATTACTACATAACGCTCCTCTCTGTCCTGGTAATTTTTTCTGCTACGAAATGGCTTTGTATGAAATTGTTACAACTACTCCAACTTTCTTCTGATTAATGTTAGCATGGTATGTCTTTCTTCATCTCTTTACTTTTAATCTATATGTATCTTTGTATTTGAGTTTCTTCTAAATAGCATATACTTGAATCTTGTTTTTATATCCACTCTGACAGTCTGTCTTTTAATTGGTATATTTAGGCCATTGATATTTAAAGTGATTATCGATAGAGTTGGGTTAATATCTGCCATACTTATTTTCTAGTCATTGCCTCATTTTTTGTCTTTGTTTTTCTTCCACTCTTTTTCTGCCGTTGATTTTAATCAAAACCAGTTTTTTTTCTTATTTAACATATCAATTATATTTTTAGTGGTTGCACTTGAGTTTGCAATATATATTTGCAATTAATCCAACTTTTCTTTCAAATAATACTGTAGCACTTCACATGTGCTTGGTTGACCAAAAAGTTTATTTGGTTTTAGAGGAAAAGGACACATCTTTCCTTTTCACCAATAACCTTATTGAACAACATATTCACCATTTTGTCCCATTACTTTCTGCCATCTTTCGGTCAACTTCATTAATCCATCTTCCCAAAACTTTTTGTCTTTTTGATCAAAGAACTGTTCCAAGTACCTCTTGGAATCTTCCAGGGAATTTGAATTTCTTCCATTAAGATAGTTTTGTGAACACCAAAATAATGGAAATCCTAAGGTGCAATGTCTGGTGAATATGGTGGATGAATCAGAACTTCCCATCCAAGTTATAACAGTTATTGCCTGGTCATCAAAGAGATACATGGTCTTGGCTTATCCTGATAGAAGATTATGTTTTCTGTTGACTAATTCTGGACATTTATGTTGAGTGCTGCTTTCAGTTGATCTAATGGGAGCAGTACTTGTTAGAATTAATCATTTGGTTTTCTGGAAGGAGCTCATAATAGAGAAATCCCTTCCAATCCCACCATGTGGACAACATCACCTTCTTTGGGTGAAGACCAGCCTTTGGTGTGGTTGCTGCTGGTTCATTTCACTTGCCGCATGATCTCTGCCTTCCCACATGATCTCTGCCTTCCCACATTATTGTAAAGTATCCACTTTCCATCACCTGTTACAATTTATTTTAAAAACAGAATGTTTTCTTATGTTTAATTAGAGAATCGCATGTGGAAATATGGTCACAACGATGTTTTTGTTTGTTTTGCTTAATTTATGTAGAACCCAAAAGTCAAAGGAATTAACATAAGCAAACTGGTGCAAAATACTTGACTTTTTGGTATTTTGGCTATCTTCCACGTGTTATAATGTTGATTGTTCTCAATGTCTCCATTTGATCATTGTCAACTTCCACTGGTCTACCCAACTGTGGAGCATCATCCAATGAGAAATCTCCAGCACAAAACTTTGCAAACCACTTTGATACATTTGATCAGTCACAGTACCCACTTCATACATTTCATAAATCTTTTTTTGCATTTTATTTGTGTTTTTACCTTTCTTAAAATAAAGCATATGCTGAAAATGTTGCTTGTTTTCTTCCATCTTCAACATTAAAATGGCTACACAAAAATTCACCAATTTTGATTTTTTTTTAAATGCACACTAATATGACAGCTGTCACAGTATAGTCTAACAAAATTGTTTCAAATTAAGTTACAGACAACTAAGCACTGTGATTGCCATCTTTTGGAAAAAAACAAAGGAACTTTTTGGCCAACCTAATAGCGCCAAGTTACTTTGTAAGTGTATTCCTGATTCTTCCCTCCTGTCCTTTTTTCAGATTGCTGTGATTCATTTAATTTATCAATAAGCTATAATCATTCAGTGCATACGGCACTATTTTAAAACTATTAGATTTGTTAATAAGAAAATGTGTTATTTTACCTTTATTTACTTCTCTGATGTTCTTTCTTTTTTATCTAGATTAAAGTTTCTTACCTATTGCATCTTCCTTCTTTCTGACCAATTTCTTTTAACATTTCTTGCAAGACAGGTCTACTGACCACAAATTTTCTTGGTTTATATTTGTCTAGAAAGTCTTTATTTCTTCTTCAGTTTGAAAATAATTTTTGCTGGATGCAGAATTGTAGATTGGTGAGGTTTTTCCTTTCAAACTAATTCCACTTTACTCTTGCTGGCATGGTTTCTAAAGGGAAGTTTGGTGTAATTCTCATCTTCCTATAGGTAATTGTCCCATGCTTCTTGGATATTCTTTTTTATTCTTCTGGTGTTTCAGTTTTGGAAGTTTATGTTGCCATTTCTTCATGTATACAGATTTTATTCCTTTGCCTGTTTGCAATCTAATGATGAACCCATCAGAGACATTTTTAAATTTCTCTTACAGTGTTTTCATTTCCAGCATATCCTTTTGATTATTTCTTAGTATTCCCAACTCTGTGCTTACATTCCTTATCTGTTCTTGCATGTTGTTTGTTTTTTCCATTAGATCCCTTAGCATATTAATCATAGTTCTTTTAAATTCCTAGTCTGATTATTTCTACACCCCAGTTATAGCTAAATCTGGTTCTGATGCTTGCTCTGTCTCTTCAAATTGTGCTTTTAAATATGCCCTGTAATTCTTTAAATTGAAAACTGAACATGGTGTACTAGGTAGAAGGAGCTTTTAGTGTGATGTATTGTTTATCTGGTTAGAGGTGGACTATATTATTCTAGGCAATAGCTGTATGTGTCATAGGCTAACACTTCCTTTGGTGTGTTTATTTTTATCTCCCCTGTTGTTTTGGGTTTCCCTAGTTACTTTTTAAATAAGTTCTAAAACGTAGTTTTTTAGTTTATATTGCCCTGTTACACTATAGCCCCATTGGTATAGTGGTTAGGTATTGGGGGGATAGGGAGGTGCTAATTATAGCTCTGTGATTACATTTCAGTCTTTTTGTGCACCCATGCCCTGGGTTGTCTTCTCAGTCCCCTCTACTGGCCTTACCCCATAGGAGAGACAGAAAGGTTAGGGAGGTCCAAAGTTGGGCATTTCTCTTCCCTTAGGTCAGTTAATCCCTGGTGAAATAGTTTCTCTTGAGGGCAAGCCTTGTTAAGAACAGATTGCCCCATGCACATTTCAGAATGGCTGCTTTGTCTCTTACCCTGTCAGAAGTACAAAGAGGTTTTCCTCTAGTTTCACTGTGAGAATTTGGTAGAGCTAATGGGGGTAAAACTCAAAACAGGTATAGTCTACCCAACCCCCCACCACAACTCCTGGAGTCTTTAACTTTCAAACCAGTTAACAGTGAGACACTAACAATTTAACAATTACAGTTTAGGTTTCCCTACCCCAGTATTGGTTCCCACAGAGGTTTGATTCTACCCCAGTAAGTTGTGATTCTCTGTGTCCATTCATCTTGCCAATTACAGGAGAAGCAGTTTGCTCTGTGACCTCAATTTTTTGATGGATCTAAGAGGGTTTGTTGATTTTCAGTTTGATTAACTTTGTCCTTTTAGGAAAAAAAAAAAAAAAAGATTTTATTTTTACAGGGGAAAGGAAGGAGAGAAACATCCATGTGCAAGAGAAACATTGATTGGTTGCCTCTTTCACACCCCCAACCTGGGACCAGGCCTATAATCCAGGCATGTGCCCTGATTGGTAATTGAACTAGCAACTTTCCAGTTTGCAGGCCGATGCCCAAACTACTGAGTCCACACGAGTCAGGGCCACTTTGTTGTTAATGTGGATGGGACTAATGATTTCCAAGCTCCTTACCTGATGGACAAGAAACTGTCCTATGAATTTTGATAGGTTGTATTTTCATTATTAGTTCAAAATGTTTTCTTAATACCTCTTCTGATTCATTCTTTTGACATGTGGATTTTTTAAAATTCCATTGTTTTCAAAACACAGGCACTCTATATCAGTTCTTTAAAAGTCTTAAAGTTTGTTTTATGGCCTTAGCATATGGTTTGTCTGGATATTATATAACATATGCACTTAAAAAGAATATATTAGGTTAAGATGGTTTACGGTGTTATTCACATCTTTGTTTTTACTTAATTTTTTCCCAGTTCTGTCAGTTGCTGAGAGGAGTGGTAATATCTCCAACTCTGTTGGTTTGCTTTCTCCTTTATTTTTGCCCATTCTGTATCATTTGTTTTGAAGCTCTGTTATTAGGTATAGACACATTTATGATTGTTTTCCCCATGAATTGACTCTTAGTCATTATGGAATATTCTGCATTATCTCTGGTAATACTCTGTACCTTGAAATCTACTTGATAGGAAATTAATATAGTCCCTCCACCCTTCTTATGCTTTACTGTTTGTTTTGTACTTTTCATCTCTTTTGGGTCTCACTTTTTTTTTTTAATTCTGATACTCTCTAGCTTTAACTTAGTATTTTAGTCAATTTACATTTAATGTAATTTTTGACAAGGTTATATTTAGGACTTTTCTGTTTGTATTCTCTGATTTTTATTTCTTCTTTCTTGCTTTTTAGGTTCATTTACTATATTTTACAGTTTAATCTATTCAGTTCATAGTTATACTTATTCGCGTTATTATTTTTTTAGTAGTTACCATAGAGATTATACCATACTTATTAATGTTAATATTATACCACTTTGTATTAAACATAAGAACCTGTGTGTCCATATAAGTCCATCTCTAACCCCATCCTATAAGGTATAGGTGTCATATGTATTATACTCACATACATTATTAACCCCACAGTATAGTATTAAAATCTTTTTTTAAATATATTTTGATTATGCTATTACAGTTGTCTCATTTCTCCCCCATCATTCCCCTCCACCCTGCACACCCTCTCCCACCCACATTCCCCCCTTTAGTTCATGTCCATGTGTCATAAGTTCTTTAGCTCCTACATTTCCCACACTGTTCTTGCCCTCCCCCTGTCTGTGCTACTTATTTTCTGTACCTTCCCCCCCCACTCCCCTGTTGCTAACCCTCCATGTGATCTCCATTTCTGTGGTTCTGTTCCTGTTCTAGTTGTTTGCTTTTGTTTTAGGTGTGGTTGTTAATAGCTGTGAGTTTGCTGTCTTTTTACTGTCATATTTTTGATCTTCTTTTTCTTAGATAAGTCCCTTTAACATTTCATATGATAAGGGCTTGGTGATGATGAACTCCTTGAACTTGACCTTATCTGAGAAGCACTTTATCTTCCCTTCCATTCTAAATGAAAGCTTCGCTGGATAGAGCAATCTTGGATGTAGGTCCTTGACTTTCATGACTTGGAATACTTCTTTCCAGCCCCTTCTTGCCTGGAAGGTCTCTTTTGAGAAATCAGCTGACAGTCTGATGGGAACTCCTTTGTAGGTGACTGTCCCCTTATTCCTTGCTGCTTCTAGAATTCTCTGCTTCATTTTAATCTTGGCTAATGTAATTGTGATGTGCCTTGGTGTGTTCCTCCTTGAGTCCAACTTCTTTGGGACTCTCTGAGCTTCCTGGACTTCCTGGTAGTCTATTTCCTTTGCCAGATTGGGAAGTTGTCCTTTATTATTTGTTCAAATAAGTTTTCCGCTTGTTGCTCTTCTTCTCTTTCTGGGACCCCTATAATATGGATGTTGGGACGTTTAAAGATGTCCTGGAGGTTCCTAAGCCTCTCCTCATGTTTTTGAATTCTTGTTTCCTGTTTGGTTGTTTGTTTCTTCCTTCTGGTCCACTCCATTGATTTTAGTCCCAGTTTTCCTCCCATGTCTATTGGTTCCCCATGTGTTTTCCTTCATTTCATGTATTGTAGCCTGCATTTTTTTCATCTAATTTGTGAGCAAAATCAACCAATTCTGTGAGTTTCCTGATCACCAGTGCTTTGAACTGTGCATCTGATAGGTTGGCTATTTCTTCATCACTTAGAGGAATTGGCTCTGGAGCTTTCATTTGTTCTCTGGTTTGAGCCATTTTTGCGGGTGTGTGTGTGTGTGTGTGTGTGTGTTTGGTCTGGTCACGTATGTTACATAGTGAGGGTTGGAGCCTTAGATGTTAACCAGGGTGGGGCAGGCCAGTTGCTGGGTAGTGACGCTGTATTTGGGGGTGGGGTCCGAGGGGAAACAATGGCGCTTGCTCCCCTCTCTCTCAGATTCCAGTCCCTTCTGCCACTTCCCCTTCACCTGGATTATCTTGATGCAAATGTGGAATCACCTGGTCAGCCATCCGCCTTGTGCAGCCTCACTGGGTCTGCACAGTTGTCACCCAGTGCCCAGGGTCCGCTAGCCACCACCTGTGTGTCCAGGGTCTGCTAGCTGCCACCTGTACTCCTGGGAACTGCCAGCTGCTGCTGCCTGCATGCCCAGGTCCGCACCTCCACTTTTTCCTGCCGCAATTCTGCCCCTCTTACCGGTCTGGATGAATGGTTGTTGGACTTCCGTACAGTTCAGTTTTCTATCAGTTCTGGTGATTTTCTTGTTTCTAAATATTTGTTGTCCTTAATTTTGGTTGTGAGAGGAGGCACAGTGTGTCCACCCTCACCTCCATCTTGGCCAGAAGTCTAAAATGTTTTGTTTTAAACACTCATGCATTTTATAGAAATGAAGAAGAGAAAAATAGGCTTTTGTATTTCCTCATTTATTTACCACTTGTAATATTACTGATTCTCTTTTTGAAAGTCCAAGTTTATATCTGTAATATGTCCCCTCAACCTGAACAACTCAAAAAAGATTCTTAAAGTGTCAGTCTATTGATGAGGAGTTCTCTTACTTTTTATTTACCTGGAAATATGTCTACTTTGTCTTTATTTTTGAAGAGTATATTGTTTTGGGAATGGAATTCTTGATTGACTTTTTTTCTTCTCACCTGTAAGATGTCGCACCACTCCTCTTTGTTCTCCATCATTTCTAATTCAAAGTCATCATGCATATGTATGCTTGTTCCTCTTTATGTGTTGTTATTATTTTAGGGGGGGTTGTTTTTAAGATTCTCTCTTTCATCTTTGATTTTCAGTAGTTTAAGCCTAGTCTTGGATTACTGCTTGACATTCTCAGATCTTCTTGAATATATAAATAGATACCTTTCACCAAATTTGGGGGTTTTGGGCCATTACTTCCTGAAGGTTTTTTTTTTTTTTGGTCCCCTTTTTTCCTCTTGCACTCCAACTAAATATATCTTAGACCTTTTAGTATTGTCCCATGCATCCTTGAGGCTTTTTTCCCCTTTTTTGTTCTTTTTCAGATTGGATACTTTCTCTTAGTCTATCTTCAAGATCATTGACTCTTTTTGTCTTTACTACTATACTCTATATTCATCAATTTTTTTTAAATTCAGGTATGTTTCTTTTTTGAGATTTTTCTGTTCATTTATGATCATATTCCCTTTGTATCCATTAGCATTATTTTAAAGATTTTAGCTTTAAAATTTTTACTAAATCCAGATTTGTTTCATCTTGCAATTGGTCTCCATCCATTGCCCTTTGAGTATTGAGTTTTGTTTCCTATTTCTTTATAGATCTGCTAATTGGGATTGTATTCTGGATGTTATAAATGATACCTGGCAGAGCCTCTGGACTGTGTTATA
This sequence comes from Glossophaga mutica, assembly GCA_039655065.1. Classification (NCBI taxonomy): domain Eukaryota; kingdom Metazoa; phylum Chordata; class Mammalia; order Chiroptera; family Phyllostomidae; genus Glossophaga; species Glossophaga mutica. The sequence goes on from CM077305.1 coordinate 49,938,301, forward strand.
TTCCTACAGCAGGTGTTGATTTATATGGTTTTGTTTTAGCTTTAGCAATTTATTTAATTAGTTCAAAACTGCAAAATCTGCCTACCTTGCCAAGGGCAGCAGCTAAAATATTAAGATTTTATGTTTAGCTGCAGTGCTTTGAGCCTGTCCTGTATATCATAGTTTCAGTAATCAGCCTGAGGTTTTAGGTTATTTATGTACATATTTAGGATTTTTCTCCTTTGGCTTTTTTCCTATTCAGTATTTTCCCATTAAGTACTTTGTAGCTGCCATGATTGCTCCCCAGCTCTGTTCTCTGTTTCTCTTAATGCCACCAAGGCTGTGGGTTCCTTTTCTGTGTTGTAGCCACACTCCTTTATTCCTTCAGCAGCCACTGGGAACTCTCCCCAAGTTAAAAGCCATAAATTTAAACTCAGGGCTTTCCCTTCTTCCAGTTATTGATGATTTCTGATGGAGTAGACAGAATTCTAAATGTCCAGGTGCTGCTGGACTTTGGTCCAAGAATTTGCGCAGGAAGTGAATCCAAAGTATAGATTCAGCATAATAATGTATATTACAAAATGTGATAGCCAAGGCAAGAAGTTGGGGGAGGAAGATAGTAGTGGAAATTTTAGGTATGAGAAAATAAAGCAGCATTTTGTGCCTCAGGACAGATGATCCTGTCACCAAGTAAATGGACACTAAGAAGTATATAAAATGTTTTTTTGCTACACGGTTCTTTTAGAGGTCCTTTAAATTTCAGCTTAAGCTTTCTCGGACAGCTTTGTGCTTACTGTAAACTATTACAGGTTGCAGTTTATGTAACACCACCTCCCCTCTCCTATTCTTTCTCATGGCACCCATTGTTTCATTGTTACTTTTATACTTTCAAAACATAAAATAATCTTCATTACATGTATTACTGTTTGTAATGTTTTTAAATAGTGCTACACTGTAAACTCCATGAGGAGAGGGACCATGTTTTTGTATGCCCAGCACTTAGCCCAGTGCCTAATGTGGTACATGCCCAGTCCATATTTGTTGAGGAATGAATGAATATATAAATACACATACATGCATAGAAACATACATGGGTGCCAAGTTATGCAAAGTAAGAGTTATACACATCTGTTATAGTCAATCTTAAACTCCTCAGTAGAGTTGAGGGTTTGTTTGTTTTTTTAACCTAGATTTTTAAGGAAGTAATAGGCATGAGTTTAAAGAAAGTTAATTCAGTTCCATATTGGGAGGAAGAAAGGAGTGGCAAGAAGATATGGAGAAATGAGTAAAATAATATTGGTAAGAGTTACTGCTTTGTAGATTAGCAATAATTTTTTTTTTATAAATATGGAGAAAGGTACTAGATGGTGGGAAAAGATTTTAAAGAGCTAACTAGGCAAATAAATAGTATGGAATCCTAGCAAATACAGAGAACAGGAGTAATATGGTGAAAGTTGGAAAAGGAGAATTGAGGGAGTGATCTTGAATAATAAGATACCTGAGGCATAGAGATCAGTGATAAAAAGAACTCAGTACTTTCTGTTCCCTCTTGCTTCTGTGTTTTAGGGTTCCCAGGTCCTCATGAAAGGGAGCAAAAAGCAAGTATTTATAGGTTTTTATAATCAGATTTCTTTGTAGTGAAACTTTCTTGTTCCACAGCTCTTGGATAAGCACAAGAATACAGAGAGCATGGTGGAGCTTCTGGACTTGTATCAGATGGAGGATGAAGCCTACAGCAGCCTTGCAGAAGCCACAACTGAACTCTATCAGTATTTACTGCAGCCATTCCGAGACATGAGAGAACTTGCCATGCTACGAAGACAGCAGATCAAGGTATTTTTTTTTAAACCTAAATAGTAGCCTGCCTGTTGCATAGTTCTCAACTTGGCTGGCCATGCATTTTAATTACTGAAGGAGCTTTTCAAAAATGTACATATCTGGTTCTTTATCCCCAAAGATTATAGTTTGGTAGGTTTGGGTTATGTACAATCTGAACACACTGTCTTAAAGCATCTCAAAAGACAATTCTACTGAATAGCCAGGGAGAACAGACTAGAAAGTACAGTAAGTGGTCCCCTCCCCTTTTTCCTGTACTTCTCTCTCAACTCCTGTCTCCCATTTACTGTTTTGAGTACCATGTAGTCCTAGACTTCTTTACCAGAAGTTTTGGAACATGGGTTTTGGGAAGACCTTGTTTTAAAAGTTAAAAGGATTTAATGGTAGAGCTTTAAAATTCATGACATTTAATTTCCATGTGTAAAGTATATATTACATTATTTTGAAGCAAGTGTTTAAGGATTTGTTTTTATAGCTGACCTCACATAACTATTACTCTGTTTAAATCCCATGGAATTTTTGCTGAACTAGGACATGAAAATTGTGTTTTTGCATAATGGGTTAAGTTGGAACAAATTACATAAGAAATGTGTGTTTGAGAAATTAAGCAGTGGGCTCTCTGAAGCTCTCTCCGAAGCACCTTTCTTCACTCTCAGGCGTGTATCTTTACTTAGGACCTGACTTGGTAGCTAAGTTGATTAGAGCGTCCTCACAATATGCCACTGTTGAGGGTTCAATCTCCATTTAGGGCACACAAGAGAATCTACCCATGAATGCATAAAAAAGTGGAACAAATCAATGTTGTTCTCCCTCTGTCCCCCTCCCCTCTTCTCCTCCTTTCTTCTCTGTCTCTAAAATCACATTTTTTAAAAACTTTTTAAATTTGATTTTAGAGACAACAGGGTGGTAATTGCTGGGGGCAGGAGGGTATAAGGGGACTAAATGGTAATGAAAAAAATATAATAAAGATTATAAGTTTAAAACAGTTTTTTAAAGAGAAGTTAGCAATTATTCTGGGAACTTTACAATTGGGAGCAGAGCAAGGTTGAGTAGTATATTTGATAAGGTAAAGCATGTCTGTATTTCTTTCCCTTTACTAATGAATCAGGATGTAGAGCAGCATAGGCTTAGTCACACAATTAATGTGCACTCTCCTTTATTAGTACTTTTGAATACTATTGGGTTGTCAGTCAGTTTGTCATAAACTTGGCATTTTGGTTAAAATGGTAACTTGAAAATAACCTATAATTTTTAGACACTAGAATATCCTCCAAATTTTTCAATGAACCGTGGATATTCGTCTATTGAGAATTTGAATGGAAGGCCAGGAATGCAGAGAATGACATATAGGCCCCACCAACTTATAGACTAGGCAGGCATATCTATCTGTACAGCTCAGCACCGACTATCAGAATCTATGTGCATTTTTACTTTCATATTAATTATGTCAAGATTTGTATTGAGTATTAACATTAGCAAATTGATTGAACCTAGTTGTCCACTAGCATTACCTACTGCTCCGTTTTTCCTGGGAAGCAGGGTATAGGTGGAGAGGAGTAGACAACAAAATTTTTAAATTTGTAACTTTTTTAAAGGTAAATATATATATTTTACTGTACTTTTATTTCTGTAACATTACTCTTAAATGGCCACTACTTTTTTTGTTCTTTACCCTTCTTGTGAAGTTTTAAATAGAAGTATTAGATTTAGTTTACGAGTTCATTCAGTATGTCAGACAAGTGTGTTAAATGGTGCTATTATATAAAATATCTCATTTAATCCTTATAACAACCATATAACTTAGGTGTTCTTATTGTCCCTACCTCACAGATAAGAAAACTAATGTTGGATTAGAATGATTTATGTAAGTTAGCTAGTTAAGTGGCAGAGCTGGTACAGTGTTCAAATTTAGGTCTCTTATCCCAAAGAATTTGGTTTTTGTTTGTTCTGTTTTTATTGCATGACTGATTACTAGTTACATTTAAGTTAGAAAATTCATACGCAGTAAAAAAGCAATTATAATTGATTTGGTAAAGTATTTGTTATAATACTAAAAACTATTATTTATTTTGTATGTTATTCTGTGGATATTTGCCATAGAAATACTTAGTTCTTATGAAGATAACTTACAGCCAACTAACTTATAATTGGAGCATTTGTTTTGTGTTATAAAATGTATTTGTGTTACTAAATTAGGCTAGCTGTATTAATAAAAATACTTGGTACAACCTGGCAAATTAATCTTTGAATCTTAATTTAGTAAGATCAGTTTAATAAGTTTTGTGTTATCAAGGTACAGAATTGGTACCTAAAATAGAGGAAAATTTTATTCTGACAATAGTGCCATTGGTGTGGTGTGTTTTGTGCCCTGAACTAATTAAAAAAGAAAAAATAAGTGTAAAGTAGGGAAAGTAATTGAATGTGTATTTATATCAATTGTAGTATTATTAGTATTCAGACTTACTCTAGTGGAATATTGTTTTCTTAAGTTGCAGAAGAGTGTATGTTGAATTGACTATAAATCCTTTTTTAAGTACTAACTTACAGTGATTTTTATTATTCCAAAATTTCAGTGTTTCCATGTTTGAGAAACAAATGCTCTACAATTGCCCTGTGTAAAGCCTAATACAGTCTGGCAGGGCTAATTGGTATTTCTGGAAGGACTTATTTCTTTCTGAGGTTTTTCTTTTCATGTTTTTTTTGTTGTTTGTTTGTTTTTTTTTTTTTGCCCTTGATAAGATAATCATCTCTTGATAAGATAAGGGATGACACTAAAGCTGTGCTTATAGAGAAATTTATAACTTTAAGTGCTTATTAGAGAAGAAAGGTCTAAAATCAATGATCTAAGCTTCCGCTTTTAAGAAGCTAGTATAAAGGGGAGAGCAAGTTAAACCCAAAGTTAAATAAAAGTAAAAAAAAAATTAAGAGTGGGAATCAATGAAAAAGGAATGAAGTAATAGATACAAATCAGTGAAACCAAAACCTGATTATTTGCGGGGAAAATCTAATACATTTCATAAACCTAGCTAAATTGATTTTTTAAAAAGAGAACCACATGGCTTATATTAGTATTGAAAGTATAGCTGTTACTACCAATTCTGTAGATTTTAAATGGCTAACAAGAGAATATGAACAAATTTCTACCAAATAAATTCCACAATTTAGATGAAATGGAACCTTTCTTTGAAAAAAGTAAACTATCGATATGGATTCATGGAGAAATAGAAAAATTTGGTAGCCCTGTATTAACAAAGTTGAACTCAGAACTTTTAAAACCTTCCCTCGAAGAAAAGCCCAACTCCAGATGACATCATCGGAGGAATCATCAAACATTTAAGGAAGAAAAATACCAATTCTACACAAATTTTTAAAGCAAAGTAGGAAATACTTCCAAACTTATTTTTCAAGGCCAGTATTATGATAACAAAACCAAATGACATTTACAGAAAAAAGATTACAGATAAATACCCTTTGTGAATGCAGATGCAGTATTCATTAACATAATATTAAAATAGGATCCAGTACTCTATAAAAAGAAAGACATGCTCTGATTAGGGTTTATCTCAGAAATAGTATAAGGTTCACTTAAGATTCAAAAGTCAATCAGTGTAACTCATCATATAATCAGAATAAAGGGAAAAGCAATATATTATTTCAATAGCTGTAGAAAATCATTTGACAAATTTCAGTATATGTTCATCATAAAAACTCTAGTAGGCGAGGGCAGCTTCTTCAGCTTGATGAAGGGCATAGGTGAAAAGTCTATCTAACGTACATGACTGCTTTCCCCATAAGATTGGGAATAAGGCAAGATCATCATCTACTTTTACTAGTTCAAGAACAGAAAAAAACGAGGCATATAAATTAGAAATGACAAAGTAAGCTCTCGCTATTTGTACATCACATGATCCATGTATGTAGTAAATCTTAAGGAATGTAAAAACTACTGGAAATAATATGTATAATTTTAGTTATAGGGTCAGTATTAAAAATTTAGTTGTATTTTCTTCAGAAATGAAACTGAAAATCAAAAAATTTAAAAATACCATTTACATTAGCATCTCAGAATATGCAGTGTTTTAAGGATAAATTTTACAAAATACATAAAAGCCCTCTACATTGAAAGTTACAAAACCTTGCTGAGAGAAATGAAAACATTTAAATAAATGGAGAGCTAGACTATGTTAATGGATTGGAAGACTCAATAATATTTAGATATCAGCTCTCAGTTGATCTGTGGATTCTAATGAAAATTCCAGTATGGTATTTTTTAAATAAAAACTGCCAAACTGATTACAAAATTTATGTGGAAAGGCAAAGAACCTAGAACAGCTTTAACATTTTTGAAAAAGAAAAAAGTTGGAGCACTTATTAACTGATTTCAGAACTTCCTGCAAAGATAGAGAATCCAGACAGTGTGGTATTGGCATAGAAATAGACATGTGAATCAAAGAAACAGAAAACAAATCAGAAATAGACACTTGGTTATATACTCAGTTTCCACACAGGTGACAAGGCAATTCAATTGGGAAAATAGGCCTTTTCAGCAAATGTTGCTAGAACAACTAGATACCCACACAGGAAAAATGAACTTTAGTCTTTATACTATGCATAAAAAATTAATTAGAAAAGTCTTAGACCTAAACATAAAAGCTTATACTATAAAATGTAGAAAACATAGAAAATTTATAGCATCTTTGGGAAGGAAAGGGAAGGGTTTTTTTAGATAGGATGCAGAAAATTTGAGCCAAAAACCGAAAAAAGATAAACTTTACCAAAATTAAATTTTGCTCTTTGAAAGATTGCTGAGAAAATGAGAAGACAAACCACAGATTGAGAGAATATAACCTGAGAAAGGAAGGGTATAGCTTTGTAAGATAAAATCAAAACTTTTGAAAATGGGCTAAATATTTTAAAAGACACTTAAAAGAAATGGCTTATAAACACTTGCAGAGATGCATGCTCTACATGGTCATCAGGGATATTCAAATTAGCCCCATAATGAGATAACTATTTCATACCCATTAGAATGAATATAATTAAAAAATCTGGCATTCCCAAAGGCTAATGAGGATGTAGAGTAACTAGAATTCTCATCCATTGCTAGCAGGATTTTAAAGTGGTACAACCAACCTGGAAAACAGTTTGGCAGTTTTTTCAAAAGTTAAACATACCGGGTCTGTCCAGAAAAAGTCCAACCATTGTTAATATTACAAGAACAGATTGCGCAACATTGATGTAGCCTGACAGCCAAGGAGTGGACTGGAATATGCATGTGTGAACAATAACGACTTCACTGTACTGGTCAGTGGTGGCAGTAGACACCTTTGAGTGAGTGTGTATACTGTGTGGCTGTCACAATCAAAAATAACTGACCAAGTAGAGCAACACATTTGCATCAAATTTTGTATTAAGCTTGAACATTCCTCCATGGAAATATTTGGATGATTCAGAAGGCTGCAGCTATGGACAACTGGTGATTAGCAGCTTTGCCATGATAGTGTGTGCCTACTCATACGTCACACTTCGTGCCATTTTTTGGTGAACCATCAAGTTTCACCAAATTTTTCTAGTTTTCATAGTACATGGCTGGATATTTTATGGACAGACTTTGTATATGGGTTGGCCAAAAAGTTCATTTGTTTTCTTCCGTAAGACACCTCTAGTAGTGCTTAGTTGTCTTTTACTTCATTTGAAACAATTTTGTTAGATTGTGTTGTGAGAGCTGTCATACCAGTGTGCACTTAAAAAAAACTTACCAAAATTGGTGAATTTTTGTGTGGCCATTTGAAGATGGAAGAAAATACGCAACATTTTTGGCATATTATGCTTTATTACTTCAAGAAAGGTAAAAATTCAACTGAAACGCAAAAAAAAAAAGATTTGTGCAGTATATGGAGAAGGTGCTGTGACTGAATGAACATGTCAAAAGTGGTTTGTGAAGTTTTGTGCTGGACATCTATTGCTGGATGATGCTCCACTGTTGGGTAGACCAGTTGAAGTTAATAGAGATCAGGTCGAGAGCATTAATTGAGATCAGTCCACATTATACCACAAGGGAGATAGCCGACATACTCAAAATATCCAAATAAATAAAGTTTTTGGTGAAAACGAAAAATGTGTCTTTTATTTTACGGAGAAAACCATACAAACTTTTGGCTAACCCATTACATACCTTAACAACTCAGCTGTTTGACTAATTGTTATTTATATAAAAGAAATGAAAACATCTTTCACAAAAAGTTTTGCACACTAATTTTTGTGCCAACTTTATTCACAGTAAACTCAAATCAGAACACCCCAAATGACCAACAGGTGAATTGATAATAAAAATGTGGTAATTTCATATAAAAGAATACTCTGTAATCCAAAGAATTACCTATTGATAGACAAAACATGGATAAATCCCACAGTCATAGAAGACACACTGAAGATTATACTGTACATAGTGTAAATGGGTGGCTGGCACAGGGCATGAGGAATCTTTTGGAGGTGATAGAAATCTCCTGTACCTTGATTGTAGTGGTTGTTTCTTAGGTGTATACAGCTATCAAAACTCATCAGATTGAGCACTTTCAATGGAATCATTTGATTGCAGGTAAATTAAACCTTAATAAAATAGATTATCAAAAATTCTGATGAGCAGAAGATACCAGATACAGAGTATAAACTATTATCTATTTCCATGAATTCTAGCAATGATTTTGATCTACATTGACAGAAAGGTAAACAGTTGTTGCCTGGGGTGGGGCAGGGGGGAGACTGAGAGGGAACAGTTATAACAGAATCTTTTGGGGTGATTGATAAACTCTAAATCTTGATTATAGTGGCTGTTACATGGGTGTATGATTTTATCAAAATCTGTACTTAAAATGGGTACATTTTGGTGTTGCATGTAAATTATAACTCAATACAGATGATTTTTTTAAAAGGAAAAATAAGTGAGCAGAATGTATATACAAGTTTATGTAGAAGCACACAAATGGGGTGATCAGCACTGCCTAAAGATAACATGGGAAAGGGGGATTATCGGGAGCAACTCAGTAGGAAGTGGTTACCTATGTCTGTGTTGGAGATTGGAATTCAGAACATTCCAGATAGACATAATATGAAAACAGGAATGGTATATAGTAAACAAGAGTAGTACTTGTGCTTCTAGTCACAATAAGTTATTGAAACCAATTATTGAATCATCACACCAGTTTAGCACCATGAGTGAATGCCAGTAAGTGGCATGGGTAAAATTGAGACGCATGTCTTTCTGACCTGCAATGCCTCTGTTTTAGTCACACCACAGTGTGTGAATTGTTGGGAATGCCTTGGGTCTAAAGTATGTTGTAGGAAATGAAAGGAAAGGTGGTCAGGAGCTAGAGTGCCATGGAGTTCAACCTTTATTATTTAGTCTTTTTAAAAAGAACTTAATTTCCAGTTCAGTCTCCTAAATATTAAATTATGATAGGAAAGAAGTTAATTTGGCATCCCAAATGTATAATGTATTTATTTTTATATTTAATATTTTATGATGTTACCTGTAGTCTATTACATTTATATAAATGGAAGTTAATAAAGATTCACTAACCCTCTGTCTCATCTATAAGAATTAAGTAGCTGGCTTCTCCCTCCCCAACATTTCTTTAGGCCTCGAAATCTTTCTGAGATATACATACCTTTAGGGAGCTTCCAGACTCTTAAGTCTTAATACATTTGTTGTAAAAAATGTCCCAGCCACCCCCACCCCCACCCCCATCAGTATCACCTGGGATTTTGTTAGAAATACACATTTTTGTGCCTTAGACCTCAGATCTCTTGTACTAAAACTCTAGGAAGGGGGGTCAGTAGTCTTTGTTTCAACAAGCCTTTCAGGTGATTATGATATACACTAAAGTTTTAGAAACACAAGTCTGATATAATTTGAAACAGCTAAAGGATGGAGCACACTTAACTCAAAAGTTGCAATCTTCTCTGGGTGTCAGTTTTCTCTTCCACAAAACAAGATTTAAACAAGATGGTTTTCTAGATTTTTAAATGCAGTGTCTTCGTGAGTCTGGATTAGTTAGTGAGTTGACCTACTGATCATCTTCTAGATCAGCTATAAGCACTTTAAACATACTTTCCTAAGTTATTTTTAATAACTTACTGGAAGTAAATAAACTAGAAACTAGAAGGCATCCTCAACTCTTCCCTCCCCTTTGTAACCAGTCACCACACCTTGCGACTTATATCCTAGTTGAATTTCAAATGTGCTCTTCTTCTGCCACCTCTTTTGCTCCGCCAGGACCAAGCAAATCTATAGGTGTCTTTGTGAAATAGAAAAATTCCTATTTACCCCCCCATCATCCCAGCTAATAGATTAAAGCTCCCTTCCTCACTGCTCCCCCCCCCGCCATCCCCCCTCCCCCCTGCCAGGCAGATGCAGTAGTACACATGGCTCAGCAGAGCACAAGCTGGATTTCAGTCTCTATTCTGCCCCTTGGTTGGGTGCTCTTGTGCAGGGTGTACCTTTTATACCACTGGACCACCGTATTCTGTTATATGCACACTATAAACTATATAGTGCCACCACTATCCATTAAAGTCCTTATCTCTTACTTGAACTGTTTTTTCCTTTGGGTTTCCTTGCCTTTAGATTCCTTTCACTTTTAAAAAAATAATGCATTATTTCACACTCTTTCCTAAGACTATTACATCAGCTATTTGCTTTGACTATAAAAATTTATGAATATATGCTGCCAAAGTTATCATGCCATTCTGTTAATAGTCACCTTCAGGTGACCCCAGGCCTGGAAAATTTACATTTAAGGGTACTGCTACATCAGTATACTCACAAATTTATTTTGGCGTTTGTTTCACCTGAGTTTTTTTCCCCTTTTTCTCTCTCCCAGCAGTAGACAGTAATAACACTTAAGTTTCTCATGTAAAATCCAGTATCCAAGCAAGTTGGTGTACTCTATAATAAGTAATTCCATGCCAAGAAACTTGTATTTATAAACTAGTCTCACTGTCCTAGCTACCTAAACTGACACATACTTTTTTCCATGTTAAAAACAGGCACTGTTTTCTTTCTAGCTCTAAAATTGAAAACAGAGGTGTCACTGTTCTTAGCACATGATCCAGCTGACCAATGCTCTGCATCTTCAAATTTGCCTAGTTAGGAAAAGAACTTAGTATCCTATCCTAGCTTAATGTCTTAGGTGCAATAAACTATAATCACATTTTTTAATAGTTGGCTGCAACATTACTTACTGTGTTTCAGAAGTCACTTAAAAAACAGCATTAAAAAAGCAAAGCGTGTAATCTGTATATTTGAATATACATATATAAGGAAGCTAAATATAATCCAATAAAGTACAAGTTACCTTCAAATAATTACCAGATTTCTTTTTTTACTTTTTCTCTTCAAAAAGCCATAACTCAAGTTTTCTCACTTCTACGTACAGTGTTTAATTGTGCAAATGAAAAGAATTTCTATTTTAATGATCTGAGTTAAGGGTTTTGAATTTTGAACACTTCATTAAATTTCTATTCCATAGTTGTGTGTGTAGGGATCTGATTGGAAAATCAAACCAGTTACTTCAACAGAGGGACTTTAATGTAAAGAATTATTAACTAGGTATAAAGTGGTTAACCACATAGTTAAGAAGGCAGGACAGTAACTCTGTATCAGAGCTAACAATTGCCAAAACAGCCAGCACCTCTAGGATTAGAGGTCACAAAGGAAAGAGGTGATAATTATTCATTCTTTAGTGAAGAGGTTGAGCCTGGGCCTGGCGAAACTAGTCTGAGAGGAAGAGGATTTTGCTCATCTAGTGCTGGTGTGTTTGAGCTGCACTTGTGGAGAGACCCTGATCTCTGGGGATATGGTACTGGTGAGCTTGTGCTGGTTTGTCTTTCTGGGATGGGTGGGTGGGTTGGCACATGATGAAACTGTTTTTGCAAACATGGAAAAACGGCAAACTGGATTCTGTTAACTGCTTCAAGAAGAAACTACAGATGCTGGATTGAGGAAGCAAGTCTGGGATGATGCTTACAGGAACAGCAAACAGTAAAATCAAGTGATGCAGGTGGGAAGAAGCAGAAAATCTCTTTTTACCTCTTCCAACCCTGAAATGTCCTCCAACCCTCCTGTTAGCAAAGTCCAAATGTGGTCTGTAGATCTTGAATGAACTGTAGTATCACAAGGCAGGAGGTTGAACTTGGAGCTGATAGACAATAATTTACATATGGATCAGATTTTCAAAGTTAGGGGAAAAAACCTAGTAATCTAGCTTAGGGTCTTAGGTTAAAATAAACATACAAGTTCTTTAAAGAATACAAGGTTTAATCATGTCATTGAAAAGGACTTCTATTCATAATATATGGAGTAAGAATTTAATGTTTTGACTGCCATGTTCAATTTATTAAATTTCTATTCTATACTTGTAAATTCTAATCTTAGGCTTTTTAACTTGAGTGTTTTTAAATCAGAAGTAATTACAACAAAAAGCACAAACCACGATCATTTGTTGTAGCAAACAAGTTTTCTGGAACCCTTAATTCTAAGCTGTAGTCTAAATATCCTTCTTACCATGAAGAATCCCACAGTGGTATCCCTTTGCCTGTCAAATTAAGTGCAGACTCCTCAGCCTGACATATAAAGGCCTCCTCATAGTGATCACAACCTCCTTTTCTAGTCCTATTTCCCATTACATTTATCTATTTTACCTAAGCTCCAGCCAGGCTGGACTGTTGTTCTCTGTCCCTTATCATGCACTGAACTTAGCTTTGCCTCTAGTATGCCTTTTGAAGGTGGTTCTCTTTCTTCACATACTCCATGTGTACCTGTCAAAATCCTGTCCCTCCAGCCTATATCTGCTGTTATGAACCTCAGTAAGTCTCTTCTAATCTAAACAGCTAGGTTCTTTCTCACCAAACCTTTTTTCTTAAAGGTCTTAAAGTACCTTTATTCCTTTTTACAGAGACACTTTTCATCATCTGTAATACCTGGCCAAAATTCCACTTATTCATCATTCCCTTTAAAAAGTCTCCCTACACTTTGGACCCCAAACTCCACAGCTGGTGCTCCCCATGGTATCTTAGACATGCTCTTTTGTGACATTTTTCGTACTCTATTGTAATTCTTTATTTGGGTGTCTGTTCTCCACCAGGCCAAATATCTTGCTGTCTCTGGTGCCTCGTACAGTACTAGCACTGAGCAAATACTGTACATGATTGTTTTGAGTGAATAATTGAATGTTGTGATCTGTCACAGGTCTCACAGTAAAGCTAGGTCTTCTAGTTTCAAGACAAATTTCTTAGTCACAGATATCTCTACTCTATCACCCCCACCCCCAGTTAGATTGTAAGTTTTGGGGAGGAGATTGTGCATCTTACTCTCATATTTCCTTTGAAGCACCTAGTACAGTACTCTCTTCATTCAAATTATATAATTGAAATGATTTTCAAATATTAGCCATGGGAAAATCGAAAAGGAAAATAATCAACCAGTAGCATCATTTTAATTTGACTCCTACAGTGTAAAACTGGAGGTTCAGTAATCATCTGAGAATTTAAAAAAAAAAAAATCCAGTCCAGATGAGTAGGGAATTGGCTATCAAGAATCTAAGCTGCTGCTACTTGGCTTAATTGTCTTTGCTTGACACTATATTTACAGTCCTAAAAATGGTGTTTACACAATTCTGTTTCCCACTTTATAATGAAAACATACAGGTTCTAATCATATCCTCACTTTTCTCTTCCTTATCCACTGGGAAAAAGAGGTAAGTCTCATCATTTTGCCACTTTCTGGGACTCATATGTGAAAACATGAGCTCATTGTTGACTTGACTAGAAATAGGAAACCTCTGGGATAATGTATCTTCAGCCTGTTAGTTGGTATGGTTTGTGAACCTAAGAAGAGATAAAGGCATTTTTTCTTCTTCATGCTTATAAAAGGTGTGTGTGTGTGTGTGTGTGTGTGTGTGTGTGTGTGTATAAAATAAAGATTTGAGAAGTGCAGATTTTAAACAGGAAGAAAAATATTACCCATAATTCATTACCAAAAGATGACATCAGTAATAATACATTTTACATATTTTGTCTTTTTTGGACTTTCATAACAATTGAAATTATGTCTATGATTTTAACCTGTATTCACTTAATACTATAGCATAATCATTTTCCTGTTACTAACTTCTAAACATTTATTTTTGCATAGAATTGTATTTTGAATGTGTATACATAAATTTCTCTATTAGATATTCTAGATCCATTTTTTTGATTTCAAGCAACATTGCAATGAACATTGTTGGTTATTCTATGAAAGTATGGTCTTAAATACCTTCAGAAAGTACGGTATCATAAAATACTTCCCAGAAAATGTTTTAATCAATTTATAGTTCCACTAGCAGTATATGAGTGTGTATGTTTTCACCATTAGCACACTAACCTGGTTAGTCTCAAAATTTTAAAGATTTACTGAATGAGTCCTTCTAAATAGTTTGTCATCCTACTCCCCTCCCCTCCCCTGCACCAACTAACTATTCTTATCTGGGCTCTTTTTTTCACATGGGAAAACAGAGATCATCAAACAGGAGTTTCCCTCATCCTTCCTTTACCAAATCCAAAACCTGTCTTCCTTTGTGCTGTGGAGGAATTTTCTCTCCATTTACCAGGAGCTAATCCCTATATCAGTCCTTTGATCCTGTCCCCCTCATCTTTCAAGGACCTTCCTGCTTTTGTTAGCCCCACCTCATTCCTGCATCTGTAGATTCTCCCTCTCCTGGGTAGTTCTTTTCAGTGCTCAGCCTGCTGCATGATCTGCCATTAAAATAAAACAAAAAAGCAAAGGGTCTACCCTTAAGTCTTCTAAGTTGCTTAGATGACCTCATTTATTCTAATCTCTGGTCATAACCTTTGTAAAGTCAAATTTAACATATGCAAAAAGAAACCTTTGGTACAGGATGTCAGAGAGTAGGATATATCACACCTTTTCCCAGAACCAAATTGGAAATAAAACTAGAGTGGATTAGACACCTGAAGTAAATCAAAGACTACCTCAAAAAGAGACTTTTAATGAAGGAGGGAGAGGGCGGGAGGGAAGGGAGGGAAACGCCATGACCAGTAGGAAGGGTGAAGTCATTAAAGAGGCTGTCCCATTCACAAGGGAGGTGGGTGGAGGCTACTGCGTGATTGTGGGAGCTTCCCCTGGAAAGGTGAGAAGCTGGGACCACAAACTGGGCTCCCAAGTACAGAGCAACAGTGCTAGGATCAGCCAACCACGGAGTATCCAGCAGTGAAAGGTGGCAAGATTTGTCTGCTGAGCAGAGAGAAGACCTGCTGAAGACAAGACCACTTTTTTTTTTTTTTTTTTCATTTTCTTTCTTCATTCTTAAAGGGGCCAAAGCACATGTTTTATGCTTGTATCCACTCACCTTGAGCCCAAGCAAAGGGAAGTGGCGTGGACAGGAATTGCCCAAAGAGACTCTAGAGCAGGAGACACTGGGGAGAAACATAGGGGAGTGGCCGTGGAGGGTATATGTGCTAGGATTATATCTGGATTTCTCAAGCCCCTTGAAAAGAGAAAGCTCCTCTCAGGGATAAAGCAACTAAATTACCCTATGGGATACTACTCCCCTCAACCTCTGGAATGCTGCTCACCCTACCCTGCATCTTTCTCTCTCTCTCTTTCTTTCTTTCTTTTCTTTCTTTTCTTTCTTTCTCTTTTTTGCTCTGTGTTTTCTTTTGTCAGGGTTTTTTCTTTGCTTTGTTTCTTTTTAGTCTCCCATCCTGTATCTTAACCCGTGCCAAGGAGACAGGAACATATGCAGATTCAGGGTGTGTCAGAGATGAGCTGTAGGGAGCAACTATACCATATACTTTCCTGGGAAACAGACTGGTGCTTCCACCTCACAGGAAAGCCATAGAAACACCCTTCTGGTTTCTGGCAGACCCAAAATCTGGGTACTGGAGACTGCCTATTAGCTGACTAGGGGTCTTGCTTTGCCAAGTACAGGGGAGAAAAATCCCAGGCAGACTCAGACCAGTGGCTTGGGCAGGGGAACACATCTACCATCTTCCCTGAAGTCTGAAAGATACCTGCCACGGGAGATCCAGAGGTCCTACCACTCCTCAGCTCTCCCTCCCCACTGCCTAATTCCACCAGAAGGCCTCTGAGAAACAATTGGGTCTGCAACTAGTCTAAATGAACAGTAGGCAGACACAGTCAGAGGCAGATCCTATAGTAACTTGGGACTCATGCTGAGACACCCCCGGACCCAGTGTTGATAAAACGTAGCTTGGCCCAACCTGGGCACAGCCAAGCCAGGAGGAATCAGTTACAAACTGGATCGATTGTAGTTTCAAACAGGCTGCTGAGAACTGGACATGGTCAACAGCTGACATTGGTTTATACCATCCTCAGACACGTAAGAGTTATATCCAAAGGGAGAATACAGTGGGAGCTCCACCCTCTTGAGTCCACCAGAAGTTCTCTCAGAAACAGTTGGATCTGTGACTACTCTAAGACTAACAGCAGCCTGACAGGCAGAGGCATATCCTGTGGTGTCTTGGAACATTTGCTGACATACCCCTGGGCAGAGTGCTGATAAAACTCAGCTTTGTAAAGCAGCTGGGTCCATTCTGGGTGCAGCCAAGTGTGGAGGAATCAGCCACAAACTGTGGATCCCATGTAGCTTCAAACAGGCTGCAAAGGGCTAGATGTGGATAGCACTGACATTGAGTTATACCAGCCTCAGACTAAATCACAGCTGTATCGAAAGGGAAAACCCAGCAGGCAAGCACTAAACTCTGCTGGGATTAAGTCCACTTTGTTCTTTTTTCTTTTTCATAGCTTTTTAATTTTTCTATTTTTATCTTTATTACTCTATTTTTTCTTTCACATCTCTTATTTTACTTTCACCTTTAATTACCTCATTGCTCCCTGCTTTCCTATTCTTGTTTTTGTTATTCTTTTTCCTTCTTTCAATTCATTATTCATATTCTCTCCCGTTTTCTCCTCCCATAATCACTTTGCTGTCCTTTGGCCTTCTTTTTCTTTTACTTCCCCCTTTCCTTAATGTTTCATTCCTTTTTTCATTTTTATTATTCTCCGATCTTTTGTTATTGAAATTGTTCTTTTGGTGGTAGGCGGTGCTTGTTTCGATTTCATTTTTTTTGTGGTGTTTTGCTTTGTTCTGCCCGCACCTGTACAGCAGCATATAAGATGTTGTGGGGGTTCAGCCTCTCAGTCAGCCAGCTGGAGGGCAGACCCCCACCAACAAACAAGCCAACAGTATTCAGGATCCATATACACCAGTAGAGCCAACATAACTGACATGAAGTGCATTCGTAGAGCATCCAGATGGGAAAAGACAGTGGTGTGGGACTCTGCACCACTGGGTCCTATAGAATGCCTACTACATAAGCCCACCCTACAATACAGATAGTCAAAGCATATCTGCTAATACATAGAAACAACCAAAACAAGACAGCAAAAATGGGGAGACAAGCCTCCAAATGAAAGAAAAGGAGTAATCTCTAAAAAAATAGCTAAGTGAAATTGAGGCAAGCAACTTATCAGAAATAGAATTCAAAGTAATGGATATAAGGATGCTCAAGGAACGTAATGAGAGCTACATCAGCATGAAAAGGGACACAAGCTGCATTAAGCTGAAAATGAAGAAAGCAACATGTGAAAGGAGGAATACACTATAAGTAATTAAAAGCAGACTGGACAAAGAGAGGAACAAATCAGCAATTTGGAAGACAAGGTGGAAAAACACCCAGTCAGAGCAACAAAATGAAAAAAAATTAAAAAGAATGAGGATAGTCTAAGATAGCTTTGGGATAATGTGAAACGTAACAATATTCATATCATAGGGACACGAGGAAAGGAAAGGAAACTAGGCATAGAAAACGTGTTTGAAAAAATGTAAGAAAACTTTCCTAATTTGGTGAGGGGGAGAGCCATGCCGGTTCAGGAAGCACAGAGAGTCCCAATCAAGATGAACCTGAAGAGGCCTACACTAAGATACATCACATTTAAAATAGCAAAGTTTAAGGGGAAGGGTTTACAGGAACAAGTATAAAGGACACATGGACAAAAACTAGAGGGGGTGGAAATGGGAGGGAGGTGGGGAGGGCTGGGATGGTGGGCCGGGTTGGGAGTAAAAGACAGAAACTGTACAAGAACACCAATTAAAATAAAATTTTAAAAGAATAAATAAAGGCAAAGAGAATCTCAAAGGCAGCAAGAAGGGGAAATAGTTACCTACAAGGGAGCTCCGATAAGGCTGTCCATTGATTTCTCAACAGAAATACTACAGGCCCGAAGGCACTGCCATGAAATATTCCCAGTAATGAATAGCAAGGACCTGCAGCCAAAACTACTCTATCCAACAAGGCTGTCATTTAAAATGGAAGGTGAAATAAAGAGCTTCCAGACACCCACTCCTCAAAAAAAGGCTAAAGGTGTACATTTCCACCAAACAAGCATTGCAAGAGATGCTGAAGGGTCTGTGTTAAGAAGAAGAAGAAATAGAGGAACATAGGTGCAAAGGAAAAAAATGACGATGAATAAGTACTTATCAGTAATAACTTTGAATGTAAATGGATTAAATATACCAATCAAAAGACACAGGGTACCTGAATGGATAAGAAAACATGACCCATGTATATACTGTCTACAGAGACCTACCTCCTAGTAAAAGATTACAAGGGCTGAAAGTGAAGAGATGGGAAAAAATATTCCATTCAAATGGATGTGAAAGGAAAGCCAGGGTAGCAATACTTCTTACCTGATGAAATAGAGTACAAAATAAAGATCGTAACGAGACAGGAAAGGTCATTGCATAATACTTACAAGGTCAGTCCAACAAGAGGATATAATCCTAGTATTCATATATACACCCAACATAGGAGCACTTAAATATATAAAGAAAATCTTGGAGGACTTTAAGAAATAGATTCACAGCAATACAGTCATTATAGGGGTTTTTAACACCCTACTGTCAACAATAGACATATTCCAGACAAAAAAATATCCATAAGGATATTGCAGCATGGCAGTATTAAATGACACCACTACGTCATATAGACTTAATTGATATTTGCAGAACACTTCACCCAAAAGAAATAAAATATACATTCTCAAAGGAACATGGAAAATTCTCAAGCATAGATCACATAGTAGGACACAAAATAACCCTTAACGAATTTGAGAAAAAGTCTCATATCAAGCATTTTCTTGGATCACAAGAAAAAAATTTCAAAGAAAACCTCAACTTCAAGAAAAAACTCAAAAACATTCAATACATGGAGTCTAAGTAACATGTTATTAAAAATGAATGGGCTAACAATGAGATCAAGGAAGAAATCAAAAAGTATCTGGAAACAAATGAAAACACAAAAACCCAAAACTCGATGAAACACTGCAAAAGCAATTCTGGAAGGGAAGTGCACAGCATCACAGGCCTACCTAAAGCATATAGAAAAATCTCAAACAACCTAACCTTACACCTAAAAGAACTATAAAAACAACAAAAAACAAAGCCAGAGCAAATAGAAGGAAAGAAATAATCAAAGGAGAAGTAAATGATACAGAGACTAAAATAACAATTCAAAAGATCAGTGAATTCAGGAGGTGGTTCTTTGAAAAGATAAACAAAACTGATAAACCTTTAACCAGATTCATCAAGAATAAAAGATGCACCCCTGGTCAAGATGGTGGCATAGGCAGACATGCCTCACTTCTTAACACAACCACATCAGAATTACAACTAAAATATAGAACAACCATCACTCAGAATTGTTAGAAGTAAAAGTTGAATGGAAGTCTGACAATGATGGAATTAAATAAACCACATCCATCCAGTCTGGTAGGAGAGGCACAGACATGGAACTTACTGGCCCTTGATCCATGTGTGGTGGTAAAAAATTTGGGAGGGATATCTCAGGACCAAGGAGTCCTACCCCCACATCCAGCCCCCCAATCTGGGGTTCCAGTCCCAGGAAGATAAGTCACCACAACTTCTGGCTGCAAAAACCAGTGGGGATTGAGTCAGTGGAGGAAATTGCTAGAGCCCCAAGCAGTTGCTCTTGAATCCACATGCAAACTTACCTACTCAGACTCACTACCTCTGAGCTTGAGCATCTGGTAGCAGCTTAAAAGACAACAGTGGTATACAGGGAGGAACTGAAGTGTCTGGCATCACGGGGAGCAGAGGCCATTATCCCCTTCCTGAAGCTTCTCCTCACAGAACTGGCAAGCTGGTGCCATATTGGAGACTCCATCAACCTGGCTAACATTGTTCGACCTTGGAGATCCTCAGAGACTCCAGCCCACCCAAGCTAATTTTCCATATGAATGGCTGGTCTTGGCTTATGTTTCATAACTTCCTAAATCCTCTCAGACAAGCAATAGCTGACCTTAGTGAGCCAGGCCCAGCAGTAGCAGCAGCTAGCATAGATTCACAACTTGGCTTTGCCTGGGTATCTCCAAACCCAGCATCTCAGATTGCTTTACAGCTCTTGCAGGGTGCCCTGAGCTAAACAGAGGTGTGGGCTGACCTTGACCTGCACAGCCTGGGATGCCCCAGGGCCAACACACCCAGTGGACAGCCAGGGAACAGTTATGGATACAGAGAGAATTTTGATGGTTGTCATATGAGGATGTGGGGGAAGGGATGAAGAGGTGAGGAGAGTAAGAAGTACAAATAGGTAGTTACAGAATAACCATGGGGATGTGAATACAATATAGGAAATGGAGTAGTGAAAGAACTTATATGCATGATCCGTGAACATAAACAATGGTGGGAGGATTGCCTGAGGGAATATGGGGTGCTGGGTGGAGTGGGGCAAAGGGGAAAAATCAGGACAACAGTAATAATAATAAAATAAATTTTAATAAACCTTGAGAAAAGATACAATGAAAATTAAATAATGGAAGAAAGAAAAGTGAGAGGACCCAAGTAAAATTAGATATGAAAGGGAAGTAACAAATGATACCACAGAAGTGCAAAATTATAATAAACAACTGTATGCCAAGAAATTGGGCATCCTGGGCGAAATTGATAAATTTCTAGAGATATTCAATCTTCTAAAACTGAATTGAAAAGAAGCCAAAAACCTTATTAAACCTATAACAACTAGTGAAATCAAAGCAGTAATTTAAAAAATGCTGATACACATAAGGCCTTTGAATGGTTTTACCATTCAAAGAGCTAACGCCTATCTTCCTTAAACTACTACAGAAAATTCAAGAAGAGGGAAGACTTCCAAACTTCCTTTGAAGTCAATGTTACCCGAATTCCAGAACCAGATAAAGGTGCAAGGAAGAAAGAAAATAACAGGCCAATATCTCTGATGAACGTGGTTGCAAAAATCCTCAACAAAATATTAGCAAACTGGATCCAGCAATACATTAAAAAGATACACCATGACCAAGTGGGATTTTTTCCAGGGATGCAAGGATGCTACAATATCCACAAATCAACAAACATGATACATCACATAACAAAATGAAAGACAAGAATTCCATAATCATAACAAAGGTTTCAGAAAAAGCATTTCATAAAATCCAGCACTGACCAAAGTGAGAATAGAGGGTGCATACCTAAACATAATGAAGACCACATATGTAAACCTACTGCCAACATCATATTCACTGGGCAACAAGTAAAAGAATTTTCATTAAGATCAGGAACAAAACAGGGGTGTCTGCTTTCATAACTCTTACTCAACATAGTACTAGGAGTCCTTGCCACAGCCATCAGACAAAAAGAAGAAATAAAAGCTGTCCAAATTGGAAAAGAAGTAAAGCTGTTGTTGTTTGTGGATGACATGAAATGGTACATAGAAAACCCTATGGGCTCCACCAAAAACACTACTTGACCTATAAACAAACTCAGCAAAGTAGCGGGATACAAAGTCAGCGTTAGACATAGGTGGTATTTATACACCAATAATGAACTAGCAGAGAAACTAAGAAAATAATCCCATATACTGTTACAACTAAATAAAGTACCTTGGAATAAACTTAACCAAGGAGGTAAAAGAACTGTAGTTGGAAAATTATAGGACACAGAAGAAAAAATAGAGGAAAATAGAAATAAGTGGAGAGCATGGATTGGAAGAATTAACATCATTAAAATGTCCATACTACATAAAGCAATGTACTGATCGTAATTCCTGTTAAGAGGTCAATGGCATATTTCACAGATTTTTTGAACAAATATTTCAGCAATTTATATGGAACTAAAACGGCACCCAATAGCCTCAGCAATCTTGAGAAAGAAGAACAAAGTTGGAGGGATCACAATACTTAATACCAAATTATACTATAAAGTCATTGTAATGAAAACAGAAAACAGTCTGGTACTAACATAAGAACAGACACAGATCAGTGGAACAGAATAGAGAGCCCAGAAATAAACCCATGTCCTTATGTTCTATTAATATTTGACAAAGGATGCAGGAACATATAATACAGACAGTGTCTTCAGTAAATGGTGTTAGGAGAACTGGAGTGCTACATGCAAAAAAATGGAACTAGGCCCATTGTACATCATACTAGAATAAACTCAAAATGGATAAAAGACTTAAAAATAAGTCATGATACCATATAAATCTAAGAGGAATACATAGTAAAATTTCAGATATATTGTGTAGAAGTTATTTTTGCTGAAATATCTCCCAGGGCAAGAGAAATAAATGAAAAAATAAATGGGACTATGTTAAATTAAAAAGCTGCATGGCTAAAGAAACCGACTATATAGCAGAACATTTTTGCCAAGGATACATCAGACAACAGTTTAACCTCTAAAATATATGAAGAACTTACACAACTCAGCATCAGGAAGATAAATGATTCAATTAAAAATGGGAAAGGACCTGAATAGACAGTAATCCAAGAAGGATATATAGGTGGTCCACAGGCATATGAAAAATGCTTAACATCACTAGCCATCCGAGATGCAGATTAAAACCACAATGAGATATCACCTCATACCTGCCAAAATGGTTATCAGTAAATCAAGTGCTGGTGAGGATGGTGGAGAAAAGGGTACACTACTGCACTGTTGGTGGGAACATAGACTGGTGCAGCTGCTGTGGGAAATAGTATGGAATTTCCTTAAAAAAAAAACAAAAATGGAACTGCCTTTTTACCCATTGATTCCACTGCTTGGAATATACCTGAACTATCCCCGAAACACCAATATAAGAAAATATATGCACCCCTATGTTTATAGTATTGCTATTTAGAATAGCCAAGATTTAGAAACAGCCTAAGTGCCCATCAGTAGATGAGTGGATTAAAAAAATGATGGTACATTTACACAGTGTTATACTACGCAGCTGAACGAAAGAAGAAATCTCTACCTTTTGCACAGTGTGGATGGAACTGGAGACTAATGCTAAATAAAATAAGCCAGTCAGTGAAATAAATACCATATAATCTCACTTACAAGAGGAATCAAATGAGCAAAATAAACTAATGAGCAAAATAGAACCAGAGACATAGAATCTCAGAACAGGCCGAGAGCTATAAGAGGGGAGGAGGGAGGAGAGGGCACTGACTGAAAGAAGGTGAAGGCTTGGCTGGTGTGTCTCAGAGGATTGAGTGCTGGCCTGTGAACGGAAAAGTTGCTGTTTTGCTTCCTAGTTCAGGGTACATGCCCGGGTTGTCTGCCAGAGTCTCAATAGGTACATGAGTTGATTTTTATATATTATCAGTCTTAAAATCTAAGTTTTTATTATATTTTTCAGTTATTCAATAAGTATTTAGTTAGTACAAGTAATTCTTAACCTGAAAATTTGGTTAGGACAAAGGAAGAAATAAATTTCTCATTGTCTCAGCACCCCAAAATAATTAGTTACAACATTTTGTTGTACATCTTTTGTTTACGTATGGTGGAAGAAAGGATAAAAAAGAGGATAGAGAAGGATGAAGGGTGAGCAAATTTTATGTCAGTATCAACATTATTGTTAATTTACTTGTTTTATGACTTACTAGCTTCTGCTCTGAAGCAGGGAAAAATAAATATTCTTTGTTTTTAGATCCAAGCACAATGCCTGATACACAAACATGCAGTAAATGTTTAAGAAATTGAAAGAAAGAAAGAAAATAAATAAATAAATAAACAAGCGAACTGCTTAATTTTGTTCTCTCTCTCAAGATTTCCATGGAGAATGATTACCTTGGTCCACGAAGAATTGAAAGTCTACAAAAAGAAGATGCTGATTGGCAGCGGAAAGCTCACATGGCTGTGCTCTCTATTCAAGATCTTACTGTCAAATATTTTGAGATAACAGCTAAAGCTCAAAAAGGTGAGTTTCCCAGTAAAATTATCCTTGTTTACTTTTGAGAATGAGTGATTTAGATATTTTATGTTCACAATAACTGTATTGAAAAGTATCTAAATACCACTCATAATCCTAGCAGTTAAGGAAGATCACTATTAACAAACATATCCTTTCAATCTTTTCTAGGGATATGTGTTTACATGTACCAACTGTAAAAAGTAATAGTAATGGGGTACTGGTATAGTATAATTCAATTCTGTCACTTAAGTTACAGTGACCCCACAGTTTAGAGGCACAGCCACCAAGACTATCCTGACCTCAGACACTACTCACTAATTTGGAGGTTGTCTTATGTCATCTGAACCTCTAACCAACTGGTTAAAAATTTAGGGTTTCTGTAGCCCTTTTAGATTCAGTAATTCACTACAATGACTCACAGAACTCAGGAAAGTACATAATTAGAGTTTATAAAGGATACAAATCAGGATAAGCCAAATGAAGAGACACATAGGGCAAGGTCTGTGAAGATTCATTTCTTTCGAAACTTTCACCCATAGGTGTCCGTAGAAATCATTTAATGGCTCCTTAATATGCAGTTCAGAATCAATGTTGTTCATTATTTTAATAATCTATCTCTTTACCTGGTATTAATATAGGTTAACATCCAGGATATTCTTTCAGTAAGTCCATGTTTTCTTAAAAATTTCATTTAAAGCAGTTTATTTCTTTATGCCAATGCTCAATGACAATACTTTGCTTCGTTTGGCATTGACATTAAAAAAAAATAAGACCAACAATTTGGTAGGTGAAAAATATGATTATGTTTGGCATTGACATTAAAAAAAAATAAGACCAACAATTTGGTAGGTGAAAAATATTATGTTTGGCATTGACATTTAAAAAAAATAAGACCAACAATTTGGTAGGTGAAAAATATGATTATGTTTTTAAAGTTTGCATTTCTTGGGTTATTGAGTATGAATCTTTTCTGCTTTCATTAATAATTGGTATTTGTACATTCTTTTTATTCAGTTAACATTTTTTGTGTATTTTTATGGTATTTTGTGTGGATCTGTAAAGGCTCTTTATATTCATTGACTTTTTAAAATATATTATAGTTTTATATTAACTTTCTGATACCTCTTTCAAATATCTATTAAATTTTCTTTTAACTTTTTGTTATACAAATTTTGTTTGTAAAAGCTATCAACTTTTAAGAATGGTTTTTTTCAAATCTTTAAATTATATTACTTAATTTGTTGTATTTTCTAAAGTAAGTTTCTGTTTTCCTGTATACAGTTAAAGCCTAGTGAAAATCCTTTTATGTACTTGTCATATTTTAAAAGCATTTGGCAATATCAGAAAACTAAATAGAAAGGAATTTCCTTAACTTAATAAAGGACATCTACAAAAACTCTAAAGCCAGCATCTCAGTTAATGGTGAGAGACTGAATGCTTCCTCCCTGAAATATGTAAAAAGTCACAGTCACAGTGTTCACACTCACCACTGCTATTCAACTTAATGTAGTAAATCTTAGCTAGTTGTAATGAGGCGAGAAAAAGAAAGAAAAGCATATACTTTGGAATGGAAGAAATAAAAATAGTCCCCATTTACAGATAACATTGTATGGAATCTATTTTTTAAAACTCTTGGAACTAGCAAATTACTTTTTCAAGGTCACAGGAAATAAGGTCAGCACACAGAAGTGAATTATACATATCTATACAAGTAATGAACAATTGGAAATAAAATATTTTAAAATAATAACATTTAAATAATTCCCCCCAAACAAAATATTTAGGTATAAATCTAACAAAAGGTACAGGGTTTGTGTACTGACAGTTACAAAATACTGATGAAAGAAATTTCAGACCTAAGTAAATGGGTACATATTTTGTGTTTGTGGATTGGAATACTTAACATAGTCGTGATGTCAGTTCATCCCAGAGTGATCTATAGATTTAATACAGCGCTTATCAGCAGAGGTTTGTTTATTTTTTTTTGTTTTGTTTTGTTTTTGTGTTGTTACAGATTTAAATGGGCTGTTCTAATTTATATGGAAGGACAAAGAAACTAAAATAGCTAAAACAGATTTGAAAAGAGAAAATTGGAAAAATCACATTATCTAACTTTACAAATTACTGTAGAGCTACTGTGGTGTGGTATTGTGGAAGGGATGGACTTGTAAATTGATGCAAGAGAATAAGGAATACAGAAATAAACTCATGATACATGATCAGTTATGCTTTGACAAAGCAAATCAGTGGAGAAAAATGATACTGGAACAATTGGCCATCCATATACGGAAAAGTGAGCCTTGACCAAAGCCTCATACCTTATACAAAGATGAACTCAAAATGGATCTAATTGTAAAACTTCCAGAAAAAAACATAAAAGAGAAGTTTTTTAACCTAGATGTAGGCAGAGAGTTATTAGCAAGGACACCACAAATACAGACTGTAAGTGATAAAAGTGATAACTGAATCATAAAAGAAAAAACTAATCAAATGAATTTCATCAAAGTTAAAAACTTTTACTCTGCCAGGGTACTATTAAGAGAATGATGAGACAAAAAAAGTAAGAGAAAATACTTGCAAATAACATATCAATAAAGAATTTGTGTCCATAATATATAAAATATCTTAAAATTCAACAAACAGTCCAGTGAGTAGAAGGGGTAAGAAAATAAACCATCCAGTTAATAAATGGGGAAAGGACTTGAACAGATAGCTTACCAGAGAATAAAGATAGTAAATAACACTTGAAAAGATGTTCAACATCATTTGTCCTTAGGGTAATGCAGATTAAAACCACAATGAGATACCAACAATGACTATTAGATTTGCTAAAATTAAAAATACTAACAAAGCCATGGCTGGGTAGCTCAGTCGGTTAGAGCATCATTCTGATAGCCAAGGTTGTGAGTTCAGTCCCCAGTCAAGGCACATAAAAGAAGCAATGAATGAATGCATAAATAAGTAGGGCAACAAATTGATGTGTCTCTCCCTTCCACTCTCTTTCTAAAGTCAGTATGAATGCATTAAAAAACTGTGATACATCTACACAGTGGAGTACTACTCGACAGATAGAATTCCTACCTTTTGTGACAGCATGGATAGACCTGGAGGCTATTATGCTAAGTGAAATAAGCCAGTCAGAGAAACACAAATCCCATATGATTTCACTAATAGGTGAAATCTAATTAACAAACTGAACTAACAAGGAAAATGGAGTTAGACTCATAGATGGAGAGCAGATGATGGCTAGGTGGGGGGAGGTGAGGGAGTGAAGGGATTGAGCAAAAAGGAAAAAGGGACTCGGACAACAGTGTGGTGATTGCTGATGGAGGAGAATATAAGGAAACTAAATAGTAATGAGAAAAATACAATAAGCATTAAATCAAAAAAATAGAGTTCAGAAAACTAAAAAAAAAAATAGAATAGGATAATTAGTTACCACTGCTCTACCTCCTTCAGCTTTTAGGCTTTCCTAGCATTCTGTAAATATTTTGATAATTACAAAATGTTGTCTGCATTCTTCCTGGATGACCTATTTCAACTAAATTATATATACAGTAGTTAAGACCCAAGTACTGAAGTTTCTATAGTCCTACTAACTTCATTTTTGAGACAAAAATAACAATTGCAAATATTAATATATTTCTTCCTACTAATAAAGTCAATTTTTTAATTAGAATCACAGACCTAGAAAGCTCTTAAAAATTCCCATGTCTAGGCTCTACCCAGACTAATGAAATCAGACTTTGTTTACAGCTTTAAAAAAAACATAAATAAAATAAAATTAAATTAAAATCAATTAATTTAAAAAGAAAATTTAAAACAATACTAACAATACCAAGTGCAGATTGGATACAGAGAGTAATGGGAACCCTTCTTGCATTGCTGGCAGGAATGCAAAATTGTAGTGTCTCTAGAAAATTATTTTGCATTGTCTTATGAAATTAAAGATAGACTTACCATATGACCCAACAATCTCATTTCTAGGTATTTGCCCTAGAGCAGTATGGTAATTTTTAAAAAAGAAAAAAACAATACATTATATTAATAGTAATTTCTTTGAATGTTTAAAGATGACTCCCTACTATAAACTATTTTTATAAAAACTGCTTGGTTTAGACTGCCTTCTAGATGCACTCTTTTTTTTTTTTTTTTTTAAGATTTTTATTTTATTTATTTTTAGAGAAAGGGGAAGGAGAATGGGAGAGAAACATCAATGTGTGGTTGCCTCTTGTGCGCCCCCCACTGGGGACCTGGCCTGCAACCCAGGCATGTGCCCTGACTGGGAATCGAACTTGCGACCCTTTGGTTTGTAGGCCTGCACTCAAACCACTGAGCTGCGCCAGCCAGGGCTAGATGCACTCTTTTCTAATATTTAAAAAAAGTATTTGTATTGTGATTAAAGAATATATATATATCTATTACAGAAAATTTAGAATATTAGAGGAAAACTCCATGTCTATAATCCCATCAGCCTTATGCAACCATTTTGTGTCTGTTAATTTTTTTGGCTTATTACATAATTGCCATAATTCTGTATATATTGTCATATATAGTTCATATTATGGGTCATTGGCTCTAGTTGTATGTAATTTTTGATTATTGCTCTTATTTTATAATTTGTTTCTCCAATTTTAGGCAAAACATTTTTGTATGAGTGGCATTGTAGGATTCCAGTTGCTTCCTCAAAGTCACTGTAGACTTTTTATATCTCAGTTCTGGTGATTTTATTCTAGCAGGAAGATTTGAGCCCAAACAAGAGGAGATACTTAGTTCGCTTGATCTTTTCTTTTTCTTTTTTTTTTTTTTTTGAGCATGTTTTCCTCTTCCCACGTAAGAGAAACAGAACGAAGATTTCTCTGTGGCTTTATGCCGTTGAGAGTAATAGTCTTCCTTTATGTTTGCAATTAGAAGGTAACCTTCTCTTTTTAGAAGAAAAGTAAAAAGCACTATTTTATTTCCTGTCTTATACAAAGCCAGCTATAACCCAATTTTGATATATTACTACTTAGCTTTTAAAAACATCTTAAATGGGCCTGTTTCTGACAAGTATACACATATATTAGAACCTTGAGGTTTTTTAAAAATAGATTTAACATGGTACCTTGTAAACACCAGGACTGTGTCACCTTCAGAGATTTTTTTTTTTTACATTTAATGATCATCATAGAGTATTATTACAGAGTTGTCATCCTGATAATGTAAATGATCATCTTAGCAAGATCTTTCTTTTGCCAGCAGAGGGAGAGAAAAATCTGTTTTAGAGGTATTCCAATACTATTCTTAGGGGTATTCCAATTTATTCACAAATAATATTTCTCATTACCTTTTATATTCCTGAGCTGTTGGGAAATAATTACAGGTGAAGTTAAGAGCAATTAGACATAAGAATGCATTCCATCCAAAGATGTTGGAACACAAAGTATTCTTAGTCTTGCAGTAGGTAACAACCTGAGACTGAATTAGGACAGGGAGGTGCTCCATAGACTTGGTCCTGAAGTGGGGAGCAAGAGAAGAGGCTCCTGACTGTTTGCAAGGATGCAGAATGTTTAACTATTTGCTGTGATTATAGTTACAGGTAAAAATGGTAGAGATAGTAGACTAGGGGCTTAAGCAAATTGGGTACCTGTTTTCACACTTGTAGGTGTGTGACCTTGCTTTTAAGTTACCCAAACTCCTCAGATATGTATATCTATGTAGAAGGTGTTAGTAATGCATACCTTACCTATTCTGTGGGATTGTTGGGCAGATAGAGATAATATATGAAAAAAAGTACTTTGAAAATAATGTAACTGCATAGAAATGTGAATAATTGTGGTGGTTGTGCATGAGAAAGAAAAGAAACAGAACAGACCATATATTCAATTAATGTTGCCTTGTGAAGTGGGAGAGACATTTGAATACCTGTCATCCTAATTTAATTCCCATAAAAGCCTTCTGACTAGGTCCTATATGTCCTTACTTCTTTCACTCAAAGGAACTGAGACCAAGAACAGTTAGATTTCTTGCCAAAAGTTACATGTCAATTATACAGTTAGAATTGGGAATTTAACTCAAAGCTCTCTAACTCCAAACCTCCTGCTGTTTTCTTTTCCTGCAGTGCACTACTATATTAATCTTGTATTTGCGTAAATATTATAACACAATTTTAAAAGATGAGCAGAAATTTAAAAGGCAGAATCATTTCATATTTAACCAACATGACTAGAAACCCTAAAACTGAGATGTGGGGGAGCTCCACCCGCAGAGCCCCATTCCTCCGTCACGGATGAAAATAAAACTACCAAGACGATCTGCTTGGGGAGGAGAGGTGGTCAATCTCTCAAAGGAGAAGGTCCCAGAGCCCCTTCCTCACTGGGCTTTTATTGGGTTCCAATACACAGGAATACAGGTATGTCAGGTGACAAGGATCAAACAATGGATAACATTTCAAAGAAATCTGAGGGCTTAATCTGAGTCAGTGTCTATCAGGAAAGGGGGGTGCAAAACTTTGGGAGACATACTCATTTCCTCCTCGGACCCTTATCATTTAAATGAGAGCACTCTTAGCAAACAAAGCAGGTTTCACAGGACTTTAGGAATTCCTTCTTATGCCTGATCACCAGGGAACCTCTCTGGCTGGCACAGGGCTGCACTGCCTGCTGTCATAGTTTAAGCCGATTAGACCCAGGAAGCAGGGGATAAAGGAAGACATCCCCCAGATGGAAATTGGGACTCGGGCTATGTCAGAACAGCTGGGGGGTGAGGATCCATCACCCACTCTTTGCCGCAGTCCCCCACCCCACCATGAGGGCCTACCAAGTGGTCATGTCTGGCTTAGGTTGTTCCTCCCGTAAGGAGTCTTACTCTCATTGACTAACTAACCAAGCATTGGGGCCAGAGATGGATGAGGCAGAAGCAGCCCTCCTGCCAGGGAGATAACTTTGTCTCCTTAGTGGCTCGGGTCCTCATAACAGAACAGACCCAGATGAAATGGGTCCCTAGGCTCTTACTCAGCCTAGCCATGGGGTGCAGGTTACAGCTCCTGAGACCAGGCTAAATGGTCCGCAACACTGAGGTACAGAGTAAGATTATGAATTAAACATTACCTCTTCTATGTTAGCATTTATTGGGTTGGCAAAAAAAATTCATCTGATTTTTTCATAAGTTGGCTCTAGTAGCACTTACTTGTCTTTAACTTCATTCAAAACAATTTGTTAGATTGTACTGTAACATTGTCATATCAGCATGCTTTTTAAAAATTCACACAAAATTGGTGAATTTTTGTGTGGCCATTTTAATATTAAAGATTGAAGAAAATACATAACATTTTCACCAAGTTAAGCTTTATTATTTCAAGAAAGGTAAAAACACAACTGAAATGCAAAAGATTTGTGTAGTATGTGGAGAAGGTGCTTGTAACTGATCAAACGTGTCACAAGTGGTTTGTGAAGTTTCGTGCTGGATGATACTCTGTGGTCAGGTAGACCAGTTTTGAAGTTGATAGTGATGAAATCAAGGCATCATCTGAGAACAATCAACATTATACTATGTGGAGATAACCAGTATACTCAAAATATCCAAATTTAAAGTTATTGATGAAAAGGAAAAATGTGCCTTTTATTTTATGGAAGAAAACTAAATGGACTTTTTGGCCAACCCAATAAAAGCCACAGAAAAACAAGGAAACTGAAAGAACAGATAACTTATTGAGAAGAGGCTGAGGGATAAGTAAGCAAATTTCTCATCCATCATAATAGGACCTCAACAAATAATTTTTTAAAACTGCAAATCAAGAAATAGCATTATTTTTATATGGAGGTAACCACCAGAAGCAATTAAAAGCTGGTTGCATTTGGGCATTGGATTAAGAGTGGGGGAGAGCCAATTGTGGAAAACTGCTGTTTTTCATTATAAGGCTGTCTACAGTTTTAGTTTTTAAGTATGTGCATGTATTATTGTAAAAAAAGTTAAGATTTCATAAAAGTCTGAGGCAAAGCTACTAAGATATACTTTGTAAAAGATGGTAGGATATAGTAGCAGTACAAAATATTTATCACTTACCTCAGATCATATACAAGAAACTACTATTGAATGTATACTGACTTAAAGATGACATTAGGTACTAATCAGATTGTGGTTGGGCATAAGGATTGTTGGGCTAATTGTGTAACAACCCAGGATGAGCCAGTACCATACTATTATCAGTCATAAGTTTCTTTAACAGAAAGATATTAGCTGTTTGATTGTCAAGAAGTATCTCTTGACCCAAGCCTCTGCTGTGGCAAACTAACATGTTTTTCCCTTTCTCCCTGTGTGTGAGCACACAGGGGCTAGGTGGTAGGTAAGTCAAGTGTCTTCCTTGGTACTTACACCACTTTAACTCTAACCTTCTCATAATAACCTCCATGTTAACATCTGGGATTTATTTCTTTTTATATCAGATCATTGCAATATTGTTGAAGAAGGCAAAATGATAAATTTTAAATAGTCTTGAATATTTCAACTAGCATACCCAGAAAAATGTATAAACTTCAGAGAATAAAGTTTTTATAGAAACTTTGAAATTTAATAACACTAGACATGTAAAAGAGTATTGTTTAAAGTTTTGAAATTAATCTGACAGCTCAGTTTCACTTTCATAAAGTTATTTTTGAGGATGATTACTTAAATTTTTTATTGAAGATTTTAAAATGTAAGATACTGTTGAATTATATTTTAGGGCTGTTATAGGTAATTTATCATGGTGGTAGGATTTGTATGTTTATATTTGTGTGGTCAGTGAAAGCTAAGCCTTTCAAATTCTTTAGTATCAAATTGTTGAATGTCTTAATGTCTTTTTAAAAATTATTTATTAATAGCTGTGTACGATCGAATGCGAGCAGATCAGAAGAAATTTGGTAAAGCATCTTGGGCAGCAGCCGCAGAACGTATGGAAAAACTCCAGTATGCGGTTTCTAAGGAGACTCTGCAGATGATGAGGGCTAAAGAGATCTGTTTGGAACAGAGGAAACATGCACTAAAAGAAGAGGTAACACAAAACTCAGAAAAATATTAAATTTTTTAAAAATTAAGTTTGATTTTTATCTTTGTAGAAGACTGACATATTTCTGACTTTACGTGCAACTGTTTATTTTGCACTGATCCATGAGATGGTATCACTCATGATGGGGCCTATGATGTGGGTTGCCACTAACAGAAGAGTTAGAAACACATAGTATTTTCACAGCATCACAGTAGGAATGCAGGCAGCAATGCACTGTTAAAACAAAAAGGAGGTTGATGTCAGAATTTCTTTGCTGTCTTTTAAAATTTTTATACTGTAACATTCAAAGTTTTTGGACGATTATTAAGAAAGTTTCACTGCCTAGAAAAATTTAGCAAAAATCCTAAGTCAGTAACATTTTGTTAGACTTGATTATACTATCCTCAAACCATTACCGTTGTGGGTTTGTTTCCCAGTCAGGACACATATCTAGGTTGCAGGTTCGATCCTTGATCAGGGCACTTAATGGAGGCAACCAGTCGATGTTTCTCTCCCTTTTCTCTCACTCTGCCCCTCCTTTCTCTCTAAAATTAATAAACATATCCTTGGGTGAGTATTAAAAAAATTAAAGTGTACAATTCATTGGTTTTTAATGTATTTAAAGAATTGTGCAACTGTCAACACATTCAATTGTAGAGCATTTTCATAACTCCTCAGATAAATCTGTGTCCATCAGTAGTCATTTCTCAGTCCCCCTTCAAAGCCTCCCAGCCCTAGGTAACAACTAATCTACTTCAAATATCTGTAAATTTGCTATTCTGGACATTTTACTATAAATGGAATCATAAAATATGTTTTTTTGACTTAGCAACTTAGCATAATGTTTTCAGCATTCATCCATGTTGTAGCATGCATTGGTGCTTATTTTCTTTTTCCTCTTCTGCCTTCTCTTCTTTTGCCTTTTCTTCCTTTCTCCTCCCTCCTCCTCCTTTCTCCTCCTCCTTTCTCCTGTTCTTCCTCTTCTTTTTTGTGACACTTTATTACCTGATGACACCACATTTTGTGCATTCATCAGTTGATAAACATTTGGGTTTTTTCTTCTTTTGGAGCTATTACGAATAACGCTACTGTGAACATTCATGTGCAAGTTTTTTATTTATCTTCATATATACATAGGTGTGAAGCTATTTAACCTTTTGAGGAATTGCCAGTCTGTTTTCCAAAGCAGCTGAACCATTTACATTCCCTCTAGCATTGTAGGAGTTAAAATTTCTCTGTAGGAAGCCATTCTGCATGCAGTGGGCCCAGCTCCCACTTGGAGATGCACAGGACCCACGCTGTGGGTAATCAGGCCTGCAATGTGCCTAGCCACTTTGAGTCTTGCTTTTGCTAAAAATTCCCTCACCCTGAATTGAGACAGCAAGTGTTTATTGTAACTTCCTAAAATCTATGCTAAGCCTTTCTAGGATGAGTGTAACCCAC
Organism: Glossophaga mutica; assembly: GCA_039655065.1. Lineage (NCBI taxonomy): Eukaryota > Metazoa > Chordata > Mammalia > Chiroptera > Phyllostomidae > Glossophaga > Glossophaga mutica. Next base: position 49,972,859 of record CM077305.1, read on the forward strand.
TTTTCTCTTTTTCATTTGCAAATATCCTTCTTCTGTGATGTGATTAGTGGCATTGGTTCCTTGGTTGTCTGTAAAAGGTGACCACCTAAAGCGAACCTGTGCATAGTAAATTAGGATCATAATGTGATGTAGGAAGAAACCCAATAAAGGCCAGTCACTGCAAGGGCCAAGGCTTTTGCTCCCCTTGAAAGAAAAGCCATGCTGTCCCTTTTCCTCCACCGGACTCTGTAGTCCGTGTGAATGTCTCATTTCATCCATAATGACGTGGATACTGAGGGCCGGTGTCTGCATCATTTCTTCACATCTTTCTTTACATTATTAGTAATACTTATTATAATTTGTCTTTTCATTGTAGCCATTGTGGTGGGTGTGAAGTGGTATCTTGTGGTTTTGATGTGCATTCCCTGATGGCAGTGATGTTGAGTATCTTTTTGTGTGCTTGTTGGCCACTTTAGGTAGCTCGTTTGAGTAGACATTCAAATCTTTTGCCTATTTTTAAGTTGGATTTTTTCTGTTACTAATTTGAAAGAGTTCTGTGTATGTTCTAGAAATGTCTTTTATCAAATACATATATAATATATAAATATTTGCTCCCATTCAGTGGATTGACTATATTGGTTTTTAAAACATTGATAGCATATTTGTGAAAGTAGTACATTTTTGTAGAGAAGAATAAAATATTATCTCTTTTTATTAATATAGCTTTATGAAACTTTTGGGACTTAGGAGGAATACCAAGATAGTCCTCATTGACATTTTTAAAAGTGCATATATTTATTTCTTGTTTAAAAAATGGTTTATGAGCTACTGTATAAAGTATCATTGCTGTGATCTAGAAAGAAATCTTTTTGTGAATGAATTTTAAATTGTAGTTGTATTTTTCCCTTAAAATTTCTTATTTGGTACTGTTGTGAAAAGTGAAACTGGCGCTCATCTTGCCCTGGAACTTCTTCACATTTCATAGGTAGAATCTCTTTACAAGGATTTCAGCCTCATCTCATGTTCCTCTGAGGCATTTCTAGTGCAATCTCCTTTTCTAGTTAGTTTTCTCTTTATGTTATGAGCTGTCTCGAATTTTCTTAAATTCCAAAACTTTTAAAACTTAAAATCCTAGCACTGTATTGCCTGTGAAGTAGCTTTATTACTCTAACCAGCATGATAATGAGTTGTACTAACAATATAGAGTGCCTAAAAGAGCTGCTGAGGGTAAAAGTTCTGACCACTTGCTTATTGCAGGAACATTGTTCTGACTGGAATTGGCTAGGGTGTAGAGGAAGGGTGAGGCTGGAATGGACCTGAGAATCTGGAATAATGATTATCTGTGGGTTCATTTTCCCTGAGGCCATCCTGTTACCTTAATAGCCTGTTTTTTTTTGTTTTTTTTGTTTTTTTTAATGTTCTGTATTGTGTTTGAATTCTTTAAAGGTTTTGGTAAAACTGTCAGTTAGTCATTCTTGCCAGGTTTATGCTTGTTGTGTGTATATAATATACACATTGTGCCTTTTATATGTATCTGTGATGATGTACTCTCCCAGTTTTATTAGCATTAATATAAAGTGACCACATTACTCATGAGAAAGAGAACAAATGTCAGTTATTATGCCCATCCCAAACAAATTTGCCAGCGAAGGCTTTGTAATACATTATTACCCTATGATTTAAGTTAATGGGGAGACTTTTCTTTTAAAAATGTCATTATGTTATGTTTCCTTAGGTTATTTTAAAGATGAAAAACTTCCTGATGTGACAAGACACTTTAAAAATTAAAAACAGAAATTAAATTGAAAATATTGAGTAATATTTGTCATGAGTATAATGCTAAACTTGAAACAAAATTTCTAAATTAATGCTGAAATATTAAATGTCACCTGGGCAAGCAAAATTCTGTTTATGAGCTAAATTTTCTGTTAATTTTCTTTAACTAGACTAACTAGTACTTAGGAATAAGTACAATGCCTTTTAATCTATGTCCTTTTTAACTGTTACTGAGTCTTTATTGTAGTCATTGTTACCTTTTTTTAGGTCACAGACTACTTGCCCCTTTAATAATTTTAAAGCTGGGAACCCTGTACTCAGAGATATGTGCCTGTGCACAGCTTTGCACAAATTTAGTAGGTTTCCAGATCATCTGTCTGTACCTGAGCCTCTGACCAGATTGTCTGCTGGTATTCAGACTTTCCCATCAAAAACTCTTGAAAATTCCAGTGTCTTTTTGACCTGATACTTTTGAAAGGGTGAGTTTAATTAGTTGTGATTACCTTATTCCATTCTTTCAATAGTATACTCCACATCAGTCCAGATTTAAAAACAATAGCACAATGTAACTATCTAAATACATCTTTACTTTCACATCTTTATTATTTACAGATCATAAAAGATATATTTTAAACCACTGGATAAGACTAAATTACATATAATCACACAGTGTTAGGATTGTGAAATAAGGGATTCTCTTTATAGCTATTGATTGAAATAAGAGATACTAAAATTAAGGTGCCATCATGAAACAAATCACAGAAAATAGCTGTGTCTCAATTAACTTGTGGACTATTATCTTCTGTTAACGATGTTCTCTGGTTAATAGGGAATTAACCAGAAAACCCTCTGGGTTCCAGTGTTTCTGATTGAAAGTTCTAAAAATGTATCAGTGTGCTGACTTGTCTTGGCAGAGGATTTTAACCATTCCCATTCATTTTTTAAAAACTGTGATTCTGAAGTCATCACATCACTCCCTAGTCAAAGGATTGGAGAGGAAAGTGGTAGGGGAAGCCTTAGCAGAGTTTCAGAACTGTGATAATTGCAGATGATGGTCACTTCTAGCTGACAAGAACTGGAGGTAGTAAAGATGGAACTAACAAGCTGGGCTGGACCTGAATAAGTATCACTGGAGACCTGATCATAGATGAAGGCTTTCAGACTGATTCATACTAAGGCTTTACTGATTGTAATTCCCACTTAAAGAATAAAGCCTTCTAACATTACATATTTTACCTATTTGCATGCTGTGCTCACAGAGGGAGTGGGTGCAGATAACAGAGGAAGATGCATCCTGGGGCTTTGGTCTGCAACATGTATGAGAGCCCCAAGGTAGTATATAAAGAGATGTTTGTAATTAAAAATGAGACTAGCCCTGGCTGGTGCGGCTCAGTTGGTTGGGTGTCATCCCACAAACCAAAAGGGCATGGGTTCAATTTTCAGCCAGGGCACATGCCTAGGTTGCGGGTTCATACAAATGACAACTGATCTATGTTTTTCATATCAGTGTTTATCTCCCTCTCTTTCTCCCTCCCTTCTCCTCTCTCTCTAAAATCAGTAAGTGTGTCCTTGGGTGAGGGTAAAAACAAAAAATAAAGTGAGGCTAGGAGTCTGAGGAAAGAAATCACTCCTAGATTCCTTTTATGACTTAGTACAAAAGGATCAGGATTTCATTTTGTAATATAACTTTTATTAAATAGCACTGTATTTAATTCATCTGGTTATTTTAAAATGTATACTGTTGCACATTTAGACAACAGCTTTGCAGTTCCAACTTTTTATTAAAGGAACTGGAAATTATATACTAAGACAAAAACATTAGAATGATTGGGTGGCACCATATGGATATTCAGATTCCATGTAAAGGAAGGCTGAAATCTTGTTTAAAAATACTTTTTTGTGTGCTAACATGTTTCACCAACCTCACCAGCCAGAAAGGATTATTTTGTAGCAATAAGGATTCACTGTCTTTGATGCCATGGCTCACCCAGTCAAGTATGTTGCTGCTATTCTGGAGCTCACTTGAGCTCATAAAGATTTTTCTCATTTTCCTCTCTGTTCTTCCCTCGCTTCCTTTGGTAGTCACTTCCTGGCATGCCACCTGTCACCAGTGCTTCTAGTTCCCAGCAAACTGCTACCTGTGCCACGAGTCTCCTGGACTTCTAAGCATGAACCTTTAAACTCTGGAAGTGGTGGTGCCATATTCTTACAAGAATTGTTCTTGGAAGAATACTTACTCTCTCACACCAGAAAACTGTGCCTATACTTCCCATCTTACAGACTCATGAAAAGCTGCTTCTTGCACCTATCTTTCTCCAAAGAGCCAAATAGGAATATATGGAAATAGTGGTGTTAGGAATCATTATCTGATTTATACTTTCCCCTACAGTGGTTTTCTTCTTATGCCTGAAGGAAAATATCTTTTTCTTCTCACTTCAAGACTAAAAACCAACCAAACCAGTCTCATGCAAGACCACCCACCACTTCATGAGACATGCACAGAAATTTCTGAATCCCACCTTAAGTTCATTGTAGGACCCTGAGCTCATCTACTTGATAATAATAGTGATCATTATGTAGCTTGTAAGGATTTCCACAATGCATTTGTCATGCAGCTCCAACTCACATCTCCTTACCTTGTTCTCCAGTCAGCATATCCTAGCAGCTAGCCAGGCTGTGACCTTGAAGAAAAAAGAAAGCCCTGCGTGTGTGAGGTTGACCAGACTTTTATCCCTCTGTTATAACTAACCGAGTATGGCCTAATCTTACTCATGTACCTTACATGAAAAGGATAAGTGCATAACTAGCAACCACTTTTGAGAGTGAAAGGGACACAATTAATATTTATGTCAGGACAATTCAAATATTATTATCCTAAATATGGATTAGCTGTGATATAAACAAGATTTTAAGATCTTATTTTTACTCTGTTTGCTTAATTATTTTTAAAACCATATGTTCTAATTATTACTGTTTTACATTATTTTTAAAATCTTCATTCTTGTGTATAAGTTTCTTTCTTAGAATAGTTGCTTTATGGATATATCCCGTGATTCATTTTCAGTTCTAATTATAACTTAAAATGTGATTTTTTTCTTCTCCACACCAACAAGAAATGTTATGTTATTTTTAATGCAGATGCAGAGTTTGCAGGGTGGTACAGAAGCCATAGCCCGATTAGATCAGTTAGAAGCTGATTATTATGATCTGCAACTTCAGTTATATGAAGTACAGTTTGAAATCTTGAAGTGTGAAGAGTTACTATTGACAGCACAACTGGAAAGCATCAAAAGACTTATATCAGGTATTGTGTACATTTAAACACATAAGTCCACAAAAGATTGAATACTTTGTAAGAGATAATGGCTTTTCCTGCAGTGTGACAGAGCCAGTAAGTGGATTAAAACCCTGTTCTGTCCTCTGTAGTCCATGCACTTAGCCATTACCCTTTGTTGCTATTCTGTGACAGAAAAGAGAGATGAAGTGGTGTACTATGACACTTATGAAAGCATGGAGGCCATGCTGGAGAAGGAAGAGATGGCAGCGTCGGTGTACTTACAGAGAGAAGAGCTGCAGAAACTTCAGCAGAAAGCACGCCAGCTGGAAGCAAGACGTGGACGGGTTTCAGCCAAGAAAGCCTACCTCAGAAATAAAAAGGTATAATAGGTTATGTATTTATTGACTATATAATCTTAATTTTAAATCTTGCGTTTGTTACCTAATCCTTGGTTCATAGCTAATAGTCCTAACCTAGTTTGTCACTGATACTTGCATATCTTTTTAAATGAAGTAAATTATTATGGGGTGCTACTTCAGATCCTGCTGGAGTTATTTGGTAATATATGATATATGTAACCTATCACTTTTTTAAAATCTGGAAAAAAATTTTAATTTCAAAACTCATCTAACCTCGAAAACCAAGACATAGCAGTTAAAACTGACTCAACCAAAAGTGGTTAGTATGGGGCAACATAAGATTCTATCTTAGGTTTGTATGACTTAGAAGCCTAAGTCCTTATATCACCATATCATGTCACTATATAATACTACCTTTGTTTCCCCTGGAGACTACCTTGGACAGGTTCATTTCATGGTCAGTAAATTTAACATAGAGTGGGTGAAGAATAGCATATAAACAGTTGCTTTAAAAAATAATTTGCGGGCTTCAAAGGTTATTCTTTAAATGCCTTTCTCTGGTTAGAAGAGTAATCTTTCCGTATAGCTCTATTAGCGTTAGAAACTAATATAAACCCTTTTATGTGGAGGACTTTTCCAGAAGGACGCAGAGAAAATGAAGACTTGGCAGAGTGCCACTAAAAGGTTACCAGATAATAGTGCATTATTTTTTAAAGAAGCACATGTATCCCATTTTATTATTATGTTTTTATTTTCATGTGATTAGAAACAGCATTCCTATATTTTCTTTATAATTCTGACATTCTAATCTTTAAGGTCTCTTTTAGTTCTCAAGTCTGTGCCTAGAAGTTTTGAGATTTCATGATATGGATTAAACCATTCTGGGCAAAATCATGTTCTTTAACTCATCAAAGAGAGCTTAAGAATACAAGCTTTAAGCCAAAAGTTGTATATCCTTTTTGCCCAGTTTAAAGAGTACAATAAGACTTAGACTCTTCTGGCCACGGACTTGAGAACTGAAAGAGACCTTTTAGATTATATAAGGACACTCCCTTCCACTCTACCTTGCCCCATCCCTCTCCCTCCAAAAAAAGAAGAGAAATGAGGAGGATCAGAGAAGTTTTAATAGTTTGATAGAAGAGTCTTTTTTAAGATCTTCATGATTTGGTTTATGCAGCGTCAGAACTCCTGAGAAACCAGAGGTGGTTTACTTGGTATTTTGCTATGTAGATATATGTTAAGATTAAAATTGAACTTTATCAAGTAATCACTGGATTATATTTAATATAAGTTAAATATAAATACACATACCGTATTTTTCAGACTATAAGAAGCACTTCCCCCGCCAGATTTGGGAGGAATAATGGTTGTTAATGCTGCTGTTGGGTTCTGTTTACATTTAAATTGGTGAAATATTATGTTATTTATGTTATTAAATATTTTACCACATTTTTTGCTTCAAATTTTTTTTCCTATTTTCCTCCTCTAAAACCTAGGTGTGTCTTATGGTTCAAAAAATACATTATATAATCACTGGATTATATTTAATATGTTTCACTTATATTAAAACACATTTTATGTATTTATAGGAAATTTGTATTGCAAAACACAATGAAAAATTCCAGCAGCGCCTTCGGAGTGAAGAGGAATATAGAACCCATCATACAGTACAACTAGTAAGTTTGGATTCTTGGAGACTTAGAATAAAACCTCGATTTTTACATGTATCCAAGTGAATAAAATTTATAGAGAATTTAAAATGTTTTAACTATAGACATTAGCATTAGTTCAATATATATATGCACATACTGTATAATTTAGAGCGGTTTTGGCATAAAGCACACGTGTACAGCTTTTCTACTAGCCAAAATCCACAGAAGCATGGTACGTTTGTTTTAGCCAGTGAGCCAACATTGACACGTCATTGTCACCCAAAGTCCATAGTTCACATTAGAATTCATTCCTGGTGTACATATTCTGTTGGTTTTGACAAACGTATAATGACACGAATTCACCATTAGTAGTATCATACAGAATATTTTCATTGCCCTAAAAATCCTCTGTGCATCCCTCTTTCTGTCCCCAAACCACTGGCAATTTTTACTCTCTCCATAGTTTTTTATTCCAAAATGTTTAATTGGAAACATACAGTAGGTAGCTTTTCATATTGGCTTACTAGTTTAGTAATATACATTTAAGGTTCTTTCATGTGCTTGTGACTTGATAACTCATTTATTTTTAGCACTTAATAATATTCTGTTGCCTGGATGTACCACAATTTTTGCATTCATCTACTATTGGTTGCTTCCAAGGTTTCGTAATGATGAGCAAAGCTCTTGTCAATACCATACAGATACTTGTACGTTCATAAGTTTTAAACTCTTGGGTGAATACCAAGGGGCATGGTTGCTGGATCATATGGCAAGAATATTTAATTTGGTAAGAAATGGCCAAATTATTTTCCAAAGCAACCGTAACATTTTGCATTCCCACAGCAATGAATAAGAGTTCCTGTTGCTCTACATCCTCACCGACATTTGTTGTTGTCAGTGTTTTGGATTTTAGCCATTACAGTAGATGTATAGTAGTATCTCATGGTTGTTTCAGTTTGCAATTTCCTAATGGTATATGACATTGAACATTTTTTCATAATACTTATTTGCCATCTGTATATCTTCTTTGGTGAAGTATCTGTTCAGATCCTTTGTTCATTTTTTAACTGGGATGTTAAAAAAAATGTTTAAAGAATTTTTTTGCCCTGGCTGGTGTGGCTCAGTGGATTGAGCGCCAGCCTGGGAACTAGAAGGTCTCCAGTTTGATTCCCAGTCAGGGTACATGCCTGGGTTGCAGATTAGGTCCCCAGTAGGGGGTGCATGAGAGGCAACCACACATTGATGTTTCTCTCGCTCTCTTTGTCCCTCCCTTCCCCTCTGTCTAAAAGTAAATAAATGAAATCTTTAAAAAAAAATTTTTTTTTATGCTTTATAGCAATCCTTTATCAGATATATCTTTTGCAAATATCTTCTCCAAAGCTATGCCCTGTCCTTTCATTCACTTGAGTATCTCTCACAGGGCAAAACTTCTTAATTTTAATACAGCCTAATTTAACCAAATTCTGTTTTATGGGTTGTACCTTTGATGTTCTATCTAAAAAGTCATCGTATTTCTTTCCCAATTATATTCGAGGAGCTTCATAGTTTTGCATTTAGGTCTGTGATCCATTTTGAGTTAATATTTGAGGGAATTTGGAGGGCATAAGGTCTGTAGATAAACTTTTTTTTGTTAGCATGTGGATTTCTAATAGTTTCGGCACCATTTGTTGAAAAACCTATCCATTCTCCATTGAATGGTCTTTGCTCTTTGTTAAAGATCAGTTAATTATATTTGTGTGGGTCTTTTTTTGAGCACTGTATTCTATTCCATTGATGTAAGTCTTTGTTTCTGTAAAGAAGCATTTTTAACTTATATTTTATTGATTATGCTATTACAGTTATCACAGCTTTTCCCCCTTTGCCTCCCTCCACCCAGCACCCCCCAGTCCCTCAGGCAATCCTCCCACCATTGTTCATGTCCATGGGTCTTATGTGTAAGTTCTTGGCTTCTCCATTTCCCATACTGTACACTACATCTCCATGGTATTCTGTAATACCTCTTTGTACTTCTTAATCACCTCACCTCCTCACCCATTCTCCATACCCTCTTCCTGTCTGGCAACCATAAAAATGTTCTCTGCATCAATGAATCTGTCTCTGTTCTTCTTGTTTGCTTAGTTTTTAGATTCATTTGTTGATAAGTATGTACTTATTGCCATTTTATTGTTCATGGATTTGATCTTCTTTTTCTTAAGTAACTCCCCTTAACATTTCCTATAATCAGGGTTTGATGATGGTGAACTCCTTTAGTTTTTTTTGTTTGTTTGTTTTGTTTTTTTTTTTTTAATTTATTATTTATTTATCTTTAGAGGGGAAGGGTAGGAGAGAAGGAGAAGGAGAGAAATATCAATGTATGGTTGCCTCTCGTGCGTCCCCTGCCGGGAACTGGCCTGCAACCCAGGCATGTGCCCTGACCGGGAATCGAACCGCGATCCTCTGGTTCGCAGGCCCGAGCTCAATCCACTGAGCCACACCAGCCAGGGCTCCTTTAGTTTTTTCTTGCCTAGGAAACTCTTTATCTGCGCTTCGATTCTAAATGCCAGCTTTGCTGGATAGAGCAATCTTAGCTGTAGGTCTCTGCTTTTCATGATTTTGAAGATTTCTTGGCAGTCCCTTCTAGCCTAGAAAGTTTCTTTGGAGAAATCAGCTGATAGTCTTATGGGAACTCCCCAGTAGGTAACTAACTGCTTTTCTCTTTGCAGCTTTTAGATTCCCTCTTTATCTTTAACCTTTGGCATTTTAATAATGATGTGTCTTGAAGTGGGTCTCCTTGCATCCATCTTGTTTGGGACTCTCTGTGATTCCTTGACTTGCATATCTATTCCTTTCATTATTTTTTCAGATAGATTTCTATCTAGTCTGTCTCTTTTGCTCTTTTTTTTCTCTTTCTGGACCCCCATGATGCAAATGTTGATATTCTTGAAGTTGTCCCAGAGGCTGCTTATACTATCTTCATTTTTGTGGATTCTTTTTTCTTCTTGTTCTGCTTGGTTGTTTTTTGTTCCCTTCTGTTCCAAATCATTGATTTGATTCTCCACTCTACTGTTGTTTCCCTGTAAATTGTTCTTTATTTCAGGTAGCGTATCCTTTGTTTCTGACTTGATCATTTTTTATGCTCTTGAGGTCCTCACTAGTGTTTTGAACTTGGCATCTGATAGATTGCTTACCTCCATTTTATTTAGCTCTTTTTCTGGAGTTTTGACCTGTTCTTTCACTTGAGCCATGTTTTGTTTTGGTTTTTTTGTTTGTTTTGTTTTTGTCTCCTAGTTTTGGTAGTCTCCCTGTGTTTCTATGTATCCAGTAGAGCTGCTTTGACTCTGTGACTTGGTAGTGTGGCCTAATGTAGTAGGCACTCTGTAAAATCCAGTTGCATGGCCTCCCCTGTCATCAAGCTAAGTACTAAGCTGTGCCCTTTGTGTGGGCCAATTACACCCTCCTCTTATAGTTGAGCCTCAGTTGCTACAGGAGATCAATAGGAGGGATTTACCCAGATCAGTCAGATGCAAGGACTGGCTTTGACTGCTGACCCACCATCCTCTGTCCTCCATGGAGGATAAGCTGTGCAAAGGCAGGTCATAGTGCTCTAACATGGTCTCGTCTATAGCTGTCCACTGGATGCACTGGCCCTGGGGTTTCCCAGGTAGAGTAGGCCAGGGTCAGCCTCCACCTGTGCTTTACCCGGGGACACCCCACCTGAGCTATAAAGCAGTCTGAGATGACTGTTACATGTGCTAGGCTTGGAGATACCCAAGCATAGCCAAAATGTGAAATCTAGGCTGACTGCTACTGGTGTTGGGCCTCGGGCTTGCTGAGGCCAGCCCTTCCTCATTTGAGAGGATTTAGGAAATTGTGAAGTACAAGCCAAGACCAGCCATTCATATGGAAAAGCTGCTTAGGTGGACCCATAAATTGGGTGGGATAGAGTCTCTGTGAATCTCCCAGGTGGGGCAAACAGTGTTAGCCAGGTTGATGGAGTCTCAGACTTGGCACCAGCTTGCCAGCTCTGTGGCTGTGTGCAGTGAGTTTTTAGAAAAGGAACAATGGCCTCTTTGATCATAGACAGTTCAGTTTCTCCCAGTGTGCTACTGGTGCTTTACAAGCTACTACCCCAGTGCTGAAGTTCAGAGGTAGTGAGTCTGAGTAAGTCCACATGTGGGCTCTTTAAGAGCAACTGCTTGAGGCTCCAGAAGTTTCTTCCACCAACTCAATTCCCATTGGTTTTTGCAGCCAGAAGTTGTGGGGACTTACCTTCCTGAGCTGGGGACCTTGTTTGGGGTTGGGACTTCTTTCTCCTGAGATATCACTCCTGAATTTTTATCCACCACACAACACATGGTTGTGGGACCAGCCTGTTCTGCGCCTGTGCCCCTCCTACCAGTCTGGGTGGATGTAGTTTCTTTAATTCTGTAGTTGTCAGCTGCCATTCAACTCAGTTGCTGATGGTTCTGAGTGATGGTTCTATATTTTAGTTGTAACTTTGATGTGGCTGTGTGAAGAGGTGAGCCATATCTGCCTACGGCACCATCTGAAAGTCCTCTGTAAAGACTTTTATTTTATTTTATTTTTTAACTTTATTTATTTATCTTTAGAGGGGAAGGGTAGGAGAGAGGGAGAGAAATATCAATGTATGGTTGCCTCTCATGTGTCCCCTGCTGGGAACTGGCCTGCAACCCAGGCATGTGCCCTGACTGGGAATCGAACCGCTATCCTCTGGTTCGCAGGCCCGCGCTCAATCCACTGAGCTACACCAGCCGGGTGTAAAGACACTTTAGAATCAGCTTGCCAGTAACCGTAAAATAAGCAGCCAGGGTTTTGACTAAGATTGCATTGAATCTGTAGATCAAATTGGGAATAACAGACACTGTAACAACATTGACTCTTATCTATCCATGAACAAGGAATATATCTCCATTTATATAGTTATTCGATTTTTTATAAGAATTTTAAGTTTGTCTCATATAAATACTGTACCTAAATTTGTTTTATTTAATTTGTATCTTGCCCTGGCTGGTGTGGCTCAGTGGATTGAGTGTCAGACAGCAGAACGTAAGGACCAGTTCAATTCCCAGGCAGAACACCTGCCTGGGTTGTGAGCCAGGTCTCCAGTTGGGTGTGTATGAGAGACAAGCAATCAGTGTATCTCTCACACATCAGTGTTTCTTTCCCTCTCTTTGTCCCTTCTCTCCCCTCTCTAAAAATCAATAAAGAAATAAAAATTAAAAATTTGTTCCTAAATTTTTTTATTTTCCTTTTCTTTTTTAAAGTATAGTTTATTGATCATGCTATTATAGTTTCCCCATTTTTTGTCCCTTTTATCCTCCTCTACCCTGCACCTTGTCCCCCAGCATTCCCCTCCCTTAGTTCATGTCTATGGGTTGTACATAGAAGTTCTTTGACTTCTACATTTCCTCCACTATTCTTTACCTCTCCCTGTCTATTTTGTACCTACCAATTATGCTTCTTATTCCTTTTACATTTTCCCTCATTCTCCCACTTCCCCCCTCCCCACTGATAACCCTCCATGTGATCTCTATTTCTGTGCTTCTGTTCCGGTTCTTATTTGCTTAGTGTTTTTGTTTTTTAGGTTCGGTTGTTGATAGTTGAGAGTTTGTTGTCATTTTACTGTTAATATTTTTGATAATCTTTTTCTTAGGTAAGCCCCTTTAACATTCCATATAATAAGAGCTTGGTGATGATGAACTCCTTTAACTTGACCATATCTAGGAAGCACTTTATCTGCCCTTCCATTCTAAATGATAGCTTTGCTGGATAGAGTCATCTTAGATGTAGGTACTTGCCTTTTCATGACTTTGAATACTTCTTTCCAGCACCTTTTGCCTGCAAGATTTCTTTTTTTTTTGGTCTGCCTAAATATATTTTTATTTGAAATTCTGCCCTTTACTAAAATATTTTTTTTTTAATTTTTATTTTAATTGTTGATCTTGTACAGTTTTCTGTCTTTTATTCTCACCCGAACCCACCACCCTAGCCCTCCCCTCCTCCCTCCCATTTCCACCCCCCCATAGTTTTTGTCCATGTGTCCTTTATACTTGTTCCTTCCCCTTTTCCCTTGAAATTCCCTCCCCTCTCCCCTCTGGTGACCTTCAGCCTGTTCTCAATTTCTGTGTCTTTGGTTATATTATGCTTGTTTGTTTGTTTTGTTGATTAGCTTCCTGTTAAAGGTGAGATCATATGGTATTTGTCTTTCACTGCCTGGCTTACTTCGCTTAACATGATGCTCTCAAGTTCCATCCATGCAGTTGCAAAGCGTATGAGCTCCTTCTTTCTTTCTGCTGCATAGAATTCCATTGTGTAAATGTACCACAGTTTTTTGATCCATTCATTTACTGATGGGCATCTAGGTTGCTTCCAACACTTGGCTATTGTAAATTGTGCTGCTATAAACATAGGGGTACATAGGTTCTTTTGGATTGGTGTTTCAGGGTTCTTAGGATATAGTCCTAGCAGTGGAATTGCTGGGTCAAAAGGTATATCCATTTTTAGTTTTTTTAGAAAATTCCATACTGTTTTCCATAGTGGTTGTACCAGCCTGCACTCCCACCAGCATATTCTTATGGGAATTCCTGTGTAGGTAACTCTCTCCTTTTTTCTTACTGGTTTTAAGAGTCTCTCATCTTTAATCTTGGGCGGTTTAATTTTGATGTGTCTTGGTATGTTCCTCCTTGGGTCCAACTTCTTTGGGACTCTGAGCTTCCTGGAGTTGTGTGTTTATTTCTTTTGCCAGATAAGGGAAGATCTCCATTATTTTTTCAAATAAGTTTTCAGTTTCTTGCTCTTCCTCTTCTCCTTCTTGCACCCCTATGATTCAGATGTTGGAGATTTTAAAGATGTCCCAGAGGTTCTTAAGCCTCTCCTCACTTTTTTGAATTCTTGTTTCTTCATTCTGTTCCCATTAATTTTATTCCTTCTGTTCCAAATTGTTGATCTGAGTCCCGTTTTCCTTCCGTTCGCTACTGGTTTTCTGTATGTTTTCCTTTATTTCACTTTTCATAGCCTTCGCTTCTTTCTTTTGTTTGCATCCATACTCAGTCATTTCTGTGAGCATTCTGATTACCATTGTTTTGAAGTCTGCATCTGATAGGTTGGCTTTCTCCTCATTGCTTAGTTATTTTTATGTAGTTTTGATCTCTTCTTTCATTTGAGCAATGTTTGTCTTGGCACACTTATTACATTGTAAGGGGAAGAGCCTTAGGTATTCGCCATGGCGTGGCAACCCAGTTTGCTGTGTTGTGGTGCTATATGTGAGGGAGGGGTCAGCAAGGAAACATTGCTGCTTGTTCAAGTCTTACTCCACTGTCAGTTACTTCCCCCGCTACCCATAAGTGAATTGTGCCCTTCTGGAGCTGATCCCTGGATGGGTAAGTTTGTGTATGTTCTAAGTCCCTGTTGGTTCCTCCAGTGGACTGTCCTGTGAGACTGACAGTTTCTCCCGCTGTTGTAACCCCCACAGGTTTTTATAGCTAGATATTTCAAGGCTTTATTTCCCTATGCTGGAATTCTGTCTAGCTGCCCAGCTTTTCCTTCCAGTATGTCCCTATGTGAGTGTGAGACAACCCAGTCCGCCAGCTGCCACTTTGCCCCCCTGGTCCTCTAGCCACTGCCTTGCCACGTGTCCCCTCTGCCTCAGCTGCCTATCTCCGCCCCTGCCTGTCTGGATGAATGTTTCTTCTTTAACTCCTTGATCATAGGACTTCCCTACAGTTAGATTTTTCTGGGAGTTCTAGTAGTTTTTGTTTCTAAATTGGTTGTTATCTTTTCTTTGGTTGTGCAAGGAAGCCGTGTGTATCTACCTACACGTCCGTCTTTGCTGGAAGTCTCCTTTTTTTTTTCTCCCCTCCCCCTCCTCCCTTCCCCTCCCCTTCTCTTTTCTTTTTTCTTTTTTTGTGGGGGGTGGTATAACATGTGAATAGTTTTTAATTTCAAGTTCCAGTTGTTCTTCATTGGTACATTGGAAAGCAGTTGACTTTTATATGTCAACTTTGCATCCTGCAACTTTGCTATAATCACCTATTTCCAGGAGTTTTCTTTTGCTTGTGTCAATTCTTTCAAATTTTCTGTGTAGACAGTGATGTCTCCTTCAAATAAAAGAGTTTTATATCTTCTTTCCCAGTCTGTATACCTGGTTTTGTTTTTCTTTGTATTAGCTAGGATTTCTAATACAGTGTTGAAAAGGAGCGGTCAGAGGGGACATCTTTATCTTTTCATGTTCTCAACAAGAAAGCTTCCAGTTTCTAACCATTAAGTATGGTATTAGCTGTAGGGTTTTTGTTAATGTTGTTTGTCAAGTTGAAGAAGTTCTCCTCTCTGCATTGGGATTATTAGTTTTTTTCAAAACCTTCCACTCCTGGTATTTTTCGTACCTTATCATGCCTGCAGCATATTATTCTGATAGTAGTCTTTTCAGACACATCTTAGGTTAGTCAACACCATTGATTTATATTTTGTTAAACAGTAGTAGTGATGACATGAACACATCACTATATATGCTTGCTTAACAGTTTTCTTCAGTGTAACACACAGAACCAAATTTGTCTATATTATCACTTAAGCTTATTTTGGCACATGTTAGCTGAAGCCCTTTACTTTCGATTTTAAGCACATGAAAGTAGCCAAACTTCCCATTAACTGTATGATTCTTCTTTTTCTTAGCAGCTAGAAATAGGTAAATTAATTATTTCAATTCTGTCTTTTACTGTTTTTGTGGGTTAGAAACTGGTTTATAAGGAAGGTTAGACTTAGCAGAACGCACATGTCAGAATGCCCTGTACTATCACCATCGGCACCTACACTATCAGCCTGCTCTTGAGATCTCTTAGAATATGTTCCTTATTACATGAAGATTTTGGTAATACTTTGGTAGATGGCATAACTAATTACTTTTAGAATGAATATTAAATCCTTTCTCAAAGAGTTTTATGGGACAAAGAGGAGTAAAAATGAGGAAATGGACACTTGGGGGAATCTCAAAGATAACTGACGTATATGTAATGTCATTTGCCTAATACCAGCTTGGGTGGAATTCCTCATTGTGCGGGAGAATGCATTTTTAATTATCTAGTCATCTTATAGATAATGGAAAATGAAACTTGGCTTAGATCAGGATAAGTCATTGTTTTTCCATGCTAGCTTTATACCACCTTTTTCAACAGTTGGGTGGTAGATTATTTAAAATGTAGATCCCTAGATGTTAGCCTTATTGTTTCAAAAATGTCTTCTAGAAATATTTGCAAGTTAAATATGTAAGTAAGACTATGGAGGTTTAATATTTGATCGTAAGCTCTAAAACAATAGTAATAAATGTAAAATTACTTGCTTACTACTTTTTTTTAAGTTCAAACATTTTGGGTAAAGAAAGGAAATGGTTGTTGGGAAACAAATCAGATCTTCCCATTAAAAAATGCATTCTTGTTTTATGTAACCACACTCATTCATAATTCATGAGTTTCACTTCAAGAAAGTACACATTGGTCTGTTGGTTACAGCATCATCCTGTACAACCTGTAAGGGTCCAGGTTCAATCCCAGGTCAGAGCATATATGAGAGGCAACTGACTGGTATTTCTCTCTCACATCTGTGTTTCTCTCTTCTCTCTCTCTCCATCTCTTTCTCCCTTTCTCTCTGAAATGAATAAATGCTTATATTCTTGGTCGAGGATTTTTTTAAAAGGGGAAATAAATAAAAAAGAAAGTACTTCCAGAATACATGCTTTTAAGCTGTAGTTTATGGAAATTGATCAGAACTTTTTGAGATATTTTGCTCATGATGGCTTCTTTTAATACTCCCTACTTCCTTCATACTCTGATATGTGCCCTGACTAATCATTGTCTGTTCTTATCGTCTTAAAAAAAATACTTTGTTATGAAAACCTTTTGTTGCTTTTTTAAAGCATAACATATACATAATATACATACAGAAAAGTATATTGCTCATAATTATATAACGTGAAGGATTTTCACGAGATGAACATACCTATATAACCAGCACCTAGATTGATAAACAGAATGTTACCAAGCACTCACTTTGGGTTGCCTTCTCTCACCATCCAGTAAATAATCCCCTCCACAGCTTAACTTTTCCTGAGTTTAGTTTGATTCATCTTGGAAATGATTAGATTTCGTTAAGATACTATTTCAGAGAAGTTTCGTGGTTGGTGTATTTTTCAAGTCTGGTATGTTTTGGAAATGCTTGTCTGTTTCCTTTATACATAAAAGGACAATTCGGCTGGATGATGCTGTCATATTTCCTCTTCATCTAAATTTTGGAGACATTACCACACTCTCACTACACTGTCTTGTAGCATTGAATGTTGCAGTAGAGAGGCCTGAAGTAACCTCTCCCTATCCACACCCCCTTATGAGACTTGATTTTTCTGCCTGGATATCCGTAAAAAACCTTTATTTACTCTAGAAATCTAGTAACTTTACCAGTTGATCACTGTGTATGAGGGTTTCCTGAAAATTCATGTACTCTTTAGTCGGAAGAGTCAAGGAATCCTTTAGATTTTGATATAATCATCCAAGGCAAACGTAGCAGTGAACTGCCATTAGAATTTATATTGTCCAGGACAAGTTGGTAGAAAAAAAGAAAGAGGTACCAGAGAAGAGAATAATGGAGAACTGAATTTGAAAAAGACAGCAGACAAATGGAAGAAAGGTTAGACAACATACAGGTGATTTAGGAACACAGGAAAATTTTCAATTTTTGTGCAGATAAATGTCAACTATAAGTTGAGATAGTTGATTCATATGATTTATGTATCATGCTGGAAGTACTCCCCCCCCCCCCCCCACTAACTGCTGGCTGTATTGGTTGAACTAATGTGTAATACGTAAATTACTGACCAAGTGGCTGCTGATTTTATTTTTAAGATCCATTATTTGAGTTAGCAGAATACAAGTAGCTGCAAGTATTTCATACTAAAATTGGTTAAGCCAGAACCCCAAAGATGAAACATTTTTTTGATTTAAAGATTTTATTCTATTTTACAGAATAAACATCTTTATTATGAATAAATGCAAAAAATAAAATATTTTGTTTAGCCCTGGCTGATGTGGCTCACTGGATTTGAGTGGTGGCCTGCAAACCAAAGGGTCGCTGGTTTGATCCCCAGTCAGGGCACATGCCTGGGATTCAGGCCAGGTCCCCAGTAGGGGGCACATGAAAGGCAGCCACACATTTACGTTTCTCTCCTTCTCTTTGTCCTTCCCCTCCCCTCTCCCAAAACAAATAAATTTAAAAAAATTTTTTTTGTTTAATGTTTCATTCTTTGGAATGACCCAGATTACTGATATACTGAGAGAACTCTCTTCTTTTTTCCTATTACCAATAAAAAGAAATGGGAAACATCATAATGAAATTTCTATTAATTTTCTTACCAGAAGAGAGAAAAATTACATGATGAAGAAGAAAGAAAAAGTGCCTGGGTTAGCCAAGAAAGACAGAGAACGCTGGATAGACTTCGAAATTTTAAACAGGTAATATAAGTATGATCACTGTATTGTTTTTCATTGCTACATATACACTCCTATTGTAAATCTATTTGTATGAGAAAAACTTAGTTTTTCCCTTTGTTATTTAGAAAATAATTGTATCAGTCCTTTTATGTTTTTAAATTAGTGGTTTGATTACATAGCTACCTTTCTTCTGGTCATTTCCAGAATTAATATTCTTGTGACCCTTGGCCTACCACTTCAGTGTAGTAGTATAAGGGGAATGAATGGTCAAGGCCTCTGGGAAGCCTGGATTCCTCTTGAGTTTTATAAAATTGATTAGTTTATAACCAACTCCATTTCAAGCATTGACCTCTGATAATAATCTATACAAATGACCAGTGATAGCAATAGTGGGTGGGTCAGCATACTTGAGAAATGCCTCAGCAGTTTTCTTACTGGGCTAACCCATGACTCCGGACACTGATATCATAGCAGCTAAATATTTCCTTTTAACTGTGTGTAAGCTGAGTGATTTTAGTTGTTAAGGTGCTCAGGAGCCTTACATCCACTGTCTGTGGTGAGGGATCATCTTATAGGTGAAGGAAGCTTTTGATAAAGTCCTCTTAGTATTATAGTAAAAGGGGGAGGGGGCATAGTTGGACTAGTCCTTAATATAAGGATAAGCCTTGAGTTAAGTAAATGTATTAACTGAATGCATTTTACTATAGTAAAAATACAGTATTAGAGTCTTGTATGTCAGTTACTACTCCAAAAAATTTTATCTGCAAGCAGTTGGAAATATATTTAAGAAACTAATAATAATAGTTCCTTAGCTTTCTGCATATATATATATATATATATATATATATATATATATGACATCATTTGTGTTGTGTAATTTACTTTGCTATTACATTTTCATCTAAATGCATACTTTTATGCAGTAAAGACCCTTTCTAATCATGGTAATTTTGAATAGTTGCTTAAGTCAATAAGAGGATACAAGACCTTGATAAAGAATTTGATAATAAACAAATAATAGTTTGGTGATAACTGTTTGAAAAGTACTCTGGTTTTCTGCATATATTAAAGAATTTTCCCTGAAAATTACAAAATCTCCAAATAATATCTTTCATTTAAGGGAGAAAATAGCAATTTGTTCATAAATTGTTTTAATATAATTTAACCAGTTATGATAACTTCTGACTTTTTAGAGGTACCCGGGTCAAGTTATACTTAAATCAACCAGATTGCGACTGGCTCATGCAAGAAGGAGGAGTGCCACCAGTCCTGTGCCCTGCGAGGACCAATGTGACTCTGTACCAGGAGTGTTGCAGGTAGAAGAGAAAAGTGAAGAGGTAGAGGAAGGAAGAGGCAAGCTTGGGTCATCACAGAAAACAGAAGCCCAAAGCCTCGTACATCTTGAAGATACTTCATTAGTACAACTTGAAGACACTTCATTACCTCTCAGTGGTATTACCTCGGAACTGTCTCCCACTGTTTCTCTTCCACTTTTGAATAATAATAACCTTGAACCAGGTTCTGGTACCACAGATCCACTCCCACCACCTCTTCCTCCAACACCACCACCTCCCCCACCACCTCCTCCCCCTCCCCCGCCACCACCGCCTCTGCCTGTTGCTAAGGACAGTATCCCAGAAACACTGGAGAAAGGTCTGCCTAGAATGGAGGGGACCGAGAAGAGGATCCCTAAGTCTGCGAGTGCCCCTTCAGCACACCTCTTTGACAGTAGCCAGCTGGTCAGTGCCAGGAAGAAGCTCAAAAAGACTGCTGAAGGTTTGCAGAGAAGGAGAGGTAAGTAAGTTGAAAAAGAGATTTTTCATGTTCATCTGTTGAATAAAGTAAAGCATAATCAAAGGATTTTTTTATTTTATAGGATCTTAACAAAGCTTAAAATATTCTTTTATTTTTGGTCATTATTTGATAGCAGGTAGGTTTTCAGGGTCACAGCAAGGCAGAATTCTTACCAACCCACATCAGTAAATGCATACAAGCACAGAAATGTGTACCTTAGCTGTTACACATGTTTTTAAAAATAGATCTTCTGAAGTGATTCTTTATGTATTTGGTAATACTTAGTATGTAGCTCCTTTTGTGAAGAAAGTCTGATTTTAAACCTTGGAAATACAAAAAAAAAAATACATCAGAAAGCTTAAGCCATCTGGTCAGAACTGTCACATTAGGATGACGTTGGCAGGACAGTGTAACGTTTGGTCACGTGTTCATTGAGGACCTTGGTACACTTTTTGTATAAAGAAGCAAAGAAGAACAGGGAGTAATATGTACAATTTCTTGAGTGTCATTTATGCCTGAAAGCTATTTTTGAAAAGAACAGAATAATCCTGGCCCTTAAGGAGCTTTAGCTTGCATAAGGAGAACATACAAAACATTTTGCATATTGCATTTTAATCTGAGAGACCATGCTGTAAAATATTTTTTAGTATAACCCAAGTAGAATTTCATGTGTAAAACAACTAAATGAAAACAAGTCACTATAATAAACTAAAGTTAAATTTTTTAACCCAGTCACTGTCTGAATTTAGATTGGGCTGTTGCATTACAGAAATTTTTGGAGGCCTCACCCATGCTATTACTAAAGACCACCTTCTAGCTCCCAATCTGTTCTCTTCTCTCCCATGGGACATGATAGAAATGCCAAATAATACCTGACATGGAATTTGAGTCTTGGATTTCTTTTTTATAAGCATAATGGATCCCCTGTGCTTTGGCATTCTTTTCTGTTCACACTTTTTCGTGGCCCATTTTGTAGATGGTTTTTCCAATGCCATGGGCTATCACAGTCCTAAAGTCTGGAGGTTATACTGTAGTTTGAGTGTTATCCTAACTGTAATTGTTCTCTTTCTTTTTCTAAAGTGAGCTCACCTATGGATGAGGTGCTAGCTTCCTTGAAACGTGGTAGTTTTCATCTGAAAAAGGTTGAACAGCGAACTCTGCCTCCTTTTCCTGATGAAGATGATAGTAATAATATCTTGGCACAAATAAGGAAGGGGGTAAAATTGAAGAAGGTGCAGAAGGAAGTTTTGAGAGAATCCTTCACACTGCTGCCTGACACAGACCCTTTAACACGGAGCATCCATGAAGCTCTTCGAAGAATCAAAGAAGCATCCCCTGAGTCAGAGGATGAAGAGGAGACTTTGCCTTGCACAGAATGGGAAAACTAACAAGTAAATGGTCTTTCTTTCTCCAGTAGCATTTGGTAACACAGCTTTTATATTGTATAGTGAGGTCTGTTATATTTTATTGAGTCTGAGGTTTATTATTTATTATACAGTTTAATTGTAGTTAAGTCATAAATTTGTAAACTTCAGGTTTTACTTCTATAGTTTCTAGAAACTTAGTGGAAAAGCACTTTTCAAAGATACTGCTATGTAAATGCTGTTTTTTACATCCAGCTCACCAAAAATTCTGCAATATAGCTTTATCCCAAGTAAAGAAGATAGTCTTACTTGAATAACAGGGTGTCTTATTCTAGCTTTAAAACACAGAAAAGGTTTTTCTCTAATTGAAGTATTTTGATTACAAACTTATACATAATTGAATTTTGATGTCTTAGTAGCTGCCCGCAAAGGAATTTTCGAAGATCAGTCTAGAAAAATAATTGTATTATCTGATTATTTAACTTTCTAAGCCTTTAAAACTGAGGTTTATCACTTTAAGACTTACTATAGTTAGTGCATTATTTAGTTACAATTGCAGTTAACATAAATATAAAAATTATATGTACACACACACACACACACACACACACCTTATTGAGTTACCCCAGTTGGGTATTGGTTACATGTTTGGCGTTCTCCTAAGGTAATAGAGAGTTATACTCTATAGAGAGTATACTAGTTATACTCTAGTACATTTTAATAAGCTAATTACATAAATTAAAAAGTATAGAGCGTCACAACATTCACCAAAAGGTGGAAGACTCAGTCCTGGAGGGAGTAAGGAAAGGAGTAATAAACTTATTCATTAGCACAGTTATTCTTAAACATGCTTGGGATTACCTGGAAAGCTTATTAAAAGTGTAGATTCCTGGCCTTCACTCCCCAGGATTCTGACCAAGTAGATGTGATGTATGTGCAGGAATACATCTGTATTTTGAAGACTTAATACCAAAAAACATAACTGTCATTAATTTTTACATTGATTTCATGTTCAAATATAATATTTTGGACATCAAATATTTCAAATATTACTAAAAGCAGTTTTACCTGTTTGTTTTGGACATGGGTCCATCAAGAGAATGTTCCTTTTTTACACTCCCAATCATCTCTCCCCAGCAGCGTCTGCAAAGATCAGTAGTTTAACAAAATGGGTGAAAAAAAATCATACTCCTCTTAGGAAGTGGTTGTGTATTACCTTTAATGTGCTGGAGCTGGCATTCTACAGTACCATGGTCCTCCCATGGGTCTTGGGCTTTTGGTGTCCTTTTTTCCAAGGGCCTTATTTATAGAGGTCCTAATTAACAGCGACTCTGTAGGACTTACTGTTTTTAGATCCTCAGATAATTTCAAAGCATTTGTGCTTGAACATGTGCGCTGTGCTTTGCAGAGGGATGTAAATATATCAGTGTGTCTACTTTGTGTGTTTCTGTCCAGACACCCAGGTGTGTCTGGGAATTTTTTCCCCTCTGGATATTTGTAGATTGTCTCCGCATTACAGTGCGTGCCACCTATTGCCTTGTGTCCTGCTCCTCAGTGAGCTCTCTGTGAGCTCCTCAGCCTGTGCCTGACACTACCATTTCAGTTCTGATTGGTTAATCCACAGTGAGGCATTCACATAGATGAGTTTGTTTAGTCCTTTTATTACAGTTTCCTGCAGTGGCCCAGCCCAGGTACAGGGCCTACCAGCAGTTGCTCAGGCCAGCCCATTCTTGTTTGTCTTCTTCCATCCCACCAGATCCTGCCCAAGCACGTAGACACTGCAGCAGTAGTTCCTGCATTCAAGTGGCTGCGCTGTTATTTGTAGCTTTTGGCTGCTAATTTAGCCTTATATCAGATGTTAAGAATATGTTCATGATAAATACTAATTTGAAAATTGTCTACATCTTTTCTTTATTTGACTGAATGTTTTCTGTGGCTGGTGTATGTAGTATAATATTAAGAGAAACAGAGAAACACTTCCAGACAATCAGTGGACTGGGTGTACTCCCTATGCATTGAGCAGGTGGTGGCAAAGGAGCGGCATTTCACTGCCTGTCGTGTGCTCCTGGGAAGTCCTTTTTAAAGGTTCTGAACGTTTAGATACTTCTCTGCAGGTAGCTTACAAGGCTATAATTTTTATTTCCTATTTTTAATTAGCATCATTCTTAGAGTTTTAAATCATTAATGTAATTCATACTTCTTTGAAGAGCTAATTTCTCAAAACTTCATGAAGTAAAACAAGAAGATTCCCCCATTCCACTCTTTTCATAGGTAACTATAGGTAATAGTGTCCTTGAAGGGCATTTCTAAACATAAGGAAATTTGTGGATTATATAGACGTTTTATTGAGTTTCTAATTTGTTTCCTGTGGGGTCCTTAAACTTATGAAGTCATTACAATGATGCTGTCCAATAGAAATACATAGTAAGCCACAGAAAGGATTTTAGAAGTTTAACAGTCATATTTAAAAAAGGTAAAAAGGAATGGGTGAAATCGATTTTACTAATACTTTACATGATATATTCAAAAACAGTATCTTTCAACATGTTTTCAATATAAAAAATTTATGATGTAATTTACATTTTTTTGTACTGAGTCTTCAAAATCTACCCTGTACTGTATACTTATGAGTATAAATTACAATGTAGCACATGTCAATTTGGATGCTAAATATTCAGTGGTTAAAGTGAAATGTACCAGCAAAACAAACTTATATTTAGTGGACAAATATTTTTACACTACTTCAGATTTTAATTTAAATAAAATTAAAAATTCAGCTTCTTAGTCACACTGGCCATACTTTTCAGTGCTCAGTAGCCACACGTAGGTAGTTACAGTGTTAGATAATACAGAACTCTAAAATAAGTTAGTATTGGGCTGGCCAAAAAGGTCAGTTGGTTTTTTCTCATAGTACGGCTCTAATAGCGCCTAGTTATCTTTACCTTAATTTGAAGCAATTTTGTTAGATTGTATTGTGACCGCTGTCATATTAGCATGCATTTATTAAAAAACTTATCAAAATTGTTAAATTTTGTGTATCCATTTTAATGTTAAAGATGGAAGAAAATATGCAACATTATCAGCATATTATGCTTTATTATTTCAAGAAAAGGTAAAAATGCACCTGAAAAAGCAAAAAAAAAAAAAAAAAGATTTGTGCAGTGTGTGGAAAAAGTGCTGTGATTGATCAAACCTGTCAGAAGTGGTTTGTTAAGTTTTGTGCTGAAGATTTCTCCCTGGACGATGATGCACCATGGTTGGGTAGACCCATTGAGGTTGATAGTGATCCAATTGAGACATTAATTGAGAACAGTCAACGTTATACCACGTAGGAGACAGCTGACATACTCAAAATATCCAAGTCGGTAAAGTTATTAGTGAAAATGAAGAATGTGTCTTTTATTTTACAGAAAAAACTAAACAGACTTTTTGGTCAGCCCAATACTTTATTTCTGTGCATTGTCAGCTTTCATCTGATAAGTAGGCCTTTTATATAAATGCTCTGTGCCATAGGTAAGCACAGAGCTTCAAACACAACTATTTTGAATTTTTAAAAGTCCTGGTAAACATCTATTTAAAAACCAGTATTAATCCTCTTCTCTAAGTGTCATTGTAACAGAAATTGCTCCCCAATGAATTTTAGAGATGTCATTTAATAGTTATTACGCTGGCAGTTTATGAGGCAACTATTTTTACATTGTATTTTTCTTTGACATAAATGTTAGGGTAAAAGGAATAAAAGTGAAAACAAACAACCTTTTTAACAGATCAATATCCATATGTAAAGTTTTTATTGCTTTTTGAGTATAAGCATATCCTTTTTTTTTTTTAAGTGTCTCGTACACTGGCTGTATAAATGGCCATTTATAAGGAAAAATGTCAGTGTTCATTCTGGATATTACAAAAGGTATGAGAAAGCATATATACACACGTTCCTTTAATAGGTTGTCCTTTCATAATACACTTTATTATTTTGTTTGTAAACAGGTGACTCAACAGAAAGAAAAGTATCTGCAGTTGAAGATCGATTCATATTCTTTTGGAAAACAAATTTTAAGCACTTGGGTCCACAATTGGTTTTCATTATATCCAAAATGTATCGGCTCAGTGGTGTGAAAAAAAAGGAAGCACAATTGGCAAGTTACCACTTTTCCAGTCATTCCAGTAGATGGTGGAGTGTTAGACGTGGATGCTCCTGACTACAGTGAAGAAAAGGCCTTTCAAGGAGATTCTTGGGTTGTTGTTGTTTAAACCACCTTCCCCTCCTGTCCACCTACTTACATGCTTGTAGTGGCCAGTAAAGCTAGTGGTCACTATGAGTTAGAAGAACACCGGTTGACAGAAGTCTACTGTGAGCTGTATTGGGACTGCACTGAGTAGTCAGTCATCCGCTTGAAAATTACAGAGCTTCTTCCATATCAGCTTATATAAGTAGTGTGACATTCTGAAAAAGAAGTTCATCTTGATAGCTATAGGACAGGAATTGAAAGAAAATCAGAGAGAAATATATCTGATGAAAATTTCCACATTACTCATCTCTGAAGGAATTTTCATAAAGATGTTGAGCCACATCTGGAAAGATATATAACTATGGAGCTACATCTGTTAATGTGTTTACCACAACATGATACATTTAACATGGCATATTTTTAGAAGACCACACACTACACTTTGTAAGTTTTCAAAGAAAAAATTTTCATGCTTTTAAATAGCTCTTCATAATTGTGAATTTATAATAGTTTGAATTTTATGTGCAACTTTGTTTATGAGAAGCAATAAATATTTCAAATTATTTTTAGTCTTTTTGTTTGAACTATTGTTTGATTACTGTAATTCAACATGACTTTCCTATTGAGAATCTAAAATCACGATTCTGTAATAGGGATGCAGATCTTAAGTCTCTTTATCATGCACCATTTAAGTTTTTATTTTTATGCTCCACAGTGAAAAAATGTGTGCTCAGTGTTCAACAAATATGCAAAGAAAGTAGATAGAAAAGTCTCCTTAGCTGGCATTTTACTGTCCTCACATGCTTCGAGTGGAATTGTGGGAGAGAGCCTTTGTCACTAAATTTTTAAACAGTAACTCTAGCTGCTGATTTTGTGGTAATAGAGTCCTGAAGGCACAGTTCTATGAACGGAGCCATTATGAATTCTCAGCTGGACTGCTGTGGGCTTGAATGAAGGTAGATATGTTGGACTCACTTTACAGTACTCTACAGAGTGTAGTTCTTCATAAGACTGCTCTTGGCCTTATGTGAAGGGAGTTAAGGATCGAAGTACCAAAAAGAACTTTTATTTCTTATGAGGCAATAATTCTCTGGCCTAGACTCAGAAAGCAGTCTCAGTGTAAAAGCCCCCAGTGAATTGGTCTGTTGCAGAGAAAAAAACAAATACATACATCTTTGTCATTTTAAAGGGTTGTTTCCTTCAAAATAATTATGGAGGAAATTTTCCGGCTACAGATTATATAAAACAAAGTCTTTCTGCTTAAATGTTGATAATACTTTTATTGGTAAGACTAGGAACTCTTGCACGGCATTTTCGCAGTACATTGGTTTATTCTAACACTATTCTCACGTCTGGGAAGATTGGAAATACAGATCTAATATATAAACTAATCATCCCATGATGAGGAATGTGGATTTTTTTTTTCTGTGTACCATCATCAGTAAAGCATTTTAAGCATGTTTTTTAACCCAAAAAATGGTTGGTTTGATTGTTAATGTAGTTGAAAAAATGTTTAGTAAATTTGTAAACCTTAAAAAAATCATGTATCAATTTCATGCCTTTGGATGCTTATTCACAACATGTTTTGTTTTTCCTTCAGTGACATTTAGAAAACACTGGATGATAGTGTTAAATTAACAGCAAAAGCACTAGAACTCTCATGTGTCTAGAGGGAATCGCTACATTTATTTAGTGTTACTGCTGAGATTCCTTTGAAAGATAGGCTCACTTATAAAAATGTCCAGCAATCGACCTTCCTGAGCCATGTTATAATAAGTCCCTAGCAAGTAATGTAGAGTGTGTAGACACTCCTCTAGTCCTTGGAGGGGTGTGCCCACAGTTCTTAGCTTGCCCCCACTGTATTACTTGGTGAAGGTTATCTCATACTTGAAGATGAGTGGGTTACAGCAGCCAGCTGTGCCTATTTCTGGTAAATAACTTTGGCACATTCACTTCCCTTCAAAATTCAGATTCCGACTTCCACAAAATTGCATGTTACCACAGGTCATCAACCTTTTAGAGTTCTCACAAATAGTATTAAAATTTAAAATAACTATGGTTGGGTTATCCATCAAGATGAGGAGTTGAATCCTCATTTTAATTTTAAAGCAGTTGCAGAATCCAACAAGAATTACGTAGGCAAAGTTAAAGTCTTTCTTTTTTCTTGCCCCTGATCAGATGAGCATTTTTGGCCTTAGTATTACATTTGTATATATTTAGTTATGATGGTACTTACAGATGATACCAGTTCCAAAGTTGCCTGTACAAT
Source organism: Glossophaga mutica (assembly GCA_039655065.1). Taxonomy (NCBI): domain Eukaryota; kingdom Metazoa; phylum Chordata; class Mammalia; order Chiroptera; family Phyllostomidae; genus Glossophaga; species Glossophaga mutica. The sequence goes on from CM077305.1 coordinate 50,001,032, forward strand.
TCATATGGTTTTAAATATTTGACAGTTATATTTCTGATAAGGTATCATTTCCATTTTAAGAATCCACAAGCAGCTGGTTGCTTTGTGCCTAAATCCATTTATAAGTTAATTTACCAATCTAGTCTTGACTGCACCATATTTAGAAATAGATAAACAAGTAGATGATGATTGGGAGATGTTTTGAGGTTAATGTTACTGCTCACTTGAATGTCGATTTTAAATATTTCTTCTAATGCAACTAAAATTATGTGTATATAACCAATGTGGCATGTATAAAAAAGGTATTACTAATGGTTTAAAATCCTAATGGCACTGTAGTGTAGCAGTATGAGGAAATGCCTGGCTAAAGAGAATTTTTTAAAGATAAGCAGTTGTCTTGCTTGTTTGATGTACATTTTATAGGCTTACTGAGTTTGTGAGCAGCACAAAAACAATCATTCCTTAATTCTTCACTGTGGAACTGAAGCATTTCTATAAAATGCAGTTTTCAAATCCATTTTCAGATGGACTCAGACACACCTGTAACAGGTGATCAGGTGTAGTGTTTCCGCAGTGGGGATGTGGGGCTTTTCTGACATGAAACCATAGAAAATTTTCAGCACTTTTACGTATCATGAGAGGGGGAAAGTTCTTATTTCTCCAAAGCTGAATTTGGTGGCAGTATCTGGTAACATAGGACGTGGCCACTTTTGTAAAGCATACTTTGGCTACAGCAGACATGAAGAATCAAAACTCTGGTATCAGTGGAACAAAAATGAATGGGGAGCATCCTCTGTGTTTGGATGGGACCAGTATACAATGAATACAATTTAATTTTATACATTCCCTAAGACTCCAGTTTTTAATTACACTCACTGAGTATGTATATATTTAAGTCAATGCTTTTAGCCTAAGAACAGTTTTTCTTTCACTAAATATAAGGGTTTTTTTTTAATCTTTATAATTTCATTCTTATGTACTTAACATCAGATATCAACCTGTAAAGTACTAATGGGTCCTTAAAGGCCTTATCAGGGAGTTGAAATTTCATATACTTCACCAGGTTATTTGTAAAAAATCTTTTTGAACAGATGTAAAACATTTAAAAACTGTCAGACTCATTGTTAACATGCAGCCATTTGATAGTGAAAGCAGAAACCTTAAGTTTTGCCTAATTCTTGCACTGAATTTAATTAATATAAATGTGCATTTTAAACAGATTTTATTCCCCATTTATTGCTTCACATAGAAGAACTACGCTTAGTGTTAGAAGACTGATTGGCAAGGTTTATTTTAGATGGGAGAGAGGTAGGAAAGGAGAAGCACCTTACTGTCGGAGCATGTTGCATTTATTTAGTGCTACTGAACAACGCAGTAGTTATTTCTGAACTTTGCTGCAAAGTGCTCTTTAGTTAAAGCACATGCACATTAAAAAAAATCTCTGCTTAATTGCTTTGTAAAATGAAGCAGTGGTATTTTTTATCCTATAAATATAGTCTAATTTAAAAGCTTTTCCTAAAAAAATGAGTTTATAATGCTGCCTAAACTATCATGTATGTAAACAGATTTTTTAAAGGTGAGAGGGAGTCTGGATTCTGTGTGTGCCTGTATATGTGTGTTAAATGTTTGCTCATTGAGTTATTTCAAAGATGTGTTCATCCAGAAATTTTCTTTGCCCACAGCAAGTGTACAGCTTGGTATTTGAGGAATTTAATTGAATTCCAAATTTATAAATATTTCTCCACTTCTTCGTACATTTATTATGACACTGTAAGGTGCATGTACAGAAAATACCTCTGAGATTGACATATTGAAAATCAATGTTATTTCACACTGAATCTCAAAGCAATCATTTGTTTTGAGAGTTAGGGGAAAGTTCTTGGGGTTTTTTTTTAAGTCAGGTATAACTAAGAGTGGTTTCTTTGGGGGAGTTAAGGAAGGACCGTGGAGAAAGTGATAATGTAGACATGTGCAAAAAGTATAGATGTTGGTTATAGAGTTCAGTTTCACCAAGGGAAGTTTGGGGCTTTTTTTTTTTTAACTGCATGTTCTATGGTTAACTTTCAAAGAGTGTAACAAGTTATTCTAGCTTTTCCCAATACTAATTATATTGGTTTAAGTATCCATTACAATCACAAGATGGCATTTTCCCTTTACTTAAGAACCAAAAGGAATAGACAGTACAACCCATACAGTGACTTCAACTTGGGTGGACTCCCCACCGTCTCATTGAATCTCTCATTTGTACTGTATGTATTGCCAATGTTGAAACCATAATATATAGTTTATAAAAATTGAAGGCCACACATCATTTTGCATGAATAAAGCCCATTAGGGCTAATGAAACTGATATGTTTTTTATCGTTTCCGGACAAATGAAAATGTTAATGGCAAACCAGTTCTAGCTTTGTGCAATATTACAATGGTAGAAGCAAAACACTAGCACATTGTGCTTGGCTTTCAAGGATGGCTTTAACACTGTTACATGGGCAGTGTGCACAGTGTATTGTAAATGCCAACTCTTGCAAATTTACAATACTTAAATATGCTCAATTAACATTCTGAAGTATTAAAAGATCAAAGAAAAAACTAAGCAAGCATTTATAGCAATACTCTGATATCTCCAATAATTGTTTTGACTGTTGCCTTTTGCTCTTTAGTGCAACTTTTCTGCGTTGTAATTATCATATTGCTTTGTATTTCATGTTTTTTACACTCGTGACTTCAGAGTTAAGTACTTGTACACCAAGTATTGCAATCATCTTTCTCTTCCTGTACATGCTATGTAACAACATACAGTTTTGGTGCTTAACAATATTCTGGTTTTTCTTTAATAAAAGATATTTATTGAGTTAACCTCCTTTTGTTTGTTTAACATGGATGGTAGATGCTGTCACTGCATTTCAAATAGAGCGTGGCAATTTGGACACTTGTTACATTGAACAGGATTCAGAGACTATTGACCCTGGTACTTCTGGCTCTTCCCAACCATTATTTATAATAAAATACTTTAATGGCAGCTTTATTTGTGCTAGTAACAGCCTTATTCATGTCATCTGTGTTAACTATACACAAACTTTGGAAATACTGATTTCCAAAATCAGAAGGTCCTTAAATGCCTTTCATTATGGCAGTCCGTTTGTGATTATCTAATTGGGCAAGAGTATTAGCTTTATGCTTAAACATAGGACTAGCTCGGCTGGACCCCAGCAGATGCTCTTACCCAATGCTGACTTGAAGCTCCCCACACACGTCTAAGGGACACGTCCTTTAATGGATTTAGGTCCCAGATGCTGCCAAACCCTCCTTTTTTCCCAAGCCCTAGTTTATAAAATAATGGGCCAAACAGGTGAGCTTTGAGACTTGTTTCCAGTTCCAGGATTCTGTGTTTAACCATATTTCCCAAGTGCTCAATCCCTCTGCCAAGGGATCCCCTTTCCATACAGAGCCCCACAACCTTGTTGTACACCAGAAACTGTTCTTCTTCACTATTAGCATTTTCTCCAGATCTCTCCACTAATCTTGCTCACCAGTTGTGTACGCTCATTTTTTTCTACACCTGTTCATCAACTGCTTAACCTTTAACAAACTGATGACTTGTTAATTCTCCTACCCAGTTCGTACAAGTCCATCTTGTCACAGCAGCCTCCTCCTCTCTCTCCCTGTCTCCTCCATTTGCTCTTGGCTGTTGCTGTGACTGACTATGCCCAGGCCATTGAGCATCTTTCTAATCTCAGATTCTTCCCCATCACTAATTCCAGTGGCCAGGCCCTGCGGTACATTCAGTAGCGCCCAGGACTTGCTCCCTCCACGCTGGCTAAGGAAAACATGCACCGATGCTACAAGGCTTTCTGTAGGGAGGCGGGTCCTTTTCAAGCGTTTACCGCTAGGATCTCCACTCTACGTGCTTATCTCAGCCCTTTCCACCAGCACAGTGTCGGTCTGAAATGCTCTCATCTCACCACCATCTAACTTCTGTCCACTGAGTGCTAATCTGGAAAGTAGATGGACGATGTGTGTGGCCCTCCCTGTGTGTCAGAATGCTTAATCAGAGCATTGAAAGAAGGGAAATAAGATGTGAAAGGAAGAAATACAGAATTTGATTTAACCTTCACAACTCTACAGGTAATGTTGACCATTTGAGGTACAAGAAAGGAGGTCAGATACTGAGTTGTCCACGGTGACAACTGCTAAGTGGCAGAGAGCTTTGCTTAACACCCCTCTGTTGCCCCCATAGCACCTTCACCTTCACTCAGCCCTCTAAAGTCCAGCTAGTGCTCAGCTTTCAGTTCAGATTGTCTTCAGAGCTCTTCTTGTCCTAACTAGTTTCTCTTTCCCATGTCTCTAAATGACACTGGTGTCATGACAATTCCCAGTTCTGTTGTTTAAATTTTTTTCTGGCCAATACCTTACCTCTTCTCAGAACACTAGCTCTGTTAGTATTCAGCTGCCTAGTGATGTCTTCATTTGGATGCCTCATACCTGTCTCAAATAGAACCTGTCCAAATCGTTCCTGTAACCCACCCCTTCCTGGCCTTACTCTTTGACAAGTCATCCAGTTTTGCATTTAGAGCCTGGAAGTTATCCTTGCTGCCTTCCTCAGCCTTGCCCTCTACATCCAGTCTTCAACAAGTCCTATCAAGCCTGCTTCCAGTTGCATCTGGCACACATCCACTGCTTTTTCTGTCTCTTACTACTCTCTGGTTCAGACCATCTTCACCTTAACTAGACTAGTACTCTAGCCACTTAACTGATCTTTTCACTGATGTTCTTGTCTCCTTCCAACTTACTCTCCACTCACAGTCAAAGCAGTGAGATCATGGCTCTCTCCCCTGCATAAGACCCTCCAGTTGCTTTCCATTGCACTTAGAATAAAATCCCAAATCTTGAGTAAGCAATTCATAAAAGTCCACTTCATTAGTAACGAGAACATAATTAAACCAAAATGAGATACCATTACACTCTCAAGAATGGTTAAAATTGAAAAGGTTGACAGCTTTGAATATTGTCAAGGATTTAGAAGAAGAAAACTTTTTCATACACTACTGATGGTAGTGTATGAATATAACTATTTTGGAAAACTGCAAGGCATTAGCTACAACAGTTGATATGTGCTCACCTTGTGACCTAGCGGAAATATTCAAATCAGGAGTCATCTGCAAGAATAGCAGCATTCTTCATAGTAGCCAACAACGGAAGTAACCTAAATGTCCACCCACTGATGAGCAGACAGTTGTGGTACAGTATGCCTGAACTGAGGTGGTGTCATACAGTGGAGTGCTAGAGAACAATAAAAATGAATACAGCTACACAGTGGATGAGTCTCACTGACAAAGTTGAGAAAAAGAAACCAAAAAGAGTAATATGTAATTCCAGGTGTGTAAAGTAAAAAAAACAGGCCAAACTAAACTATCATGTTTAGGGTATTGTTTAGGCAATAACACTTTAAAAAGGTAAGATGATTACCATAAAAATCATCACAGTGGTTTGGTCACCTTCCGGGGAAGCAGAGCTAGTTGCAGGACTGGAAGGGGCAGGCAGAGCTGCTTTGGGGCCCTCAGGCTCCTATGTCTTGGCCAGGGCGGTGCTGGGAGAGGGGTCCACTTTACAATAACCCAGTAAGTGCTACATTTATGTTTCTGTATTTCTCTGAATAATTTCACAATAAAAAGTTTTTTTTTTTTTAATCTTAATGTAGGGGTTTTTTTTAATAATTCTAGAAATTGCTTCTAAAATACAAGATGCCCAAAACTTTTTCTCCACAAAATACTTTGCATTGCTTGTTCCACAAAACAAGAACAACAGAAAAGCCGGCTCATCTCAGACTTCGGCTCTACAATGTTCCCTGCACCCTGTCCTGGGCTGTGCATGTGCGTGTGTTACACTTCTCTAGGTGTTCTACTATTTGAGTTTCTTATGGGGAAGCAGGTGGGAAAATCTCCTAAAATTTCATGAAATAAATGTCACAACATCACATAGCATAGTGGTTAAGAGCAAGGGCTCTTGAGACACCTACTAGCTGTGTGGATTTAGACAAATTGCTGTGTGCTTCAGTGTGTTCATCTGTGATAGGGAAGCAATGATTTCTACTTCGTATGGTGGTTGTATGGATCGAATGCATAAATTAATGTTAGCTATTATTCTGAAGATAGAATACCAAAATTACTCTCTCACGCACACACCAAACCACAAAGATTTGAGGAATTTAGAAGCAATAACATCTGAAACTAGACTAGATGCTCCTGGACAATCTGAAAAGGCAGCAATAATCATCTACATTTCCTTAAATAGAACATAATTTATTCAAAATTCATAAAATGAATATTTTGCAATAAGCAGCATTTTAAATTAACAATAAACCTTACCTTTATGTTTGCTCTTTGTAGGAAGAATTGGGTGCAACTGAAAAATTCAGGGATTTCTATTTGCTGACTCACTTTAAGTGGAAGTGCAATGCTAAAGAATCAAAAAATAACCCCAGGGGTGCATTACAATGGTATCAAGCATTCTGTGAGTAGTTGGGATGAATGTGGTTTTTTTAATTCAATAAAATTATTGCTTCAGTCAGTATTTACATGGTGAGTTGATCAAACATGGGGTTAGGGTTTCGTTTAAGTAAAACATAACTTCTGAAAAGAATCAATAATCCAAACATATTAATGTCAATAAACTTTTCGCTAAATATGGTGGCTTAAAACATTGAATATCCTTCCTAAATTCCTAACATGGCAGTAAAGGAGTAAAAAACAAAAGAGAAAATTATGGACAAGAAATAAGACGTATGGGAGGTAACTGACCTGAGTGGAGGGCTGACCTGAGAGTCTGCAGCGGGATACTGAGAAGCAAGGCAAGTCCCGAGGGGGTAGCTTTGGGAGGCACTCTGTCCTTTGAAAGGTAGGGATGAGGTGTAAGTGTGAAAAGTAGAGAGATATAAAGTCTCAAACAGAAGCAAAAGTCCCAACCCCCATTCCCACATCTCCTGGGCCCTCCTTTCCCACTGCAAGATACTAGAGAGGTTCATCCTCTGGATAAAATGAGCCAGAGAAGCTCAGGACTCAAATAGCAGGTACAAGAGGAGGGCAGATATACTGCCAAACACCTGAGGATTAAGTTACAATCCTTTAGAACCACAAGGAACCTCGACTAGGCCTCTACACCCCAGTCTTCGGATGAATCTAGAAGATCCCACTGGAGAAACTAAATGGCCCCAGAGAAAAGATTGATTCTGCTAATCAAATATCTGATTAATGCTAGGAGGAAGAGAGAAGTGGAGGGAAGAAAATTAGTAAAGAATACAAGAAACTTACTGTTTTCTTTGCCACAAATTGAGTTTTCTCTCATGCACAATCAAAGGATTTTCAGAAGGGCCTCTGAGAAGCACTCCAGTCAGATGAGAACTCGGAAATGCTCCCTGGAATGGACCACAGGGAGGTACTGGGTACCCTGGACAGAGCACTTTTGGCAGAGGCGGAGGGCAGAAGCCAGAGTGGAGAAATCTGCAGAGCAAATGGAAAGTTAGGAAGTGGAGATAATTCATGAGTACACCATTCTTTCAAAACATTTTCAGGGGAAAAGAAGAGAAATCAACTGATAGCTCTAAGGATTAAGAGTGGATTTTTTTTGTAAAGGTAAGAGGCACTGGAGCATGCTTGTATGCTAATGTACTGATAAAAATAGATAAAAAGTAAAAGTGACTTGAAATAACAATTGTATTGTTTCTTAGGTAAACAAAAAAACTATGTTTAAAATTAATAAAAAGAAAATGGAGGAGAAAATTAATGATCCAATTCAAATATCCCAAATATCTTTGACCTCTGATAGGAATGATTTCAATTCAAAGGGTTAGAGGAGGCGAGGAGCATATGATTTATTTTCAAGCACCCACCTCAATTCTCCATGGGTATATAATACACATGAAAGTAGTCACAGATTTAGTCTGGTCATTAATGGACTTTCTAGAAAAAGGTTCTCCCACGATGTTGTCACTGATTTCTTGTCACTAGCACACTGATTTGATTAGTCCACGTTTAAGGTCACTACTTACATTATCCACTTGCTCAATAAGTAATTTAACCATTCAATAGGATTTCACTACACACCGACAGCGTGCCTGTGTGGATACACAGGTATCCGCTATTCCAGGGCATGGAAATAGATTGCGAAGAAAAGGAAGTCTCTGCACTCACAGGGCTCAGCTCAGCCGAGTTAGACCAGTGTTAGACCCATCCACCGCGCCGCCACGTGAGACACACAGGTTTTTGCTGCAGCCGCAACACATCGCAGTCATCAGGACGAGACCATGTGGTCCAGAAACAATCCCATTGCGAGGGGTGGGGCCTCACCACTGGCCACACCTCCCGGAAGTGCCGTCCTTGGTAATCTAGAAGTCCCACGGGGAGCCCAAGGAGCTGTTTCAGTTTAGGGGATTCTAACAACCTGAAGTCGTTTTCTTTAAGTTACCGTCCTAATTATTCTGCCAAACTCTGCAACTGATATCCTGGGGAATTTGCACGAAGAGCAAAGCACGTTACCAGCACAGCAGGCAATCCCAAGGGCCAAGACCCCTGCTAAATTACCCAGCTGCCATCTTTGTCTCCCTGAAACGGCACCGGCACCGGCACCAGCGCCGGCACCAGCACCAGCACCGGCACCAGCACCGCCGCGCTGTCCAGATGCCAGTGGGGGAGAACTACACAAACCCGGGGAAACCCGCTCCTGCCCGGGCCTGGCAGGGCAGGATATGAGAGGAGCAGGCTGGGCACACTGCTGAGACCTGGCCATGCCGAAGCGTAGTTCGGAAATTTAAGAGCCATGCTGGTCTGAGTGTTAGTGGAACTTCCAGAAAGACCTAATTTATTCCCTGTCAGTGATTGCTTCACTGGAAGAGTCTGATTCAACTTCAATCAAGGATTTGCTGTTATGAATGTTCTCTCTCTATAAAATATCTGCCATTTCAATTGCCATCAAGGGACTATATATGATGGGTGAAAGGATTAGTAACAATCAATAAGCATGTCTTATCCAAGAAAAAATAACTTTATTCTATTTTTGCAACTGCGAATAAGAATGGAAATTTAACATGAATATTTTCACCATGGAACAGGCTTTTGTCATTGCTGCCAAGTTCTACATAATCATAAATGCCTCTCATTCATTCCCATGCTGAGGTTGGTCCTAACATTTCCTCACAGTAAGTCAGAACTGAGAATTTGTTGCCTTTCTCTCAGCTAGACTCCAGCCATTTTACCACTTTGATTTTTTTTCCAAGTGCAGCAGGCTAAGAGGTTGGATTTAGGATGTGGCTTTAGGCAGCTAGACATCTTAAGCTGCATTTTTGCAGAGAATTGTGAGCAAGTCTAGTGAAGTGGAAAGACTTCTGGAGGGTAATGGTTCTGATTCTGCTCTGGCTGTGAGCTTAGGCCAGTCATTTACCTCTTCTGGACCTCAGTTTCCCCCTCTGACAAGCTGGACAGGAGAATCTCTGAGGTCCCTTCTAATTCCCTACCTTGTGGCTCTGTAAGTGGTGTCAACCAAACTAGGTCACTCCAGGTGGCCTATAACAAAAGAATGTGCCCTACAGCTTTCTAGTTCCTGAAGAGAACATTCAAAAAGAATGGAATGTACCCCGAGAGCAGACACATGCTGCCTCAGGCAGAAGGAAGAAATCTCTTGTAAGGAGCTGAACAAGCCAGAACAGAGGCTGCCTGCCACTATGACTTTCCTTTGCTGCTAAACGAGGGACTCACAGAGGGCTGGAGAAAGAGAGCGAGTCAACCCAACCAGCCTGTTCCCTACTGAGTCCCAAAGGCAGTTCTCTGTTCTGTGGATTCCCTGAAACCAGAAGATAAATTATTTTCTTACCGACTCACACATGCTGCCTAGAAGCTAAAGGTCTTCCTAGAATGTTTAAGATTGTTCTCTTTGGTTCACCAACCCCTTTTTTTTTTTTTTTTTTTTTTGATATTGTAACCTCACAAAATTTATCTGCGGCCCATTATCTGTTTTCTTCAAACTTCAAATTTTATAGCCTAGAGCTTACAAAAAAAAAATTTTCCCTAGTAGCTCTGAGAAATAATCTACAGATATAAAGTGATTTGATGAGTGTTGACAGTTGCCCACATCTGCAAAAGTGCCATCACAATCCAGACACAGACATTTTGTCACCACCCAAAGCTCCCTTGTACCCTCCTGCAGCCCACAGACTCCCACCGACCTGCTTTCTGTTGCTATAATAGATTAGTTTGCAGTCTCTAGAATTTCACACAAATGGCATCATACAGCATGTACTTGTGTCTGGCTTCTTTCACTCAGCATAATGAAATTCATTCACATTGCGTACATCAGCAGTTTGTTCCTTTTTATTGCTAAGTAGTGGTCCATTGCATGGAAGGTATTACATTTCGTCTATTCATTCATCCCGTTAATGGGCATTTGGATTATTTCCAGTTTGGGGCTATTGTGAGGACATTTTTTTTTTCTTCCAAGTAAAGGAGTGGAATGTCTGGATCATATGGTAGGTGTGTGTTTTAAGAAAGTTCACAAAATGTCAAGACAACAATAAATGATTGCCAGGCATGCCTTTGCCCTCAGATGAAAGAAACCTTAGCTTCTTTAGAGGCATTGATTTTTCAGCCCATCCTCTTAATATTTGAACATTCTAGAGATGGAAGGAGAGTTGGAACAAGTTTTAAACGATTTTCCTCATTTGCAGAGGAGGAAATTGGGGCCCAGGGAGATGAGAAGCCCTGCCACAGAAGAGTCACAGGGCATGTGAACAGACGTCAGCAGGCCCTGGCTGCTGTGGGCCAGTGGGTTGGGCTCTGGGCAGTGAACTAAAAGGTCACCAGCTGGATTCCTGGTCAGGGCACATGCCTGGGTTGTGGGCCAGGGTCCCAGGTTGGGGGTGTGTGAGAGGCAACCGATTGATGTTTCTCTCTCTCTCTCTTTCTTCTTCCCTTACCCTCAATCTAAAAAATAAATAAAATCTTAAAAAAAGATGTCAGCAGGCCACACGTGTTTGCAGAGTGCTGTGCGGCACACAAGAGTACAGAGTTCTCCACGGAGGGACACCAAGAAGAGATGCACAGCTCAGGGGCCTGGCTCGCACCGCACCTGTGGACTCTCAGGGTTGGAAAGGGTCTAATCATCATTTACGTGGGACGACATCTTCTCTATCTAGATTCTGGTGAGAAAAAATAGGTTTAGCATGAGCGTCTGACAAAGACCCAGAAGCCCCTGGGACTTACCACTCCTGTGCAGAGACCACCACTTCTCCCAAAGCCAACATCACCCAAAGAGCTGGGTGACACCACTCTGGGCACACCTTACACCTAAGCCAAATGCACGGCCAGTAGTAATGAACTTGACCTGAATTCACTCAGGAGGAATCTTGTGAAAATATTTGTTCCTATTTCATTCTCATTTGCAATAAAAATGGAATAAACTCATTGACTGACCACATCTCTTCCTTAATCCAAAACATAAGCTAACAAAATTCTAATTAAGAAAATTAAATTCATGTTTGTTCTTTACTGTCAGTACAATGCATGGTTCTTGAGGAATATTTATAAAATCATCTTAAGCAATAACAGCAAATCTTACTCTAGATGGTATGGCATTTTCAGTGTTTCAATCAGGTAGATCAGAAAATGTGTATTTAAAGGAAAAAATGTGTCATGTGAAGGCACTTAACCATAACCCAACAAAATTATTTTCATTTCTCTCAAAAAAAATCAAACAACTTTGAGAAGAGAATTTGTAATATGAAAAGAATATTTTGGTCAAGTATTTCTCCGTATAACTTTTTCTTCACACACAAAGTGAAAAGAATTGGAACAAAATTCAAAAATTCTTTGAACCAAATAATAGAAAGAAATGGCCGCTTACTGAAAAGTGTCATTTATTACATTTATAAATTTGTCAGTTTTCTCAAAGGAAGCCCAGGCTCAGCAGAGAAAACAAAGTCCCCATTATCATCGCAGAGCTTTTATAGCCTGAAGATTAAGATGAATCGCAAAAGCATGTCTGTGGTTTTCATGCTCGAGCCACACTGCATGCTTGTAAGGAACTGACCCATGGGCATCTGGCTCTGAGGAGACACTGCCAGCTCCCAGTCTGCAACCAAAACCTGTCTCAGTATTCAGACGAGGTGGAGCTGAAACCTTCATTTTGAAATCTGGGAATGGCCAAGAATGCCAAGAACGCCAAAGTGGAAGAGCATTCCTAACTGGATGGAGAATGTGTTTGGCGAAGGCTAAGTAGGTTCTCTAGGTGGGAGTGGGGGTGGTTCGTCACCTTTATCACTACCGACCCCTCTTCATCTGATCTTGACTCCAACAACCCCAGGAATGGAGTATTCGGAGTAGGAGTACTAACTGCTATCGTGTTACTGCCAGCTTCCTTTTGGAAGCTTAAAATGGTTCCTCCGAGGTTCCATTTGAGTTTCCTCTGAGTCCACATGAATTAGCTTCACCTGCCACATCAGGAAATTGCATTTAGAGGATAGTTTAGAACTTTTTACATGCAGTTACCCCTCATGTATGAAGTAGGCTTCCCAGGAATCAAGGCATCAGATGGGAGGTGTGTGCATTGCACAGACTCCTGGCTGTTTTTCACCTCAAAAGTCACAGCACAGTCTTGGGATCAGATAGTAATTCAGGGGACAGAAAAGGCTGAATGAACCCTGGTCAGCAATTCAGGAATCCCTCCCAGGGCCCTGCCCTGGAGGCTCCAGCCCGCAGGAGCCACCCAGCTCCATTGTTTTCATTATCTCTTTGAGATTGCTGAGGTTGGCTGAGAAGAATGTGCCTCTTAGAGAAAAATAGGAGCTTTCAATTGGATTCTATCCTTTGCTATTTACAAGACACTGGGTGCTTATCTGTGAAGCAGAGCCACTAATTGCCTTCCTGAGGCTGCTTTAAGGGCCAAATAACAACTCCTGTGCCCTGCACGAGACACGGTTAGCGTTTGCTTTCTCCCCTTTTATAGTCGTGGCTCTTTCAAATACTATGAAGTGATTAAAACTAGAATGATAGATTTGAGGCATCTTGGTTTGAGGAACAAATCAGTAGCCAAAAGGAGAGTTTGGACCCTTTCTCCTTGTTGAGACCCAAGCTGATATTCAGCAGGCAGTGGCTGAGGACCAAGGCCACACGCAGCTCTGTGACAAACGTTATTCAAAGGAGAGTCTCCTTCGACTTTCAGTTCAGGTTACTCAAGGCCAATTTAGTCGAATCCATTCTTAATACTGTGGCCAGCGCTTTGCTTTTCCTAAAATGTAAATCCAGTCACATTCCTTCCCTCCTCCAAGGTTTCAGTGATTTCCCACTGCCTTAGGAAGTCAGAACTGCCAAGGACACGAAGCATGGCCAGTCTGGAATCTGTCCACCTACCTCATCTGCTCTGGTGCCCAGGCTAAGCGGCTGATGGGTCCATCAGGGACACAGACTGAATTTGATGTGTGGCTCTTTGTTCTTGTGATGCATCCTTTCCCCTAGGCTTTCTGGCCATCGCAAGTCTCCAAAGTAGACATCTATTCATCTTTTACATCTCAGCCCAGATGTCAGCTTCTCAATGACCACTAACTCCTTCCTCTGTGTATTCACTGGAAGCTATGACTCTTTATAATAACATTGTCTTATTGCATACACACATTTACCACATGTGCTTTCTTCACTAGACTCCAAGTTTCTTGGGAGTAGGGACTGTGTCTTAGATCTTTGCATTCCCAGTGCCGAGTGCCATTGTAGGTGCTCACAAAATGTTTGAATGAACAGCCAGATGGCAGGGGATGCTACTAGAAGCAAAGCCAACAATAAGGTGACAAAAGCCTTCTGACATATGAGGAAGCCATGGTTTGGATGCACCACAATTCAAGAATCCCCCTAGTTCTCCCTTCCTTTTTACTCCCATCCCTCTCTTTCCTACTTGGAAGGCTATAAAGCACCACATTTCGGGTTTGTCCTACACACCCCTGGAGGTCCCCCAGTCATCCCGGTGGTGGACCAAGTCACTAAGCAAGGTTAAAGTCACAGTGGGCATCCTCTCTTTTCTAGGGCAGTAAGCATATGCAGTTATTCACACATTTATTGAGCAACTATTTTGTCCAAAGCATGTGCTAGGTGTGCTCATATCATTTAGAAATATTCTCATCAAGATCAATTAAAACATTTTTAGAAATTTTCAGAAAAACTTGTCCAGAGTTTATCCTGATTTGGGATATAAGAGTCAGTGTAGAACATTTGTTAACTGGATACTAATCAATCCTGAATACCCCTAACATTTTACAAAGTAGCCTAATAGTCAGGAAGAACATGGTGGTATAAAAAAAAGGAAAGAAAAAAATATGCAAATGCTTCAACCGTGACATATCCATAAAATGCCATATATACTATGAAGGAGTAAAAAAAAAAAGTGAGGTAGGTCTGTATCTATCAATTTGGATATATCGTCCAAGGAAATTCAGTAAAAAATAGCAATTGTAGAACAAGACATGCCACATAACATTTAAGCATTCCTTGCGCCCAAACAGCTAGATACATCTATCAACAAATATGCATGTTACAGAATGCATATAAAAATGCTGACAGGACAGACAGAGCTAGATTACAGTAGCAATTTCTATGGATGAAGCCGAGGTGAAGGGTGACTAGTTATTTGCAAAAAGAAATCACGTAAGAACCAACCACTTGCATAATTACGGTTGCATAATTACACTTGCATAATTCTCCTAAAAAAGTAGGTATGTAAATATTCAAGGGCATAATACTATTCTAAACGAAAAATGATTTTTTTCATTGAGTGATAGGTTGTTAAATACTGTGAATTGGTAAATTTTGTACCTGTGCCCACTTTCTTAAAAAAGGCCCACGGTCGCTGGCTGGGCACTACGGCACAGGCACGGGGTTAGAGGACCTGTGTTCTACTCCTGGTTCCGCCTCTTATTTGGCGGACCACTTAGTCTTGCTGGGTCACAGACTCTGAAATCTGCAACATGGGGATAACAAACACGGTTAAGTCATGACATGGTCATGACCCGCTGTGAGAAGGCCATGCGCCACAGGCTGTGAAGTTCTATGTTGTACACTCCTGATATAACATGGGATTTTAAAGCACAGAATGTACTCTAAGTAAGGCTCTGTTAAAGGAGTCTGAGGTTAATCACTAAATAGAAAAATATAAACAAAGCTGGTTTAAAAGTTAGTTTATTTGACAATTCACAAGTGATTTGTAAATTTTATGGATTATTTGGAGCCAAATTTGAAAACCAGTAGCTCCTCTTCTTCCTGGAATGTCTCACAGGCTCTATTTTGCCCAAGTCGTGCAAGTCGGGTCTACTCGAGGAATTCAAGCTCATTTTCATTTAAACTAGAAATAAAAGTCAAATACCATACAGCAGTCTGACACCAAATACAAGGAGTACTCTGTTGTTTTTGTTTGAGCTCATTTCCACCAGAGATCATTTGTATACAGTTACCTGTTTATGAATCAATATAAAAAGAAGACCAAGATAACAGAATGTTAACTCTCTCAAGTTTTCTCTGGCCATACAAACACAAAATCACCTGGTCCTAGTGGTGAATTCAGTAGCAAGGAAACATATTTATATAGACACATGGAATACACGTAAGCCTCTCGAACTGGACTTTCAGGAGAGGCAGGTGAGCCACAGAAAGATAAGCAGACAAGTTCCACCAGGAAACTGTTAACTTCCTTTTGTCTGTAGCTCCCCCACCCCCACCTTTTAGAAATGATAGCTACAGCTACATGGAAGTCCAAAATGTTAACAGAAAGAATGGTAACATTTAATTTTATCAACAAGTCCGTAAGAAAAGTGAAGTCATTTTCATAAACAAACATTTGACACTGCGTTTATAGAAGAGAGCAGTTCTGCCTGCAGACCGAGACTCTGCGCTGTTCCGGTTGCGCAGTGTCCGGAACGCCCTGACTCCCACGAAGCGACGGCAGCTCTTGAACGGTCCACCTGGAGGCACCGAGGTGCTCTCCAGTTTACCAGAGCCAGCTGGCCTTGTTCTGGCCTGTGCACAAAAACACTTAACCTGGTGCTGATGTCTGCTGGGTTTCAACATTTTGAAAGGTTATAAAAGGTGTATTTGAGCTTGTTGGTGTTAATTTTTTAAGTTAAAATATACTTTAAAATCAAACATTTATGAAGATCTCAACAGAACAGTATGAATATCACTGCTTCAAGACATGAGTTTATTTTTATGTGAAATCTGGCTTTCTGAAACTCTGCTCTAGGCTTCCACGAGTCCCCAACTTTGGTTGTCCGCTCGCCTCCCTTGGCCATTCCTTCTGTTTCTTTCACAAGCCCCATCCTGTCCTGCACTCGGCCCTCAGTGACTCTTTCATCTTGTGTTCTCTCCCTTTCTTGTGCCCTCAGTTAACATTACGTGTGCTGACAGGCCCCACACACAGCTCTCACTTCTCTCCTAAGCTGCATTTAGACTCCTATTTGCACTTGAACACTCTGTAGACATCCTGAACTCAAAAGAGCACTCTCCACTCATCTTGTTTCACCTCCCCCAAAGCTAAGCCCTTCCTCCTCTTGAATTCACTCTCTCAATAAATGGGATTGTTCACCGGATTGTCCAACTAAGAGTTATAGGAGTCATCCTGCAGTCTTTTTTCCTTGTCACCCCCGTTAGCCGACCAGTCCCGCTAATTCCACCTTCCAAACACTCTCTGAATCCATTCCATCTTCTCTGGTCTCATTGCCACTGCCACAATGCAGCTTCTCAACGGGGATTATTGTGATTTACGTAACTACCGAGACTTATAAAACATATTTTTTTGTTATATCACTTCTGTACAAAAAATTCCTTAAGCCCTACTGGTGTTGCTCAGTGGATTAAGCCCAGGCCTGTGAACCAAAGGGTCACAGGTTCAATGCTCAGTCAGGGCACATGCCTGGGTTACAGGTCAGGTCCCCAGTGGGGGGTGGTGGTGCACGAGAGGCAATCACACATTAATGTTTTTCTCCCTTCCCCTCTAAAAAGAAATAAAATCTTTAAAAAAAAATCCTTAAGTATCTCTGTATTACCTTCAGAATAACATCCAAATTTTTCACACCATTTACACAGTCCTTCCTATTCTACCCTTTGCCTGCTTTTTCATTTTGCTCGACAATTCTCTTTAACTTCTTTTTCTGCTAGCTAGCTCCTACTCCTGCATGAAGACTCAGCAGCCAGTTACCCTGGGAATGACTTCTCCGCCCCACTTTGCCTCTGGGCTCCCTCATGACCCTTGTCCTTATCACAGCACTCTGCACTGTGAAGTAACCATGGCCTGCAATACATTGTGAGCTTTGCTCTCGTTTCTGTTCCAAAACAGGGTCTGGAACATAGCAAGTGCTCAGTAAATGTTGTAGTTGCAAGAGTGAGAGGCATGACTCAGAGGCCAATGGCTCCCTTACTTACAGGTCAGTTAACAAGATAGGAACCCCATGACTGGTTTCCCAGTGAGATGGCCCCTTGCTCTCTGAATCTTTTCAGTTAGGCCAATTCAAACCCAATCCTCTTGGTCCCTCAAAAAGTTAACACAGAATACCACATTATCCTGCAATCCCACCCCTAGGTGGAAATGAAAACAGGGGCTCAAACACTTGCTCATCAATGTTCATTGCAGAATTACTCACAATAGCCAAAAGGTAAAAATGACCCATGTGTCCATCGATAAATAAGTGGATAAACCAAACGTGGTGTATCCTGTCAATGGAATATTGTTCAGCATTGAAAAGAACAAAATTCTGATACATACCACAATATGGACAAACCTTGAGAACACTATTTCACTTAGTGAAATCAACCAGACACAGAAAGACAAATACTGTGTGATTCTACTGACATGAGGCCTATTACCCATCCAATGAGTCGCTTCTGTGGCTGATCTAACAACTTGATCAACCTGGAGAAGCCTCAACTTCCGTGGAACCAGAACTGACCATAAGCTCCCCCAGTACCGACAGCAAAGCCCAGCTGCTGCTGAACTATTTCACGTTGGCGGATGAGTTTTATGGGTTCACAACTTGCTTCACTGGAGAACCTAAGAGACAACTTGCCTCCCCAAGGCCTTTATAAATAGTTTCCTGCTTAAATTTTATAGACTGAATTCTGCATATGAAACTACTTTCCTTATGTTACGTGAAGCCCATAAATTTAAAAAAAATGGGACTAAAGCATAAATTTGATACCTACAAACAAAATATGACTTACACCTGAATGATAATAAGTGTTGTAAAAACCAAAGGAGGCTGAAGGGAGAAGTTCAAGGGGAGCAAGTATAAAACATATAACTAAGGAGGACCCCAGCAGAGATATCCCAGAGGCACAAAGCAGAAAAGCTGGAGGGGAAAACTGTACCAGAAACATGAATAAGTTCTCTGCCCTTTAACTGGTGTGCTGGCTGACCAGCCCAATGACTGTGGACACAGCAGGTGCAGTCATTTGAGCCTTTTCCCTTCCTTCCCCACCCCCCTTTTAGAGGAACACCACCCAAACTGCCCCTAGACATAGAGAATGAAATGTCAAAGTTATTACAGTGCCTGTCATACAGCAGACATTCGACAAACACTCCTTTATGTTCCATTTCATACTAGAGTCATTGGGACAGCATTCACTTCAGTACGTGTGCTTTCTCTAGCCATGTTTGCTGAAAGTCATGCCCCCTAAGGTGTAACAAGCAGATGTGTCAGAGATGCAAGTCACATAGATATGACTTACCATGTATATGCATGTACAGTAACGGTTACCACAGATGACAAGATAAAATCATTGATGTTGCTAGAAAATATACCAACGTAAGACATTTTCCTATGCTACAGAAATGGGCTTCGTTTTGCATTTATTAGGCACCCATTACACCTTAATTTGGTCTTAATTTGGTCCTTAAAAGGAAGCAGAGTAACGCATCTGTCCCTGATAGATCTGTTGTGAAAATAACTGACAAAAAAGTGGGTCCGAATCCCACAGAATGGTGAGTTCTGAATGGTAGGTGCCTTATATTAGGTTATAATCCTGACAAGACAAAACCAGGATCTTCCAAAAGCCTCTAAAATTCATTAGGGAAATCCCTACTCATTTATTATTTAAAATCAGCAGCTAGGTGGGAATTTGCACTTTGGGTGCCTCCGGCTCTCCTGCCGCCTCTCAGATAGAATCCGAAGTCTTCCAGGCCCTGCTCTGCCCGCTGGCTCTGCTCCCCACTCACCCCCGCAAGTCCTCTTCCAACCCACATGTGCTCCTGGTATCCTCTGGGACAGACAGAGGTGCTCCCAGGAGGTCAGAGAATCATCTAGAAATCTATGGGTCCTTTGGCCTTTTCCCTATTCTAGTCCAGATGTAATTTCTCTCCCTACATCGCCTGTTTTTAGTAAAAATGACATACAGTGTTTCTTTTCCATCCAGAGCAGGAAGCACTAACCACTAGGCAGTGAGTGCTGGTTTATTCCCTTGGATAAAATTGTTAGCTATTTCACAAGGCAATATATAAACAAAAAATTAAAAACATTCATTTTTTAAACTCAATAACAATGCTTCAATTTGTGTGACATCTATATATGAGGTTCCTATAGAGAAAAACTGTCATAAAAATGTAAGGTCTGATTCGATGTGAATGCTTCATCTGTTTCCATTCTAAAATGATCCTTTCTTAGTAATTTTCAAAATACTCTCTCACATTGAAAATCACCTCAACAAATTACGGTATAGTATGCTACTTGAGAAATTTAAAAAATATGTCATTCTCAAATACTTCTTACCTGGAAGTTTTCTTCTTTAAGCTCTATATAAATTAATTTACTTCATGAATGATAAAAGAACAATGTTGTTAACTACACAGAAGACAAAAATTCACTGAAGATTATTTTATAACTGTTCAAGCACAAAATGTCAGGATGATAAAAGCATCAGATATCCAACAAACAAGAGAATTTCTTAAAAAACCAAAACAAACCAGAAAACACTGCCACCAGAGAAAGTCTCCCTCTGGCTGGCCTCTGCCTCCCGTTCCAGAACAGACAGAAAACCAGGTCCACAGCACAGAGCAGCCGAGCTGCGCACTCCAGAGTTAAATAAAAACATGGAAGACTGTAGCACACATGTCAAAGAATAAATTTAATTTTAACAAAGAATTTAATTCTTTAACAAACAAATGAGTTTTAAAAGGTGGTAGTGGTATAATTTTGAACGCCCCTTTTTTAGTTCCACTTGAAAAAAAAAGTGTAAGTTGTTTCCTCTAATTGCTTCCCAACAGTTCAATGACAGCAAAACATTAAATCTATGATGGTGCTGGAGTTCTCCTATACGGACAGAGATGCGACTTCATGAACTTTGTAAAATCTGCAGTAAGGCAGAGAAAAAAAGAGAGGGGGAGAGAAAGAGAGAGAGAGAGGCAGTGGGAGGGAGAGAGAGAGAAAGAAGAGAAACAAAAACTAATTTTCCAGGCTGGGAAATACTTATAAAACCTTTTATGTCAAAGTTAGGACTTCACAAGAGAACACACTAATGTAAAATCCAATAGCACCTGTCAGATTTAAGTAAATGCTGCCATCATGTAAATGCTGTTTAAAAATATCTGTAAAAGACTGAAGGAAAAAAGATAAAGTACATTCTCCAGAGAACAACAAATGTATTTCAAAATAAAAACTGCATTTTTGTTTTTCTTTTTCTTAGTTGCTTTTTTTGTACAAGAATTCATAGTTATCATATAATAACTTATACACAATGGGCTCAGTCTCTGCTCTCCTTCTCTGTGTCACTTCGAGTCCACATGTTCAGGCTACAGTCCCCAACATTGTTTTCTGACAAATATATTACCGCAGTTGGATCTAAATATAGATACATTATATAATACCTGTCTCTGGGAAAATCAAATTTTAATATGAAAACTTTTATTTCTATAATACAGAAATGGAGAAAACTACAGTGGGCACACAACCTAATTATGACTTTTAAATGATGATTCTAGACACTCGCCTACTGTAAATTAATGTTTAAAATAGTCTTAAGATTTCATTTATATGTGCACTTGTGTCCACCTCATCCCATACGTTGTACACATCTAATGACACTCTGGGAATTTAAAGGTGCAGCCCTCAAGAAATTGTCAAATCATTTTTTTAAAAAAGAAAAAATTAGGCTCTATTGGACAAGGAAAAAACTCACAAAATTTCCAATTTTGAATTTCATACCAGTAGGAAAATATTAAAAATAATTTTCTGTATATACATATGGGTATATGTATATATTGAATTACACACACCTCACATATCAGTACAATTCGAGTGGAGACATTTTGATGAGTTATTTTCCCATTAAGTAACAACTATGTCAACATTTAAAAATATCCTATTACATCATTAAAATAATTCACTTACCATTTCAAATGCTTATGCTCTTTCCTTCTTAATTCTTCATAACTATATTCCCTGATCGCTAGAGTTAAATCCTCATTTAAGTCAAAATCTGGTACTCTTTGTTACTCAGAAACTGATGGGTAAAATCACATCTATTTCAAAATTCTAACAATCAAATTTTATTACCTGATTTATCAGAGAAATATCTCAGCTCTGAACTTGTGTACCTACATTATCCTCCCTACAATATAGAGGTGAGAATATCCTAGAACAGATGGGGATAATTTATGATGTTACAGCACATACAATAAGTGATGATTAAGTGTCTTTGCAGAGACACCTGTGAAAACTCACTTTGGAAACTAACTTTTAAGAAAGACCATTTATTTTTCACTCTAATATAAATTAATATGTATGTATTTCTATACATACACATGTAAAACAAAATCGTCTGAGTAGCTGTGAGTGGAAAAATGGTTACAAATCGATTAATTAGTTTAATTTTATACGTAACAATTCAGTCTTTTGGGGGTACAAACAAAAAGTCAGCGCATTTTGCAGACTTCATAGGATCGGACACCCGAGCACGCGCCTTGAAGCCCCGCCCCCACACGCAGGCCCGGTGCAGCACCTGTACGGCCTCCGGAGCGGTTCCCGCAGACCCGACTGCACTGGGCTTGCTTATAAAATAGCCTCTTAAAAGAAATATAGAAAGAAATGCATCTTTGCTAAAAGTCTTTTTAAATTACATCAAAACGACATTAAAATCTGTTCACTGAGAAGAGCCTATTGAGTTGAATTCCTGCTGTGAAATGCCTAGTTAACAGTTCAGAATATTGCCTTGTGAGGTTTGACTAGAGAAGTGGCTGCTGTGAAAGTCCGGCGTGCACGGCTCGATCCCCATAGTCCTCTGATCCGCTTTTTGATCCCCTTTAAAACAGCTGTACACCTTAAAGTGATCTCTAGAATAAACAGTTCCCCGATAACCATCGTTATTGGTAAATTGAAATGCATTGATCATTCAGAAAAGATTTCTTGCAAAATATATAAATAAAGGTAACTGCGTATTCTGTAAATATACATAACATTGCTAGACCAGACCGCCAGTGACGGGCTGCGGTATTTCAGTACTGTCAAATTTATTAGAAATTTAAAAAGAAAAAACTTCTGAGGGACACAGCTGCCTTCGTTAGTTGGCTTTAAAATGTGTAATAAAATGGGAGACAATATCTTCTCATAATTACATGGAATCAATACGGAAAAGAAACTATACAGTGGGAAATATTAGAGAACACCAGAGTGTACCGGAGTGGTCACCAGAGTGAAGTGTCTTCCAGTATAAAAAAAGGGAAGAACTCTACACACCCAGTTATAGTAAGCATGTTTCAATTAAAGATGCAGCTCGCTCTCACTCCTGGCAAGAATTAATTGGTAATGGCACTGCTTCTCAACAATGCAAAAATATCCTGAGAAATTATTCAGATTATAACAAAAGACAAGGCTTTCATCACTAAGTTTTTGCACAAAACACAGCTTTAGATATCATGAATAAATTAATGTGACCCAGACATTGTTAATTCCCATTGGCTAATATCAGAAAAAAAGGATTGCATTAAGTGTCTATTTATAACTTTCTAGTTAACTATGGCCAATAATTTACATGGAGGTAATTTGTAGTTCAAGTGTTTCATTTCTTTTTTTCCCCAACTAGCTACAAGCTGAATTCTAAAATTTACACTGAAATATACAATTCCAATTTTCAAAAAATCCTCCTCATGGAGGGGCGGTATTTAAATTTTTTGTGCAATCTTGATGCAGAGCCCAAACAGTCCTATGAAGAAAGACAGTGTATTTTTTAATCAATTGGCACTGAAATTTCACTTTCCTTAGCTGCATTCTAGTAGCTTGGCCAAGTTATCTCGTAATTCTGTTAGTTCAAATATTTTTCCATCAAGAATTTCTAAGAGTGTCTTCAGATTATTGCGAAAAGCTTCTTGTTCATTCTGACTTTTCTCCAGACGTTGCTCTAAGTCAGACAGTTGTCCCTCCAGGTCTTTGTTCCGAATTTCTACTTCCTTTAGAAACAAAAGTGTGATATACATACATGTCAGTTCACAATGTGGAAAACAATACAGCTTTTGTTATTAGTAATACTGAGGTAGTTAATGCAGTTTGACCATGAGGATGAGCTTCTGAACCTCAGGTTCACACGGTTTTGGGAGATTGCAGGTATTTACCAACTGGTTTGTTCACGAATCCATCTACCCAACCCAACAAGAATTTCCCAGCTGCTCATTTCTATTTCTGCTCCCATGCTTTTCCCAACGCGCAGCTGTTAGCAATCTCAGGTGAAAGCAGGCAGAGAAAAAGAGAGAAGTTATTTTTTTCTCCTTATTGGCAACTCGGGAGAAAGACTGAGAAGAAAATGACTCCCTACGATGGATGAAGTTTTAGGATCCTCCGAATATGTTAATTATTCTTTGTTTTGCCTCATGAGTGAATGAATGCATGTGGTAGAGAATATAGCTCAGTTGCTAAAATACTGAAGACATCTAATAACTATACATATAAGAATTATAAAGCTAACAACTCCAATGTACTGCAAATCAAGGAAAGAAAAAGAATCACAAAAAGAAAGTAAGTTCCTGGCAACAAAATTTTTTTAAAAATTAATAAATTCTGGCACACTAAGCAGTTTTTATAGCTCTAAAATGTTTCTAAGTATGACAAATATAGTAAGTAATTCTATAAAATAAAATGACATAACAGGAGCTACAGATTTAATTTTGGTAAAAAATCAAAATGAGTGAAGGAGCAGAAAGCCAACTATTATGCTCTAAATAAACTACTCAGATTAGCAAGGAGTTGACAGTTACAGGAGTCTCCCTTTATCTAGGAGGGGGACATGTTCCAAGACCCCGAGTGGATGCCTAAAACCACAAGGACCAAACCCTACATATACTATATTTTCCTGTATATACATACCTATGATAACTTTTAATTTCTCAATTAGGTACAGTAAGATGTTAACAATAAAAGAGAACAATTTTAATAATATACTGTAATAAAAGTTATGTGAACGTGGTCTCTCTCTCTCAGAGTATCTGACAACTGAGACAGCTACTAAGTGACCAGCGGATGGGCAGCCTAGCACAACATGGACACGCCGGACAAAGAGATGGTTTATGTCCTGGCGGAGCGGAGCAGAGCCACTGAAGACTTTGTCACGATGCTCAGAATGGCATACAGTTGAAAACTTATGAATTGTTCATTTCTGACATTTTCCATTTCATATTTCAGACTGAAATGGACAACAAGTAACTGAAACCACAAAAAACAAAACCGTGGATAAGGGGGGACCACTGTATATATCCTTTCTGGAAAGTTCACTTTTACATCTGAGAAGAATTAAGTTGAATGACACAATTTACATTCACACATGCAAATTGTGGGATAATGAAAACATTTTCATTAGTAACACAATATGAAGCAGCCTCAGAAAATATATTTCCAATGCCAATACATCATTTAAATATAAATCTCTAAAAAATCCCATTAAGTCTAAAGAAGAGTGGAAAAAAATTGAATGACTGAAAGGCAATTTGGCAATAAAAAGCGCAGGACACGAAGCACTCAGCACCCTGCACCTGGGCAGATCCGCGTGCTTGAGGACGGACAGCGTGAATCAGCACAAACAGGAAACAGGACCCAGGTCAGGGTTTTAAGATTACGGGTACTTTTTTCCAAAATTTGTCTTAAAATACCTTAAACATTAAATTTTTTAGAAAAATAACTGGGAAATGAATAATGAGAAGAAAGTAACAACTGATTTAGGACTCTGAACAAACAAATGTTCACAAGCTTTCACAGGAATAATTAATTAAGATCAAGGCTTAAGCAAGGATGCGACAGATGAGTCACAAGAGCCTGGGAAAATATAAAAGGGGAATAAAGCAGCTATAGTGATTTATAAGTGAAGAATTTAAGGAATCCCAGTCTCATCTTTTATCAGGTATGTTTCTAATCTCTTTCCTTTGACTAATCCCCAAGATGAAGATAAGTAAATTGACAGCAGAATCTGAAACCAATAAAATATTTATAAATTCGGAAGCCAAGTTCAAGGAGGCTCTAAACTATGGGGGAGAAAACAGACCCCGGGATCAAATCTACAAACTCCACTCAGGACAGCATGCTCTCTTGCCCGCTCGAACAATAAGCCTAAGAGTTCAATGTTTCCAACTGCAAAAATAGACGAAATGTCCTTCACTAGAAACACCCACTTCACCCGGCACTGCCCAATTTGCCCTCTAAAGCCTCCGTTAAAATAGAAAGACGTTCTTGTTCTCCTTGCCAATCAATGAAACATCCAAACATTTTCAATGGACCAAGCAAAACACCAAATTCCCTCAGCTATTGAAATTGCTCTGTTCTCTCTAGAGGTAGTCTCATACTCAAAAGCCATTTTCCTGATTGGAGGAATTTTACGAGGCAGATAACAAAGGGATCCAATACAATGCTGACGGTGCTGGTCTATTTTGAGGCAAATGTGATCCTAGGGCAAGAACAGGTGACCCAGTGCACACGGGCCAACGTGAGGCAATCGGAGCCCTGGATGGTGGCCCGTCCCACTTTTCTACCTTCTGTCCATATTTTTCAATCCTCTCCTTCTTGCCTTTTATTTTCTGTCCCAATTCATTCTTCTGTTTACTATCATTTTTGTTTTACTATTTTCCCCTTCTCCTTTACTGACATGTAAGCAAGTTACAGGACACCCAGAGGCCCGGTTCAGCCCTGATAAAACACAGGAGGCCAGAATTTGCTAACTCCTTTTCAAGTGCTTTAAAGGGCAATCACTGAAAGTTATTGCTAGTAGGCAAAAGGTCAAGCTCTGTATTTGTTAGATACAGGCCTATTACACTAGAGTGATTAAAAAAATTTAAACAATTATTACCATCACCAATAGGATTAAGTCAGGTTCATTTTCCATGAATTTAAATTGTGTATCATTTAATACAAATGAAAGCTACAGAAGAATTATCTTTATTGACATCTGATTCATATTTTAAGCTCTCATAAGTTATATTATTGCCCTGTTAGATTAATGTTTATCTATAATGGGACATATAAATCATAAAAACAAGCATTAATAATTCAACAGAAAAGTACAAGACACAAATTTTGAAGAAGACTATTCAATAACTATTTGCTGAGCATCTTCTATGCACTCAGATTGAAAATATAGCGCAAATACACAAAGATGGCCCCTGTTTTAATGCATCCTAGAAGGAGGACACTGGCACGAAGAAGTAATCACAACAGACTTCTGGGAACCCAAGATAATTGTGACTGGGTACACTAATGCCTCCCAACCACCCTCCCAAACTACATAAACCAGTAACGAGAAAAAATAAAACCACACAAGTTAGACAACTTCAATGAAACTAGAGGAAAGAGAACAATATATACTTCAAATTACCTACAATTAGGAAATTCAAGCACCAATTCCCAGCAGAATTTCTCAAGCTCTCACTCTAACCCTTTGCAGAAGGCAAGGCAGGGTCCTGGAGGCGATGCAAGGAGAAGGAAGAGGCTAACAAAAGGCCTAAGACTGAACTCCAGTAACCGTAAGCAAAAGAAAAGACCACGGAAAGTGCCAACATATTAGCAAAACAAATCCACAAGAAAGTCTTGGTAGACCAGAGCAGACCACAAGAAAGGGTCTTAACAGTGCATGAGGAGCAATCTAGAAAGGCAGTACTTCTGAGAAAAGGGTCAAAGGAGAAGGAGAAGGGATCCTGGTGGAACAGTATGGTCAAGGGAGAAAAGGAGGAACACAGGAAAAGTTAGGGTCTTCCAAAACAAAAGGAAATTAAAATAGTGAAGGTCACATAACCTCTCCTCCACTGTCTCCCCCAAAAAGGGTGTTTCTGAATTAAGAATCTGTAAACCACCCAAAACCGCCATCCTCTTCATGAATACAAAGGTGCCTGCAATCTTCATTACACAAACTGTCATAAGATAAAAATAGAAAATGATACTCTAAACACTTCAGTGGATGAAAATAAAAATCATCCCCCCCAAATCAACTACGAAGCACAAGAAAACTCTAACAGAATCCTCTACTCTGAATTAAATATTCTCAAACAAATACTCAAAAAACAAGCTTGAGTTAGGTATTTAAATGCTATAGAAATGGGCCAAAAAACCACAATATAGGAGAGTTGATTAAACAAACCCATGATAGTAATGGAAGAAAGTGGTAAAATCATAACACAAATAAAAACTGAATTATGAGATACTCAAGGAAAAATAGATTGAAATAAAAAATTTCTATTCAATATTACTTAAAAATTGAAGGGAATTAAAGTGAGATAAAGTAGGGTAAATAGAGAGGAAGTAGTTGAAACAGACAAGAAAAGACAATACCATTGCATATCGATGGAGTTCCTGAAGAAGAAAAACACAAAAACAGGACAGACCTAACATATAAAACTCTTATACAAGAAAACTTCCTGGAAATCAAGAGCTGAATTTACAACTTAAAAGGACCTACAGTGTACCTGGGAAAACTGACCCACTCTCAATGATCAGATCTGAGAAATTTCCTAGTAAAATTTTAGACTTTGAAATTAAAGGAGCCCTGGCTGGTGTAGCTCAGTGGATTGAGCGCGGGCCTGCGAACCGAAGGATCGGGGTTCGATTCCCAGTCAGGGCACATGCCTGGGTTGCCAGGCCAGTTCCTGTCAGGGGACATACAAGAGGCAACCGCACATTGATGTTTCTCTCCCTCTCTCCTTCCCTTCCCCTCTAAAGATAAATAAATAAAATCTAAAAGGAAAAAAAAATTCTTTAAAAAAAAAAAAAAAAAATTAAAGGAAAAATCCTCTGGGAATACGAGCAGAAGGAGCCCCAAACTTTGAAGGCCGGAGAATTAAACTGGAATCAGACTTCTTAAAAGCAACAGAAAAACAAGGTAATAGTGCTTGCTTTGGCAGTACATATATTAAAATTGGAAGGATACAGAGTTGATTAGCACAGCTTCCTGAGCAAGGATGACATATAAATTCATGAAGTGTTCCATATTTTTATCTGATTGTCTAACCACTATGCAGTACACCTGAAACAAATACAAAATAATACTGAATGTAAACTGTAATAGGAAAAAAAAAACATGGTAATAATGAAATGGCATTTTCAAGAAACTCAACTAAAAAATTATGAACCCAGGAATTTATATCTAGCTGTCATCCAAGTGTTAAGTCTATCCCCCCAAAAAAATAAATAAATAAACACACCCCCCCCCAAAACCCTAGCCTAAACGTGAAAGAAAATATATACCCATGAAATCTTTTGCAACATTCTACTACAGGATACGCTTCATCTAGCCAACAGATTATTGCGAAACTTCAGAAAAAGGACTGATGGCGACCACTTACTAAATTGAATGTTTATCAAAGACACAAAGGTGGATAATGGTTAAAAAAGTTAAAATGTACTTATTCTCACAAGATAAAAATAATACAACTGAAAATAGGAGCAAAGAGGAAAGGGAGAGAGAAAATCAGAGTAAGTGTGTTATTACTGAGTATGTTATAGCTCAAAGAACAACATTAAAAACTAACAAAACAGTGAAAGTTTAGATATGAATATAGGCTACTAGCAGCGTTTTTAAAAGGTGTAAGTTTAAAGGCAAGTAGAAATAAGAGTAGAAATTCCTATGGTAGAGGAAATAAAAACAGTGACACTGGACTTCCAGCCAAGACGGAGGCGTAGGTAGATACACTGTGCCTCCATCTTTGTCTTCCATCTGTTGTCCACACAACCAAAGGAAGGACAACAACAAATTTAAAGACAAAAAACAAGCAGAACTTCCAGAAAATCGAACTGTATGGAAGTCCGACAACTAAGGAGTTAAAGAAGAAACATTCATCCAGACTGGTAGGAGGGGCAGAGATGGGTAGTCGAGGTGGAAAGTATTTAAGGCAAGGCAACAGATTGTGGACCGGGCGGTCTCACATTTGCGTGCAGATAAACTGGGAGGAACAACTGGGGAGTGACACAGACCTTGCAACCCAGAGTTCTGGCACGGGGAAATAAAGCCTGAAAACCCCTGACTGAAAATACCTATGGGGTTGGCAGGAGAATCCCCCAGCCTCACAGGAGAGCTCACTGGAGAGACCCACAAGGTCTTAGAATGTACACAAATCCACCCACCTGGGAATCAGTACCTAAAATGGCCCAAATTGCTTGTGGGAAGCAGGAGAAGTGACTGAAAGCTGACAGAGAGCTGAGCAAGCGGCATTGTTCCCTCTTGGACCCCACTCCCACTGACAGCACCCCAATTCAGCACAGGGTGGGTTGCCCTGCCCTGGAGAATACCTAAGGCTCCACCCTTACTACATAACAGGTGCACTGAGACAAAAAAATATGGCCCAAATGAAAGAACAGAGCAAAGCTCCAGAAAAAACACAGCTAAGCAATGAAGAGATAGCCAACCTATCAGATGCAGAGTTCAAAACACTGGTAATCAGGATGCTCACAGAACTGGTTGAGTATTGTCGCAAAGTAGAGGAGAAAGTGAAGACTATGAAAAGTGAAATAAAGGAAAATACACAGGGAATCAACAGTGAAGGGAAGGAAACCAGGACTCAAATCAATGGTTTGGAGCAAAAGGAAGAAATAAACATTCAACCAGAACAGAAAGAAGAAACAAAAATTCAAAAAAATGAGGAGAGGCTTAGGAACCTCTGGGACAACTTTAAATGTTCCAACATCCTAATCACAGGGCTGCCAGAAGGAGAAGATGAAGAGCAAGAAATTGAAAACTTATGTGAAAATATATTGAAGGAGAACTTCCCCAATCTGGCAAACAAAATAGACTTCCAGGAAGTCCAGGAAGCTCAGACAGTCCCAAAGAAGTTGGACCCAAGGAAGCATACAACAAGGCACATCATAATTACATTACCCAAGATTAAAGATAAGGAGAGAATCTTAAAAGCAGCAACAGGAAAGGAGACAGTTACCTACAAAAGAGTTCCCATAAGACTCTCAGCTGATTTCTCAAAAGAAACCTTGCATGCAAGAAGAGACTGGAAAGATGTATTCAAAGTCATGAAAGGCATGAAAATCATGAATGACCTACAACCAAGATTACTCTCTCCAGCAAAGCTATCATTTAGAATGGAAGGGCAGAAAAAGTGCTTCCCAGATAAGGTCAAGTTCAAGGAGTTCATCATCACCAAGCCCTTATTATACGAAATGTTAAAGGGACTGATCTAAGAAAAGAAGATAAAAATATGAACAGTAAACTGACAACAAACTCACAATTATCAACAACTGAACCTAAAAAAACAAGAACAAAACCAAAAATGAACTAAGCAAACAAGGAGAAGAGGAGCAGAATCACAGAAATAGAGATCACATGTAGGGTTATCAGCAGGGAGGAGGACAGGGAGAATAGGGGAAAAGGTACAGAGAATAAGTAGCATAAATGGCAGGTACAAAATAGAAATGAGAACAGCATGGGCAATGGAGAAGACAAAGAACTTCTATGCATGACCCATGGACATGAACTAATTGGGGGGATTGCTGGAGGGACAAAGGTCAATCTTTACCTTAATTGAGCCTGTCTATTATCTTTTTGCATCTATGATAATATACTTTTGGAATGTCATATTTTCTTTTTCTGGACCCTTCAAAGCACAGGCACAGCACCAGAGACAGCCCACAAATTCCGCACTGTTATTGTAATGGTGTTAAATGCTGACTGTTAACTATACTGTACCCACCTGTGTAAAATAAGTATCTATCATTTTAGTTTTTATCCAATCCCAGAGGTTCTGACCCCACTACTTCACTTTCCTCTGCCTCCCTAACCTATCACCAGTGGATTTCATGTAACCCACTAAGGCTTCCTCTTTTGATTGTAATGTATAAAATAAGGTGCAAAACTACCATTTTCCAGAGCATTTTCTCAATCCGTCGAGAATCTCCTTCCTGGCAATTGTTGTCAGTTTGGCTCTGATGAACTCACAAAAATTCTCTATAGGACTGTGTGTTTCTTACATTGACACAGGTAAAGAGATCATCATAGCTACAACTTATTCTCAAACATTTCAGAAAAAAATAGTATGAATATATACAGAGAGAGTTCCAGAATGATAACATAAAACAAATGTGGCAAAATATTAACACTTGGGGGATGTAGGTGAAAGGTATATGAAAATTCTTTGTATTTGTATTCTTGCAACTTTTCTGTAAGCCTGAAGTTACTTCAAAATAAAAAAATTAAAAATAAAATAAAGAAGATCATTTCATGTAGTGGTAAGTGCTACAAGAAAAATAAAACATGGTAATATTATAGAGTTCCTGGGGTGGGTCAGGTGGGGACCTGCAAAGTAAAGCTTAAACTGGGAAGTCAGAGAAATTAACATGTGACACGGTTGAAAACCACTACTTTACACAGATGATTAAAATGTAGAAACAGTTAGGCCCTGTCTAGGTAGCTCAGTTAGTTAGAGCGTCGTCTGGATACACCAAGGTCGTGGGTTCAATCTCTGGTCAGGGTACATACAAGAATCAACCAATGAATGCATAAATAAGTAAACTAACAAATTGAGATGTCTCTCTCTCCATAAATAAAATTTTTTTTAAAATAAAATGTAGAAACATTTAGTAGGGCAAACCAAAACACATGACCTCATTTTCCAAGTTCCTGAATGCTAATGATAGGAAAAGGGAAAAGGAAATATTCCATTTCATGCAAGGAAACTGTTTTCTTTATGAGGGCTCTCTCTGGTCAGATAATTTGACTGTCTTCATTTAAATATAGGTTGGACAATTAGCCTATCCAAACTCTGTTTCCTCATTGAGTCATATAGATTAAATGCATAATATAAGCAAAGCACTTAGTACAGTGTGTCTGGTACATAATAAATACTCAATAAATGCTGGTCATTCTTACTGTGACCTAGGCACTCCTAATTCTGGGTTTTCTTGTCCCATTCATACTAACCCTTCTTGAGGGTGTAATAAAAGTGTCTGAGTTGGCAGGAGGAGACTTTGGTAATGAATTTTGAAAAATCTTTCTAACCGTGGTTGACTACCACTGACAGAATGTATGTATATAAATTAGAAGCATACTATTTATGCAGAAAAAAGTGAGTAATATTAATTAGTCTGAGGAAAGAAAAAGAGCACTAACTTGGCTTCCATTAGGGTACAACTATTGCTTTAATTCAAACATTAATTCAGTGTAAAAAATGAGCACAATTTTTAAACTGAATGAAATTTATTTGAGAAATTCCCTTCAAATTCAGAATATTTTTATGGTAAAAAGTAGAAATTTTTAAAATAATTTACTAAAGATAATTTATAAATGAATACCTACGATGATTGTAAGGTACCTAGATGGAATTATCAACTAATATTTGAAAAGTCTAAGATTAGGCATGAATCAGAAGTCCTGGAAAAGAAAAATGACCAAGAACCTACAAAATGGAGTTTCAGAAAAAAAAGCCATTACATGTGTAAGACTGATGCCTCTCTATGCAAAAATGAATGAAAATTTTATTATGGCTCACCTGTAGTTTCTGCGTCAAAGAGTCCCTCTGTTCCTGGAGTTCTCTAGCATTGTCAATTTCTTGTTTTAATCTTTCTATTTCCTAGAAAAAGTAGAGCAATGTCTTTAAGACTGAAGCAATATAAGGAAAAAGAAGGCCCCATTTTCCTCTGAAATTACTGTCCCAGTCCTTTTAAAAAAATGAGTTAAAGAAACATTCCTTTATACTGACTTTTAGAGAGGTGACATCATCTTTTTTTGATTGCTAAAATGATCTTTATTAAAATTAAGAAATTTCATCCACCAAGAGTGATCATTACAAGAACAAAAAGTAGTCACACTGAACTCTTCTTTATAGGCATGTTGTTTGGTACACAATAATCTTAAGAAACAAACAACAAGTCTAACGTGGTGGCTATGGTGTAGCACTGCTGAGAAACAATCTGAACATTTTAAGGTTGTTTCAAGTTTTGTGGGTGTAAGACTTTCCCGGAATGTTAAATCTTTTGACTGAATACCAGAGAAAGCAACAGCTTATAAAATATAACTTCTAATAGTTTTCTGTTGGTCATATGAATACATAACTCTCATGCAGAAGGCAACAAGTGGTATCTCATTCTAACTGCCTCACCATAGTTCATAACAACAGAAACGAGGGTGAGGGAAATACGAACAAGGTTAACATCACTCAAGAAAGAGTTCACGCTAAAAAACCCCCTGCACAACCTTACCTTATTCCATAAAGTACATAGGCTTTAATATTTGTACATGTATTTTAGCTAGATTACAGGTGAGGGAAAAGTAGCAAGTACCTCTTCCTTCACTTTCAGTGTCTCTTCCAGTTCCTGTATTGTCTGATTTAGTTCTGTCTTCTGGGTATGCACGGCATTTGCTTGGCTACTAACACATTCAAGCTCAGTCACCTAAAATTATATGAGAACACAGGTTAAATTATAGGACAACTTCAAAGGCTTTCTTACTGAAAGTAAGAGAAGAGATAATAGGTCCTTGATAGGTGAATAATGAATTTTGAATCAAAATATGAAAATTAATTTTGAGAAATAGATGGAAGAATAAATAGAACAGATTCTTTAAAGATGTGAACTTAGGACCAAAAAAAAGCAAAAAGAAAATAACTATTTACATGACTTGATCATGAAAAGGTTAGGAAAACTTAAGTGATTAATGACAGCAGAGAGCCCATATCATGAAAGTCTTTAAAAAGGTCTTCTTAAAATATTTGAAATCATATATAGTCATCTACCTCCCATCTGTAGCTTTCAAATTAAATTGAAAACTGGCCTTGCAGAAGTGAGAAAATTTTCAAATACAGTTCCAAAATGTAAGAGAATCTGGAAGAAAAGATATGCTTAAAATACAACTTGAATGATTCAATACTATAGAATGTCTTCATATTAATAGTGTCTCTTATGGCAAAAGACAGTTCTCCCATCAATATGAATTCACTGAGGGCCCAATAGCAACACAACTTTTAATAAGCTCTTGCTATTTTTTGAGAAAACAGAGAAGGGCCTTGTCCCTAAAAGTTATACCATCCCGAAAGAGTCAAAGGACAGAGTAGTCAACATAAGTACACCCGCCGCCATCCCAGCTCTTTACTCAGAACAGAATCTGTTACATTTTGACTGACTAAAATATAGTAAATTGTGTACTACTGAGGCAACAGAGCAGGTCTCTTTCACATTTCCCAAATATTGAATTAACCACAACATCCTCTCACTTTCTTTCTTTGTACTTATGTTCTAACAGCCTTGTGCAAACCCTCATCATCCAGACCTAAACAAAAGCAAACGCCTGCTGGTGGATTTACTCATAATCTTTGTTTACTTTTGTGGCTTCTCTAAACTGCTAACATTCATTTTTCATTGTGGGAATTGAAGCCACAACCTTCTGGTGTACAGATACTCCAGCTAACTGAGTCACCAGGCCAGCGTGTCGTAAGTCAAATTTTTTATTGTGGTAAAAAAACACAATATAAAATTTATCATCTTAACCGTTTCCAAGTATACATTTCAGCAGTATTTAGTATATGCATGTTACTGTAAAATGGATCTCCAGAACAATTTCATCTTGCAAAATGAAAACTCAATACTCATTAAATAACAACTTTTCTCTTCCTCCTCACAAATTAACTTTTACACTTGGGGCTGAATATTTCCCCGGGTTCATTACTCCCCCTCCTGCCCCTATGCCCCTTCTGTCTGCTTCCCCTGTCACCCTGCCCCTATCACACTCCTCAGATTAAGCTCTGGAACTCAGTTCATTTCCTATGGTCTGTGGCGCTCACTTCCTCAGCATCCTTAAAAGGACACTGGTGGCATTTGCTTCCCATTGAGTGAATGCATATGCTTTGAATTTTAAAAATTCATTATAAGTAATTGTTTGGTCTTCTGATATTTATGGCATTGGGATTTATGATTTTTACCTTTCTTCTTGGTATATCTATTATCAATTTTTATTGAAAATTCTCTTTATTTTTCAATTTTTTCCTTTCTTTAAAAAACAATAATAAAATAAAAGCATTACCCTTAAATCAGTGAAATTACATGTCAAGTCAGTAACTGTATGGAGAGTATATTATTATTACTATTTTATAAACAAAAACACTGAGCAGAAAGAAGGGAATAACTTACCAAAGGCCACACAGCTAACAAATGACAGAACAAAAATTTAAAATCAGGTTTTACAGTTCTGAAAGTTGTGTACTCTTAATTCTCATTAAACTGTGGAAAACATTTTTCTTAACCAATAAACTCACATACAATATAACCCACATATGTTCTGAAAACCCACGAAAATCTCCCAACGACGTCCCTATGCTGAGCCTACATGTGAACTTCCTCTGATCAAAGACATTCGCTAGCCATAAATCCCATGGACATCAGCCCTGAACTCACCCGCTTGTGCAGACGCTCTGCTTCCTCCTGATACGCAGCAAGTTGCTGTTTCCATTGTTTCACGTTGGCAGTAGACTCCAACAGGGCTGCCGTGAGTTTGGCATTATTTCCTTTGAGGGTAGCCAGTTCAGCCTCCCAATGTTTGCTGATTGCTGAACTAAAATAAAAGAAAACTCTATCCATTACACTGAATATGATTACATTGGATGGACAACAGTACTCAGCTCTATTATTTGGTTTACAGTCCATGAATATTTCAAAGACAACCCAAGAAGAATAAAAACGCAAATATTTCACTGAAATGTTCCTAGGGAAGAAAACCTAGCAAGTGAAGAAATATAAAAAGTCCCAAAGCAGTAGCCTTAGTATGGAAAAGTTTTGTTTGCAATGACAGATACAGGTATCTATAGAAGAGTTTCTACTCATTCTCTTTTGAGGAATAAACATTATATGTTGAAAAATATCTATAAATAAAACCTAACAATGTACTATATATTTTTAAAAGATTTTATTCATTTATTTTTAGAGAGAGAGGAAGGGAGAGAAAGAGCGGGAGAGAAACATCAATGTGTGGTTGCCTCTCATCTGCCCCCTACTGGGAACTGGCCCACAACCCAGGCATGTGCCCTGACTGGGAATCGAACTAGCGACCCCACACTCAATCCACTGAACCACACCAGCCAGGGCTGTACTATACTTTTAAAGAGCATCATAGCCTGAAGTACAATTTCATTTCCTCGCATAAAACATATGGGCATGTTTCAACATGTAATACAGTATTTAAAATTACTGTTGATTTATTTCATCTTATTCAGAATTTTTAAATGCCCAAAACACAAAAAAATTACCGCAAAAAACTGATTTCGGGTCACATGACAGGTTAGACCTCTAAACTACTGAGTTCATTTCTGACAGAATTCCAATGTCACTGATAGAACAAAACTTAAAGCAATCATTCTTTTCCCTATTTAACGTTCTACTTGATAAGTTACCCAAAGTTAAGTATTTCAACCAAGATGATTTTCTATTACAAAGACAATTCTACTAGCTGGGGAACCCCCCTCCTCATAATTCCTTTCTTAACTTTATAATGAAGAAAGAATTGCCTCATTTGAAGGAATAAGGTTGTTTCTCTTTCTCATTATTGAACAGTTTATTCCTATTAGTGAAATTCTACTAACCTCATCCCTTTAACTATCTAGTGATAATAGCTTTCTTTAATCGAATATTTCATTTTCGGTGTCCTTTGCATCACAGAACAAATGTTTTGATGGGCTGTTATTTTATAGCAATTTTAATATATATTAGATAAAAGAAAGCACAGTTTCTGTCATCAAGACTTCTAAATCTTATCATGAATAATAAGACATATCAGCATTATGAGATCATTCCTGTGTTGTTCTTGCCAAAAATGCATAACTCTCATCCCAATTATGAGAAGACATCCTATAAACCCAAACTGAGAGACATTCTACAAAACTGACTGGTACTCTTCAAAAGTGTCAAGAAGAGATAAGACTGAGAAACAGAACGGAGGAAACTAAGAGGAATAATTAACTGCAATGCTGGATCCTGGATAGGTCCTAGAACAAAAAAAGGACATTGGTGAAAACTGGTATCTGTGGTTTAGTTAGTGGTATTGTATCAATTTAATTTCCTGGTTGAGACAACTATGCTATGGTTATGGAAGATGTTAACATTAAGGGAAGCTGGGTGAGAAGTACAGGAATTCTTTGTGGATTTTGTAACTTTTTATATGTCTAAAATTAATTTAAAATAAAAAGTAAAAATTTTCTAATCTTCACTGAGAAAATGTCATCAGAACATGAAAGAACAGAATCAAACAATTAGTTAAGCTATTAATTTAACAACCCATTTCTACCCTTAAAAATAAAGTTCTTTCTTGTTCTTATTTTGTGAAATGATTTTCCAGATTCAGATTTTCTGAGCGAATCTTGCACTGATTCACCTGCTCTAACTAAATTATAGATTTTTTAAAACCACCTCCCAGTTCTTCTGCTACAGAGATGAGTTTTAGTTAAATGGACCCTTCAACCTGACAACAAAAATCTCACTGAGCTAATTTAAACATTTGATATGTGCAAGTATCAAACACCTTAAAATGAAATAAAAATAATTTTGAATATTTATTTCTAAAATCCACTTGTCAAGAGTTTTGCCATTATAAACTAAGCTTACCATCTCTTTATAGCAGGAAAAAGTATAAAAAAGAAGGTATTTTGCATTTTATTCCTCTAGGTCTTTTTTCAATATGCTATAGGGAGCAAAGTCTATTAAAAAATCGAGACTCTGCCTATTCACAATTGTTACAATAATTATCTGTATGATCTTTTGATAATCGTTTATGTGATGGACTAGTCTGTCAACCACTTTGATCTCAGTTCTTGATATGTCAAATAAATGGATTAATCAAGATCTGCAATTTCCAAATATTAGCCACTAACTGAGTGTGGCCATTTGAATTTAAATTGCTCAAAATTAAAGTTAAAAAATTCAGCTTCTCGGCCCCATTGGGCACATTTCTGGTACTCAGTGCTCACACAGGGCTAGTGCTACCACATGGGAGTCAAAGATAGAGAGAACTTCCCAACATCACAGAGGGTTCCCCTGGATAGCACTGTCCTACATGACCTCCACATCTCGGACTGCTTATTAATTCTACGTGTTATGGGCTGAATTGTATCATCGCCCTGGTCCCCCAAATTCACATGTTCAAGTTCTAACCCAAGTATCTTAGGATATGACTACATTTGGAGATAAAGTCTTTTTTTAAAAGAGTTTATTTACTTATTTTTAGACAGAGGGGAACAAAAGGAGAAAGAGCAGGAGAGAAACATCAATGTGTGGTTGCCTCTCACGTGCCCCCTACTGGGGACCTGGCCCGCAACCCAGGCATATGCCCTGACCAGGAATTGAACCAGCAGCCCTTTGGTTCTCAGGCTGGTGTTTAACCCACTGAACCACAAGAGCCAGGGCTGGATATAAAGTCTTAAAAGACCTAATTTAGGTGTCATTAGGGTGGGCCCTAATCCAATGAGTGGCGTCCTGATAAGAAGAGGAGATCAGGACACAGACAAGTGCAGAGGCAGATTATGAGAAGTTGCTGGAAGAAGATAGCACCAGCGAGGCAAGGAGAGGCCTCAGAAGAAAAAAAGAAAACAACCTGTCAACATCAAGATGGTCTGAGACTTCTAGCCTCCAAACCGTGAGAAAATAAATTTCTATTGTTGAAGCTACTGAGTCTGAGATATTTGTCAGGGCAGTCCTAGCGAGCAAACTAATACATACAGCTTAAATAAAATCCACACCATGTATCTGTGATATTGTGCTTTATAAGAAATATGTATTTTGGTTTTTGTCCATAGTTCCTGGCTCTCAGCTCCCCAAACCCTCGGGATTTCCTAAGCCATAGGAGCAATGAGAGCATCTTTTGTGACGAAAATAAACAGAGTTGGAACTTTTAGTGCCACCTCCAGATTTCTGGGAAGAGGAGACACTCTGAAGAGTGAATCAATCACCAATGGCCCATAATGGAATCAACCATGTCTACATATAAAGCCTCCATAAAAACCCATATGGATAATGTTTGGAAAGCTTTTCCAGGCCCCAAACTCCGCAGGGACAGAATCTCCAAGAATGCTCCTGGATGAGGGGAGTGTCTACCACTGTGGGAAAGGCACAGAGCATGGCCAGGACCCTCCTTTCCTACAGGATAAAAGGTCCTTATGCCATTGGGAGGACAGCAAATCTTGTCAGCCCTGCCTCCCACCCTCCCAGGCACAGGTGAAGACCCATTATGACATAGCGAAAAGTAGGAGAATAAAACACCATAACCCATGTGAGAAACAGAAACACAGTCCTAGTCTCAGACTATTAGAGGTCTCTAACCTTGGGACATGGGGCAGGAAAGTCCTGGACAAGACCCTCAACTGTACAAGGCTGAATTTACTTGCCACTGGGGGAGTAAGAGGATCATGGAGACAGCCTCCTCCCTGAGACCCTGGGACACAAGGTCTGCCCAAGAATGAGGGCGGCCAAGAAAAAACAGAGAATTCTATCCTGTCCCCTACCACCAAGCTGATAGCAGCCTTCTACTGAAGGAAGGTCAAGAGTGTAATGGCAGATCCCCTCTAAGGTAAAGGTACATAGAAGAGACCAAAAGCTGAGGGTGGAGAAGAAACAGTTAGTAAACAGTCTAGCAATCCAGCCCTAACTCTAAGCAAAAAATAATGCCTGAGGAGTTTGAAGCCTGTGATGTACTCATGGTAACCACAGAAATAACAAACTCCAAATCCAGGTCAACCCCAGTGTAGACTGGCTTAACCCTCCTACTGACAGCCTAGCAGAAGGGTCAGGCCCATTTTCAGGAGTAAATAGTATTTAACTTTAGTGTAAATAATAAATACTATTTACCTTTATTGAATGCCTTACATTTAACATTCAATAAAAAATTACAAAAGATACCAAAAAGGAAGGGAAAAAATCTATGTCAAGAGAGAAAGCAACCCAGAGTCGTATTCAGAGATGACACTGACGTCACGTACATCGAAAAGGAATGTAAAATAGCTATGTGAAATGTTAAAGGTTTAAATGGAAAAAGAGGACACAGGCATCATCACTGGTGAATTTCAGCGAAAAGATGGAAAATGTAACACGCAAGTGGAAATGTCAGGAAAAAGCAAAACAAAACATGATAAAAGAGATGAAGAATGCTTGACTTGGCTGCGTAAAAGTCAGTGAATTTGAAAACCTGCCAATATAAATTATCCAAATTGAAACACAAAGGAAAAAAAACCCAATAAAAAAGGAAATAGGGTGCCCATGCCATGGGACAGCGAACCCCGAACCGTCTGTAACTGGATTCCCAGAAGAGAGAAGAGGGTGGAAAAAAGCCTTTGAAGAGCTAATGACTGAAAATTTTTAAAATATGACATTGAACCACAGATTCAAGAAGCTCAAAAACATTAGCGTTTCATCACAAACTACGCAGTGTGGCAGCAAGGAAGTGAGCGTGCTAGAAGAAAACAATTCTCAACCCAGAATTCTACACACAAGGAAAAGATCTCCTCCCTACACGAGGGTGAAATAAAGGGTTTTTCAGACAAACAAAAGCTGCGAAAATTCATTACCAGGGGACATGTACTATAAGAAACATTAAAGTCATTAAGGTAAAAGAATATGATATGATAGAAACTTGAATGTCCACAAAGGTATAAAAGTACCTGAAATTATTAAAGATGATCGTAAAAGGTCCAGGGCAATTTAAAGGAGAAAGAACAGTCTTTTTAAACAACTGGTGCTGAAACAACTGAACAACCACAGTCAAAAAAGAGAAAAAAAAAGAATCTTGACTCATATCAAAAATCCTATACAAAAATAAAGTCGAAATATAAAACTGTAAAACTTTTGGAAGACCATAGACAAAAATCTTTGTGACCTTTTGTTAGGCACAGATTCTTTAGATATACAACATCAAAAACATGATTTATTAAACAAAAACTGATAAAAAAGATTTCATAAAAACCAAAAAATTGAAAAGATTCTGGAATAGAAGGATAGATCAACATATCGAAATCCATGTACTATACTATATAACTGAATAAAAGAAAAAAATGATCATATCAACTGATGTAGAAAAAGCATTTGACAAAATTCAACACCCTTTTGTGATAAAAACACTCAAATTAGGAACAGAAGAAAACTACCTCACCATAATGTCATACGTGAAAAGCATACAGCTTACATCAGACTCAAAGGTAAACACCGAAGCATTTCCTCTAAGATCAGATACAAGATGAGGATGCTAGCTTTTGCCACTTTAAATTCAACATAGTACTGAAAGTCCTAGCGAGACTGATTAGGCAATTAATTAAAAGAAATAAAAGGCATCCAAATTGGAAAGGAAAAACTAAAATGATCTGTTTGCATAGGGCATGAGCTATACGTAGAAAAACACTAAAGATTTCACACACACACATATACACACTCAATTAAAACTGACAAATGAGCCCTGACTGGCGTGGCTCAGTGGACTTAGTGCCGGCCTGCAAACAAAAGGGTCTCTGGTTTGATTCCCAGTCTGGGCACATGCCTGGGTTGCAGGCCGGGTCTCCAGTAGGGGGCGCATGAGAAGCAACCACACATCGATGTTTCTCTCCTTTCTCCTCTCTAAAAATAAATAAATGAAATTTAAAAACTGGCAAATGAGTCCAGAAATGTTGCAGGATAGAAAATCAGCACACAAAAAAAATCAGTTGCAATTCTATACATATTGAACAATCCAAAAAGAAAATTTAAGAAACAATTGCAGCCCTGGCTGGTGTAGCTCAGTGGATTGAGCGCGGGCCTGTGAACCAAAGGATCGCGGTTCGATTCCCCGTCAGGGCACATGCCTGGGTTGCAGGCCAGTTCCCAGCATGGGACACATAAGAGGCAACCATACATTGTTATTTCTCTCCTTCTCCCTCTCTCCTACCCTTCCTCTCTAAAGATAAATTAAAAAAAAAAAAAAAAAGAATGATTTAAAAAAAAATACTGCATTAAAAAAAAAAAGAAAAGAAACAATTGCATTTACAAGCTATTGTAAATAGAATAAACTACTCCAGAATAAACTTTGCCATCCTGACTGGTGTAGCTCAGTGGGTTGGGCATTGCCCACTAAACTGAAAGATTGCTGGTTCGCTGGTTCAATTCCTGGTCAGGACACATGCCTGGTGGGTTGTGGGCCAGATCCCTGGTTGGGGCGGTTGTGAACAGTAGGGGGCATACAAGAGCA
Source organism: Glossophaga mutica (assembly GCA_039655065.1). NCBI lineage: Eukaryota > Metazoa > Chordata > Mammalia > Chiroptera > Phyllostomidae > Glossophaga > Glossophaga mutica. The sequence goes on from CM077305.1 coordinate 50,043,658, forward strand.
AATGATCGATGTTTCTCACATTAATGTTTTCCTCCCTCCCTTTCTCCTTTTCTTCCCCTCTCTCCAGGAATAAATAAAACCTTAGAGAGAGAGAGAGAGAGAGAGAGAGAAAGAGAGAGAGAGACACTTAACCAAGGAGGTGAAAGACTTGTACACTAAAAACTATAAAATGTTGCTGAATAAAATTAAAGAAGGCAGAAATAACCAGAAAGGTATACCATATACATGGATTGGAAAGTTTATATTGTAAAGATGTAATACAACCTGAAGTGATCTACAGATTCAATGTGATCCCTATCTAAATCCCAACAGTGTTTTTGGGAGAAGTAGAAAAGTCCATCCTAAAATGCATATGGCTTCTCAAGGGACTCCGAATAGACAAAATAATTAAGAAAACAATTAAGAAAAATGTTTTCCACAGTTTAATGAAAATTAAGAATATACAACTTTCAGAACTGAAAAACCTAATTTTAAATTCCTATCCTGTCATTTGTTAGCTGTATGACTCGGTATTCTCATCTATAAAACAGGAACAACAATGTACACTCTGTACCATTACTGAAGGAAGTTCTGTGAGCTGGTATCGCAGATGTGTTCAACACTTTTATAAAACTTTATAACTCTACATACTTGGCACACTTTTGCAATTTTGAAGAAACAATGTTCCTTTCTTTAATCTATAACTCTAGATAGATATCACTAATTTTTAGCAATAATTAATACCTTGAGATTAATTCTGATACCAAAATTTTAAGTTAGTATCGTACATTTCAAGAATATCGTTTAAACTTATTGTCTAATAAGTTCAGACAATAAAACAATGAAAACATTGGGATGCTAACTGGGATCCTTTTTTACAGGTACAATTTAGAAGGTTTCACATTAAATAAACAGCTTACAAAGAAACACCTAAAATGTTCAGCTGGAGACACCAGTGAGTCAGAGATATTTTGAAATACCACTATGATCTCATGTCTGAATGCCGGAATAAGGGCAAAATAATTCTTTATTCTCGTGACTAGTTGGTAAAATTTCCCTTCAAACAGGACCAGCTGGTTTCCTGTTGGCTCTTCAGACCCGGAAGTCAGCTGAAGGAGTTCAAAAACATTCCAAAAACATCATTTGAAAGGTTCCTTAAGCTGCAATTTTACATTTTTCCTTTATCTAAAATCAAAGTTCTACAAGAAAGGAGTAAACTGTTAAATTAGCTACGTAATATCTAGAAGAAAAACTGCTTCAAAAGTACCATCCAACAAGGAGTTAGACTAGCTAATAAAATTGAGAGTCTAGTGCATGAGCAGTGCACTCATATACCCTGCGGGGTAAACCCTGCCCGCGGACAGTCAGTCACAGAATGTTGGAAGGCTGCCTCTCCTCCATGCCTCCAGGCACCAAGATCCACCATCAGTCTCTAGAATGGGAGCCCCTTGCATGTACTTCCTAAGCATGTTAAATATGTAAAACCATGAAAAATACCCAGATATGCTTTTGAAAGAGGACTTAAAAATAGACTACAACAGGCTTCCTTCTGGACATGACTCTGAGTGTTGATGGTGAGGTCACTCCCTGACTATGAAAGGCAGAGGGCTGACTCGCAGGCCGCTCAAAATACTGCCTTGTGTCACCATCTGCCTGTTGGTTTCTCGTCACTCCTCCCCACACCTGAGATGCAGAAGCAGCCCGCACAGACTTCAACGCACTCGTGTGCCACTTTCTGGGCTAGGTGCTCTCAGGTTGGCTTGCTGGCCCCAGCCTAGTTTCACTTCGAAACTAATACTTCCTTCAATAGTTCAGGGTCTAAATCTGTGTTTCTTAATATGATTTCAGTTACCCTTTTAAAGGAAGGAAGTACCTTTTAAATGAAAGCAAAGTAACTATGCACTGTTTATAATCAGTATTTTTTCATCAAAAGAACTTCAGTGGGTAAGGATTTCAGGTCCTGTCAGGCAAATAGCCGAGTACACGAAAGGATTTTTCTCCTAGATATAGCTAAAAGCTTTAATTTGCCTAAATGCTTAACAAGGTGTCTCTCCCAGCACACTGCAATTCTGGCAACTCTTCTGGTTAACTTTCTTATCCTTGAAGTCCTCTTATCAGATGTTCCCAGTGTTCTGTTCTTATCCTCCTCTCGGTGCCTGCTTCTGAAGGCCGCCTCCTCTGACGCAGGTTTGCAGCATATGCCCTGAAAATCCCTCAAGTCTCACTTTCCGGGTCCAATTCCCTCCCTGCTGGCCTCACAATCCATCATCTTTGCACACAGTCTGCATCTCTGGATTAACATACAACATAGAAACTGATGGCTGGAGCTAAACAGATAAAGATACATTTGCTGATAATTTTAAAGACAGTCCCTGTAGTAAACTGGAAATAACTTGGTCATATTCTGGGAAACATGGTGTTTCGAATTGAAGTGGGATTTAAGTACTAAAACTTTTAATAAACAGTGGCTTGGAAGAAAATCTCAGACCCAAGAAGGAGGCAGTTTTTAAAGAAACACTGTACCACCAATGTTTTGATAGCCATGATACTGGGTTGAAAAAAGTGGACATAAGAGTCAAAAAGTCAATCAGAAGAGCTGGACTCTGAATATTATGAAGCTATTAAACATCTTAACTATTAACCTAAACTACTGAACATCTCATTTATCTTATATATATTACCCGTGCACAAAAGTAGTTTCACATCTATATCTGAGTAAGTCTGAAAAAGCTGTTATAGTCAGTTTAATTGACAATATTTTTTCTTGGTAGTATATAAAATAATGGTGTCTTATCAAAAGCATCTGAGATCAGATAAAATACAGAATTTACTCTGGTAAAGAAATATCATAGAATTTTCTGAGGAAGTGATAAAGTTAATCTGAAACAAATAATTTCAAAATGTGTAACTTTGTCTTTATCAGCCTATAAGTAGAAATTTCTGAGTTGTGAAGAATCATGGAAATAAAGCACAAACTGACAGTGACCAGAGGGGAGGGGGAGGGGAATAATGGGGGAAAGAAGGGAAAGGGTCTAGTCAAGGAACATGTATAAAGGACCCATGGACAAGGACCATGGTGGGGAGGACTGAATGTGGGAGGGGGGCAGGCAGGGCAGGGGAGAGCAATGGGGGAAAATGGGGACAACTGTAACCAAACAACAATAAAATTTTTTTAAAAGAATATTGTTGAATAAATACATTAAGTGAGAACCTTATGTGAAGGTGGTTAAAAAGATAGGCTCAGGGCCCCGGCTGGTGGCTCAGTTGGTTGGAGCATTACGCCACACAGCAATAAAAGGCTGCAGGTTCGATCCCTGGTTGGGGCACATGTCTGGGCTGTGGGTTTGATCCCCCATCGGGGCATGTGCAGGAGGCGACCCATCGATGTTTTCCTCACATTGGTGTTTCTTGTTCTCTGTTTCTCTCCTCCTCTCTCCTTCTACCCTTCCTTTCTCTTTGAAATCGATAAACATATCCTCTGGTGAGAGTTTTAAAAAAACTTAAAAAATGTATATAGGCTCAGGTACACCTACAACTAAAACATTATATGTCAATTATATCTCAACTTTTTAAAAAAACTCAGACTCAGAAGTCTGTTGACTTGGTTCAAACTGTGGCTCCAGCCATTTGCTAGATATGGGACCTTGGGCATGTTACCTAACCTCATTAGGCCTGTTTCCTCATCTCCAAAATTAGGATTGCTATTAACTATCTCCATTGGGTGACTCAGGAATAAACAGCTCATATAAAAGTACCTTTGAAGAAAGCACATAATACATGCTCAAATGTTAGTATCTTCCAAATACACAAGCAGTAAAGAATCTTGAAAGAATCTTCAGTGAGATATGAAAAAGCTAAAAAGTCTTAACATATTTTAAGGGAGATACTTCGATTAGTGATGTACATAAATAGATGTAATTTAAGTTAAATCCACATCAGGTGGTCACTCAATGGATTCTATCATCATCCTTAGATGTATCCTTAAATACCGATGTATTATTTATAATAAGTTTAAATCTCTGCTGTAGTAGATGTTCAAGTAAATTTAGCAAGTTAATGGAGTGAGAAAGTAAGTAAATACAAACGATTCTCATAAAAGTGGTAAGGTTGATTTCTGATTGTAAAAGGAGAGAAGGCAAGATGAAATTTGAATCTGAACTACATTATGTTTACCTCATAAAAACATACTGCACTTCTGGCAGTTTCCCATTTGATTTTAGAGGGCACCAAAAGTCTAGCGTCACCCCACTTTTTACTCACTAAAATGGAGGGACCCATAAACCCACTAAAGAGGCCTTCAGAAACCCCCTGGCTCCCACAGCTGCTCCCGGCAGTGACAGAAGCGCTTCTCCATGCTACAGAGGCGCTCTCCCCCGAGATGGAGATGGGGACAGCTCTGTACTGCAACGTCCCCTCCCATAGCCATGGCCAGCGTGGCACGGTGCCTTCCAGGGCCTTTGCCTTACGGTGGTAGCTATCACCAAGGAAAGGAGATAAAAGATGAAGGAACCATAGGAGGTCCCGATTTCATTCCCTCCACTTTTTACTCTTACGGCAGGTCCCTACCCACAATGATCTAAAATGGATAAAGAGATTCCCTTTGAAAATTTACAGTAGCCTATTCTAAGGTAGGAGGTGTGGATACCAACTTCTTGCTCAAAAGATATTCACTGTGAAAGGCTCAAACTACTTTACAGGCATTTAAAATATTTTAATATTAACCATACTTTCCCTGTATCAGTGAATTTGGAGGGTTGAGTGTGGAATCTAAGGAAGGACAGTAAAAAGCTATGCTAGTTCCTAAGTGAGACAAAATTTATTCACGGTGATATTGTGAATTATGTATCTACTACCCTCATACAAGTCAGTATTTGTGTTGTTGTCCCTTAAATAAAAACTGATCAGTGACTAAAAACTTTCTTTGGCAATTTATTCAGGGCATGATATTAGATTATCTCATTGGACAGATGTCTTCAGGGTAACAGCCTTAAACAAGTGAAGAATTTTATGTTTCTCATCTCTTGTGAATATACGTCTGTCTTTTGCAAAGAGTAAAATCAATTAATTTTAAGCCTGTCTTTTTATTTATAGGGTAAGAGCACTATAATCACTATAATCATTGTAGTTTAATTTAAGACAGAAATGAATATTTTTATATGTCCATATCCAGAATTTAATTTCGGAGGCTAAGGTGCCTCTATTTCTTTGCAAAGTAGATCGCTTAAGGAAAATCTATCCTAAAAATTGTTTAGCACAATATTTAGCTAAACATTATAGCTAAATATCAGCTATACTGTTTGTAGCTAATAAACAGTAACATAAATAAGATAGTAGAGTGCATTCTAAATATTGATAGAATGTAAAAGATGCTATTAACAGAGATTTTGACAAAACTAAAATTGGGTGGAAATACATGGATAATTTTACAATAAAATCTCTGCTTTCCAATTTCCTATCATGAAAATTTTTCATTCTTTCAGGAACCATCTGTAATTAATAATTTGATTGAGCATTACTTATACTCAGAATCAAAGAACTTTTGCATTTTGTTTTTAAAGAGAAGGCCAGAGTCCAAAAACATAACTTCAAATTATTCAAATGTTGGTTATAGTATGAACAATATTCTACTTGCAACTAGTACTGTCAGTTAGTTGTGGCAGATCACCATTACCGACTTCATTTATTTAATGCATCCACGAGCTTTGTAAGTAATATGCAAAAGTAAGGGCCCTAATCAGAATGAACTTTGAGGAGGAGGAGATGGTAAATGAATATAGATCAGAATTAATAATAGCTTAGCTCACGACTGATTGGGTGGCTATTATCAAACTTTTTTGGTTTCCCCCTAAGGCCTGCCCCATCAGCCTGGATGGAAGCCAAACTCTGTTATAACTCCGAGAAGCAACTTCACTGGCCAAGGTGACGAAGACTGGCTCCAGACTAGTTCAGCGAGAGTCACCACTTTATAGCAGATGGTACACTGAAATCTCTGCCAGCAGGCTATTTGCTCTGTGCTGTTTTCTAGTAATGCTGACAGATTTGAACATATCCATCCCATAAGCTTTATTTCCCTTGATCTAACACCCTCTTTTGTAATATGTGACTTTGAAAGAGTTTTTATCTGTGTGAAGCTACCACATATGAGAGGGAACCACCCTCTAAAAAAACCCTGGACTTATCTTCTGGAAGGCGGGCCCCATGTAGTGCAGGCTTCCCCAGCTATGTGAGTGTTCTAAGGAGCCATCTGTGTCAGTGTACCAGCTGGTGTTGTTTTGAGAGGCTGTGTTCAGCTACAATGAATTCTTTTGATGACTCAACATGTTTGCCTATTTCATGATGGGTGATTTACAAGCGCATCTGCCCACAATGCACTGAGTGTTCAGCAATTTTTGACCAAAAACAGCAAGACCTCTGTGCCCCACCCTTCCCATTTACCCAACCTTGCCCCAAGCAACTTATTTTTTGTTTCCCAGATAAAAGAGTCCTCAAAGGGAAACGTCGTGAAAGAAACCAAAAACAGCAGGAACACCAAAAGGGATTAAAATTGACAAGTTCAAAAACTGTTTAGGGCAGTGGCACAAACATCTCATGAAGGGTATTGCATCAAATAGAGACTACTTTGGAAGTGACTGAAGTTTAAATGTCACTTATGTAAGAATAAATACGCAATTTTTTATAAATAAATTCTGGGTTTTTTTTTTGTGGGTCCCCCCTCATATGACATCAAGACCAGTGGGCTTCACTTATACCAAGCTTAAGCAACAAAACTACGTGACCCAAACTACTGAGCCCAAATGCTGTGGCAGGTGGGCACTTTCTGTCTCACGCACAGCAGCAACCGAGCTAGGGCTTGAACTGGGACTCTGCCCAGTTCAAGTGTAGGCAGATGCGCTAAGGTTTTTCCAGCTTAACTGTGATGTCTTTTTTCTCATGTGCTTGCAATGACTGATGACTTTTTCCCTCACCTTACAACTAGTTAAATTTTATCTCCATGATTATTACTGATTTATGGAGAACAAATCAAAGACCATGTTCATTGCAGCATTATTCACAACAGCCGATATATGTGGAAACAACCTAAGTGTCTGTTAATGGGCGATAAGGATGTGGCATATACACACAAAGGAATATTATTCAGCCATGAGAAAGAACACCCTGATGTTTGAGACAATGCGAATGGTCACTGAGGGCATTATGCTAAGTGAAGTAAGTCAGACAGAGAAAAATAAATACTGTTTGAGAGCACTGAAATGTGGAATCTAAAAAACCCAAATCCACATAAACAGAGACTACAACGCAGGTTACAAGAGGCTAAGGGAAAAGGGATCCAGATGTTGTTCAGAGAGCACAAACTTTCAGCAACTACATGAGTGCTGGGGATTTAGTGTACAGCATGCTGATTATAGTTAACAATACTTGAAATCTATCAAGACAGATGTTAAATGGTCTTACCACAAAAAAAGAAATGGCAATTATGTGACTTGACATAGGTCTTAGCTAATGCTATGGTAGTACTCACTTTGCAATATGTAAGTGTATCAAATCAACACATTTTACATCTTAAACTTACAGAATGACCTATGCTAATTACCATATTTTGCCATGTATAATGCACTCCTGTGTGGAACGCACACCCATATTTATGCGCATTATACACGGAATTACTATATCCATGGCATGTAATCACTATCCCCATGTACAATGCGCACCCTATTTTTCTCTCAAAAATTTGGGCAAAAAAGTATGCATTATACATAGCAAAATATGGTACCAATTTATCTCAATAAAGCTGGAACAAAAGACTTAGGAGAAACTGTATGTAAATATGGATCTAGAAAGCTACAGCTAGTTTCCATGCTCAGTTTCAAGAACTATATTAAAATGACATGATTTGTGGTTACCTTCACAAGCAACTTAAAAATATTAATCTTTTCAGGGTACGGTTAAATTACTCTTGCATATGCATTTTTGGTAAAAGTGAATAGAGAAATTCAAGTAGGAAGAAAAAGTTAGTTTAGATTCCATTTACTGATATGACTTAACACTGTTCATAAACGATCATGACAGACAATGCTAAGTGAAGTTCTGGGTTTAAAACAGTCATATGTACCTCTTCTTTAAAATTTTTAGCAATTGAGAACCATATGACAAATTCTATAAAATTTGGGTATTTATATACCTTGGCTCTTGGGTTCTATTTGAAGAAGAAAGAATCAAGGAAGTGTAAGTTCATTGTGTATCAGTGCTGTATGATTTGCATTTACAATTTATTTAGTCATGTGACACTAGCATTTTGGTGATTAGCTAACTAATCAGACTATCAGTTTGTGTAATTTCTGAACTTAATTCAAGCAATCAGTGATATATCAACAGTATTTATTGTCTTTTATGTGTCTAGTATTTTGAGGCATATGACATTTTCCTCATCCTCAAAAGAGCTTCTACTCTAGATATAAGGAAAAAAAAATCCGACATAAGGAACAATTAACCAGTCACCTGATTCAGCAAATATTTATTACACACTTACTGTGCACCAAGTACCCTACCAGATGACGTGAATCCAAGAACGAATAAACATGGCTACTGCTCAAAGGCCTGACAAGGTAGTGGACTAGAAATATCTTCAACTTTTCCTATCCCCCTGCTCTCAAAGTTACATAATGAACATCTTCTCACTTCTTCCATCCTTGTCTTTCTCTACAGTTTTTTTCCACTGTCACTAACATGACCCCAGATGAAGACGCTAAACACCTAACTGCTTCAGGGCCAAAGCAGATGCTTGGGCGGCTCCTTCCCCACTCTCCTAGGCCTGCTTCTATTCTCGGGAAGGACGAGTGATGTGTGACCCCTCAAGGAGGCCTCCTCCTCTTCTATGCAGTCACACCATGACCCACCCTCTCCCTCTCTCTTTGATCTCCTCTTTCATACTTTCCATAACAGTAATTGTGCAGGTATTTATTTAATTATTTTTGTTGCTTCCCCACTTAAGTTTAAACACCATGAGAACAGAGATGTTTTTCTTGTTTGCTGATATATCCACAATGCCTGGCACTTGGACATGTCAAAGAGTAGAAAGGTAAGTATGAGATCAGAGAGTGGTGAAGTAGCCAGGGAGAAAGCTGGGGCTCTCTGGGGCTTCCAGAGCACCCACGAATCACTGCCTCCCATCATCATGGATCACTGTCATTCTGCTTATTCAGTCTACTGCCTCACAAAGCTCCCGAGGGCAATCACACTTTACTGTGGCACACAGACATGCAAGATAAATGAGTTTCAATAAGTGAATATTAAAATGGACCTAGCACATGGATAACTGCCAGGAACAGCTGGCCATGCTTAGACAGACCACTGACTGCTTTTGTGTGTGGCTCACAGAGATTTTACATACATAACTTGATAAATAATTTCTAAGCCATGTGATTATATATGCACATATTCGTGCATATAAAACCACTCCACAAGGAAACTGTGCCTCCCAGCCTCTGAGCATGGTTTTAAGAATCTTTGGTTTACAGGTTTAACCTCCTTACCTTCAAATAAAACTTTGAATCTACTTTTTGAACTACTCAGGGCCTATTACCATCTTTTGCAAAATACTTTTGAAGCTATTTGCAAGTTTCAACTTGCTCCTCCCAAGAAATGACGTGTTATGCGGACCCCTCAGATGCGGCTGAGTTGCCGTACCCTTACATGCAAATCTGAGAACTTTGGGACAAGTGTTCTAAGTGCTTACTCATGCCATGACAGTTTTGGCAACATGAAAGTTAGCTCTAAGCAGAAATAAAACCATTAGCTAGCTACTTAGTAAACACCCAGGTTGTAGTCTCCACTAGATTAACAGACTAAAGAGCAAAGAAAGTATATAATGTCTAAGTTTACTGTGTGCTATGCTCATACAGATTATCCAAATGTAAGAGCCCCTAAGAACATTCTTTTGTTTGCAGCTATATATCATAGTATATCAGAAATACTATGATTATACAACACACACTCGTGTGTGTACGTACTAAATTCTGTTACTTGCCAATGTTAGTAACTATAAAATCAACGTCACCATTTTGACTTAACCTAAATACATAATATGTACCCAAATGAATTAAATGCGTGTACACTTAACACTTATTTGTGAATTTCAACTGCACATTTAAAGATTCATAACATTTTTTCAAGTTTGGTCTCCAAATGGAGACTTAAAATTTCTTTAAGATAAATTAGGGGAAGAATGGGGCAGAGAATCAAAGGGTTAGAGTCAAATTCTAATTCTGTTATCTATAGATTTTGGAAAGATTCCCTAACCTTATTACACGTCAGTTTTTCTTTCCCTGAAAACTAGGGAAATTGTATCTGTTCTACTTCTCATGAGACAATTATAAAGCAAAATGAGTACAGATAAAACTATAAAAAATAAAAATTATAAAAACATCGGTTTAAATATACACCCATCTAGGCCTAACCTTTAACGGGCAGACACCCATCTGCACCACACCACCTAATCTTTAGAAGTACTAAAGATAGTGCACAGAGCCCAGCGTTCAGAGTTCCAAACTGAAATAAACCGACGGTTATAAAATAATCTCTTGAGGAAGAAAGATGAAGAAGTGAACAAACACGATCTTTCAATCAGTATCACTGAACTTTAGTGAATTTCAAAGCAAGGAGTTTCCTTACCTAGCCCTTCTGGGTATAATTCTTTCTTTTTACAATTAGTCCAGAATTTGCATTAGACTGTGAGGTGTCACTCCCAGGTGAGACAACACCACCATTTGAAGTGCTAAATGCCTACACTATTATTTCCAGATACAGCAATATATTACTTAAGTTCTCACATCTTACTTTCCCTCAAAACAGCATGTCAGACTTCCTCATTTTCTGTTGGTTGATAACACCTTTCAAAGACAGCCACTACACAGAGCAAATTTCTTTCAGTTTGCTATTATTTTATTTTATACTGCTAAACTCCATTTGCAAGTGTATAAGATTTCACAAGTATAGAAGATTTAATATCATTATGGGTTGCAATCCGTAAGTCTACTTATCAGGCAGTAGTACGGTTCAGAATTGATCCCATTATAATAATCCATTCAAGGACATTAGATGTGATGTTATCTCCTATGTTAGTGTTCTTATTTCAACTGGATCTACTGTTGAAAAATAACTGATGGATCCAATATTTTGAATCCAGAGTGTCATCTGGAAGGAATTTAAACAATTTGAATTACGTGTGCACATGATACAAAAGCACAGGACACAATACTTCTTTTCCCTAATGTTCTATATAAAGAGATGACTAATTTGACTTAGGTAATAGGTCCCTTTATGCAGCACAGTCACGTATCAATGTTTTTAACTGTTATAAACTCAGCACTAACTCTCATGCCCAGCCATAGAAGACCACAAGAAGACATCTCATTCATTTCCTGGACTGAAGGCAAGACCACATTAGGAGAGCCAAGAGAAAGGGCCTTAGGAATCATTACTCACTCCCCTATTTTACTTCATGGATAAGGAAACCAGGTCAGAGAGATGAAGTGATTTGCCTACAGGAGCAATGCTCGTGGTGCGACTGAAAGAACCCAAGTTCACCCCCTTTATTTTTCAGAGACATATGATGGTAAGAATGTGCTTTATTCTCCGAGACCAACAAAACCATATTATTCACATTTCCTCCCAGGAAACTATCTTCTCTAGAACTGAATCAGGCTCAGGATGCATTCTATGAACTGTCCCCATAATAAAATGGGCACTTATGCGAGACAGTCCTTCCGAATTTTAAAGAACAGAAAAGTGCTGCTGTTAAGCTAATGACTAATACTGTCAGATTTCTTCAGTGTTTCTGAAGCCTATGTTCACCAACTTTAATGTTTGCTTTCTATGACAGATTGGCTAGAAGAACACACATATTAAATTAGATGTAATCATATTTTGAGGAAAAAGAAAGCACTGTTACTCCAGTTTTTTTTTTTTTAATCAAAAACTAATTTCTTGGTATTAGATTCCATTTTGTGCAAAAAGTTAGTAGGGGCAACAGAAACCACGTTCAGAATTAATTTTCAAAGGAGCTTCATTTTTATTAATGGTTATACATAAAATTTATCAATAATTTCATAATTATCCTCAAACTACTTCAGTGTTTACATAGTGTTTTTCTCATTATTACCAGGTTAGAGTTTCTAAAATATTATCCCTGCTGTGTATTTAAATATATGAGCATTCAACTTGGTGAAGAATAATTAAACTGGATGAAGAATAACATGGACCAATTCACATTATTCATATCAGCAGTATTAGATCTAAAAGCGTGCATAAAATACTGAAATGAGGGCAAATTGTGAAAGAATTCGAAGTGGAGTAATTACAAGGACAAACTGAGTTAGCCACAGAATGGCCCCTTCTGTAGTTCCCACCTCCACACACACGAAGTAAGTTAGCAACTTAAAAAACCCAAGTGAGTGAATTTTGTGAATGACGGTAGGTAGGGAGCAGTCGAATCTCTGGTGAAGTGAAGGGCACAAGGTTCATGTGAAGTTTTGTGTCTTTTTCTAATAGTGAGTCATGTAAAAAAATTCTAATTTCAAATAATTTCTTGATCCCAACATATTTAACCTATGTCCATTCCCACTTTTATAGTGTACAGAATAAGTTATAAAACAAAATATTTAAATAATATGGTAAATTAAAAAATATTTTCCAAATTATTTGTTTACAAATGCCAGATTATAAACTTGGATCCCTGAATGCACTTTGAACTGATCTGTCTTTTGACACTGTCGTCACACGGGGAGAACAAAGCAGTGGGAGGCAGACATCCCGGAGCAACTGTGAAGTCTCACTCAGGGGCCGCTCTCTGGTAATTCATATACTACAAGTAAACGCTGATCTGCAAAAATGGAGTTGGTTGATTTACGTGGAACAGAAAATGTTATACAATTACTTCCCATAACAGGTTATAAAAATATATAAAGGAAACAAAATTCTGCAGGCTATCAAGAATCTTCCATGCATGAATTTTAACTTATACTTAAAACATTTTTCCTTTATTTAGCATAAGCAGATTTTCTTTCTGACTCTTAGCAAATCTCTATTCCTATAGTAACCCTATTTTTAATGAAATTACTAAGATTTCACTTCTACCTAACAACTGAGTCTTACTCAGTTTTTATCAAGGTCTGAATTCTGGGCATCTCTACACGCTTGAACTTCATTTCAAGATTTTCATCTTTTTCTTTAAATTATACCTATTTCATTGTATTTTTAATTTTTTTAAATATTTTTCATTTTTTATTCATTAGCATTTAATGAGCTGAGTTACCCTTTAATCTAAGAAAAATGAATAACTAAATCTCAACTAAATGAAAGGGGAAACCAGACACTTTTACTTTAGCTTTTCTTTAATTATAAATTGTATAAAAGCTTAGCTGAAAAAAAGATCAATGCAACATTTCATGCAATTAAATTATTTACAAGGATGCTCATTAATAAATCAAATATAACTTCATTATCTTACTTCCATTTTAACACACCTAATATCCATTCATAGCTGTGGGAAAGCACTTGCAAATTTCAAAATAAACAAACTCTTATGATTATATAAACTATCAACAAAGAAGACAGGCATGAGTTACTAACGCTATGCTTTTCTTAGAAACACGTAAAATGCGCCGCCTCACAGCAACCCTGGGAGGTGGGGAGTGAGCGCGCTCGTGGGCCGAGACACGAGGGTGAGATGGCGCGTAGGAGAATGGTCACGTTAAGTTTTAAAAGAAAATGGCATCTATGAACCAGCTCTACTTTGAAGTCCAGGAAACTCAGGTTGCTTACTTTTTCGCTATCTTTATCAGGAATAATAGCTATTTTGATTTTCAAGAAACGGGAAGTTTTCTTCATCAAGGGCTTTAAAGTCTTCTGGAAATTAAGTGGAACATGTATAATAACGATACTTGCCAAGGTAACAAAAGATGAGATGCCACACCAGAACACTTTTTTCTTCTGAGATACTGTAAATACCACACAGGCGTACACAGGAGTTCACATGGTTAAGGATCTTCTTTAGGGGGATTACTTCTTTTGACTCTTCCAAGTTAAAACTGTGATGGCTGGGTCTTTCTACACTGTCATGTTTCTTCCACGCCAGTTCCTCTCTCTCACTCAGGGACTACTTGAATCTTTTCAATTAGGATAAACTGCAGGTCCTCTTCTTCCATGGGAAATGGTGACTCCATTAAGTTCCAGAACTAAACGTGGTTACAAAAGTCATCTACCAGGGAAAATTGGTTATCTCCACAGTAGGAAAAAATCCAACTTGGAGAACTGATCTTTTCTGATTTAAAAAAACAAAACAAAAGCAAACTATCCAGTAGGTATCAGAATAAGAAGTAAGGAATCCAGCTTTTCCATTAAAAAAAAAAGTTCAAGCAGAAACTTTTTTGAAGTAAAAAGTTGGGGAAAGGGAAGGGAGTGTATTGTCTATTTAAGTATGTGATTTTTCTTTATTATTTCATTATTTTTGTCCAAAATACCTTTCTCTCTCAAAAAAAAAAAAAAAAAAAAAGTGACAATATGCCTAGTACTAGTTCAGGGCTTGCCACCTAGAAGGATCCTGTGGGTTGCCAGACCTCTAAGGAAAAGTCCATCTCCCTTCCTTACTATGGAAACAAAGACTTTCTAATCATATGTAATAATGACATAATCGCTGAGCTACACTTTTAAAAAGAAGCTGAAAAGGTATGCCTACTCTACAACAAGATAACACCCAGTGACATACTTTTTCATCTCATTTAACAAATTGCCAATAACCATTCGCTATAGCTCTAGAGAAGAATGACCTATTATTTCGTAGAGCCAGACAGGCCTTGCTTGGGCCTTTTCTTTAAGAATAGAATGATCCTATTACATAAAAAATATTATGTCAAAGGACCGAGTGTCCTTTCTAAAGACAGTTCTGCTAATATGCTTTCCTAGTAATCTCATATTACAGACTCCAAAGTAGTTATGAAGGTAATCTCTTTATGTATCTATACCTAAGGTTTCATATTAAGTATCATGGAGAACTTTTATTGTTATAAGTTAAAAATTAAAAAAAAAAAACAACCTTCGTTGCCTCAGGTAAATGAAACTAAAAAATCTAGCTTAATTTAGCTAGTGACCTAATATATTACATTGTATACACAGGCAGCAATTACAATGTCCCACAACATGATTACATCCTTATATTCTTTCAAGGTCAATGGACAAGTATGTTGAACTCTGTTTTAGACTGCATGCATCCAGAAACACAACCCTTCTATGATAAACTAGGCAGAACACTGTTGACATAAGTACTGATCACATAATCAATGTGATTAAAATAATCACCAGCTAACATTTCTATATAATGCCAATAAGCACATGAAAAATGCTTAACAACATTAGCCATCAGGGAAATAAAAATCAAAGCTACAATGAGATACTTCTTCACATCCATGAGAATGTCAAAAAGACAGATAATAAGTGTTATAGGAAAACTGGAACCCTTATACACTGCCGGTGGGAATATAAAATGCAAAGCAGCAAAACAATCCAGCAATTCCTCCCAAAAGTTCAAAGCAGAATTACCACATGAGCCAGCAATTCCACTTCTAGGTATATACACAGGGAATTAAACACGTATGTCCACATGAAAACTTGTACACACATGTTCATAGCAGCATTATTTATAACAATGGTGAACTTTCAGTAAGTGGACCATACAATGGACTACTATTTGGCAATAAAAGGAAATGAAGTATTTGTACAGTCTACAACACAGATGAACCCCCAAAACACACTAAGTTGAAGAATCCAGTCATAAAGACTCACATATTGTATGCTTCCATTTCCACAGAGACAGGAAGTAGTAGATCCCTGGAGTGTGTGAGGGAGTGACTGCTAATGGGTGCAGTGTTTGAGGGGAGGTGACAAAATGCTTTAAAGTTGATGATGGGGATGGTTGTGAAACTCTATGAAAATACTAAAAACCACTGACTTGTATTTTAAATAGGTGAACTGCTTAGTATGTGAATTACATCTCAATAAAACTGTTATTAAAAATATTGATGGGACTATTAATAGCTAAATCGTTCCTGTGAGAACTAAAAAGGTAACCTGGTTACTCTTCATATTGGTATCTTTGTTAGCCCTGTCTGGTATGTGACATATTTTTGATGCTAATGATCAAGTTGAACTAACTTATTTAACCCTTTCTGTCATCGCAGTTACAGTAAGAGCATATATACTTATTCACTCAACAAATTTATTAATTATATTCTACATACCTAAATGGCTAGAAACTTTAAGGGATACCAAGAGATGTAAGTCAGCCAGGCTTAGTCCAGAAGCTAAGAATCCAGTAGAGGAGTTTAGCAAGTAATGATCCATGTGTGTAGAACAGTGATAAAAATCAAGATGATAAGTGTCTGAAATGTGATACAGAAAACAAACACCCCTGGAGTTTAGTAGGAGAGCTGCCTGAATCAGAATGGACCCCAGTCATCAAGCACTCTGCAGACCCATGTCTCTGGTCTAATCTGGCCATTAGCAAACAGCGATGCTAAATACCCCTTCCGTGGATGTGCTTCCACTTCCGTAAAATGAAGTGGCTGGACTATGCAATAGCAAAAGTTTCTTCTACCCTCAAAGTGTAATATTGACATTCTGACTTCAATTTAGGCCAAAGTAAAAAATTTGACTATTTTGTCTACATTGAATATATGGCTAAGCTAAACTGTCACTGGAAAATGGCAAACTGATAGATAAAAAAAGTAAAATGTACATTTACTTCAACCATTTAGTCATATCTACATTTCCTACCTCCTACCAGGAAGGTAGCCCTTGGACACAACAGCTTCAGTACATTTCAGTGACTAACTGTCAGCTTATTTTCATGTGAAACGTGAGGCTAACGTGTTATCCCACGAAGCAAGAGTTGGCCCCGTGTACATTCTGCCAAATGTACATAATACAATTATCAATTTAAAAAATCTATTGTCCTTAAATTCACTTGAGTTAAATAATACTTGTGCTGACTTTTATAAAGAGGAAATTTTCAGAAACACATTTTAGCGATAATTGGTTTAAAAACACAGAATACAGGCCCTGGCTGGTGTAGCTCAGTGGATTGAGCGCGGGCCTGCGAACCAAACGATCCAGGTTCGATTCCCAGCCAGGGCACATGCCTGGGTTGCAGGCCAGTTCCCAGCAGGGGACACATGAGAGGCAACCATACATTGATATTTCTCTCCCTCTCTCTCTTTCCTACCCTTCTCCTCTAAAAATAAATAAATAAATAAATAAATAAATAAGATGAAAAAAAAAGATATTAATAAAAAAATATTTAAAAAAAAATAAAATAAAAACACAGAATACAAATACTGTTTATTTTCGTAGAAAGTACATCATTGAATCACTCTGCACTGCTTTTTAACTAAGGAGAATTAATTATTCTCAAGAAAAGAATAAAAATTATTCTATTAAGAAAAATGCACATTTTATCATCTTTCATATTATTTAGGTACTTAACATTGTTTATTAACACATTATCTTTAAAATTTCTTTATACAAACTAGAAAATTTTGAAGAAAATTAGATTAAGTCAGTTAAACTGAAGTCTTAAGTTTGGTAACAGTGACTGACTTTCAAAGACTATGACTAGTTTTATATCTTCACTTTGAAGTCTTGCAAACCCGCAGGTGTAACTTTAGTTGGCAGAACCAAGGACATTCAGAGCATGTTCTCCATTTCTGTGAGGTAACTGTTTTATCCCTGTGTTTACTGAAGTCCACCAGGGATACACCGGGGATACAAATGAATGAAACATAATCCTTGCCCCCGAAGTGAGCGAGAAGTTAATGTTAACCTCTGTCTGTCAGTTTGAAGGTCAAAGGGATTTTCAGAGGAGGAAGCATAATTCAGTCTGAGGGCATGAGAGAAAGCTCACCGGAGGCGATGCTTATAGTATATATAAGCACCTCTGGAGCTCATAGGATGTGTGCAGGGTTGAAAAGTCGATGGTCAAGTCAGAGGCAGAGATGAGGTAGAAAGAAGAATGGACTGTGTGTGTGTGTCATGTGCATATGCAAACATTGCAAAGAGAAGGTAGAACATTCCAAAAACAAGGAAGCAAAAAGACTTGCAGATGAGCAAAAGTTTGGCTGCTTTGTTCCATGTGGAGGAGTAGAAGCAATTTGGAGCAACTGCTACAGAAGCACAAGGTGATGAGGCTGGGGAGGCCTCATCTGAAGACTACGGGTTGGTCTACACACGCCACACTGCCAAAATATTTTAAGGAGAAAGTGACATGGTCGGGTTTTTAAGTTTGAGAAAATTAACATCTGTCAGAGTAATATGTCACCAAAGAGAAAATATCCAGTACTCCAAATCTGCAAACCATCTCCTCCCAAATACCTACACCAGGAGTTTAGAAGGGTGTTACAACAGATACTACCAGCTGGGAATCTTTACTCTGGGCTAAACCATATATAAATCACAAAGATTCACAGTTCAAAAATTCTGAACGTCTAAACTGGAAACCAGATGGGTCATCTAGTCCCAATCCTTCTGTTTGTATCTTTAAAAAGCTTTAATGTCACCAGGTGACCTCAGCCACTCCCCTTTACCACAGACCTCACCATTCCTTGCGGTCACATTCACCACAGACTTCACACACGTAAGTGGCTTGCTTGCCCTCCGCCTATGTTTACTTGTGCCTTACTACTCTAGTAAGAGGAAAGATGGAAAGCCAAATTCAAAGGAAGAACATTTTCCCTCAGTCGTAGACCAAAACTGTCCATATCACAAACCTCCCTCCCACTGGAATCCCCACTATGATCTTCAAGAACAAAAATGAAAGGGAAAAAAAGGAATTTTAAAAAGCCCTCTACAGAGTTCATGATTAATCTAGGGTCAATGTGAATAACCATACCTCTAACTCCAGCTGTTCATCTTGGAAACAGAAGGTACGATATCAATAAAATTTATCAATAATTATCTTCAATACAATAGTGTCAAGGAGGAGGGAAAAGGACTAATCCCTACTGGAGGTGGTTAGGAATGTCTTTATAGCAAATGATTAGTATTCTTTCATCTTGCAAATAACCTACATTAAGTTATAACATATGAAAAAAAAGCTTCAGCAAATTTTTATGCTTTCTTCAAAATTTTTTCTAAGACATTAGGAAAGAATAAAGGTTAGTTTTTTAAAAATTCAAGATAGGGAATTCGTAATTATTTAGAAAGCTAATAAACACTCTTCGGGAACGGTTTTCAGGAACAAGTATAAAGGACACATGGACAAAAACTGGGGGGGGTGGAAATGGGAGGGAGGTGGGAGGGCTGTGGGGTGGGCTGGGATGGGAGTAAAAGATAGAAAACTGTACTTGAACAACAATTAAAATAAAAACAAAACAAAAAAAACCACTCTTGGTCACTAAAATATATTTTTTATTGCATCTTGTTTAAAAATGTACAAATTGGTTTTCACTTTATAGAGAATGCAGAAGAATATATGTTACCAAATTAGTATAGCACTTCATATGAAATGCTGTTTAAAATTGCGGTAAAGGAATTCTGACAGCTCTAAACCATTGTGTTGCAATTGTTCACAAACTATCTTGGCTTTCAAATTAATTTTAAAAAACTTAATCTGCCCTGGCTAGTGTGGCTCAGTTGGCTAGGCATTGTCTTGCAAACTGAAAGGTTGCCAGTTTGATTCCTGATCAGGGCACATGCCTGGGTTGCAGGTATGAACCCTGATTGAGGTGCATACAAGAGGCAACCAACTGATGTTTGTCTCTTGCATCAATATTTCTCTCCTTCTGTGTCTCTACCCCTGCCCTTCTCTCTAGAATTAACAAAAGAAAAAAAACCTAATCTACTTTTGAGGTTCAATGGTGAAAGATGCTTAAGTCAACTAGAACTGCAACAACAAGAGAAATCTTACAACTTATCTTTTCCACCTGCAGTTATACTAATGACAAAGTGCTTCTTGTGAAATCAAGGCCCAGCTTTACATACAAAGTTTTTTTTTTATACATACACACAGTTTTATACCAACAAAACTTACCACCAAAATTATTTCTATTTTAGTTCATATCTGTGAGTTTATAAGTTCTCTTTACTCTTCATAAAAAGGAGAGACAGATGGCAGAGTACAGCACCCCACAGCTCTCAACAGTCACTCCCCTTTTCCCTCCTTGTGTCATCTGTGTCATCACTTCCTCCTTGTGTCATCTGTGACATGCAAACTGCATTTGATTCACAATAAAGCACTTTAAAAAATTTTAACATGTTAAGTGAAATGGTGTGTAAAATTTCCAATGAAATTTAGTTTTTGAAATTGTAAACAAATCCTTAGATCAGTTTTAAAATAGTAGCTTTCCAAAACTCAGATAATGAAGAAATCTACTAAATACAAATGGAATGAACTCATCCATATTTCATAAATTTTGATAAAATTGTAGTTATGTTGCTTTAAAGCAATGTCAATATATGAAAGTAACATTTCTGTGCACATTCTTTAGTAAATATCTGTTGGAAACATGTAGGGGCAGAAAAGTCTCAAACACAATAGAAGATATATTTGGTACCCATGAAATGCATCAATTCTAGCAGCACCATGAGACTGTATTACCTAAACATTACAGGAATTTAAATTAATCAGTGCTCAAAAGAGCCTATTTTTTATAACATAATCAAACTGTTATTTAAATTATCAGTAAAAAATAGCTTCACAAGCTACTGATGTCTACATATCTATTCTTAATGCTCAAATATATAACAGCAGTTATTATTTTTACTATGCACATATATTACTGTATATCTGAGGCTTATAAATTTGTAATAATATTAATAGTTTTAGTTTTCAGTATTATATTCTAACAGCACTGGCCTACTATAAAATTAATTATTTCCAATAGAATTTTAGATAGCTTTAAATCTTAAAAATAAAAAAGATCTTTAAAAAATTATTAAGAAATAACAAGTAAATTTCAGAATTCCATGTAGATGATGCTATGAAGCAAACACTACTCTCTGGAATGAAAGAACAAAACCTTCCCCCACATGTCTATGCCAGCTCATTAGTATATAGCTACTTTGTTCAGCACACAGCTAATCTAAGACGACCATCTCAAAGGATGCGCCGAACACTCCAGTGCATCAGAGCATACACCTGCTCAGTCTCAAAAGGATATCATCATTTAGTTTAAAAAAGAGTTCAGATAAAGCTTAATATAATTTCCACAAAGAAATTACTAAACGTTTTCATCTCTTTTTCACATCCCTAAACTTTAAAAGCATTTAAATAAATACACTAAAAAAGTACTAATTTACTGAAACTTATTCAGTGAGAATGTTTTTGCATAGTTTACGACAAGGACATAAAACAGTACTATAGCACTTGAATAAGGAGTATTGAGTAGCCAATTCATTTTAAAATTTAGTTATGCAGCATAATTAAAAAAATCAAAGAACAGAGTTATTCAAGTAACCTATAATGCTACTGAGTTACATAGAAAATAAAAAGTTGTATTAGCTTTGTAAGTATGTTTTTAAAAGTTCAAAGTAATTGTAGAAAAGTATTTATGGATGAAATTATATGTCCAGGATTTGCCTTAAAAATAATCCCAAAGTGGAAGAGTCGGTAGGGATAGAAAGAAACAGTAGGGAGAGAGTGATCATTTTTTCATAACTGTTGAGGCCGGGTGATGCGTATGTTCACGACAGTTGATAATAGTATATTCTCTCTCTCATATAAATTTGAAAATTTGTATAGGTTTAAGGAGTAACAAAAATGTTTGCTTCTCTCTTTAAAGCTAAATAGTACTTTTTAAAAAATACACAACGCTAACAGGAAAGAACAAACTATTACCACATTACTAAAATTTTCAGGACCAAGTGAAAATCAGGGTCTTCTTTTGATATGTTAACTAATGAATTCAGTAGAATTAGTCATCAAATCTGAATCTTTCAGAACAGCACAAATTGGATTGGTAAGCAGCTATTACTATAATCAACCCTTAATTAACTTGACTGACTAAATCACTGTGCCCTATATCCTTCCTTTAAGAAAAAGACATTTTCGTGATTATGTTCCTTATTTATCAGTAAAATGATATAAATCAGAACAGAAAAATGTTGGCAAAATATCTTTTTTGCTATTCATTCTTTTCCGTTAAAATAAGTACTAAAAAGAGAATGCATTCAATAACACTGTAACAACTACACATGGTGTCAGGTGGGTGCTAGACAATGAGTGACCACTTTATAAGGTGTATAAATGTTTAATCACTATGCTGTACACCTGAAACTAAGATAATATTAAATGCTATCTGTAACTGAAAAATAAAAGAAAAAATTTTAATGTACTAAGGAAGAAAGACAAACGGTCTAAATATGCCTCAAAACAGATTTTAATTGTCTTCATTTACCACAAAAATAATAGTGTATCAAGTTTAAACACTTGAGAGTTTCAGATTTAACAAAAGTTATTTTAATATTCATTCTAATTCATGAAACAGTGATCTTATCTCCACACAGGTCTCCTAGGATAGGAACAGTTAACCTAGCACCGCACATAAATACGTACATTACTGAAAGTTTCTACTTTTAATGTGAGTTTTACTCTGAAGTTTCTTATTTGGTTTTATTGTACTGAGAATTCCATAAATACTCTAAATTAATTTCAAATTATCACAGTTTGGAAAATCCTAAATTATACCATCTCTGAGGCCTCTTCTAATTGATATTTTGGTATTCTAACATTAACTACAAAATACATCATCCTTTGTCTCAAGTAGAAATCAAAACAAGGTCAGAGAATAAGCCTAAAATCCTACAGCTAAAATATTTTTATAATAATAAGAAAACTGTAAGATTATGTAATGCCTTTAACATAATTAAAAGCTTAAATTGATCTGTTAAGTTTTATTTTAGATTACCTCGATGGCTAATCTACAGAGTCCAATAGTCAAAGAAGCTCTATCTTCAAATCAAAGTAAATAATGCCTATTAGACTCCTAGGAATGGAGAAAATCAACAGATGACCAAGCCCAGTTGGAAACTCCAAATAGCAAGGATTAGCAAAACGAGAAACATTCAGAAAACTTTTGGTGCATGAAGTAAACTAAAATAGCATTTACAAATGTTAAATACAAAAGTTCTATTTCTAAATGCCATGGTATTCAATGCACATGACTCAACTGTTGGCCAAAGAAATCAAGTTTATAATTATGCTCAATGTAGTTAAGTCTACTTATTAAATGGACATGTTAAATATCCATTTAACATTAATAAAAAGGACATTTTCTTCCCTCAACATATTTTAAAAATTGCATATTAATCACATTGCTTTTTAATTGTAATTGCATATTTTAAAAACCTGTATGCTTTACAAATCATGTAGTCTTCAGATCAGAGGAACTAAAACTTTTCATGTGTTCATTTTTACAGCTATAGAAAAGAGAATATGCTTCCACTGCAACAGTTAAAGCATGGTCTCCATGATAATTCCAAGATATGTGTACTGTTTATGCAAATTAGTGTTTTTAGAAATAAATTAGAATAGCCTCACTATCAAAGAGTTCCTACTTATTTATTTCTTAAAAAAAAAAAAAAACAACCAAAAGAAAACCTCACCTCGTTTCTTCTTCCTGAGACTGACCATGAGGTCCCTCAATATTAGTTTCTAATACGTTTAATCCTATGCCCCTAAGAGTCAACACAGCCTACAAAACTAAGTTTCCCATGAAAAAGAGTTTGGAGGAGCTCACATCATAATTCTTCTGAATATTCTAAAGAAATGATTTTTTAAATTTATCATTTATCCTTGTATTTATATAATTAAATTTATTTTCCTTTTTACTGAATTTCTTGGGATGGCATTGGTTAACAAAATTATAACAAAACTTAAAAACTGGTTCCAAAAAGATATGCACAACAAAGGAAAATTTCCTTTTTCTTTTCTTTTTGAAAATTATGGTTAAAAAGTTTCTGCATAGCTAAAGAAACCATCAGCAAAATGAAAAGGTAACCTACTGTATGGGATAACATATTTGGCAATGATACATTGGTCAAGGTTTAATCTCCAAAATATATAAAGAACTCATGTTCAGACTCAACACCAGACAGACAAACCACCCAATTAAAAAATGGGCAAAGCACCTCCCTCGATAGACATTTTTCTAAGGAGGACAGACCAATGGCCAATGGACATATGAAAAAATGCTCAACACCACTAGCCATCAGAGAAATGCAAATTAAAACCACTATGGGATATCACCTCACACCTGCCACAATGGTTATCATCGATACATCAACAAACAAGTGTTGACAAGGATGTGGAGAAAAGGGAACCCTGATATACTGTTGGTGGGAATGCAGACTGGTGCAGCCACTGTGGAAAACAGTATGGAGTTACCTTAAAAAATGAACAAAGGAACTACCTTTTGATCCAGTGATTCCACTGATGGGAATATACCTGAAGAATCCCAAAACACCAATTTAAAAGAACTTACACACCCCCATGTTCACAGCAGAGCTATTTACAATAGCCAAGATTTGGAAACAGCCTAAGTGCCCATTAATAGATGAATGGATAAAAAAAAAACAAAAAAACTGTTGTATATCTACACAATGGGATTCTACTCAGCAGAAAGAAAGAACTCCTACCTTTTGCAATAGCATGGCTGGAAATAGAGACTATTATGCTAAATGAAATAAGTGAGGCAGTGAAAGACAAATACTATATGATCTCACTTTTGAAAGGAATCTAACGAACAAAATAAACTAATGAGCAAAATAGAATCACATTAATGGAAACATGGAAGAGACTGACAGCAATCAGAAGGGAGGGTGTAGTGGGATAATGATGGAAAGAAGAAGAGAATAGTCAAAGAACAAGTATGAATGACCCATGGATATGGACAACAGTGTGGGGACTGACTGTGGGAGCAGGGGGTGGGCTGTACGGAGAAGGGCAAAGGGGAGGAAAATTTGGACAACTGTTAACAGAATAACAATAATTTTTTTTTAATTATTGTGATTTTTATTATTATTATTACACAGAAAAATCTAGTAATCCTTTTAAGGGCTAGTTAACAGTCTACATATAGCAGTAACAGGTGGTTTTTTTAAATGGTTTCTTTTGGAAAAATGTTTTCTTAATTTCAACTAATACTACCTAGTCAAAAGTTTCCAAAGAAGCATAAAAATTAACTTTAAGACAATGACTGATATGTATTTGTTTACATTTGCAACACTGTAGTTTCACAGACCTCCTTACATCCTAAAAATACCACAGTATGGCCCGAAATTAAAGTAACTGGTTTGGAACACATATAGGATAAATTATAGACTTCTGGTCAAGATGGCAGCATAGGTAAACATGGCTAGCCTCCTCACACAACCACATCAAAATTACAACTAAACTACAGAACAACCATCACTCAGAACCATCAAAAATCAAGTTGAATGGAAGTCTGACAACTACGGAATTAAAGGATAAATTGTATCTGTTTAAAGTATCAAATTCTCTTAAAATCCATTAGCACATGGAGATTTATCTTCTGTTAGTTGGTATGCAAAAATAATTCTGATATTAACATTAACATGTTCATTCTAGAAGTTAACCCAATAACTTGCTTCCTTTTGTGAAAGCATACAGTAAGATCACCTCCAAGACTATGAAAAAGCTTATCAGAGCAGGACATTATTTAAAAAAAATTATAACCCTCAAGAATATACAGGAAAATGGAAACCAGGTCAACAGAGAGGGCCTTTCAGTGAATGTTATTTAAAAAATAAGAAGAGATTTATAATAATAGGTATAGTGTTTCACTGTAAAATGATCTGTACTGTGATTAGCTCAGTAGCCCTTTTTCTACATAGACAAAGGAAATGTTCATTCTAGACCATCTAGGCAACTATAAATTATTAAATGATGTTAACAGAAGCAGTTTAAAAAGTATGACCTGGAATTTTCACTTAGGCTTGTTAACTTTGCAAGATTTATCCAAAGCCCAAATAACTTTCCATGTTTACATATTTTACTTAATCATGATGGTTGAATTGAATTTGTACCTATGTGAAAATGGCAATGCATTCTGAGTTGGTTCAGCCCTTGACTCTGAGTTCTGTGTCACATCAGGTGTTCTTTCGTCGTCTGTCCCATTGATACTTTCTGGTGTTAAAGGAGACTGAAGATCCCCGCCTGCTGATTCCTTAAAAACAAAGGGGGGGGGGATAAAAAATGTTATAATTTATTAAAGTACACAAGATCATCTTAAAGTTAAAACCGACTCTGATATATGCTTACTTATGTATGAGCCATATTTCAACTGAAATTAGAATCAATGACTTAAAAACTGAAATTTGAAGAAGTATTTTTTTTAAAGCAAAGCAAACTCTGAAACATAACACAATTTAGAAATGTAGTTTCAAAGAAC
The DNA here is from genome assembly GCA_039655065.1 of Glossophaga mutica. Taxonomy (NCBI): domain Eukaryota; kingdom Metazoa; phylum Chordata; class Mammalia; order Chiroptera; family Phyllostomidae; genus Glossophaga; species Glossophaga mutica. Next base: position 50,070,090 of record CM077305.1, read on the forward strand.
TGAAACACTTTTGGGTTTACATAAGCAACTAATTGGTTAGAATAAAAGATATTAAAAATTACTTGAGAAGAAAAGATGGCACAAAAAAATGCAAGATGCGATTTTATTTAGGTGGGTAGGAAGGAAAAGGGGAGAGGGAAATCTTCTAACAAGTTGCGATTTTTTTATGTGCCCTACTTTTCAATTCCTAGAATTATTTAGAAATGTAATGAGAAATATCTCTATAACATATACATAATGATTTTAGTGTATTTCAGCTTTTGTTGCCTGCCTCTCAAAATGGATTTATATTCTGTCACAAAATTTCCTCTTATTTCTACTTTTAATTAAGATTTGTATTCAAGGTAAATTTGATTTTTCCCTCTGGAAAACAATCAGATTTCAAATCAAGCTCAAGCTGACACTTATTCTTGCATCTGCCATTATCAGATTATCCAAATTTGATATTAAAAATTGGAATGAGGGGTCATTTGATAAACCAGTTATCCAGCTGAGGTCCTAGCACCAGATACTAAAGAGCAGCATAGTGGACCCCTAGTGATCTCCGGGAAGTCCAGCTTTACGCTTGAAATATTAGGTTACTGTGAGGGAAGAAAATGAAAGTATCAACAGGGAACTGGTTAGGTATGGCCACAATTTGCCAACTTAGAAGAATACAAGATTTCCTCAAATTAAAAAAAAAGGAGAATATGTACAATACAGGAAAATGCTTATAATTAGAAAAAACATATGAGAATATAAGGAGATACCTAGGTTATGATAATTTATATACTTTACATAAAAAATACTGCACGTGAAAAAGTGTCGGGAAGATGGAAAACATCAATCTGGTGAGACTGACTTCCTTTGGGGGGTTTCTGGTTTTACACTGCTGTACATATTTTATTTCACACTTGAATAATTTTAACTGATAATACCATGATGCTATAAATTACATAAACTGTCAAAGATCGAAAGATGACTCTGATTCCACACTATCACTTACCTATTTTTCAGTTATTAATGGAACCTCTATTTCAACCTTTAATGTCACTCATGAAATCTTTCTCCTAAATCCTGTTTCCATGTAAATACATGGATAAAGTGTAGGTAGAAAGTGTATAAGATGTTTTACAACAAAGTCAAATTCTTCTAAGTGAATAATGAGAACAGTAGCCAAAGTAACTCTTTCTAGGTCAATTTTGGATCATATCAATTAGCAGAAAAAGTTGAAGCAGCCAGTAAGAAACTATGTTATCATCTTTAGTGTCAATAAATCAAAACTATTTTTCTCTAAGAAAGACAAAATCAAACTAAAATAATCAAGGTCAGCTAAGCAGTATGTTGGCCAAGACCTGAATCAGTGGAAATGATAACAAACAAATTACTTTTTTAACTTGAAAGGACATAAGCAGCATTAGCAATTAAGGATTCACTTAGAGATTTTTGAGCAATGATTGAGAAGAGTGAGAGGAACTAAAGTAGATTAGGATTAAGAGAGAAGGAGAAAGCCCCGGCCAGGCAGCACAGTTGGTTAGAGTGTCGTCCCAAAGCACCACAGTTGCGGTTCAATCCCCGGTCAGGAAGAGAAGCAGCAGTTTGATTTCTGGTTCTTACAACTTTCAGGAGGGAAATTGGGAGGGTTTTGAGGCATGGCTTTGAGGAGGCTAGAAATATTCATACCACGGAAGTAGAAAGACCGCTGTCGGAGGCAAGTTAAGAGAAAGGAAGAAGGGAGAAGGAAAAAGGGATAGAGGTTGCAACAATTTCAATATCTCAGCACTGTAAGCTTTTTTCCCAGAAAACTTGAATATTAACTATATTTAACAAAAGGCATAATCATCTTAGATCATTAAAATGAAAACAAAAGGCCAAAGCATGGCTTTTAAGAATATATTTTAAAAAATTAATATTTCCTCATGAGAACAAGAAAATGTCTCAAAAGTACATAAATAAGGGCATAAAAAAGTGAAACGCTCTTGTTCTCCAACCACCTCACAGGTAGCCAAAAGTATCTGGTAAAACAATCCAGAAATTGTTATCTATGCTAAATATAGCACTGCTGAACTTATTTTATTTAACATATTCCAAACATCTAGTTCTTTATAATTTAATTTATAATTTCTTCAAACTCAACTTTGTTTTTCCTTTAAAAAAAGCTTATACACCTTACATAAGATCAACATTTTATATTGTTAAATCAAATATTAAAATAAAAAACTTGGAGATGTATTAATTAGATAACAAACTTTGGAAAGATAATTTTCCTTTTTTAAAAAGATCTTATTTATTTATTTTTAGACAGAGGGGAAGGGATGGAGAAAGAGAGGGAGAGAAACATCAATGTGTAGTTGCCTCTTGCACACCCTCTACTGGGGACCTGGCCTGTAACCGAGGCATGTACCCTGACTGGGAATTGAACCAGCGACCCTTTGGTTTGCAGGCCGGTGCTCAACCCACTGAGCCACACCAGCTAGGACAGAAGGATAATTTTTCTTTAGACATTCCTGACTTCTGGTTAAGATGGAGGCATAGGTAAACATGCTTTGTCTCCTGGCACAACCACAGAAAGAATTAGAACTAGACATCAAAACAAACACCCAGAATTGTCAGAAAATCGAACTGCATGAAAATTTGAGGACCAAGGATTTAAAGAAGCCACATTCATCCAGACAGGTAGGAGGGGCAGAGACATGGAGACAAGTGGCGAGGTTTGGACATATGGTGTGGCGAGGAGAGGCAGCAGCAGTGGCAGCAGAATGGATGGTCCCATGTTCATGTGTGGCAGATAAAAATTGGGAGGGATACCTTGGGAGCAAGAGATCTCAGCCCCAGGCCAGACCACACAGCCCAGTATTCTAGCACCAGGAGGATAATCCCCATAACTTCTGGCCATAAAAACCAGAGGGGGTTGGGGTGGTAAAAGAAACCGCTGGGTTTTCAGGACACTCCACTTAAGTGTCCTCACAGACTTAAAATGTACACAGGTCCACCCTCTCTGGGATTCAACACCAGGGAAACAGCTGGAAGGGTGCTAGTCCCACAGGGCAAGTGCTGGACAAACCTCCAGAAACCAGGCAGTAGCCTTGTTCCTTGTCCAAGCCCTCACCCCACAGAGAGCCACAAAGTGGTGAAGCAGGTTGCCCCATCTTGGCAATTAATAAGGCTCTGCTCCACACAATTTATAGGTGCCTTTTCTACAATAGGCCATACTACTAAGACAGGAAGTCAAAGCAGCTCAACCTAATACACAGAAACAAACACATGGAGGCTGCTAAATTGAGGAGACAAAGAAATATGGCCCAAAGACAGAACAGAACAAAACCCCGGAGAAAGAACTAAGCAAAACGGAGATAGCAAACCTAACAGAGGTAGAGTTCGAAACACTGATTGTCAGGATGCTCAGAGAACTCCTTGAGTATGGTGGGGGAAAAAAAAGGAAGAAATGAAGGTTGCACTAAGTGAAATAAAGAATAATCCACAGGAAACCAACAGAGAAGGGAAGGAAGCTGGAATTCAAACCAACGATTTGGAACATAAGGAAGAGATAAACATTTAACCAGAACAAAAAGAAGAAATAAGAATTAAAAAAAAAATGGAGATAGGCTTAGGAATCTCTGGGACATCTCCAAATGTGCCAACATCTGAATCATAGGGGTGCCAGAAGGAGAGAAGAGCAAGAAATTGAAAACATATTTGAAAAACTAATAAAAAAAAATCCTAATTTGCTGAAGGAAATAGACAAGTCCAGAAAGCACAGAGTCCCAAATAAGTCGGACCCAAAAGGACCACACCAAGACATATTATAATTAAAATACTAAACGTTAAAGATTAAGAGGGAATCTTAAAAGGAGCAAAAGAAAAGCAGAGAGTTACCTACAAAGAAGTTCATATAAGACTGAAGTTCATATCAGCTGATTTCTCAAAAGAAACTTTGCAGGCAAGAAGGGACTGGCAAGAAGTATTCAAAGTGATGAAAAAAAGGACCTACAACCAAAATTACTCTATCCAGTAAGGCTATTATTTAGAATGGAAAGGCAGATAAAGTGCTTCCCAGACAAGGTAAAGCTAAAATTGTTCATTATCACCAAGCCGTTATTACATGAAATGTTAAAGAGACTTATTTAAGAAAAAGAAGATCAAAATTATGAATATTAAAATGGCAACAAATTCATAACTATCGACAACAGAATCTAAAAAAACAACCAGAACAAAAACAGAATCATAGATATGGAGATCATCTGGAGGGTTATCAAGCTGGAAGGGGGAAGGGGGAGAATGAGAGAAAGGGTGCAGGGATTAAGAAGCATAATTGGCAGGTACAAAATAGACAGGGGGAGGTTAGGAATACTACAGGAAATGGAGAAGCCAAATAACCCATATGCATGACCCATGGACATGAACTAGGGGGTTACTGCTAGAGGAAATGGGGGTACTGGGTGGAGGAGGGCACAGGGGGAGAAACTGGAACAACTGTAGTGGCATAATAAATAAAATACATTTTTAAAAAAGAGATTCCTAAGTTAATATGGTTAGCCATTTTTATAGTAAGTTTTTAAGGAAAAATATTATGAAATAATATCTCCTTTGATATGTGTATGTACCTATGCAAATGTACACCAAAGTTGATAATAAAAGACTAAAATATAAAACATAACTAAAAATTAAAATTTAATGACCTTCTATCATCTTTACAATCTTATTTTAAGAAATAAAACCACTCACAGCTCACTTCGTTTGGGGGAAACGTCCCCTACATCCCATACCAAAAGAAATAGCTTGAAAAAGAAAAATTACAGTCAGGCGAATTTTTTTATTAATATTTGAGAGAGTACAAGGGAAGCCAAGACTAAGAGATGTGACCATACTATTAAAAAGGAGCCTGTGCACAGATGTGAGGTTCAGGAAGTGCTGCATCTTAAGAATCATCTCTTCCCATCCATTTACGAAACAGTAAGAAAGCCTCCCAGCCATCAAACAAACAAAGAAAACCCTTAGAAATATTCTGAATTACATGGAAAACAAATGACCTTGGCCCTCACTCCAGGCCAGGTCTTCAGGGTGGTATCATCAACCTACTGTAGGGTGTATGATGGGGTATCCCCCCAAAACCCAGAATTTATTTATTAAAAATTGTGTACATATTCTTACATGTTTAAACTTCAGTCACCTTCAAAGAACTCTCCATTTGATGCAATGCACCTATCAAGATGTTCTTCCAAGCTCAAAACAGTTTTTGAACTTGTCAATTTTGAGGCCTTTTAGTGCTTCTGCTGTTTTTTTGTTTCACCTCTTCCACATGGGCAATACATTTCCCTTTGAGGACTTTTTTCATCCAGGGAAACAACAACAAAAAAAGTCACTTGGAATAACACAGGGCGAATGGGGAGGGCAGGGCATTGGAGGTCATGCCTGTTTTTGGTCAAAACCTGCTAAACACTCAGCACGGTGTGGGCAGGTGCGCTCCTAAATCACCCATCATGAAATGGGCAAAAACATTGAAAAAGTCTTCAAAAAATTCATTGAAACCAAATGCAGCCTTTTACAACACCAGCTGGTACACTGATACAGATGGATTCCTAGAACTCTCACCTAGCAGGGGAAGCCTGTACTACAAAGGGCCCACCCCCTAGAAGATAATTCTGGTTTTTTGGGGTCCCCCCTCATACGTGCTACAGCAGGAGGGTGGGGTGAGGCAGGAGGGATGTGGCAGCACTGACTGTCTCCAGTGGGCCAGACACCACCAACACATTCCATTTAATTTCAATAAAGCCTGAAATTCAAATTCCTGCTAGCTTCATCCTTTTGGACTTAAGTAAAACATTCTTGCAAGATTCACTCTATTTTATAATGTTTTATATTTAAGTGAAGAGACCACCACTCTTTTCTGGACAGAGAGGCTCTGATAGGAAAAACTGGGGGAGAACCTAATGGTCCTGCGTTCTCATGGCTTTGGAAATGGAAAGAAATGCTAGGAAAGAAACACAGAAGAAGAGCAAAAGGACACATAGAGGAAGACGAGGCCAAGATCAGATCAAATGTCTACTGACGTAAGTCATTCCCTCCACCAGTCACTGGCTAGAGCCGCCATCCCTGAAATCCCACTCTGACAACCACACACATTCTTGTAATCTGACTCTGGATTAGCTCATGCTCTTCCTTCTTTAGGTAAAAGTGATGCTCTGGACTCTACATTTTTTTTAGTAATTCCAGTTTTTATTTTTATTTTTTATTTAATCTTTACTGCATTTTTTCCATTACCCCTTAGTCCCCTTACACCCCTCTTCCCCTGGCAATCACCACACTGTTGTCCACACCCATTAGGACTCTACAGCTTTTGTAACCATCAGGGGAGTTAAGTTCTTACCAAGTCATTTGTATTTACATAATTATATAGCTGAATTAAATATTATGTCAACTAATGAAACTTGACTACAAAATTAGAATGGTTCTAATTAAAAACAAAATTAAACAAAATTTTTAATTTGTTTAATTAAAAACAAATAAAAAATAAAACAGACAACCAAATTAGGTATATATAATACATTATTACACACCATATAAAATATACTACCATATAATATCATAAAAATGGCAGAAAAATCTATTGTTACATTCAGAATTCTTTGCAAGTGCCAAGGGTTAGCTCCACTGTGAGGAAAAATACACAGTAAATTGCAGACAATTATCAGTATAATTTATGTAAGAAAGGCAACGTGGAATTTCATTCAACAGATTCATATTCAAAGAAAAGGCTTCAACTGTGTATCAAAATATGGATAAATAAAATGAAATTAATTGAATTTTAATTTATAAATTTAAAAGAATCTTGTAAACATAATTCTTCCCATTAACGGACTCTTTAGATTAACTCATCAACTACTGGTTCTGATTCCAAGAGAAAAAAGGGCTTGTGTGGTGCATCCTCCCAACCAGCCCTCTCCCCTTCCTCCTGCTCTTCAGCCTCATAAAGACTTACCATCTCTGGCCCACTGTAAACATTATGCTTTGTCAGGCTCACCCTGGCTTTATTTCTCTCCGCACACCAGAAAGCCAGTCACCTTAATTACACTCTCCCGGCTTCCTTTACCTTCTACAACACCTATTCTGTCAATTTCTCATTTCATATAGCATGAACCATCATTCCCTATTCTTATGTGGCCAAGCTACCAAGAGCTATGAGAGAAAAAATACTGTTAAACACACTGATTAGTGCCATGAAGATAATTTTGAGCTCTGACTTTAATTATGCTCCTGAAGTGCTGAGTAATCTTTAATTTACCTATTCCCATTGGGGACTCTTCTTTTTTTCCTACCTAACAGATGTTCCAAACCTCTGTTCAAGCCTTTCCTCTCTGCAGTTTCTTCTCAGTGATCTAGTTCTTCTTTCACAGAGAAGATAGAAATAAGCTGGCACAGACTCCCCCAATCTCCCTCCTGTCTGTACCTTCCCCTCCGTTTCACACACAGTGGCCAATTGTTCCCATCCTCTCCCCGCCCCCAACAACAGCACCTTCTGCACAAGGTTCCATCAGCGATCCTTTCTTCCATTCTTCTTCTGCTTTCCCAATCCTTCCTTATTTAAGTCACTCTCACACATACAGTCTAGGAAAAAATTCTTAGGTTCACATCCTCCTGAGATTACCATGCTAACTAACATTTTTTCTCCTCATGCAGAAAAAAAAAATTGTTAGCTTATATTCTCACTACCAAACATTTTGGTGTCAGGAATAGCCTGAGGTCACTTCCTTTCATTCCAGAAACTACATCACAATGCCCTTCCTTCACCAAGCCCACCTATAATTACAGTGAGCTCCAGTTTATTCCATTAAAAGTCCCCTCAAGTCCCATTCTGTTGGAAGTCTGCCTCTGTCACTGCCAAATCTTTGCCTCCAACTTAAAATGCTCTTTTCTTGACATCTGTGCTAACATTCTCTGCTGGTTCATTTCCTTCTACTCAGTATCTTTTCCTGTAACTCCCTCAAATTTCCTAAGTGACAATCTTTAAGTGATTATTTTGACCCTTGTCTCTCTTCTCCTTCTATTCTCTTTTCTTTCTGGATGATACCATTCTCACCTACATATTGAATTCCTATGTATCTATTGATGACTCTTTTTTTTTAACTGAAGATATTGGGGTGGCATTGGCTAATAAAATAATCTGGGATTCAGGTATGTAACCCTATAAATCATCCGTATATAGTATTGTGTGTTCACTATTGCAAGTCAGGTCTCCTTCCATCACCATTTATACTCCCCTATGACTTCTTCTACCTCCTCCCCTTCTCTTATTGATGACTCTTGAGACTTAGCTCCAATTTCAAATTTCTGACTACCCACAGGACATATCTACCTGGGTGTCCATTAGCATACAAATTCAACATCTGAAGTAGGAATCTTCTTCGGAAGTTCATGCTACAAACTAAGAATAGAAGTTTAAAAACATCTAACTCCTACGTTAACACACCCTCCCTCACCTTCGCTACTCCCTCAATTCCCACATTTTCTCCAAGTTCAGTTTATTTCCCCACTGCTATGTCTATTCCCTCCTCCCTATTCTCACTGCCAATGCCTAGTAGGTAAACTCAATAGAGAAATGAATAAACAGTATACTTAGGTAAGTAACAGGATGAGAGATACTTAAGTCTACCATCCTCACTTTGGACAGCAAGCAACAACATCCAGTGAATTCTAGTGAAGCTTTCCTGGGGTTGTAAAAGCTGTTATTGTGGTATCTGATTCAGTAAAACCACATTTGTTATATGATACTAAGAAAGTATCATATTAATTTATAGACATTCCACAATTCTAATGGTACATTTGTGGGATAGATATATAAATAATACAGTTCAGGGTAGTAATAGTTGGCTACTATAGACCACCTTTCAAAAAATTCATTTATATCAAATGATACCCTTGTTAAAGAAAATCAGAAACACTTGAGAGTTATTGAACTTGCAGTGTCCTAAGAGATCACACAGTTCAAACCTCTGACCATAATTGTGGGTTTGAGAACTGCAACCCAGACAGGCCTATTGACTTCCACAGGATCGAACGGCTAGTCACAGGGATCCTAACAATCAGTTAAAATACACAAGTGCCTCATTTGGATAAAAAAAATGTATCGCTAAAATAAATATTTAAAAATTTGGTATTTATAATAAATCTAAAGAAACGTTCCTTCTTTATATATACACACACATTCCACTTTTTCTATAAAGTGAAGTCTTAAAAAGCTTGAGGAAAATACTAGATTATTAAAATATAAATCAAGAGAGCAACGGCAATATATTTAATGCTATTTTAATGGGAAAAACCCCGTAACTTCTGTTTGGCTGCAGATAACTGATGGAGTAAACCCTCGACTCGATTTAAAAGTCTTGGACAACTGACAGCTAATTTTTCCCCCTAAACTCCAATGAAGAAAAATGTGGATACTATTTGATGATACAGCCCTTTCATCTTCAATGCATACTCTGAAAGAACTGCCTAACAAATAAACTAAAATGCAGTGCTTCTACCATGAACTATATACAAAATTTCAGGAGTAAGGCCAATCAAAGTCTTGATTTTATATAACATTGTTTAAAAGGTTTTCATGGGTACATGAGGAACACAAGATCTTCAACAGAGAAAATGTTCTAAATTTATTCCTATGATTTAAAGAGGGACATGAAAGAAACTGACAATTAATATGTGATTCAATTTATTCCTAAAGATGCAACATTAAGATTATCCGCCACGATCGCACATTTTGTCAAGGGTACAACCTTAGCTCAAGAGTCTGAGAGTGGGGAAGTGGATACCTTTGCTCTAAGCGTCAGACTCCTTTCATTGCAGACCTTCAGAGAGGTGGAATGGTCTGTCTGTAGCACCGCTTCTCAAATCATCAGCATCAGCATCTCCAGGAACTTGTCAGAAATGCAAATTCTTGGGCCCCATCTCAGCCTTCCTGAATCAGAAATCCACCCCCCCCCCCCCGCCCCCGCCAGACGCTGGGGGTGGGAATCAGCAGTCTGTGTTTTAACAAGTCTTCCGGGGGATCCTGAGGCTTCAGTCGATTAAGGAATCTGTGTTTTTCTAAATGGCCATTCAAGGCCAGACAGGTTTGCACCAGATTTGGGCAGACAGAGGAAAACTTGCAGAGCCACCAGGATGTCTGACGTGCCTTTATGCTGGGGTGGGGCCAATCTACACACGCCACGAGCCGCACGCTGCACTGGTGTCCCCCAAGGAGAAGTCCCGACCCCCTTATGTACTAAGTGCACACAAAGCCAGCAGGTGCCGATACCGACCTTCAGGTTATATAACAGCTTCATTCTACACATGCGGGCCCTACTCAAGGCCACATGCACACTGCCAAGCCATAACTGCCCAGACCTCTGGGCGAAGGGACCTGATTGCTTTTTCCCTACAGCAGCTGCTAATATTTATCAAGCATTTACTATCTGCTAAGCACTTTGTAATCCTCATTTAATTCTCGCCGTAACCCATTTTAGAGATTTTTTAAAAATAGTAACTTGCTTAAGTCAGAAAAGTAGTATGGGTAGATCTCAGAGTCAAAGCCAGGCTCTACTGCCATTATTATATGACACCATCGTAATGTCATTTGTCATAATGACATTGTCACTATCATACTTTCCTCCCAACCATCCTATAAGGCAAGCAATGCAATACTCATGTTACAGGTGTATAAACAATTTTCACAAGATCACAGTGACAGAAAAAGGATTTATGTCTAAGCTTGCCAGACGTGAAAATCTGTACTCTTACCCAGTTCGTTATCCCTCCTCAAATAAAAACAAAAGCTATGTCCAACTAAGTGTATACTGTTATCAATTATCCCATTTAACCTCCTGATCCTGTTGCTGAATTCCTAAGTAATATTCTATTCTCCAGGCAGAGCATTAATTTAGCAGACTGGGTTAAATCAGTGAGAACGAAGCTCTGTCGTCTAGCTGATTAGGAGCAGAGTGGCCAGCACTCAAACATTTCGAACTAAAACAAATACTAATGATATCTACAATAGACTGGCACGAAAAGGGGAGAAAAGAAATGAAAAGAAATGCCCTCCCCCCAACTATTTCTCTGGCTTCTGTGCATTAAATTAACAATCAGACTTCAAATATTTTGAAAAGATAAAGTCAGTATATTTTGGCTCTCAAAAACTGATGAACTTGATGATATTTCTTTATTCCTTACATTTCATAGCATTATCCGAATAAAAACATCTTGGACATATCCCTTCGACAGAAATAAAGGTTGAAAGACATTCCTTCCACCAAAGTGGAGCAGGTATCTTAGCAACCTGCAATAGTTCATGGCCAATTAAACAAAAACAAATTATGGTTAGAGAAACAGAAGGGAAGTACAATGGCACCGTTACAATGTTACCGGAGTCCTTCGAGTACTCCCTTACCGAGTGTGCTGCAGCACCCTCCTCCATCACTACAACCAACCATTCACCTGAGGAACTGTGAGTGAAGTTCCCAGCGTGTATTGGTACGGAATTTTAAACGGGATTCTATGGTTAAAATGTCTCCGTGCCATTAGATCACTTAGGGAATACAGATTCAAGGGAAATTCCACAACGTTCATTCATGTTACTCCAGGTCACTATTAGTACAGAGGCAGTACAATGAAGCTTTGGTCCAGAGTACACCCTTAGTCTGTGAGGAAATATGTACTTCAAGCATACTTAACAGAGTTCTACTTTCCTTTAAAAAAATAAAACAAAATCCCAAAACTCTTTATAACTGTAGGGTTTGCCAAATAGAATTTTGTGCCAGGGTGGGGAGAAAAGTGAAGAGAAAAGTTTTCTAAAATGGTGCAATCACTTGGCCAGTCACTAAGTTCCAAGGCAATTCCTACTTAATTCCTCAAGAAAGTTTTATGTAAATCTGCTACTTCTGACATTCCAGAGAAATATTTGTTACATTTGATCTTCATAACCTGAGTAAACCTGGAAAACAATTACTACAGAGAAAAACTCAGGACAAACCTGAACTCTACTCTTAAGAAGACAATTAAAAGTTAACTTTAGAAAAGCCGGATATTAAAAAGCAGAAATAATTGGCACTCTTTATGAATCAAACTATGTACAATAACACCTTTGTAAAACTACTGAAATAGAACTATTTAATGAACTTCACTTAGAGATGTAATTAATTTCCAACTGGAAAAAGATTATGATGAACAACTAACAGGTATTATAACTCATTTATCAAGAAAAAAAGCGATACTTGCGTAAAACCTGTAACCTTTTGGTCTTAATGCTGAGCAATAAGTAAGATGTCCCAACTACCAGATTTAAAAACACTTTAAAATCGAGTAGAACAAACTGTACTGTTAAAGTTTTATATACTCTCTTCATAGTATGATGCTTTGACATCTTAAAAAACCTTTTTGTCTAGCCAATTCTTAGAGACAGCAAGAGGCTAAAGTAGGAGCTTGCCTTTGATGTAAAACTCATGAATCTCATGCGGCCCAAGAGGTAATACTCCCCTGCCTCAAATATCCCAGAGCCTGGTACCAAGCACTAGGCACCACCCGATAATTTACAGCCCACAGAAATTACTCAAACTAGCAAGTCCTAAACTGGCACCCTGCCCTGCCATTCCCATGGACATCCCGGTGCAGGCTCCATCCTCAGCTTTCCCGTGTCCCTCCTTTCTGTCTCCTGACCACGCTGAGTCTTCCCTATGGGCCTCCTGTATCTAGAACCTGTGAGTATAGTACGCTTCTGTTTCCCCGAGCCTCTCCCGTGTCTCCTCTAGTAGCTGTACCTCAGTGACCATCACAGAACACAGAACATAACACAACAGGCCAATCCATGCTCTATATGTACAACTGCTTTTAAGTTGTATGCACATTTAAAAAAATCTGAATTTTAATTGCTAAGGTAACCCCTCCCCTCAACCCAGATTCTAGTAGACACTGGCATATAGGACAAAAAACTTTTTCTCCACTGGTACAGATGAACTCAACAGTATATTTCTATGTCCACTCTGACAATTACCTTAATTGTGCCACAATTTGCTTAACTCTGGCACAAAGGATACCATCTAAAATGAACAAGGCTCATAAATAAGAACAGAAATTAAATACCCACCTGTGAAGGTGTACTGGTAAGTTCCATCTTTTCTTGTGATTTCTCCTTTGCGAGTCGAGCAGCTTCTTTAAATTCCTGAAACTTTTCTGCAAACTGAATGTATAAAAACTATATACATTAACCAAACAAAAATAAGTCATAATACTTGCTTTTACTTTAGTTTTCTTTTATTTTCTTAATAACTGACTCTTATACAAGCAACCTACCCTTTAGACTAATTACAAATGAAATATGAAAATGACAGAAAAGGAAACCAAATACCAAAACATTTGTACACTGTAAAGTACTGTGACAAATCTCATTCAAAAACATCACAAGATAACTAAGTTAGAATCTGGTGTCACCTAGCTTGCTACGTTCCTCCTTGGTTATTCAGGTGCACTTTACTAAGACCAAGGTAGAGGGAGTACAGGGTAGAAGTAGAACAAGTAAAGATGGGCACCCTATGTTTATCACAAAGAAAACTTAACCTCTTAAGTATCCACTCCTACGCATCTCAGTATCTGGAGCATGTTTTTTAACTTTTACTATAATACAAACTCTTGCATTATGTAAGATACTTTATTTTCAACAACACAAACAACAACATTTCCTATTACCACTAACTGGCATTAATAAAACGTCATTTCTAAAGATTCCTAACAGTTAATACATAGCAGCAGAAGGAATATTATGTCTCCACAAAGGTCTCTGAGATTGAGAACAATTAAAAAAATAAAGCACCTATTAGAGTTGGCAATAAACATGAAATTATAGTTCCCTCCTCAAACTCGGTAAGCCAACCTTCATTTCCATCTTGGGAAGGAAGGCTTTGGTAGGAAAGACTCCTGACACTCTGACCTGCCTTTGGGAGATGGAGGAGGGGCAAAATTAACGTTGTTACTACAGCTTTTCCTTCTTGCCTCAAACCTTGTCACCCCTGCTGACAACTTGTAGATCTGGGAACTGAATCTGTATCACTATACTTCTCTAATTAAACAGAATATCTCCTTACAGAAATAAATCTGAATACAAGTCTTAAAAGGTCTTATTCACATTAGTGGAAACAAAATAAAAACAAAACCCTAATTAACTTCTCTTCATATAATCTGCATTACAGAAAGTTTTTCTTAAACTAATTTAGCATTCCAAAGTAGTTAATGTGTAAACCTCTTCTCAACTTCATAAAGACCTACGCTATTGTTAATTTTTAAAGGCTTTTCCATGATAACAAAATACAACTCAGCAAGCACCATAAGCACAGATGTAATTTTCCTCACACATCAACCTGAGGAGACCACACATTTCTTCTAATATTGCTATTCTCCCTTACTTTTGAGTTGCCTTTGTCTAGAATCGCCTTCAGAGCCTCACCGCCCCCTTACAATGCTTTGCATTCATTTATGCATTTTGATGATAAAACAAGCCGGAAAATTTACATGTTTGTATCATTTATGTAAAATATTATAAACTTTGGGGTCCTCTACAGTCTATAAAGCATCAACATTAGTCTTCAAGAGAGCTTGGAAAATAAATCATGGTTTTGTCATCTTTGGACCAAAACATCCTGAAGAGACTGTCAGCTCTTGGAGCCAAACCCAGTGAACAGGTGAGCTAGCTGTGGCTCCGAGGGCCCACAGGCTGTTTCCTGAGAGTCAGTTCACACGCAAAATAATGGGATTCACTGACAAGAGGCTGGTCAAAAGCATATGCTAATTTAAGAAAGAAAAATAAATTTTTTGAAATAGAAAAGCCATTTTGAGAAAAAAAGATCAAGTGAGAAGGCACATATACTGACAGTTCTGTCAGTGTAACTGACAGAATTTAATAAACTATTCCTTTATTATATTAGCTACTTTCCCAGAAATCTGAAAGACACAATGAAAAACTTAATTTACAGTCAAAATTACTTAGACTGAAAAATCATTTAATCTAAGTTTATTTAAGATATTAATCCACAATTTAGCTGCCCTGTCATCAAGAAATTCAGAAAATGAAATACAATTATAGTTTTAATTTTTTTGCTACAGTCTTGAATAGATGATTCCAAAAGAAAAGTTCTAAAAAAGTTCTGAGTGATAGCAAAAGTATTAGAATAAACATATAATTTCCTAAGGGAATCATTCATGGAGGGACAATACCCAACCAGAGGTGTATCCCTGTCATGCTGAAACACTCTGAAGGTAAAGCTCATACCTTCACCAGAGTTCAAGAAATGTATTTAGAGAACTAGATGATGGAAGAGAAACCAAAGCAGGTGACACTTCTTTGTTTTAATTACCCTACACAGAATCACTTAAAATTACCAAGGCAAAAGTTAAAAGTCGCTAAAATTGAGCTTTAAACTACAATTTATATGAAAAACCAATTTATCTGAAAACTACAGTGTTAAGGAATGTTTACAACTAAAAGGGAAACAAAGTAGATTATTTTCTATGTATTTTATAAATTCTTTCCATGTGACATCCACTGAACTATCTAATAATAACCTCAGTTAATTATATTCACAGAAGTGTAAGACTTTTAAGAAGAACTCATTTATAAGAACCTTCATGACTCGAACAATTTAAAGTCTCAGTATACCAAAACACATATAAAGTGTTTCAAATGCAGGATTATCCTTTTAACTGAATGCTTCAGAGAGGTTTTAAGTATAAATCTTTGGGTCTAGTGAGCACAAAATTTAAAGAGGAAACACGAGTAATCCACATCTCCCTCATCATCTTAGTATCCCGAGATTGTTTCCTTTTCTCCTTACACACTCTTTCCACGTGACATTCACAGAACTCAAGGTGCTGCTGGTGCGAACACTGTGTGGCTTTTGCTTACAGACATGACGACTGTTTTACTTGTAATATTTAATCTGGTGATGCCCTGTATTTTATTGGTTTTTCTGGCCATAGTAATTCACTCAGTCAGTATGTTCCAAGAACTCCTCATAATCTCTACTGAGTCTGTGCATTGCATCAGAGAGCTCAGAGTAATTCTCACCCAGACAATGCACAACTTTTCCTCAACATAGTAATTTAGGTGAGTCTACTGTCATGTCAAAGAGCTGAAATCTGTATCACTATCAGCTGGAGTTTTCACAATTCAGAAGAGCTTGGTGTCTACCCATCTTGCAGACCATCTCCAACTAAGGGTATAAAGTCCTGAGCAAAGTCCATTCTGAAGTGCTAATTCCCACCTTTTATTTTGTATCATACACACAGCTAACTGTGCAAATCCTTCTCAATCAATGGTGACTATTTTTAATGTGTGCAATGAATTTTCCAGTTGACAGCAGAATCCAACGATCCCTTCTTGCTCTAAAGTCACTGCAGTTCTGAGAATATTAAACAAATTTCTCCTGTATTTTATACTCGCCATTTGCTATTACATATTTAAGACATCTGACCAGAAGATTAAGATTTCCGCTTAGAACTTATGAATTAACTTACTTTTGAAAGATGGTGCTCAGAGGAGAACCCCAGTCCATAAACAGTGTTTGCCCGGCTATCGGCCCACTGGCCAAACTTCTGAGATGTTTTAGTAAATGTCATATTTGGGGTGATAGTGCTATTAATTATTGCCTGAAAAATAAAACAAGTTGAGTAACCTTCCCATATTAGCAAACAGACATTTAAACACAGGACTATTTAGTCACATAAAAACTTAGGATTCTTAATGAGCTACAGTGTTAATATGTAGTTATAAAAATAGTTTATATTATTGCAAGTCACAGTGTGGAAATAAGGTAACTACTACAAATATAAATATAATGGCATTCTATCAAAATTTCAATACTTAACAGTCAAAATAAGTTTCCTTGTGATATAAGAAATTTAAAGAGCTTGTAATCAGTTTCTTCCCTTTGAATATTTAGGATAAATGTCTATTAATTGTTTTTGTTTTTTTAATTTATTAATTTTGGATAATAGTCACTAAAAGCAAGGAAGTTTTAATAGTTGTTTCTTTAAAAGTAAGATCCCACCCTCCAAAAAATCTTTCAATAATGAATATACCAATAGAACAAATTTTCTATTTGTACTATTTTCCAAAAGCTGACTTACCTGAAATATATTATTATACAGAAAAGACTTTTGATCATTTAGTATTTTTTCCTTTACTCAAGGGAAAAACAGAACCCTACACATATACTTTCTTTCTTTTCTCATAAAGTGGTATGAATTCATGATATTGACAATCACTATCTATTTTCCTATGTTTGCATAGGAAAAAGTCAGTCCTATCTGTGGTTGCAGGCAACCACTCATGGTCTTGGAAGTATCCCCCATGGGTACCGGGGGACTGCTGCATTAACGGTTGGTAAGGAATCATTTGGTTATTCAACTACTTTACTGAGTGCCTACTTAATGTCAAGCACAATTCTACAAACTTAAGACATAATGAGGCAATGTAATTGTGCATCACATTCTAGAACAAGAAGAGTCAGTTAATGAACAAGTAATTTCAAAGAATGGTAACTGCTTATAAAGACCGTAACACCAGGATGTGATCGAGACTGAAGGACTAGAAGACAAGGACCATCAGGCACTATTTTAGGTCAGATGGTCCTTGAGTGTATTCCCTGAGGAAGGCACGTACGAGCTGGGCTCTAAGTGTTTTCAAGAAGAGAAGGGCATGGAACATGGGATCCTAGTAACTCAAAGTGAGGTAGCAGCAGGTTTACAGGCATCTAAGAAAACGGAACTATGTGCTGTAGGTCACTGACCTTCAGTTTGAACTGTTTCAAATGACCTTCTTTCTGCTTTCAAGTTTAAGAGTTTCATTTTAATCCCCACTCTGAATCTTTCCTTAAAAAATTATTTGTTAGACTTCCTTGAATAGAATGCTACAATGAATACATTTAAAAGAAAAATTTTAGTTTTATAAAATAAACATGTCTCTCTATCCCAAAGTTCTTGTCCTTTCCAGGAAAAAGGCGTATAAACGCTGTGTCGTTACAGATCATGTAGTGCCCTAATCCTGGCCCTAATCCTGGCCCTTGGCAGGACGATGAGAAACACTTCAAGCAAACTTTATATGCACTGTAAAGGTACTAAGTGAGAACAAATGGACATTTTCTAGTCAGGGGCACCTAAGGCCTTTCAACTCATCATGTAGTGCAGAAATAGAAGACAGAGTGGTTAAGAAGAAAAACACTTGTTTAGCCTCATCAAATAAACCACTATTGCTTATTAAGAAAACAACTCCTGCAGGAAACTGCAGTAGTTAACAACATCAGCTTAGAAAAGTAACTAGAAAATGGAAAATGTGATAGAAAAATATAACTGCTATAGAGGGTAGGTTTATCAAAAGAAACAAAATTTTTTTTTCACAAGACTTACTTAATAGCCTACTAATTACAAGCTGCAAAGTATATTCAAAAAGGGAAATACCAGAAGCAATAGCTCACACTGCTTCAGAAGAAAGAACAGAGGATTATTTAATCACATACGACTACTTCAGTTGAACTTTACTTTGTATACCATTTAACTCGCCTGTCTAATAAAATGACATTTTATCTGTGGTTTGAGCCAAGAGAGAAACACATGTTATAGAGAACTGAAGGGTTGAATCAGAGAAAAGAAATAAATTAACCACTCTAGAGTCTGAATTAACCATATTTAATATGTTAATTTCACTAAATAGTTACAAAGTACAAAAAAATTATTCCTCATTAAAAAACCTTCTCAGAAATTAACTATCACCATTTCCCAAGTCCTTTAAATCCTGCAAATAAAAATTAAAATAGGCTTAATTATTCAAATAAATACGTATTAGTCACTAATGTACCAAACCAAGTACGACTAGGCTCTTGGGTCCTATAAATCTAGTTAAGGAGATAAGAAATGAGCACACGGAAAAGAATGAAAGTTAAGCACTAAATTAAATTTTCCTTTATTCTGCCAAACTGCTATCATACATAATTAATAGCCTAATAATATTAAAAATGATAACAATAATAGTTAAGTGTTCGTATAGTGATTACTATACACCTTTGAAGTGCTTTGCCTGAATTAATTTATTTAACCTTCACAACAATCCCATGATATAATGATGGAGGTAATGTATTAGTTCCTTTTCACAGACGAGAAAGCTAAGACATTAAATATCTTGCTCTAGGTCACATGGCTACTAAGCAGTAGAGCAAAAATTCAAACCAGACAGGCTGACTGTATAGTCTGTGCTCTCAGTCCCTACACTGAACTGCTACAATTTCTGGGGATAGAAAGGTCTTATAGCTTCATAAAAGCTTAAAGAAAAAGAACAGAGCCTTCTTTTTTCTGCACACTTTATATCCAGAATCTGATGTTTAGTATCCCTTTATCTGTTTGTGCTGTTCAAAATTCATTGATGAAAAAGTAGACTTTCCCTCACTTTTGAAGGGTATACTATTTATTGGGCACTGATCTAAGTGTTTTTACAGATATGCTAATTTATTCCTTACAACTACAGGACTGAGATGAGAACAATGAGGCTCAGAGAAGTACAGTAACTTGCCCAAAGTCAAAAACTTAGTAGATGGCAGAGCTGAGATGTGAATCCAGGTGGTCCATGCTCTCAAACATTAGATTACCTGCCTCTCCTAAAAATAAAAATGTAGGTCCTGTCCATACACTTCTCTTCAGAATAAGGGATGCTCAGAGTAAGCTTTAGTATTGATATTGATGGACTTCATATGATTTAGGATCTCAAACTGCACATTAGTCTACCTACGTTTCTATGCAAAGAATTCTAGTTCTCACTTGACTGCATGCTCCAAGAGTGGAAACTGTCCACTCTGCTTACACTGTATTCGAGCACCTAGCGTAATGCTTGCCATATAACAGATAAGTGATGAACATTTATCACATAAACTGACCTCAAATTTGCAGAATGTTTTGACATGTAACAGTATAAATAGGTAGCTAATCTAAGTAATTTAGTAAACAAAAAAATGTTGCTCAAAAATGATCAATTTTATTTTTTTAATGTTAAGTTTTAAAAACTCAAAAGGAAATATTTTAATGAAGATCAAGTACCTCTAAAACTGAAATGCTGTACTTTATAAAGCAAAATAGTATGATTAATTAAAGTAAATGTTACTTACCTTTGAGCCATCTAAACTGATTATCCTATACACATTTCTTGTGCTGTCATAAAAATAAGACACAGTCACTGCATGCTTGCTGGTGGGGACCCAGTTCTTCTTCGTGTTTGGGTCGATCTGGAAGACATGAGCACGAGTGCTGAAGATGGGTTGTTCCCTGTGGGGGAGAAAAGGGAATTACAGACTGGAAGCGGCAATTTTACTCCACAGGACAACAGAACATGAAAACTGTAGGATGTCTCCACTTAACCAAAAATACCCCTCATTCTGAAGGCAAGACAGCCATTCTTTAAAATTTGAATATTCTAAGTATTCGATCATAAGCTTCTTTAAAACAATTACAGTCAGTCCTCACGATTCGAACATTCTGTATTTGTGAATGTGCCTGCCGAATAAAATGTATTTCTAACTCCAAAAGCAATACATGAGGTACTTTCTCAGTCTCCTGCAGTGGAAAAATGCGTGTCATATAAAGTGCATGTTTCCATCTGTGGTGGATGAAGGCAACGCTCAGCCTTTTTGTTTCAGCTCTCATATTATAACCAAGAGCCCTTTTAATGCAATCTAGTTGGGGTCACGTGTTTTGCATTTCTGCGCTTTTTGTTGGTGCTTTCACTGTTTAAAATGACCCCCAAGCATAGTGCTGAAGTGCTATCTATTTCTGGGGCGAGAAGGATATGATGTGCCTTATGGAGTAAATCTGTGTTATATAAGCTTTGCTCCAGCAGGAGTTACAGTACTGTTGGCCAAGAGTTTCAATGGTAATGAGTCAATAATATATATTAAATAAAATACCTTTAAACAGAAACACACATAAAACAAGCTTACATATTGACTGGTTGATGAAAATGCTATGAGCAGAGGTTTGCAGGAAAGTAACTCTGTATTCCCCCTTGGGAGCAATGGCTCAAAATTCGCTAATTCAGTGTTTGTGGCACTTTTATAAGAAAATAAATGGGCTGAGGAGGGCAAAGGGGGGGAAACTGAGACAACTCTAATAGAATAACAATAAATAAATAAATAAATAAATAAATAAGAAAATAATTATTGTGAATAATGAGAATTGCCCCTGTTAAAATAGAAATCTTCTATTTGACTCTCACTCATTTTTACTCATTTAAAACTTTAAAGTTTTACTCATTTAAAACTACATTATTCTGGTAATGGGTAACTAACTTACATTACTGAGAAAGTTACAACAATACGGTCTCTATTATACTGAAAAGTGTATGGAAAACAAAGTAGCTCACTACAACAGTATCTTTCACTAAGATGAAGTAGGGCCTTAAAGATACACAATAGAAATTTTAAAAATTATAATTTCAAGAACCAAAACCATTAAAATATATAAATTTAAAATAGGATTATAAAAGATTATATTTTACAGCCTCAAAAACAAGTATGAGATTATCTGTATATAATAGAAGCATTATAATGCAAAATTTTCCAAGTTCTGAGTAAAAGTTCTTTTGAAAACAGCAGTTTCTAGGCTTTTTTTTTAAAGCCCAAGTAACGCAACACCTTTCTTTCCTAAAGCAGCTAAAGATCCTCAAGAAAGCTTTGGTTTTAATTCATATTTAAAATTAAATTTAAAATTTTTAATTTTAAAGGAAAGGATAGAAAAAAGAGAACTTAGAAAACAGGCAAGGCTAGTCTGGGTTTGTGACAAGTTGGCTCCCCTGGTAAACAGCAACAGGCCACGGGCCACATGCCTCCTACCACATGCCTCCTACGGGCCCACACTGGTCCTCGGAGAGCTGCTGTGAAGGGGTGCGGCGGGGGGTGGGGCGGGGTGTGCCTTCTCTGCAGGTGACCTGGCTCTTCCCAGTTTTATTTCTGGAAACTTCCGTAACAACTTTTCTCATTTAAAAAATCTCTTTTGAAAGAAAGTGATATATTTTAATGCCACTCCCTGAAAAGTGACAGAAAGTCATCATTTTTGGCTTAAATGCCGTCTTATATGGATTCCTTCAACAAATAATTATTAACAGTCTAGCAAGGCACTGTGACAGAATAAAGAATTCTTCTGAAGTGGGAATAGGTTGTATTCACTCATCCTTTCTCCATCCTCAATCCTTGACTTTCAGTGAGGTTGTGCTATACTTGCGTTACCTTCCAAAAGTGATGCAACCTCTAGTTATCTTTTTTCATCTTTTAATTATAGTCCCAGGGCCGTGGCTGGTGTAGCTCAGTGGACTGAGTGCGGGCCTATGAACCAAAGGGTCACCAGTTCAATTCACAGTCAGGGCACATGCCTGGGTTGCAGACCAGGTTCCCTGTGGTGGGCACACGAGAGGCAACCACACACTGATGTTTCTTTCTCTCCCTTTCCTTCTCTCTAAAAATAAATAAATAAAATCTTTAAAAAAAAATACAGTCCTAGGTATAAGTGTAGTTGGTCAACCGAGTCTGATTAATTCCAATTCACAAGGAAATCTACTCACACAAAACTCTATGTATCAAGGCACATAAGGAAGGAGAAGTGGGACACTCCAGTCTTTACTTGTTGCGGACCGTTCAGCCTGGCTTCAGGAGTTGTAACCTTCACCCCATGGTGGGCTGTGTAAGAGCCAAGGGACCCACTTCATCTGGGTCTGTTCTGTCAAGAGGACGTGAGCTACTAAGGAGACAAAAATTATCTCCCTGGCAGGAGTGTTGCTTCTGCCTCATCCATCTCTGGCCCTAATGTTTGGTTGGCAGTCAATGACGGGTAAGACTCCTCATGGGAGGGGCAACCTAAGCCAGACACGACCACTTGGGAGGCCTTCATGGAAGGACTGGGGGGGGGGGTGCTGCCGCAAAGAGGATGTGATGGACGCCCCCCCCCCCCCCCCTTGGCTATTCTGACATAGCCCGAGTCCTCAGAGTCTTCATTTCCGTCTGGGAGATGTCTTCTGCTTCCTAATCGGCTTAAAGCCTGAAACTGTGGGGGCGAGTGGTGCAGCCCTGTAGCGGCCAGGATGGCTCCCTGGGTGATGGGGCATAAGAAAGAATTCCTAAAGTCCTGTGAAACCTGCTTTGCTGAGTGCACTCATTTAAATGATAAGGGTCCGAGGAGGAAATGGGTGTGTCTCCCAAAGTTTTACAACCCCCTTTCCTGACAGACACTGACTCAGAGTAAGCCCTCAGATTTCTTTGAAATGTTAACCGTTGTTTGATCCTTGCCACCTGACATACCTGTATTCCTGTGTATTTGAACCCAATAAAAGCCTAGTGAGGAAGGGGCTCTGGGTCATTTTCCTCTGAGAGTTTGTCCACCTCTCCTCCTCAAGCAGATCTTATCTTGGTAGTTTTATTTTCATCCATGATGGAGGGATGGGGCTCTGCGGGCGGAGTCCCCCCACATCTGGCACCCAGGACAGGGGCTCCCACACTTACTGACTTGCTAAAAAAATTTTTTTTTCATTTGACAGGGGTAAATTTCTAAATAGTGCAGTCTGGTAATTATAGAAATGTGTTCCAAAAGATGTATTTTCTAAAAAACTAAAATAGTTGTTAACACAATAATATTGCTTTTGCAATCATCAAATCCTTATTTAATGGAAATGCAGTGTTTTGAGTTTAGTAACTAATTCCCACATCACATTAATTCACTCTATTTAATTAACCTACGCAATTAATCCACACAATGTAATTCCATTCTGAATAAAAATCTTTAGAGTAAACTAGCTATTTTACAAGGAATTGATATTTGATATCAACTACATACACTGCTTTCTTCAATTTTCTTCTAAATACCTGATTTCTTAGAGAAAGTTATAATTCAAGTTATCTGTGGTCAAAAGCTTACCCATCAAAGTCTGGATAATAAAGACTAAAAATATATATAATTTCACTGCTGATACAGGGAATGAGAATGTTATTACACTTCTCAGGGCACACTAATAAATAATGAAAACTTTTGTTGAATATCCACTATATGCCAAAGACGAAAAGATGGTCTCCCATCCTTGAAAAATTTGATTTGGTGAGGGAAGACAGATATGTTTAAAAATAAAATACTCTTCACCATGATAATATCTTAAAGTGACTGAGGGCTACCATGGAGAAAATGATGCCTAAGAAGAGTTTGAAACAAAGCATAGCACATTGGTAAGAGGGATCAGTACATTGGTGTGTGTAGCAAGAACTGTATTGGGTATGAGTGTCTTTGAAGAATGAGGCTAAATACAAAGAGAGAAGCCGGCTCATGAGGGTCTAGCTCATGAAGCCAGCTAAAGATGGGAGGAAGGATTCAAGGCAAATTTAGAAAGTCGAGTTGATACAGTTAAGTAACAGATTGAATATGGAGCCTCGGCTCACAAATAGGGGTAATTTTCAAAACGTCTGGAGACATTTTTGGTTGTCAGAACTGAGGGAAACTGCCGTTGGCACCTAATAAATAGAAGCCAGGGACGTTGCTAAACATCTACAATGCACAGGACAGCCCCACTCAATACAGAATTATCCAGCCAAAAATGTCAATAGTGCCAAGGTTGAGAAATCCTAATGCAGGAGATGAAGGAGAAATCTGAGTCTCCTGGGTTTCTGCTTTGGGTAACTGAAAAGAAGACAGCGCCACTAGCCAGGATGGGAGGCAGAAAGTAAAGTGAGGGATTGGAGGGATAGAGGGGGAGACGATAGACTCGGTTTTAACTAAGTTTAGTTCCCAGGCATGTGAAACTGTCAGCACAGGAACTTAAAAATATTCGTTTGGAGCTCAGTAGAAAGAAACCAGCCTGGAATGAAAATTTTAGGCAATCATCAAGAGATCCTGTCACTAGTTTATTTAAGATACATTTTAACACTAAGCACATGGATGGATTTCATTTTAGAGAAAAGCTGAAGAAGCAGTAGAGAAACACCTGAAATCTTAAGGCTCCCATCTCTTAAAGGATCTGTGAAACATCTGTACCGAGTGCCCACGCATTAAAATTAATACTTAAAAAAGAAAGAAAAAAAAAACACCTGAATGCCTCTCATAAATAAAGGTTATACATATTACTTCCTTCACAACAGATCATACAAATACCAACTGCATCAAATTACCAGCATTTTCCAAGTATATTCTAGGGGACAACTGTCCTAGAAATGAGTGTCCCATAAGTTCTGCAAACACTGTGTTATGGCCCATTCTGAAATACCAATAACTCACATTTAGTATATTAAGAGTTCTGAGGAGCCCTCCAGTAAAGAAACCCATGTAACCCTGAATAACCCAACAAATGGCAAAATTAAGTGACCTTAGAATTCCTTTTCATGTAACACATTTACATCTCAAAGGACTTAAAACCATAAAATGAGAGTCAAAAGATAAATTTTGAGATTGATACGAATATTCTATCACCTTTGCTGACATCACTAACTGCCACTAGAAAATAAAAGACACAATGCAAAATTAAGGCCCTAGCAATGACTACAGTGCAATTTCTTAAATAGATAATATATAACAGAGGAACTATTCTAAGAAATGAAACATTATTCCAAAAATCAATTTTAAAAGCAAATAGATTTTGGCATAAAATGCTTTTAAACTAGCTTAGAAAAAAAACAAAACTAAATACACAGCACACACACATAAACACATTAATGCTAAAGAATCATCTACTTTATAATTTCTTATACCAATAATCAGGGCAACGAGTAGTTCAAACAACCTTACTGTTATAAGAAAAGCTTACTGGAATATTGTCCAGTTGTTTCATAAAATAATCCTAGAAAGCTGGTATAGGATTTTAATTTAAAAGTTCCTGCTCTTGGGCTAATACTCTGTAAAAGTACCTACATATAGTGATGGAATCTAAAACTTAATATAAATATGGAAAACTGGAAGAATGTTAAGTATAAGATGACCCTAAAAAATGTAGTAAAATCAGAATTTTGTTTTATTCAAACTCATTAGAGTTGACATAAAGAATTAAAATAGATTTAACTCTCTGGCAACTGTGTAATAAGGAAGAAATGAGGATGCTAAAAAACTGAAGCAAAACAAAAAACTAGCAAGAGATAAGTATTAACATTTGTCATTTGGATAGCTTTGATTTAAAGTAAAAACAGTGATAATGCTTTTAAAAATTACGACTGACATTTATGTTTTTGCAAACATTATGTGATTATTCAATAAATTCTGTTCCAAGGAAGTACAAAGGTGTGGGTCCAATAAATACAACCAAGCTCAGGGGAAAAAAGAGAAATTATACATTTCCTAGTTGTCTTTTAACACCTAGCTTACAAATATCCTTTTCAGATATGTAAGAACAATTACATATTGTAGCAAAAGGGCTGTAAGGGTTATAGTTTCAAATAATTCCCTGGCTTTCCACTTAATTAAAAAACGTAGCCTGGCAAAACTGTAAGAAATAAGGTGGAAAATATTTACCGGGCAGCACCTGACACTGGCACAGACACTGTTGCCTCCTCCCCCCCGCCCCGCCCCCCACAACACACCTCAGCTTGTGCCCCCTCAACACACTGTTCTGGTGCTCCATCCCCTCCACACGGCTGTGCGCCTAAGATCACATGGCATCCCTTTTACCTTGCCAGAGATTCGGTTTAGGAACGGACCTCTGAAACAGTTCTCATCAGTGAGGTTACCAGGGAAAGTTTGCTGGAAGCTTCTGGGTATACTCTCAAAGAGATACACACATCAGAAGGGATGTTCTCTTAAATAATGTCATGCCTGGAGTGACACCTGGACCTGAAGAAGTCATCTTAGTGTTGAGAGGGCAGCTAACATGAGAACAAAGCTAACACTGTTTGCTAACGATAGCAGATGAAAAGGCTAAGAACCTGGTTCCTTGACTATGTCACTGAATCAATAAATCAACCTCCAGGCATCTTATGTGGTAAAACAAGTTTTCTAGTTGCTCTAGGTAGTTGTCATTTTAAAATTACACAAATAATAATTGAAGAGCTTTATATATAATAAACTCTGAAATAATGCGGCCCTCTATGTGACTGGGACTCTTTCAACACTCCTAGCAGGCCGGCCACACATTAGACATCCGTTAACATCGTAACACAACCTCATAGTCTACCCAGTTAGATTTTTGGAGACCCATTTAAAATTGTAATCAATGAAAAATTTCTAAGACTAACTGCACTGAGATGGGTTAAAGGAAGAAATGTGGAAATGGTAAAAGTTTACTATCAATGAACTTTCTGCTATAGGGATATAACATCCAAAACTTTTCATCAAGAAATAGCAGTACAAGAAAGAGCATATTAGAAATACAGAGGCAACCACCAAGAGAAATAAAAACTGGAGTTTTTAAAAGCAGTTGACTCTGGGGAAGAGGCTAGGTGAAGGGATGAAATAGGGAACTGGTACTTGTCTGTAACCTTGTACAGGTAATAACAAATTTTCTTATATGTCATTGTGGAGGAAACTACACTTCCATCACAACTAACCCTGAGAAAAGAATGGGTTAGAGGCCACTTTTGAAATTGCCAAAGAACCACAGAATAGGAAGTGATTTTTAATAGCTTTGGAACTCAACCACTTAAGAGCGCATGGTATGAAAGTGTTCGTTACTCAAACAAAGGAATAAAGGGAAAGTAGGAGAGAAGCACAAATCCAAACTTGCCTAACTGCAAGACTGAAAGTGCCGAAGATGTGTTCACTTCTGGTGAAAACACCCTCCTCCTTCACTAGATGTAAACACACAGGAAGTCCAACAACAAACACAGTATCTTCAGCTTGGTTTGGAGTTTGAAGTGGCAAGAGAAGATGGATAGCACTTGCTAAGGCCAAAAGGACAAGAACAAAGGTAAGACAAGGGGCAGACAGACGCTAGTGGCCATGTAGCTTCAGACGTAATGCCTGAAGAGTTTAACTTCGGTGCACTGTGAGGCAGCGCTACATGCCCTCAGACAAGCTGGAGCTCAGACATTAGACTTTCTTCAGAAGACATGTGCTGTACAAATTAATAATATAAATTGGAATTCCACTGGTTTATCAGGGAACCAGTTTAACCACCCCCCGCCCCCCGCCACCCAGCCCTCCAATGCAAAGATAAAGATTGACTGCATGTTACCAACTATGTATTCCTATTACCACGTTATGTGTTTAACAGCTGACAGCTCATACATTTAGGATGTTCTTTTTTCTTTTTCTTTTTTAAATGCATGCTTACCTTGAGGAAAGCAAAGATTACTCTACTAATGGCTACCCAACACATAGTTGTGCTGCAAGAACTCCATCTAGTGATGCACCAAAAACATAACAGGCATATGTTTTTTAAAACTTCCAAGTCACTACATAGAAAATACAAAATTGCAAGTGACGTTGCTGTAAAAGAGGTATACGGACATAAAATGTGACACCATCAACTACAAAATGACTATTCTAGAAGGATTTTCAAAAATTGTATGATCCGCCAGAGGGGAGAGGGGAGGGGATAATGGGGGGGAAAGGTGAAGGGTTTACAGGAACAAGTATAAAGGACACATGGACAATAACAAGGAGGGATGGAAACAGGGGAGGGAGGTGGGGAGGGCTGGGGTGGTGGGGCTAGGGGGAAAAGGCAGAAAATTGTACTTGAACAACAATAAAAAAATTGTATGATCCAAATTCCTTGGTCTTTTATTGGTTCAATGCACATTCAAATGAAATATTAACTTAGAAAAATCATTGTTTGTATCACAACAATTGGACATAAAAAATACTTTCAGTGAAAAAAGTAAAGGGATTTAGAAGTACAAATTGGCAGTTACAAAACAGTCACAGAGATGTAAAGTATAGCACAGGGAATATAGTCAATAATGTTATAATACCTATGTGGGGTGTTGGGTGCAGGTCTTTTAGAGAGGATCGCTTCCTAACTTATATAAATGTCTTAATCACTATGCTATACACCTGAAACTAATACAATATTGAATGTCAACTATAATTCAAACTTTTAAATAAAGAAATACTTTCATGACATCAAGTATTTAATTGGCATATCTAAAGAAAATATCATCAAATAAATTTAAATGTTTTCCATTTGGAATTAAAGATTATTAAATTGTAAAACTATACTTAAAACAGTGACAATACCATTTATATTCTTTATGTGCTAACCATTATTTTAAGAGTAACTTTTACCCATCTCAGTCCTTTCATTAGGTCACAGCACTAGTCGTTAAAATAAATTATGGTACTTATTTACCTTGGGTACTTTAATTGGTATCTACATTTAGAAGATCAGGCACATACAGAATTCATTGTAAAGAGCACACAAACCCTCTCTCTCTCCCTCCTTCCCTCCCTCCCTCCCTCTCTCTCTCTTTCTCTCTCTCTCTCTCTCTATATATATATATGAGTATTTATGTGACATCTCTATGCTCGAAAAACCTGGCTTGCTATATATTAAATACCTGTCAAGTGACATTATCTCTGTCCCTCCTCTCCATTTAAAACTTTACCCATTTCAGATAAAATACTAAGTGTTTAAAACTATACCGACCTATATGCCTAGTAACTCAATTAGCCTTTAAATATTTTTAAATTAGCCTTTAAAATATTTTTCTCTTCCCAGACAATTTCCACTAAATAAATTCTGAGAACTGACAATATACACTAGAGAAATCTAAGAAAAATAGCCTCTTGTTGATGAGAATTTATCTCTTATTAATATAGGTAGCACATATCTAAAAACCTAAAATAAGTAATTTTCTAGTAGACATCCAATTCCTAAAATTTGTTTTAAATGAATTAAATGTTACAGTAATTGTTCAAGAGTAACATGACTAGTTCAGTAGTGGCTTATTTTTCTCCCCATTTCACTAAAGATCAAACCAACACGTGATCCTGAAATAGCACAGTTGGGAAATGACAAGCCTGGAGGGTAAGGGAAAAAGTAGAGAAAAAAACTAACATTTTGCTGAATTCCTAATACATGTAAATACCTTATATATATTTTCTCGTTTGCACCTTAAAACAACCCTAAGAGATAAAAGAAGTTAGATTTAAAAAAAAAAAAAAAGACTTGTTAGAGGAGGGTTAAAGTTTAAGTGGCTGAAGGTCACAGCTACTACTGGTATTTCTGGGATTTGATTTCAAGACTAACTCCAAAGCTTAGGACTTTTCACTATTCTCAAAGAAGAAAATGGTGTCTGGAATAAAAACTAGACATTTTTTTCTTTATTTAAGAATAACTCAGGGACCAATTTAAAATCTTGTTAAGTTATACATCATTTTTACTGTCATGCTACCAAAATACATTCTATTTCCTCACTCCTAGATGAGCATTATAACTATTCAACTTATTACCTCCCTGTGAATATTAGAAAATATCCTACTTCTTCCATTAGGCACTTCTACGAGAATATTTAAAAGAATATAAAAATATTCAGCACTCAATAACCTACAATTCTAAATAGTAAACATTCAGAGACATAAAATACAACCCATAATGAGTGGAAAAATCAATCAACAGAAACAGATCCAAAAGTGATACAGATAGAAAGAGTAAACAAGGACATTAAGATAGTTGATATAACTAAAGTCCATAATGTTCAAGAAGGCAGAGGAAGCATAAGTATATTTAGGAGAGATTTTAACATATATAAAAGCCCCAAATCAATTTCCTAGAGATGAAAAATAAACTGGTGAAATAAATAGCTAATTAGACAATACAGAAGGAGACTAGTTAACCTGAAGATACATAAATAGAAACCACTCAAAATAAAGCACAGAGAAAAAACTTAAAAGATAAAGAGTACCAATGTGCTTATTATGGAACAACTTTAAATAACCTAATATACATCCATCCGAGGTCCTCAAAAGCAGGAAGAATGGAAAAATATTTGAAGAAATTATGGTTGACATAATTCCCAAGAAGCTCAACAGATCCAAAGCTACCTACCGATGGACATCATAATTAAATTGCTTTAAACCAACAATAAAAGAGAAAATCTTAAACAGAGTCTCAAGCAAACTTAAATACAATCATATTAATATCATATTAAGTGTACATGGTCCAAACACCCCAATCAAAAGGCAGAGATTATCAGAATAGCTATACAGCAACACCCAACTATATGATGCTTCCAAGAAAGTAACTGTAAACATCATTAAAATATAAAGGCACATATGGGTTAAAAGTGAGAAGATGGAAAAGATACACCTTGCAAACACTAAGCATAAGGTCTACTCCCAACTGCCAGCTCCATGAGGTCAGGAGCTACGTGCATTTTGTTCACCCTCGTGTCTCCAATACCCAGCAAGGTGGCAGGCAGTATTTATAAAGTAATTCCCGCCTTTATAATTTGTGGAAACTTCTATCCCACATTACTATTCCTAGGCTACAATACATGACATATCAACAGCTGTTCTTCTTGCTGTTTTCTGTACCCAACTTCCAAAGCCTAGTCTTTTTTCCTTCCAGTTTCCAGGTGCTGAAGCCTGGTGACCAATCTTTTAGATCTGTGCCTAAAGAAAAAGAACCCTGGTTCTAATGAGGGCCTGGTTAGCATCCTTGAGTACAGTACATCGATTTGGCTGCTCCCTGAGAGTACTGAATGTTTTCTTAGGTCATCATGCTTCTTTGTCAGACCAGCTAGAAGCCTCTTGCCATGAACTGGATACTAGAGAACTAGAAAACAAATCTGTGGTTTTGGGCATCAAAAGTATTTAAAAAAATGGGTAAGAATTCAGCTGTTTGAACTGCTTATTCCTCCCACCTCCTCTCACCCATAAAATTTATACATACATGTCACTCCTCTCCACACCATCCTCACCCTGACTTAATCGGTAGGACGTGAAATATGAGGATTTAAAGAACTGACTCCTGGTATTTCTCTATCTCTGTTCCCTGTTCCTTTCTTCCCACAAAGTTTGGAATATGCTTTCCCTAGTAAAAATGTGATATATATATGGTGTTTACATTTGTAGGTTACAAATAATACATTTTAACATTTCAACAGGGTCTATGCAAAGTACTAGAAATATGCAGGCCCTAGCCTTCAGAGACTTAAAGAGATCATTGCAAATTGTGAGCACTGTTACCAAGGAAAAGGAAGTGCTAGAGCAAGGGTGTGCACAATGGAAAAGGAGGAAGAGAAACATAGTTCAGACGGATAGTTAGCTGAAGTGTGGCAATCACTCCTTAGTGTTTAATAGTGTTTCAGGATGGGACAACAAAGAGCATGTGTGTGACAAAATGCATTTTCCAAAGATGGCTGCAACAATACCTCCTGTGCCTCTTCTACAACCTCACCAACCCCCTACCAGGAGGTAAAGTCTACGTCCATCCCCCTTAAACTTGAAAGAACCTTTGTGATTGCCTGGACCAAAATAATGAGGCAAAAGTGATGCTGTGTGATTTTTGAGTCTAGGTTGTAACACACCATTCAGCCTCAGCCTGGTTCACTTAGGCACTCACTCTCAGAACCCAACCACCACGCTGTGTGGAAAGCCAAGCAGCTTGCGGAGAAGCACCAAGACCCCAGCCCTGGCTGACTGCTCAGCTGAGAGCCAACGCTATCTTGCCAACCACAGGGGTAACCCATTTAAAAATAGATCCTGCAGCCCCTAGTTAAGCCACCCTAGGCAACGCCATGTGGAGTGGAAATGAGCCATCACCATCAAGCCCCGCCCAAGCGGCAAACTCGTGTGCTAAGTGATTACTGTTGCTTTAAACCACTAAATTTTGGGTGATTTTTCTATGCAGCAAGAAATAATCAGAACAATGTACAAAGATCTTGACGCTGGCAGGATCTTGGCAGTTCCAGAAACTGAAAAGTACAGAGTGGCTGGAACACAGAGATAAAAAACGACAACACTGACACCAGCACCAACAGCTAACATTTTGTACTTATTATGTTATACAGGAATTGTCCTAAGGGATTTGCATGTATTATTTGTTCATTACAATCCTATTGGTAGATATTCTTAAAACACTAATTTTAAATATGGAAAGATGGAGGCACAGAACATTAATGGCATGCAGGCAGTCTAGTGCAAGAGCCCATGCTATGAATGATGTCACACTTCCTCTCAAACAGAATGGCATAAAATGAGGCTTAGGAATGTAGATCAAGCCCAAGTTATGCAGATTTTTAAAGATCACGGTAGGAAGTTTGGGTATAGTTTATGAGTAATGGGACACTACTGAAGCCTTTTAAGCAGTATAGTTTGTAATCCAATTTATATTTAAAAGATCATTCTGGCTGCATGTAAAGAAAAGCAATTACGTTTGACAGCTAGGTATACCTCAAGAATAAAGTCAGGAATAACTAAAATATAATGGTTTCACCGAAGGAATATAATGGACGGATCAAGCTGATACCACTGAGCCCCATGACCAACTTTAACATGCAAAAAGAGAGATGAGAATGCACCGCCATGTGCCTTCCAGTGTAATGCTACGGACAGAAAATGTAGCCCACCACCTACAGCATTTTCTGGAGGCGGGGGGAGTTACAGAGAATGAAATCTCCTCAAGTGTTTTGCTTTCTCCTTAAAGAATGTGCTACACAAAAGCAGATAACCAAGTTAAGTTAAAACGAGGGGTTTATGGGCAGTGGTTAAGCAGTTTCTCAGCACTCTCCAGGGGCGAGGGGCCTTGACACTCAGGAGTGGAAGGTCAAGATCGATGCACGAGACTCCCATCGCACTAGACATCCAGCCAACTACCCTTACTTATCACATAACTTTCTGATTGCAATTTGGCTCCCACCATGGCATTTTTTTCCTGTGGAAGAAGATCTCTAATGACCTATTAATACATTGCCATTCCAGTTTATATACCAGTATCTCTTGAGGTTTCATACGTTAAATCAGTCTATAGAACTCCAAATCCAATTTCCTAAATAAATAATTAGTAAACTGAAAAGCCCAGACTTTACAATCTGATGACTAACATCAAAATATCACCAACTTTTTACCATGGATCTTTCCCTATGCTATTATACATTCCTTAAATAGTAATAGAGCCACCCACTACTACTAAAATATGCACATTTATAATAAGTAGAAAATAAATTTCAAATGTAATAATTGTTGCCATTAATTGAGTGGCTATTAGTAGCCACGAGTCACTAGATTCTTTGTATACATTTCGACTACATCTGAAAACTGGATGGAACACATATTTCCATTTTACAGATAAGGAAAGTGACATAACTGACCTCTTGCAGCCAAGTAGAGAATGGAGCCAGAATCCAAACCCAGTCCTGAAGCTAAGCCAAAGAGCTTCTTAAATTGTTGTAGACTAAATAGACTCTAGTCAGTGGGTGTGCATGGTTAACAAATCCAAAATACAATCTCTTTGAGTACATGTTTAATAATGTGAGTACCTACTGAATGTTAGGCATTCTGTTAAGAGCTGTGGGGAATATACAAAGAGGAACCATACATACATTCTATTCTCAAAGAGATTACATCTAGAAAAAATTTTAATAGAAGATAATTATGTAAGCATAGAAAGTGATAAATGCCATAGGAGAGGTGATATAAAGTGCCATGAGAATTCAGAAAAAAAGAAAGATTTCGGAATTTCAAAAGACAAGAAACTCATAAGCTCATCAAAGCACCCATTTTTCAGGTTGGCTTATAGTAATGGATTAGCGTACTAAGTGGTAGATCTTTTGTTTTCCAAAGCAAAGATACCAAGCTAAGCAATAAAAGGCTAGGCTGCACCAGCAGCGAGCGCTGGGACTTCGGGCAAAGCCTTCAGCTTCTTCATTTACAAATAACACAGGTGCTGATTTATAAGAGATTGTTTCTGAACCTGAACACAAACTAAAACAAAACATTAATTAAAAAAACAGAATGAATTATCTCTAAGGTTCTTCCTCCCATCTACATGAAAAATCTACTTGAAAAATTAATATACTACAATTTTTAACTTATTTTCAAATTTGACCAAATATTCAAAACTACTAAGAAAAACAGTCCCTCTTAAGTCAAACTAGTATATCTACTGCATAGGTGCAACTATTTTCAGATAAGGTGAAATTGCACTCTGCTGGTTAAGATTCTCCAGGGGCTCCCGTGACTTATACAGGCTGACTTATAGAGGGGACATATGAAGCCCCCTAGCCTAACTTGATTTGTAGCCCCTAGCAGCAACTGGCTAGGCACGGGATCTAGTCGCATTGACATACTCAGCCTCTGGAGCAGCTAAAGGGTGTGGAGGAAAATATTCTTGAACACTTACTATGTGCCAAGCGGTGCAGATATAACTCACAATCTTATGAGGACAGAGATTACATTCACTGCCGTGTTACCAGCACTGAGAAGAGTGCTGGGCACACAGTGGTGTTCAATAAACGTTTGCTAAATGAATTAATGGACAAGGCAGTTCCTGCCTTCATGAGAGAGTCTAAACTAATGCTACCACAAGAATTTAGAAACATGTTTTTAGGTAATAAATATGAGCATGTTTTGGTTTTGTTGGTTTTTCACTTAACTTTTTATATATTAAACTCCAATCTGAGTAATTTCTCAATGTCTGACTTTAAAGATTCCCATAATTGGTGAACACATTTAATAAAAAAAGACCAAGTCAGATACTTATGTACTTCTTGTAGACTTAAAAAGATAATCGATATGATAGCTTAACTATACAGAATAATTTTCATATAAACAGTATCATTTATTTAAGTGTGGCCTTTAAAACTTATTATGTTAGAATTGTTATTCCTTTCATATACAATATTTAAACTTCAACTTCCTTACTGAGAAGTAATATTTTCATGGTTCCACCCAGGTCTGCAAAATCACAGTATTTCAAGATAATCAATGAAATTAGAATATTAAGCAGGTAAGTTTTTTGGACATAAATTACAGAGGGAGGGGGAATTTTAATGGGTATTTGATTAGAAGAGGGCAGATAAAATCTACACACTTATTGCTGGCCTTCAGTAGCACAAAACTTAATTTTTCTCATATTTTCCATTTAGAAGTTAAAAAATAAAATTCAGCAAAAAATAAAAAATAAAATTCAGCTGAGTACCGGAATTGTAACTGCAAAAAACCATAGTAATAATAAATGTGATCAAGAAGTTACTATGTGCCACAAAACACTGTAACTATCTTGCATTTTATCCTTTAATCTTTATAATTCTATCCCCATTTTACAGGTGAGAAAACTGAGACGTAGAAATGTAAATAACATGGCCAAGATCAAAGAGATAAGAGGACCAATAATTTAAATGCAGCCACCAGCTGGCTCAGGACACCTCACCTAACTGCTAATCCACTCTGCCCATACGGTGCTACGCCATACCACAGCTATAGCTTCTATGGCCTGAATCCATCTCCCCAGGTTAAAACATGGTACAAGTCCTATCAGTTTAGAACCTGATGATGAAAATTACATATTACAAAGTAAAAGTTATTTCATTGTGAACTATCTCTTTTGATTCTCACTCCTATAAAAAAGGAAAAACACACTCAATTCACTAGTTAAGAAACAGTCCTTTAGCGTGAAAGTCCCCATAAAAAATAAAATAAAATGCTCACCCTGGCTGGTGTGGCTCAGTGGATTGAACACCAGCCTGCCAACCTAAATTTAGATTGCCAGTTCAAATCCTAGTCAAAGCACATGCCTGGATTGCAGGCCAGGTCCCCAGTTGCGCACATGTGAGATGCAACCAATCTGTGTTTCTCTCACACATCGATGTTTCTCTGCCTCTCTTTCTCCCTCCTTTCCCCTGTCTCTAAAATTAAATAAATACAATCTTTAAAAAAAAAAAACAATAAAATGCTACCCAACCTGTCATCATCATAAAATTAGAATTAGTGAAGGGGTACAGGTAGTTTTAGCGACTAGAAGGAAAACAGAAGCTCACCCTGTCTTGAAAAACTAAAAATAATTTTTATTTTTTAAGAGTAAGAAAGATAGGATAACTTAAAGTTGCAAAACTGCTTCCAAAACAGACTGAGTTCTCAGTAGGAATCAGAGCAATGTTCAAGTGCTCACACCAATCAATTAACTTCTGTGACATTCCCAGGTATAACAGAAGAAAAACATTAAAGAAGACCGCTACACTCTGGTTCCCCACGAATGCATGCCTGTTGCATGTGGTACGTGTACAGGGTATCACAAGCAGAGATGAGAAGATAAACATTAAATGTTGCCCCAGCCCTCAGGGGAGCTCCGAGACTTTTCACAGGACTAGGTTTCAAGATGTTTTCCACAGAATAGATGTCAACTGTTAAAAAATTGGTTGCATTCTAGCAAACTTAATACTTACTAGTTTGACTTCCCATGATAAAAGGATGTTCCCTATAGAAGGAAAAGTGCAATCGAGGGGGGTAAAGTGGTATAGTAAAATAACTCTGAATACAACACCAGAAAAATCGGACATACCTCTTTTGTGCTTCATTTTAGCAGAGTGGAGACCATGAAAACCCTTCCAACACACAGCTCTCTGCTCCTCAGGTATAGCAGTAACCTAGAGTTAGACTGTCTCAGGAGCAAGAGCACCAAACTTGGGGCTTAACCTCAGCTGGGCTCTCTCAGCACCTTGTTGTTCACAGTTCTTCCCCTTCCCCCCAGGGCTCTGACCAATCTCCATTCCCTACACTCTCAGCAGATGGCCTGGTCTTTTACCATTTTCTACAATATATGCCCACGAAGGCAGGGCTCTTTGTTTAGATGTATCTCACACACTTACAGCAGTGCCTGACACACAGCAGGCACTTAATAAATATTTGTTAATTAAATCAAGGAATGAATTGAGGAAATGGAGTCCCCCAGCTTAGAACTCCCTCCCAGTCTCCCACCCTGTAACCACAAACTTCACCTAATCATATTCTTCCTTACACCCTTCCCTCCAGTCTGTGAGGAAGATTTACCCCCCTACTTAAAGTTAACTACTCTGTTTGTGCTCCAGATTGCATTCCCTCCCATTTCTTTCCTCCATAATTATCCCTATTGCATCTTCTCTCATCTCTTTGCTAAGTAATCATCCTTCTTCACTGTCATTTTTAAACACCGCTAAGCTATGGACTCCTTTCCAAGGGCTGAAAATGATGCTTAAATCCATTTTGAAAACAAAACCAAAAAAATCTCCCAAACTCTGGAGTCTGCTACTTCAAAGTCTTAAAGGAGAAGCCTGCACTTCTGGGCTCTGCTTCCTTCTTCATCAGCACCATCACTCTCCGGCAATCAGGCTTCCGTGGTCAACTTACCAAACTTCTCAGAGTAAGGCTGTTAGAGAACCACTGTTTACCCAAACTAACAGACACTTTGGCCTCATTTGATGTTTCTCCTACATTTGATCCTGGCAACTCCATTCCTGAGACTCCCTTCCTTGGCTTTTTGACACTGCTCTCTCACTGTTTTAGCCTGACAGCTCTCTCAGCTCCTTTGCCTGCCCCTTAAATGACTGTTATTCCCCCAGAGAGATCTGCTCTGCTCTTTTCTGCAAACACCCTGAAGGAGTTCATCCACATTCACAGTTTCAGCCAATATTCCAATATTCTCAAAACTCTAGCCTCAGCCCAGTTCTCCTTTCCTGAATACGAGACCTAGACATCCAACGACGACATTCTCATACGGTGGCCAGAGACACTGTAACTTTAGTCCATGTGTCATCTCGCCCCACTGCAAACTTGCTTCTCTTCGCCTGCCTCCCTGTCTCAGCTCGTGGCTGACCAAGCCAGTCTCCTTCCTCCTCTAGGAGGCTCACTGTCAACTCCTATGGATACTACTTAAATCTCTTTTGATTCAGGACCTGTTCTACTCTATCTTAATCCATGCCATTATTCTTGACGCTTTGGCTGCAATGAACCAATTACACTATTGAATTTGAGGGCCTCCAAGGCCCCCACCCATTTCACAAGTAGACATACCCCTCCCACAAGTCCAATGCTTCCTCCATATTGCAGCCTCAGTTGTTAACCTGAAACACAAGCAACGGACTCTAAAGTGGGTTACAGGAAGAAGATAGTTTTCTCCTATTTCACATCTATTTTTGTGTATGTTTTATAATATATATACATATAATAGGACACATAACTTATAAATATACATATAGGAAGGAATATGCTCAAAATCTTTCATTGGTACGGGTACCACGTGGAAAATATGAGGAGCCCACTAATCTAGAGAAGTACAATCCTCTAACATGACACACAGCCATCCTCTGGTCTCGGACTAACTTTCTAGTCAACTCTACTTGTATACTATAAACAAGTTATGTCAAACTACCCTAACTTTCTAACTAGCAAGCATCATCTTTGTAGCTTTATCTACAACACCCCTCTCCCCAAAATGTCCTAATACGCCCCTTCTGCATTTTCCCTCTCCCCACACACACTCCATCAACTCTAGTTTGTTCTTTAAGGCTCAAAACAGAACACTGGCTCTGTGAGCTTTCTCTGCCACTCCCAGGCAGAGGTGGGCACTTCCTTCTCTGTGCTTCCAAACACAGCGTGCGTCCCTATCACAGCTCTGGTATCACAGATGTGCAATTTCTCATTTACGTGGCTGTCGACTCTTCTCTGTATTGCCAGTGCCTACCATGACTCATGACACAAATTAGGGTTTTAGTGTTTGTTACAAGTGCTCAAGAGGCACCGTGTTAGGGCATAAACTGTAGCAACACCTTAGTTACCCAACAGAGTTGAGAGAGTAAGTGCTTTGTTTTGCTGATGTTTGGAGATGATCAGTTTTAACTTTGTAATTTTAAGATGTGCTCACATCATGCATGGAGTTTTCAGGCGTTGGTAACAGGGAGAGATTTTTAGGAAGCCAACACTTTATCATCCACTAAATTCTAATCAATTAACTGTCAACAGTGTCAACACATTCTGAAAGACGCCTTATAGAAATTCAAATTCTAAGCCTCAGTGATTTTGGTCAAACATGAAAAATTAATTGCACACATTTATCTTCCTTTTCTGAAATTTCACTACAATGAAAGTAAACAGGGAAAGAAAGCATAAAGTGATAACACCAAAGAATAGAAATGATACTAGCGCACAATTTTAATACAGTTTTGACAGAAGGAATACTACCTGACTTGGCAAAACCAAGGAAACTGTAAAGTACCTGCAGAGAGAACTATAGGTGAACAACTTGCCGGCCAGAATTTAGAGGCAAAGGGACGGCAGAACAAGGTATGAGACATGAGGCTGAAACTGGAGAGTTGATCGAAAGTTTAAATAACAGAGCAGTGAGAATCCCGTCTCGTTCTCACTCTTCATAAGTGAAGCTACTACCTTTCCCAACGGCAAAAGATCATCGGCCTAAAATAGGAGCACCAAGAAAGAGGCTGCAAACCAAACCATGCCCCCTCAAAACCCCTCCCCTTCATTGTTTTCAGATTATAGCAGGTAATTTGTCTCCTAGGTATGTAATGAAAGAATATACTACTTACCTTGCTCATCTCCGAATGCCAAAAGGTAGGGGGGTGTGTGTG
Organism: Glossophaga mutica; assembly: GCA_039655065.1. Lineage (NCBI taxonomy): Eukaryota > Metazoa > Chordata > Mammalia > Chiroptera > Phyllostomidae > Glossophaga > Glossophaga mutica. Next base: position 50,110,574 of record CM077305.1, read on the forward strand.
TGTGTGTGTGTGTGTGTGTGTGTGTGTGTGAGAGAGAGAGAGAGAGAGAGAGAGAGAGAGAGGGAGAGGGAGAAGGTGAGGGAGAGGGAGGGAGAGAGAGAGAGTTCTTTAGAAAAATTGAATGGTGTCAGAGAAAAGACCAAAAGCTCAGAGAACAGATCTCTACTTACTAACATGTAACATCTGGGGCCCATCCAAGAAAAAAAGTCAATTCACCTCCTAAAGGAAGCCCACTGGTGACAGGCCTCAATGAGTCAGAAAAAACTTCTAATCAGCTTTTTAGTATCTCACTCTTGTACATAGCTGAGGATCACCAGATACTCCAGAAATGTTTCCAACATGAAAGACAAAATTAAACAAAAAAGGAACACAAAAGAAATACAATTTAGGCAAAGCGTCAAAACACTATAAATGTCCTCCAAGAAATGAGATACTGAGTGAGGGGACTTGGAAAGTAAACGTTATGTGGGAATTTAAAACCCAATAGAAGTATTAGAAAATGGAGTCAAGGAATTTCCTTAGAATACAGAATAAAAGAAAAAATGGTAGACAAGACAAAAGGACCTACTATCCAACTAACAGTTCATAAAGTGAAAAGAGAAAATACGTAAGATACTTAAAAAAAAATAGAATAAAGTCTGCCAAACTCTGGGGCTTTACAAATTTAAAGGACCTAAAACTGACCAAAAGAACATATGGTTAAAAGAAAAGGCAAAAATAAAACAAACAAACAACAAAAAAAACACTCCAACATCATATCGTCATAAATTTTTTGAGCAGCAGAGAAAAAAACAAGAAAATCCTACAACCTTCCAAGGTGGGGGAAAGTCACACATGAAGGAACAGGAATGAGAAACAATCAGGCTTCAGCAGGAACACTGGAAACTGGAAGTCAGTAGGTCAGTATCTTCAAAGTAGTTAGAGGAAATTACACCCCGTCTAGAGATCAACTCTCAAGTCAAGGAATACTGGAGGGAGGGAAGACGCTTTCACATATACTACGTCTCAAAAAATTATCTGCTACCTACCCGTTTTCAGGTCACTATGGGAAAACAAGCTTTGGTAAAACAAAGGAGTAAATCGAAAAATAAAACTTTCAAGAAAATGGAGGACAATGCGCCCCCGCCCCCCCTCCAAATGTAAAGGAAGGCCTAGTATGAGCTAGTATGAGGACTACACAGCATGCCTAAAGAGTATCCCATCCATACTGGAGCAGGAGTGCAGAGGGCTAAAGATTCTTAAAAATTAACAAAGTAAAATGAAATGGATACATTGATATTTGGGCATCTGGAAAACATCCATAGCTAGTTGATGTGGTATAGAAAGCAGAATTCTAAATTGGCCCCCACATTACTACCACCTGTTAGACACTTTCTGCATAAAATTCTCCCCTCGAGTATTGGTGTAAGGGTTGAAAAAGACGGAAGAACATCCCAGGTGACTAGGTCACTAATCTTCTGACCTTCAATGTATCAAAAGGGAGGTTATCCTGAGTGGCCCCTGACATCTGAGTCCTTTAAAACAAGATTAAGCACCATGAGGGGCTCCTCCTGGTGGCCTTAAAGGCACAGCTTATTTGAGTTTCAAAGCTGCAAGGAACTAAATTCAGCGAACAATCACATTAACTTTGAAGACACTGACAGATGAGACTAGTCCCAGCTGCCACCTTGACTGCAGTCTGGTGAGACGCTGAGCAAAATACCCAGCGAAGGTGCCCAGACCCTGGACTCACGTAAACTGTAAGATAAATGGGTGTTGTTTTAAGTCACTAAAATTGTGGTCGTTTGTCACACAATAATAGAGAACAAAATTAAGCAGAATAAATAACTTAGAAGGAAACCATACTTCCTGCAAAAGCATAAAACTTCAGGAGTCAAAGCCGTGTCAGGTAGTTTTAAAAATAATAGTTAGAAATTCCAGAAAGCAGAAGTCACTCTGAATAAGAAATGAGCATAATTGGTAAGCACTGCTGAAAGTAATCAGGTTTAAGAAGATAGAGATCAGTGTCAGGTTGTCCTGGATCTTTTTACCTTATAAAAAATAGATACAAGGCTCAAATCAGGGTTTTCCCCCTTAGTTCGAAGTTCTAATTTTTGCAAATTGCAAGCAGGGGGATAAGCTTCAAGAATCACTGAAGCTTAAGAGACATTTTTTAAGAGACAAAGGCTCTCACATGTGTAAGCTTCATTTATCAAATGCATTGACTTTAGGTCCTTGGACCAGCAGCATCGGCATCACACGGCAGTTCCTAAGAACAGCAAATTCATGAGCCCTACTCCCAGTGATCAAAAACTTGGATTGAAGCCCAGCAAGCTGTGTTTTTAACAAGCCCTCTAGGTGATTCTGATTCAAGCTCAAAATTAAGAACCACTAACCTAATGTTAATTTCGGCCACTGTCCTGCTACGCTCTGGTCTTCATTTTTTAGTCAAGAGTTTACGCATTTCCAAACCTAACTATATCTGACTTAGATTGGAATGTCAGTCACTAGCACAAAGTAGGAGTTCAAAAAATGTTTGCTAAATAAATAAAAGATCAGGTTTCAGATGTATTTCTTTTGCTAGAAAGTTTCTGCAACACATTGGATATAAATGCCTTTAGGCAGGACAGGTTCCCTTCACCTTTCCACAGTCTGCACCAATCCCTACTGCCTTTCATCGTGTATGTTCACACATTTTTCTGCCCAGTCAATGACAGCATCAGAATTTGGAACCTCTGGGAAATATAATTCAGAAAAAATAATAATTTTAAATCTGTATACAACATGGTCCAAGCTTTTCTCATGAATTCTATGGAATCAAGTAACTTACAGCTATATCACGATACAGAAATTGTACAGTACACTACAACTGGTTCTTCCAGTTACAAGTCTCTTGATCCAGCATTAAGCCCTACGAAAAGTGTTACAAGGTAAGATCACAAGCTTTCTTTTTCTAATCTGAAGTCTGCAGAGAAGTAGACACTGCCTACTTAAGTATTGGTTCGTGTGCCCATCAACAACAAGGGCAGTTAACAGAACTTTGACTGATGGAATTTACAATTTAATGTCAACTTTGGAAACTCTATACCAAACACATGTACATCAAATCATTTACTGTACCAAGCAGAGATATAATTACACTAAAATCAGAATGCGGTTTCTTTCAGAACCATCTAAAAGGTAAACAAGATATATTTAATGAACTCACCACTAATACCCTAAGATTGCACTAAATGAGAAATCTTTTTTAACTACGAGGAGTCAGAAATCCTTCTCTAAGTCAGTCTCTACATATGGGAGCATCCATTTAGGATCCCCTTACACTAGTGGTAAGAGCCCTGAGGGGCTGGGGGATCTGGCACGTGTTCTGCCATTTCAAAGCTGCATAACCTCCTGTAAATCATAGTTTCCGCATTCTTATCATGAAAAGTGGAGATTAGTATTAACACTCTGATAACTGGCAGCAGAACTACTCCTTACACTTAAATAAGAAACCACTTTTGCTATCATTAGAGTAACTACTTCTTTAGCCAATTTTTAAAAGAAAAATGAAATAAAATTTGAGATAAGCAAGCTAAAACTGATATAAACGTGAGTGTCTATATACAGGAACACGGATTAATACTTTAACTTTGCACTGTAGATACCATCATTTTTAAAATATTCCTTACTCTTTTTTATTTTAATTGTTGTTCTTAAATATTCCTTACTCTTAAAATCCAAGAGAAGTTCTAATACTTAATATAGTCATCATAGAAAAACAAAAAAATTCAAACTCAAAAAATTTCTTTCACGCTCTTACCTTCCAGAAATAAATATGGTAGCACTTTAAAGAATTTCCTTCAAATATTTTTATGCATAGACAGAATTATTTTATACAGTTGAAGTCACAGAGAACATGCAGTTTTATATCCTGGTTTCTAACGGACTGCTGTACCATCTTTGAAAACAGTCTGCAGGCTAGTCTTCTACCATGTGAGTAGCCTATAGTTGAACTACACATAGATCATGTACTAATTACTCAAAATATGTTAATATGCCACAACATAAAACTAAATAGCAATGATGTAAATTAACGTGTTAGTATTTCCATCATACTAGCCATAGATATGGCGATAAATATTAACTTGGCATGAATAAAATACTAAATAAAACAATGAAAACAAACAACTATAATTCTATATATTATCAGTGGAATAAGGAAAAAGGCAACCTGCATAATCTAGAACTAGTTTTTTGTTTCTTAATCGGCAGAACCTCAAGACAGATGAGTTTCACGGTGACTTGGGAGTCTTCTCATTCAGCTGTATATATACAGATCCCAGACAGTGCTGAGTAAACAAGAGTAGGTGGAATCCTCATTCTGTAAACATTGTGGGAGCTAGCAGGGTGATTAAGCAAAGCACATGAATTTTAATGTTAAAAGTCATGTGACAGAGATTCATAACAGAGTAGGACAGAAAATGACAGTTTTACAAACAAATAAGTCAAAAGAAAGCACAGAAAGGTAAAGGGATAGGCTAAGCACACTCAAATATTATAGCAGGCTCAAAATAATTGTGCCATGTAAGTTTAGTAATGCAGAGACTGACAGAAATTTTCTAATGAGTACTTTGGGCTCTTTGATAGTCAAATCCACTTAAGATAATTTCCTAGAGACTGTTATTAAGAGCCTAATGGGGGAAACTGAAAGTAACTAGGGCAGAAAATTCTAACTCACAAAAAAAGCCTTACTCAGAATAACCCTTAAAACTTCTTATTCGTAAATACTTAAATGGAACAGAAGGAAGACAATAACTACTTAGGTAGAAGAGTGAGGTGCACATAAATGTAAAGGTGGAAGAATCCAACAATTTACCTAGAAAAATTATCAGAAAAATAATTGGTACAACCAACTGCATATTCAGTTGCTAGGAATCAGAATTTTCCGCATACTAAAAATGGGATCTGTGTTCCCAGATCCTTTCAGCCCACACTGCACGTATGCTATGCTACGAAACGGTGTCTAGGAAATGCAATGTATGATGCCCCTAGAAATCGGTACCAGAGCTGTCGCTCTCAGTTCATTGTTATTAAGGCTCTCCTACTAAAGACAGGGTCAAACTAGGAGCGTGCCCTTTTATGGGGTGAGCTGCGGGGGGGGCAGGGAGTGGATTCAAGGACATCTTTCTGTAGCTGCTGGACTCTGAGGCATGTGAACACAGGGATCTAGATTTGCCAACAGACAGGATGTAATAAGCATGACTTCAAACGACCTTATAAAGTCATGAAAGCTGCTTTGGTGTCTGTGGTTCCTCAGCACAGCGTTTTGTTTGAGTTTAGTTTCTATCTGACTGATAATTTTACAAAAAGCCCTCAATCCTTACAACTGCTCTGCCTTGAGGAACTGGTTGTCAACCCTTTTCAAAAATAATATAGAAAAGTTTCATGTTTTATAAAAGAAAATGTCCATAAAGCAAAACTATTTTTTAAAGCTAGTATTAGGTATTAAGGGATTCGGGTGATTTTTTTTTTAAAGCTAGGGAAAGTGCAAAGGTGAACTGTACTACGAAGAGAAAATATTGATTAGATGGTCGAAGTTTTTTTTTATTTCACAAGTAACTTCATTTTCTGATACAAGAAAGAAAACACTGACTTTCTGCATTCCTCCAGTAGCCTAACTTAAAAGAGAAGAGATAGTGAAGTGTAAACGAAATTCAGTTCTTAAGTCATATGTTAGTTCTATATGTTTAAAATTCTTTTAGCTACACAAGAGCCATACTGGGCTCACAATCCATTATTGGTGGGGGTTGGGGAGGAACCTCATGAAAAAGAAATAGTTTGTATTTTTTTTCCTTTGCAAGGTCACTAAAGAGATGTAAAAGAAATTCTAAATTATACCTGTCCCTGTAAAATTAATTCTAAATTATACTTACCAGGCAAGTGAGCAGATTTTTAAAAACGTTTTAAAAGAAGATGAGAAATAATATATAGTGGAGGGAAAAGGCAAAGCATAAAAAAGACATATATATCAATAATTTTAACCTCTTTTCTCAACAATGTTGCTTAAAACAAGCAGCACTGACTCTTCTCAATTTCATTTTTTTCTCCCCCAGATATTTTAGTAGGGAGCGTGGAAATGACCAACATCGCAGATTTACGAGGGATGGGAGAAAGAATGAAGCTACAATCGGAGCATAAGTTCACTGATGAATCTGTCTCTATTAACAGAGAATGATAATGGATTTTCTAATTTTACAGTATACAGAGAGGTGTGCTATAAAAACTAAGATTTTTTTTAACCTAAAATTAAGATTGTTACTAGACTATGTTATTTACATGCTTATGACCACTGAATGATTAGCTTTTTTAAAAAATTTACCTACTCATACAATGCCCATTCAGTAAGATGTGAACATTTTTCTCAGTTCTTACAGAGAGGCTAAAATCCACATACTTTTATCACATGGAGATTGCTTTGAAATAGAGATACTTAATGAGCCTAAAATCTTAAACTAAACTTTTCAAAACTTAACAGAGAAGTCTTTTTAATGTTCGGAAAATCTTGCTTATGCCACAAACACAATCAACTTCATGAAATACAGGGTCACATTAAGGGGTAACCCACAGGTCACAAGCCATTACAAATGTACAACACAGATGCAAAATCGCACATTTCATTCAATTACATGTATCCTACTTGAGAAATAAGGCTATTTAAAATGTCTTATATTCAGTCATTTAAAAAGTATATCAGGAAACACTAAACATTTGGAACTCATTTTCCCTACTTATGTCCAGTGAACTGGATTAATCCTAAATAACAAAAATAAGTATTTAAACTAAACACCAGAGGTCTGAAAAAAATAAAAATCACATGGCAGTAGGGAGGTTAAACCTTTGGAGATTTAACCACCTTTTTAATAAAACATTCACTTAAAATTAAACTGAGTTTACAAACAATGAATAAAGGTAGTTTCATATGTCAATCCCTTAAATGCCAAGAATAACACTTCAGGTAATCAGCCTAAATCAATTTGCATAATTCTCTAATCCCCCAAATAAAAGTCACACTAATCAGATTTATAGTGACTTCATTTCAAAATTATGAAACTAATAAATTACAGTACTGAACCAAAATTAAGAGATTCCCTTAAACACACCCTTTATATATTTATATTTTGAAAAGGATTTTTTTGTATATACATGTGTTTGCTCATAATAGGTTTGCAAATTTGTTGTGAAAGTATAATAGCTCTATTCAAGAGCCAGGAAATCAAAATAAAGAAGAAAAATACAAGTGGAAGAAAGAAAAGTAGGAGCAAAAGGATGTTTTTAAGAGATTAATGTCTATACAAGATGACTAATCAAAATGACATAATATACTTTGCTTTCAAGAATTACACAATCACATCTTAATGTGCTACTCATAATCACTATTTCATTCTTATAAACACCTCAGGCCAGAGCCAGAAACATCATGTACCACATCCACAGTCTCCCAAAAGATCCCAACTCTAACCGTATTTGCTCCTCCTGAAAGTTAACTCACACAGATACTTAATGTAACCATTGGGTTACATGTAACAGTGGTTAATGTTTATATTAACCATTAATATAAACACTGACTAGTTTATACAGTCTTACCAAGAGCTTTGCACAAATACTCAAGTACCATAAGCTTGACTCTCCTCCTCTTATTCAATTTGTGCCCTGCTGAATATGAAAAACTATTCAAAAGATTTTATTTTCATTTTCAAAATTCTAGAATCAAATCTAGTTAAAAAAATACATTATAAAATATCTCATTCTTGAATTTAAATCATTATATTACCACATCTTGGCAATGATAAATCAACGTGCTATCTCACATAGAGATCATGTTTGTTACCTGTCAGTTGAGAATAGATGGCCTACCCATCCCATCATCACCAGATTTGGAAAAGAAATTTCTCTTCCTCCCTCAATTTTTTGGGGGGGTGTTGGAAGTGGGCTCTGATGAACACTGCCAATCCCAACATTGAAGCAAACAGAAGCTGGGAAGTAAGGAGGAAATTATGGGAGCAAAGTCAGGAAGACAGAAGTTTGGGGGTGAGAGGGGGGTTAAAAATTTTCCACCACCTTTAAGTGGGTAAATGCTTTGTAGCCAGGGGAGAAGTGCCGAGAGTCCATTACTATTATCCCTGTCCACATCACTAGGACAAGAGAAAAGAGGGTGAACTCCCAAGAATGAAAGGATATAAAAGCAAAAAGGAACCAGTGAAAAGTCCTCACTATATGGAACAATAGATTATAGATACGATAGGTTAAAGATTGAGGAAAAAAGGACATTTGGAAAGAGCAAGAGTGTCCTTGTCCATGTATAATAAGTTATCTCAAAAAACCCTAAAAACAAACAAAAGAAGTTATTTCAAAATTTCAGTAAGAGTGGGGTGAGCTCAATTATTACATTAACGTATTTAAAATAAACCTATTCTCATAAAGTCCTCATCGAAAGAAAAAATATTTGTAACTATATAAGGTGATAAATGTTAATTAGACTTACTGTGGTCATTATTTGACAAATAATTAAATCATTAAATCACATGTTAAGTCATTACACTGTATACCTTAAGGTAATAGAATGTTACGTGTTAACAATATTTCAACAAAACAGGGGGAGGAGGGACCTCCTCTCAAAATATGCAAATCTTCTATTCTTCTTATAGTTGATATCCTCCTAGTACATGCTGATAGATATAAAATTATAATACTTTGTGAATCACAGGACAAATAACTTTTCAACTTACAAGGCAAATCTTACCGGCAACTCCAAGTACCCTTTAATTACTTTCTTGGTAGAATTTTCAGAATGTTCTCACTCTTAGTTTCCATGCAGTTAGCATGGGAGCTAGACAGTCCCTTTTAAAGGACTCCTTTACAGTCCCAAAGTCACTGTTTCACAGCCTGAGTGAGCAGCTCTGCTAGGAATATACCACGCCATTTCCTACGCTTTTACCTCTGCACGTGAAATGCCCTAATCCTGCAAAAGTCCTGCTCAGACAACCACACACAACTCAGCACCATCCCTTCCTCCCCCACCGTGGAACTTTCCAGGGCCTGCCCAGCCATCCACTGCCCCTACCTGGAAAGGGTTCACTGCTCTGGCTTGGTGGTTCCACAGCACACAACATACAAAACCAAATTTTAAACAATTTTTAAAACTGTTTTCTCACCTTTTTTCCCTGACCCTACATGGGACTACTCGGCTTAAAACCCTCTACTGGTACCCACAGCCCAGTGCAGTGTTTTTCAAATTACCAGTTGTTACTGTCATCATTTTCTATTCTAAAAATAGAATAGAAAAACAAGAATGCACCATACAAAGTGTATTATTTCCTGAAATTTTATCATTTACATAGGTGTGCACTAGATTTTGAGGTAAAACTGTCTTACTATAATGGACCATTGCCAAAAAAAGTTTGAAATACACCTGCTTTTGTTTGGTCTACGAGGCCCTCTAACCTGGCCCCCGCATAAGGCTCTAGGCCCATCCCTTGCTACACCCTGAAAAGCCAAGTTCATCATGCCAAACTTTTGTAGTTCCATGTCTCAGCGTAATCATACTATCATCTCCACCTTAAATGCCCTCTCATTTGTCTACAAGGCCACCTATATTCATCTTTCACTATTTAATACATGAACTCCTCCACAAAAGCTTTTTTAGCCTTCCCTCCGCAGCTAACAACACACCCTTTGTACCTCTATGAGAAATTACAACCTACATTATAGCTCCTTAGACATTTCACCGTACTTTTCAATTTTAGGCTCGACTATCTTCCCAACTTCTAAACTATAAACTCCCTGAAGGAAGGAATAGAATACATTTTACTGTATTCCTGTCTCTGTATCAGCAGCACTGAGCTAATGTACATGTCATATGATAGGGGTTCAAAATTGGTAAAATGAATAAACAAATTAAGGATTTGCATCTAACTTCCGTAACGTTAGAAATGATTGCCTTTGCAGCCCTGCCCAGGTAGCTCAGTTAGTTGGAGCGTTGTCCCAATGCGCTAAGGTTTCAGGTTCGATTCCCAGTGAGGGCATGTACAAGGATCGAGTACTGAATGCATAAATAAGTGGAACAACAAACTGATGTTTCCCTCTTCCTCTCTCTCCCCGCCTCCCTCGCTCTCTCAAATCAATAACTAAAAATTTTTGGGGAAAAAAAAAGATTGCCTTTGCAACTACACCTGTTCACATTGCAGTGCTGGATCAAGATTTCCACATTTTTGCTACAGTAGCTCCCAGAGGGCAGCACCCAGTAGCCTAAGGCAGAAAGAGGAGGTGTCAGCTTTCTCCCTCAGTAAAGGGACTCAGTTCAGGTTGCAATGGAGCAGCACCCACTTCCATGCTTCAGGAAGTTATCCAGGGAAAGGCAGAAAAGAGGGTTTCCAAATGTTCCCCCAGGCAGGTGAGATAAATCAGAAAGAGCATTAACAGCCCTCATTAGCAAAGAGAGTCACATTAACTCTTTAGGGAAGTGGGAGGGAGGATTTTCTATTCCTTCATTAATGGCACTAAAATGCCAATACACGAGTTCAGCAAAACAAAAGATAGCATGAAATAACTCATTGAGGTTACTTGGTTTCTGTTCCCTACTCTAACAGTTCTGAAATAGCTACTGACTCACGGCTCTCATTATGAGATACTACTTGGAGGACTGGGGGTCATACCTAACAGGAGCTCTTCACCCAGGCTTCGAAGCTTTTCACAGACTTTATCTTACATACATGAATTGCTCTAATTCTTGGGGATCTGATACACCTATTTCACAAGCCAATACTTCCACCGCCTTCACTTAATTAAAACAGTGCAGGCAGCATCCAAGATACTTTTGACAGACTCGGCCAACTGTCAGTTTCAGCTGTTCTTTTCCGTTTCCACCGTAGTTGATAAACTACTATTATAGGAGCCAAGTTTATTTCTGCCTGAACTAATCACTTATTTTCTTTAAAAATAATTCATTTTGCTTAAACTTTGCCTCTAGACTTGCAATTTTATCCATAATTAAGGCAAAGATAAATTATTATAATAACCTAATGTTGGTCAAAAATATATTCATAAAATGTGAAACTCTTGACCCACAATATTAAATTTTAGATACTTGTTAGAGGAGGTTAATTCATGATTGCCTGGGTACAACTTTAAACACAATTTAAAGCTCTGTTTCCTTTTGTCTTAAATAGGTCAAAGGGCTATGCTTATTCCATACTTACTAGGAATAAACACCTACCAAGCGTAGAAATTCCCACACTTGGGGCTATGCCTTCCCTGTATGCTCTTCTAATTCCACCCACCCACCCTCTCTGGACAACTCTGCATAAGCAGGTCTATCAATGAGAAAGAGGCACAGCCCCAAATACAGATGTTCAGAATATAATGCCATAAACACGCCTTTTCCTCTCTATTCTACCTTTAAGACTTATTAAGAAAAAGGCAAATAAACTAGCTTGCAAACAAATTTAATTACACTGAAGTATCTAAAATGTGAGCTATGTGTAGGGGCTTGTTTTCAGATATTAAATACCAGTCCCCTTAATATTAAATTCATCCCAAGCTTCCCTTGGTGAAATAATAAGCATTCATGCAGATTTAAGGTTGTGGAAAAACAATTTTCTTCCATGATGCCACCGCTCCACCGTCTACAGAGAATTCAGCCTTCAACATGAAAACCTGTCATTTGATTTTTTTTCTCGTGTTTTAAACAGAGGAGCTGTACATTCTCAAGAGAAGCCATGTTTCAAAGGTTTTTAATAGTATTTTCCAGTATTTTCTCTCATTAAAGTTGCTGCAATTCATCCAAAATGTTTTTCAAATGCCATTATTTTTCAGCTTACATGCTTAAAAACTGCATAAGTGAAAACAATCTCCCCATTTGGAAAATTTACTTCAAGAAACTAGTAATCAAAATAGAAAGAGAAGAAAAAGAAAATAATTCACTTTTATAGTCTGGGGAAAAAATTTTAAACTCATCTAAGTCCTTCATTTTACAGATAAGAAAATAGAGTCCATACAGGTTAAGTAATTTGCCATAGATCACAAAGCACATTGAGATGTTTTAATTGCTCTTAGCAGTACCCCAAACCATGCAAGTTAAAATTGTTCTCATCAACTGTCATTTAACTTTTAAAATTATCACTCTTTCTTCATTAGTTCCTGATTAAGGGCTCCTACAACATGTTCTACATTTTCAAACTTGTTCAAGTTAATAAACTTCGAATTCTAACTACAAGAAAAAAGGTAGTATCTAAGAATTTCCCTCCAAAAGTTTCAAGAAAGTAAGTTTAGGTTGTGCACACTCCTAAGCTGTCATAGTGGATTTCTAAGTATACACTTTTTATCGTGTCTCCTAACTACCTTTGAGGTGTTTGTTCAACCACCACAAAGAAAAAGAGAAAATTCTAGAAGTTTCTTTGACAAACAGCATCAACAATCTGTCAATGAAATGATTACACGATTACTCCATTAACATATTATGGGTTTCTGGCTTAAATTAGGAAATCACTAGCATTTTATCAATTTACTGAGTGAAGAGTTAATAAAAGGTTGGAAAATGCACTTAGTTGACTTTGGATCTGAAAGAAGGTGAAGATCTGACATTGTTAACACAAACTGAAGACCTGAGCAAACAACAGAAGAAATGAACAAGTTCCTTCAATAAAAAGCTCTTTCCTAGTGACGTTCTGACTTCTTACCAAGTGCACCAGCACTGTGGAGACAATATCAGTAAGACTTTCTGACTGTCATTTTCATAATGACAATAAATCAACTCTGCACATGTTAGCTTTGGATATTCAAGGGCAAAGCAGAGGGCACAGTGAGGGGAACAATTTACATTGGATCATTTTCAAGGACTGTAGTCTAACCACTCATTACTTTACAACTGTTTCTTTGTGCAACTGATTATTCTCAAAGTACTGAGAGAATGCAGTACTGTACTTCTCTGAAAGCCACCGGCAACAAAACCTAAGAAAACATGATTCTGATTACAAACTGATGCGGCAGTTTGACAAGTGCAGTGTTGTCTTCCTAACTAGCATTAACGTATGTTTATTATGACCTCCGGGTGCCACACCACAAAAAAAGCAAACAAACAAAACACTTGTTAAAAGGTTAACATACCTATACTTTTAAACTACGGACAGCTTCGCAACGTGGCAAATTTGTGTGTACACATAAAACACGGACGATCACCACGACTCAGTAACACGCGCGCGCACACACACACGTTCAAAGCTGTGTTAAGCACCAAAAATCCTTACCCCATTTTGCCCAAGAAAACTTGCTTTGAAGTTTCTGCTGTTATGCTACGGAATAACTTCCAGAGGAATTTCTCCGTCTGCTATTTCGCAGTTGCTTTTCCACCCCCCGAGGTCCTTTTCTGGAGGTATTTCAGTAATGCTGACAATTCAATTAGTTCCCTTATGTAAAATGATCTCTCTCTCGTTTGAACAGAGGTGGCATTTGATTATTAGAGTTAAAATGCTGTGCGGAGGAGACAGCGGTTAACTCTATTCCACAAAATGAGTCTACGTGTCGGAAAACGCAGAATCCAGCTTCACCGAGTCCTATAAAAAATGATTTCGGTAGTCATCTCGTTCCTGCCCTCCTCCGTTCACAGAGAGCCAGGTAACTCGGTCTTTTCGGTGCTACTAAGGCTGCGGGTTCAAATTTCTCTACCACACCAGGTCCTGGGGGTGGAGCGTGCAACCCAATGCGACGTGCACTTTATAGAGAGCCCTACGAGAAAATAAAAATCCTAAAGCAGTAATGTCACTGCTTCCCTGCACTCGCATTAGAAAAAGCTATATAGAAAAAAAATCTCCTCGAAGTGCAAACCCGGCAGCTCGCGACGTGCAAAGCACTCCACATTGGAATCTGTCTTTTGAATGTTTTCGCCTCCTAGGACTCGGAGCAGAGAAGAGGTGGGGAGGAGGAAGAGAAGGCTGGGCAGAATCGATTCATTCTCCGGAGGAGAATAAACGGAGCCATTTCAAGGCTGGCAGCAGGCTGGGGGCGCAGCGCACGACGGAGAGCAGGGGGAGGGGGCCCGATCCCACCTCCCTCAGCCCCTTCCCGCCTCCCGCTGCCGAGCACAATGGAGCCTGGATTCCACCTGGCCCTTCATTCGCTGCTGCCCACTCTTCCCTCCTCTCCAGAGCACAGCAGGTCCAAGGCTCCCGTCGGCGGAGAATGAATGAATCAGAGAGCCAAGCCCCACGCTGCCCCCGGCACCCTGCCCCCAGCTCCTGGGCGGGCAGAGAGGTGGAGGACAGCAGCTGAAGTGTCGATGGGAGCCCGCCCGAGTCCAGGCAGGAGGCTAATTCCGCGTAGGGGGCAGGAGAGTGGGGCTCGAAGCCGCGGGAGAGCCGCTGCTCCAGCGCCCCCACCCCTGCTCCTAGCCCCTCGTGCTCAGCGCCGCCGCCTCGCGCCGCCTTACAGTCCCCGGGCCCGCCGCCTCCTCACACTTCCATCACCGCCCGCCTCCGTCGGCCTCCGTCTCCGCTCAGCAGCGCAGCGGCGACCCGGGCGGCCCTGAAGCCCGCCGCTGTCTCTGCCTGCACCCGACCGTCTCCGAGCGGAGGGCGCCCCTTCCCGGGTCAGCGCCGCCTGCTCGAGCCCAGCACCGTGGCAGAGCTGGCTGCGGAGGGGAGGGTGGAGACAGGGCGGGGAGAACGGGGGCCAAGAGCGGTCCCTCCCCCTGCTCGCGGGAGGAGGCAGGAGGCAGCCGCTGCCGCGGAACCGTGGCCAGGCGCCGGGGACAGAGGCGCTGACACGTCCCCAGGGCCCTGCTTGCAGCAGGAGGAGGCTGCGGGGAGGATGGTGGTCCTGAGCCGGTCCGCGTGGGAGCTAGTCCGGCCCTCAAGTCCGGCGGTCCGTCCTTCCCTCCTTTCCGTCCCCTCCCCTAGTGGCCGGTGGCGGGCGGCCCGTGCGCTCTGCTCCTCCGCTGGCTCCTGGCCCCACTCCTGGCCGCCACAGCCTCCTCCTCCGCACCCCACACCAGGTGCTCGCGCTGTGTCTCCATCCTCCCCGCAGGAGGACCTTTAAATAGCAACGTCAGCGCGCTCTTCTCCGCACACACGTCATCCGCCGCTCACGTCACCGGGGTGCGGGGGATGATGTCACGCGGCCGGAAGTACTGCTAAATTAGGGAAGGAGCAGGGGGAGGAGAATTCAGCGAGCTCCTCTGTGCCCACCTGTTCTCGATTCTCCTTAAAGGCCAAAGCACAGGAGACATCCCGAAAGGAGCTTGGAGAAGGAAGCGGCAGTGATTTCCTTGCAACACGGGTGCCAAAGGCGAGTGAATCATTCATAGCAACAGTGCCCAAGTGTCAAGCGGGTGATATCCTATCTCCCACTCGCACCTCTGTTACAGCAGCATCCCCGGGATTCTTAAGTCCCCTAGCACAGAAATGTGGGAGGAAAGCCTGATCACTAGTGACAGGTTATTTCTAACGAGACTGGAGAAAAATCACCTTAATTTTCGAAAGTTTTAAATGCCAATTCGAGATACAGGACACTTTAACCACCACCCCCGCATTTGGTGGTTACTTAAAGCACGAAAAAATAAAGAGCGGAGCAATGAACAAATGTTACAATGTTATAAAGAATAGTAATTAATGGGGGAGAAGGGAAAAGGCCATCAAATGATCTAAATGTTTTTACTTACAAAACAGTAATATTTTGACATTTGATAATGAGTCAATCTTAACTTAGATAGTTCACTCATAAGTATTATCATAGGTGAAGCAAATGCCAGTGTACCCTGTCAATTCTGGTTTATCAAGAATATGTTCCAGTCCATGGAAATTAAAAATAAGAACACCAAATACCTTTTTTAATTTTGAATATTAACACAAGCACATTTAGATTATTTTTGTCTTCCTTAATTTGAACTATATAATTACAATGCCTTTTAAAGATGTTGATTTTCATTTCCTACATGGTAAGGGTGAACAGCCATTTATAGGTTTACTGCCTATGTGCGTTGTGTGTATAATAAACTATATTTGACTGCTTTTCAAATTGCAATTACTACAAAGTTTTAAAATGTCTTTATTATTTTGATAATTTATTAAGTACATGTAAATAATGAACTTTGATTTTGAGTCATGACCCAGAAATAGAATTACTACTAATGCCAAGGGCATTGTTATTTCAGAGTTAGTCTATAAATTCAGTGACCATGTTTTCCAAACCAAAATCCAGACAGATCATTTGACGATAGACAAAATACTTGAAATCTGAAGTGACCTGGAAAATCCAGGAGATAGGTTTACTAACCTTTAAAATGATTATTAGGAGAGCTATAAATGTATATCAATGCAGTTTAAGTGAATTTAGAAAAAGCTAAACACTACAGAATTTATACCGGTGTGGCTCTTCAAAAATGTTTTTAATGTTAAACTACTAACATGATTCCTAAGTGAGGAATATTGGTTTTACAGCTTTCTGCATTTACATTTTCTTGGTCAAGCGAGGAGCCCATCCTTAAAGGACACTTGACAAAATAGGACCAATGTGTAACTAAGTCAGGCTTTTGGGTTATCTTCACATTATAAAATTATGATCTTGCTTGTAATTTGAAATACTAAAAATAGTTTTTTTAGGGTTATAACAAAGGTTAATAAAGAACAAAATCCTGTTTGATAGTTTGTTTAATATATATGATCATATCGATAGAAACTTGTACTAATTTTCTTTCATATAAATGGATCTTCTTATGTATCAAATATTAACAATAAAACTGTCATCCTTCAAATGTCATCCCTTGGCTGTTACAAATTGAAATACAAATTATTTCCTTTCTGAACTAAATTACTTTTCTCTCTTTCCTGCTCTTTCTGTCCACGTTAAGTAAAGCTCACTGTATCATTATCGAACACTTCATTCTACCCTTTTATCATCACTTCTGATTTACAATCTTATTCCCCCTCGCCTTCACCCAACTGTCAAAACGGCCTATCAGCTGCCTCCCTGCCTTTACACTGCTGACCCTTCATTAGAGTTCCTACTTTTCACAGCTACATGATTGCCTCTCAACTGCTCTTTTGTCAACTGAAAATTGAGAGCAATCTTTTTCTTGTATAAATTTAATGGTCCATTGTAATATAATTATTCAAAGTTTATGTGATTATTTAACTTCAGCTTCTGCTTTTAATGTAGAAAATTCTGCCAATAATTGTTCTTTTTTTTTCTAGTTTGTGTGGGGATTTAGTGTATCAGGGACTCTATATATCCATGTACCCAAAAGAATAAGTAAGACATTTTTTGTTTCATGGAATTTCTGCTCAGAAATAAAATAATAAAGTAAATGTTTTTTCTCCTCTCTTGAAACAATTCTAATACAATTTTGGGAGGAGTCAGAGAATCAGTCTATGGTTTTTCATCAAAAAGTAAAATATCTTTTCTCCTAAAACTGGGCTGAGGTATCCCAAATGCTAGCTGTGAATTTCTAACCATAATTGCTTTGTATGTTTTTTAGAATAGTGAGCTTCCTAGAGAGTAATTTTTTTTTTTACCGGAAGAGGCAGAAAGTACTTTGGTAGAGTTTCAAAATTTTAACAGTTCCTGTTTCCCACTACACTCTAAAAATTTGTGAAAAGGTTTATGAATACCCTCTGATTTTAGAAACTGTGGGCGAAGGCATCTGTTTTAGTTACAGAGTTTACTTCCATGCCCTTAATAGGAGATGGCAATATTCAATGAGTGTTCACAGATTGGTCATGAGGTATGCCTTTTTCAATGAAAAGACATCTAAGAGATAGAATAACTTTGCAGTAAATACAGTTAAATCCAGATTTTATTTTTAATTGCTTATATTAGATATCAGCAACTCCTTTTCAACTTCCCTCTTTTTATTTTTTAATATATTTTATTGATTATGCTATTACAGTTGTCCCAGTTTTCCCCTTTCCCCTACCTGGTACACCATTCCCTCCAGCAATCCCCGCCTTGGTTCATCTCCATGGGTCATGCATATAAGTTCTTTCACTACTCTATTTCCTATACTGTTCTTAACATCCCCTGTCTATTTTGTACCTAACAATTTGTACCTTCTTAATCCCTGCACTTTCCCCCCATTTTTCCCTTCCCCCTCCTAGGTGATAACCCCCCTAATGATCTCCATGCCTATGATTCTGTTCCTGTTCTGGTTGTTTGCTTACTTATTTGGATTCAATTATTGGTAGTTGTGAATGTATTGCCATTTTAATGTTAATTGTTTTGATCTTCTTATAGGTCTTCTTATTTGACCTTCTTTTTCTAATATAATTTCCTAAAGCACTTAATATAATAATGGCTTGGTGATGATGAACTCCTAACTTTACCTTGTCTGGGAAGCACTTCATCTGCCATTCAATTCTAAATGATAACTTTGCTGGATAGAGTAATTTAGGTTGTAGGTCCTTGCTTTTCATCACTTTGAATACTTCTTTCCAGTCCCTTCTAGCCTGCAAAGTTTCTTTTGAGAAATCAGCTGATAGACTTATGGGAACTCCATTGTAGGTAACTCTGCTTTTCTCTTGCTGCTTTTAAGATTCTCTCTTTGTCTTTAACTGTTAGCATTTTAATTATGATGGGTCTTGGTGTGTTCCTCTTTGGGTCTATCTTGTTTGGGACTTTCTGTGCTTCCTGCGCTTGTATGTCTATTTCCTTCACCGAATTAGAGAAGTTTTCTTTCATTATTTTTTCAGATAAGTTTTTGATTTCTTGCTCTTTCTCTTCTCCTCCTGGCATCCCTATTATTCAGATATTGGTATGCTTAAAGATGTACCAGAGGTTCCTAAGGCTATCCTTGTATTTTTGAATTCTTTATTCTTCCTATTGTTCTGATTGAGTGCTTTTTCCTGCCTCGTGTTCCAGTTTGATTCACAGGCTCATCCCCTCCGCTCGTTTCCCTGTAAATTTTTCTTTGTTTCACTTAATGTAACCTTCATTTCTGCATTGGAGTTTTCTGAAAAATACTCAGTGAGTTACTGGAGCATCCTGATGACCAGTAATTTGAACTGTGCATCTGACAGGTTGCTCATCTTTATTTCATTTAGTTCTTTTTCCAGATTTTTGTTCTGTTCTTTCATTTTGTGCTTATTTCTTTGTCTCATTTTGGCAGCCTCCCTGTGTTTGTTTCTGTGTATTGGATAGAGCTGCTGTGACTCCCTGTCTTAGCATACCTGTTAAGTTGTATGGGGCAGAACCTTTGTTAATTGCTGGGTAGGGCAACGTGTGTCACTGCTCTGTTGCTCTGCGTGGGAGAGGGCTTGCAGGGGGGACAATGCCACTGCCTGGCCTCTGGAGTTTTGCCCAGGAGGAAGCTATCTCTCCACTCGCACTTCACTTTCTCCCTCTGTGCCACTAGCGCCCCTCAGCTATTGCCCTGGTTCTGAATTCCAGAGCGGGTGGGTCTGCATAGTCCTAAGTCAGTTTCAGACCCTTTAAGAGGGCACAGTTTCTTCCGTCATCCCACCTCCCACTGGTGTGTACAGCCAGAAGTTATGGGGACTTATCTTCCTGGTGCTGGCACCCTGGGCTGGGTGGCCTGGACTGGGGCTGGGATCCCTCGCTCCCAAGGTATCCCTCCCATTTTTTATCCACCACACATGGATGTGGGATTGCCTGTTCCCGTCTGCCTCTCCATGCTTCTCCAAACATCTCCACATTTCTGCTCCTCCTACCCGTCTGGATGGATGTGGTTTCTTTAATCCTTGGTTGTTAGACTTCCATATAGCTTGATTTTCTGACAATTCTGAGTGTTAATTTGTTTTGTAATCTAGTTGTATTTTTTGATTAGTTGTGCACAGAGGCGAGGCATGTTTACCTACAACCCCATCTTGACGAGGAATCTCAAGTTCTCTTTTTTTAATGACCAAAATACCACTATTGCTTCAAATAAAGTCATAGGTAGAAATAAAAGATATTGCTGCATACAATAGAAATTTCAAGTTTCCTAGTTTATGCCACATAATTATATGAAGAAACTAAGTAACCAGGAAAAACTAAAAATAAAAAAAGAATGAAAGAGTTGTAAGGAAACAGAATTCATCCCGTTGTTCCCCCAAAGTCATCCCGCATCCTCTACAATATAGCAGATATTGGGTGCTGTTAAAAAGTGTCTAGCCTGTTCAAAACCATCCTTCACAATTATCAATAATGTTCTGAATAGAAATAGGGTAGTTAATAATCTCAAGGATGGGAGTATAAGTGGCATTTCAAAGGCAATGACTTAGGGACAATTTTTACTCTTCTGTGTGTCTGCAACCAGAGGGTTGAGGAGTGGTGGAGGGAGGGACATTAGAGAATTATTCTCAGGAAATGCATGATATGGAGTACATGGGAAATAACCTCATAGAACTTGCCTTGCTCTGATTTTTACCATGACTTCATTATTTGTTTTCTAAATATGGTTAAAGAGATGCAAATATAATTCCAGACATATGAAAGAGCATATAAGATAGCTTTCAGTTGGTGCTATAAGAAAATGATTGTATAGCTCTATATGTAGATTCTTTTAAGTATTCCGAAAAGAAGGGGATATGGTGCCTTTGAAAAAATTATCTGGCTTAACTGCTAGGTTGTTTGATTGTTTAGTTGTTCTAAACAACAATTACAGAGAACAGGCTGGAAAAAGATGTGTATCTTCAGAGCACTACAGTGAAGAACACAGAATAAAGCTTGTGCTACACCAGTACAGTTACTGAGAATGCAGTGCTGTGGAAGCTGATTGCCATGGTAACCCAATAATCTTTTTCATGAATGGGGGAACAAGACAACCATGAGGAAAATGTTTTAAATGAGCTACCTTATTTTGTGATTCTTTTGGTGCAAGTTAGGGGCAAAAGAACACCCTAGATGAACAACACTTTATGAAAGGAAGTTGCCTTACTATCAAAGAAGACTAAGACAAAAAATTGGGGCTATTTCAAAGAGAGAGAGAAGTTTAAGATGGCAGAACATAGTTGGTAGAGACTCTGACGTGGCTGAAGTGGGCTGACACAGTACCTGGAAACTGTGTCAAAGGTTCTTCCAAAAATAAGAGGTCAGAATAAAGATTGCTGACATTTGGGAGATTCAGCCAAGATACTTCATGAGTTATTTGTGAAGTTTTAAAAATTTCTTTATTTCTTTTCATCTGATTCTAAATAGAAATTTCTCTAAAAATTAAAATGGAAATGGTAAATACATCTTTAGCCAATATCTATTCTTTTACTTTAATAATGAATTACATTCACGATAAAAATGAATAAATAGACATAGCTATGACTGTATTGATTGTATTGTATCATCTGCTAAAATATCTTACCCTTAGAATGAAATCCAAACTCCATGTCTTGGCCTAAGAGGCATTGCGTGACAGACCCCTGCCACCTTTCTTACCTTGATTACCATCCGCCCAGCCCCCATTGCTAGTGTGTGAGTTAGTATATTGACTGCAAGGAACAGAAATCCCACCTAATGGCGGCTTAAGCTATAAGGTTGTTTTTGATTTGCTTATTTACTTAACAAGAAGTCTGAAGGTAGGTGATTCTACAGATGGTTTGGAAGGTCCAAGGCGTCATTAGGGTCCAGGCTCTTTCCAGCCTTTCACTTTGCCACTTTCACGTGTTGCCTTTTAAACCTGGTTTCTTGTCTCCTGGTTGTTAAAAGACTATTGAATTGCTAGGCATGACATTCTCACAAAGAACATCCAAAACAGAAAGGGAGGGAAAAAGATTGAGGAATTTTCTCCTTTATGCCTGTTTCTTACCAAAGAGAAAAACTCTCAAGAGGCCCTCAGAAAATTCCCTCTCATGTCTCATTGGCCAGAACTGGGTTGCATGTCCATCCCTAAATCAATCACTGACAGTTTGAAACAAGATTTTTATGATTCACTTACACAAATGATGGCTCATCCCTTGAGTGTACCTATTGTTTATCTCTAAACAAATTAGAGATCTCACAGCAAGGAAGAAGAGGCAATGGCTATTGGGTAAAAAAACTACTTATTTGCCACAAAAGCCCAAAGCCACTCCGGTATTCCCTCTCCTCTTAAGATATGATAAGATTGTTCCAAATACAGGCCCTTTGCCACCTATAACACATATGCCCAAGATCGTCACACTCATTTTTCAGTTTTATGCTCAAATTGCATCTCTTGAGCAAGATGTCCTGAACATCTTGTAAAAAATATCTTGATATTCATAGCCACTCACTCTCAGATCTGTATTAATAGAATGAGTTGCCCAATCATTGACTTAGCTCTTCATCATTATATGTACTAAAGCAGAAACTAGCTGTTTGACCAATTGTTGGAAAGATGTTTGTATCATGTAAGTGGTTGGTTATAAGACCCTTGAAGTCATTTTTTAGTCAAAGATTTTATGACTAAAGTCTGAGCTGATATCAAAAGCAGTCCTTCACTATTAGGTTTTCTACATTGCCTTCTTTAGAGAACACCTCCTCTCCTCTGCTGTTAATCACTGCACAACTTACTTTCTTCTCTGTCATACTCCAGTCTCACATCTAGCCTACTGAATAGCTCCATTTGAGGGTTCTTATAAATCAAAATGGCTAAAACAAGTTAAACACCTAATCCGTCATAATTGTCCTCTTGGGATTTCCTTATTTCTGTAAATGATAGGTTAAACAAGACTAACCGATTTTCTGGAGTAAAAAAACAAGTTTTTTAAAAAAATTAAACAGCTAATTACTTACATAGATAGCAAAAGCAGGAACAGCAAAGGTGCCAGCTCCCCCTGTCCCTCGTCCCACAGAACAACACAGAAAGGAAAGAGACAATGCAACGTGAGTAGTGGAGTATCCTGTTGCTTCCAGCAGCTGGTAGTTTTAAGCTTGCAGGTGTACGCTAAGGAATGGGGGGGAGGGGTTGTTATATAATAAAGAACAGTGGCTGACCTTTGTTTCAGGTTCCTGGGAGGTAACCTCTAAATTCTTGAAATTCTCCAAGAGATAAAGTATCTTTGTTATTCATGGTAGGCACCTGAGTTTACGCTAATAAGAAAACTCAGGGTGGGGGCTGGCCAGCTGAAAATATGAACTATGTAATTAAAGGATTGGGGCTTTGATCCAGTGATATCAGCCCAACCTCTGGGGAGAGATTGAGTTCTATTATCTCAATAATGATTCAATCAATCATGCCTACAGAAAGAAATCCCAGTAAACACTGTGGACATAGAGGCTCAGGTGGGCTTCCCTGCTTGGTAATCATACATTGATGTATAGGAGGGTTATATGTCCTGAACACAAGGAAGCTTTACATGGGAAGGACATGGGACCTTCTAAGAACTTGCCCTATGTGTCTCTTCTGTTGGCTAATCCTGTTGTATCTTTTATGATAAAACTATAATAATAAGTATAGTGCTTTTCTGAGTTCTATGAGTTGTTCTAGTGAACTATCAAACTTGAAGGAATAGTGGGAACTCCTGAATTTGTAGCTAGTTGGTCAGAAGTGTGGGCATCCTGGGAAACCCTGAGCTAGTGGCTGGTGTCTGAAGTCAGGGCAGGCTTGTGGGGAACTGTGCCCTTAACCCGTGACATCTGACCTAACTTCGGTAGTTAACACCATAATTGCATTACAGAGGGGAAGGCAGAAAATCTCATACCTCTTCAGAACCCAGGAGAGAATGAGAAACTCTCTGATGATACCCTCCTGGAAGATGTGGAGACAGTGAGAAATGGCCTCGAAGTAGTTTCTTGCAGGCTTCCCATGGTTTCATGTTCCAAGAGGATCATAAGACATTTGCTAAACTTAGATCAGCTGTACTTAAGCTTTGCATCAAAAAGGATCTGAAAATATGTTTACCAAGGTGCTGGCAGTTGTTATCCCTGAGTCATGGAATCAGAAGACTTTTGGCTTTCTTCTTGATACCTTTCATTTTTATACTTTATAGAATATACAAAAAGTTGTAGGGATTGGTTAAGCGTGGGCTCTGGAAAAGTCCTTTCTGGGTTTGGATCTCAACCCTGTCATTTGGTAGCTACATGTCCTTGATAGTAATCCATAGCCTGTCCTCCTAGTCCATGGGTTCAGTTAGCTCCAGATCCTCTGAAATGTGCATTCACCCCTCCCTTACCTTTTTCATTTACAAGAACATCGTATCGCACTATCATTGTTTCCTGAAAGGAATATATAATATTTTCATGGCAAGCCCCTAATTTATCATTATTGTTTTCCTATTTAAATAAACAACTCAAAGAACAAACAAAAACCATGCTAGTTTGGCATGGTTTTCTTGGTAAGCTAAGACCTTAAGCAAATTACTGAGCTTCTCTATACCTAAGTTTTCGCACTTGTAAAATGAAAATAATAAGTAATAGTCCCTACTTCACAGAGTTCTTGTAAGGATTAAGGGAGTTAATATAAACAAAACTCTTAGAACAGTGCCTGGCACATAGAAAGCACTGAACAAATGTTAATTATTTTAATACTTATATGTGTTATTTTATTTGTGTACAGTGCCCACATATTATCTTTGTAAACAGGAGAAAATAAAATTAAAACATGCAAAAATTCAAATTTTCTACTATATATAAATCACATTAATTTATTTTTGGATTCTCAACTAGACAAATTGGCCAATTTTTTGCTTATAATCATAATATATTTCCTAGTCACCCTGTAGAGAATTGGGATAACTTTTGAGAAAGTATTTGAAAAGTTCAATGAATATCTTAGATAAATATATAAGTAAATAAAATAAATATGTATAAAATAGATATAGCCCTGGCTGGTGTAGCTCAGTGGATTGAGCGCGGGCCTGTGAACCAAAGAATCGCGGTTCAATTCCCAGTCAGGGCACATGCCTGGGTTGCAGGCCAGTTCCCAGCATGGGACACATAAGAGGCAACCATACATTGATATTTCTCTCCTTCTCCCTCTCTCCTACCCTTCCCCTCTAAAGATAAATAAATAAATAAATATTAAAAAAATAGATATATGTAAGAATATTTAAGTTTTTTTGAAATTCTTCAGCCACCCTCCAAAATAAACCAGCTAATATTTTGATTCATATTTATTTAAAGGAAAGAAACACATTAGAATGTTCATCATGTTTTATCCGTGGGTAATGGAATTTTGGGTCCCCTTTTTTCTTTATATCTTTACACATGTTCTAAATTCTTCCAAGTCATCACATATTAATTTTTGTAATTAGAAAAAACATTATATTTAAAGATAAAATTATTTTAGCTGAATCCTTTTTGCACTTTAGAAAGAAGAAAGTAGAAGCAGAAAACCTTGGAGACTCAAGTGACATGAGAGATTGCTTCTGAAACATTCTGAAATTATACTTTTATTGGTTTTAACAAGATTTACAACCCTACTCAGAAATGCAATAGAGTGAGTGGGCACTGCCAGACGAATCTGTGTGAAAGCTCTAGAATCAGCACACGGATGGTGGTGACACTCAGCCACTTGTCCCTGCTGAACAATAGTTTTTGTAATCTCTAATGGTGGCTGTTCTCCAAACAGGGTAAGTTACATGCAGAATAAACTGAAAAGATTTTTTGATAGATATTAAAGATGATTCAAGACAAGGAGTATTTTGATGAAACTTCCTTTTGTTATGTTAATACAGCTTACAATCAAATACATACATGAACTTTAAGAATACCAGTAAATTCTTAAGCAGACAAGGTCTGCCCAGAAAGTATCCAGCTGTGCCCTATGAAAAATAGAGCTGTTTATTGAAGAAGATACAAGATACAAGAAACATTGCACATAGGACAATGACACCTCAGTCCCCTTCAAAGAAGGCATATTGGGACCTCACACAGTTCTCCCAATTGTCATCAGCTGCCCTCATCTCATTGATGCTCTGATATCTCTTCCCTTCAAAGGTGATTTTAGTTTGGGGAAAAGTCAGAAGTTTCAGGGTGCCAACTCTGGGCTGTAGTGGGTCTGAGTCACCTGGGTAATTTGATGTTTCACCAAAATACTCTTCATGCAGCATGATGCATCAGTGGGTGCATTGTTGTGATGAAGCTGCCAATCACCAGTTGCCCATAACGGGCCTTCAGAATCATCCCAGTAGTTTTGGAGGAGAAATGTTCAAGCTTAATGCAAAATTTGATGCAAATTCATCACTCTACTTGCTGACTCACTTTGAGTGCGACAGCTACACAGTACACATGCTCACCCAACGGCATCTACTGCACCCCACTGACTAGTACAGTGAAGTCATGACTGTTCACGCATGTGCATTCCAGTCCACTCTCCTTGGCTGCTAGGTTACATTGATGTTGCATAAACTGTTCTCATTATATTAACAATGTTGGACTTTTCCCAGACAGACCCTGTGTATACATATATATGTGTATGTGTATATATTAAGAACATGGACTTTGGAATCAGACAGACTTTGAATATGAGTCCTCTTGACCCAACCAGGTAGCACTGGGTAAGTTATTTAATATCTCTGTGCTTCAGTTTCCCAGTCTCTAAAATGTCAATAATAGTACCTGAAGGACTTGCTGTAATAATTAAACGAAGTCCAAAACACTGGTATGTTTAAAACACTTAGTCAATGTGCTCTTTATACATAAAAGGCAATGGTCTGTTTTGTTTCTTTTACTGATGTGAAAATTAATTGCATTCTGTCTAATTTCATAATTAGCTGTTTAAGCGGAACTATATAAATGGAAAAGAAACATTAAACTACATAAGAACTAGGGAAACTGGCTTCAAAGTTGTTTTCCAAATGCATTCTTGTCCTTTAAAACATCCAAATCTTTGGAGTTTTACACAGAGGCATATCATACCAACTCTGATCTCACCAAGCACACAAAGAAAGCAAAAACAGAAGGAGGAAGATGGCGGCGTGGTAGGAGGGAGCAGACCCTACTCCCCCTCTACACACGGGAGAAAAACCAGATCAATCTACGTAAAGATCAGAACAGACAAGGAACAGTAATACAGCATATTGGAGAATAAGAGGTCGGAAATTGTAGCGGACACTGAAAAACAAGCGGTAAGGAGAGCTCTTCGGAACAATAAGAGCCCAGGGTTCCAGCGCGCGGAGAACGGGGCGGCCGAGGCCCCGGCCCGGCGCTCCGCCAAGCCTGCCCCAGGGCCCTGGGGAGGGAGCTGGGTCAGCCGCTGAACCGGCTGGGAGATCTCAGGGGCCACCGCGCGACTGCGCCCGAGCAAAAGTGGGTGCCCTGCGAGGGAGCGAAAGTGGGTGCACCCCACCAGGTCACTGCGCGACTTTGAACCGAGTTTTCGTGGTCGCCGCGCGACTACGAAAGCATAGGCGCCCCAGGAGAGACGGAGGCGCGGGCGAAGTGAGACAGCTGAATGAAAGTGGACACCCTCAGGGGACCGCACACGGTCTTGGGCTAGTGGACACTCGCGAGAACAAGGGCGCAGGCCACTGGAGACAGCTGTGGAGCCAGAGGCGCCAGTTCACCGGCGGGTTCGCAACGCGGACAGCTCAGACCCAAGGTGCAGGCGCCGGATAGCAGCTGGAACACAGGCCTCTCTCAGATCCGAATGCAGGCAGCTGTGCCCGAACACTGAAAGCCTCCCAGGGACAAAGGCAGGCGGCTGTGCACGTCTGGAGAACCTAGCTCACACCCATAACCTCGGAGAAGTGCGCACACACCAGTAAGTTCAGATCACACGCTGGAAACCCTGTGGGGAGAGGTGCCCACTAACGCTGGGATACATAGCACAGTGAGGACTGAGTTCTGAACACAGAGAAAAGCAATAAGATCACCCCTCGGCCATTGCAGCCAGCAAGACCTGAAAAAAACCGGCTGGCAAGTTTGAAAACAACAAGAGGGTTTTTTTTTTTTTTTTTCCTTTTCTTTTCTTTCTTTCTTTTTCTTTTTTTTTTTTAAATTAATAATTTTTTAAATTTTTTATTTCTTTAATATATTTTTATTTTTTAAAATATTTTGTTGTGCTTTGCTTGTTTTTTTTTTTTTTTTTTTTTTTTTTTTTTTCTTTTTCCCCCCTTTGGCTGCTTATATTTGTGTGGGGGTGTCTGTGTGCGTGTCTCTTTTTTGTTTTGCCAGTTTGTTAGTGTCTTTTTGTTTGTAAGCCTGTATATCTATATGAGTTTTTAACTACTCCTTCTTCATTGTTTATATCTTCTTCTTTACTCCCCAACTCCTTTTGCCTTCCTTGAATTCCTTCTTCTCTTATCCCCTCTTCCTTTCTCTTCAATTTTTATCTTTTCTACCTTCCTCTTGTTTCCCCTTTCTTCTTTTTTTTCATTTTCCCCCCTCTTCTTTTTGTAAATACACACGAGTGAGACAAAACAAACAAACAAGCAAGCCTGGAACTGTGGCGGGGGGAGATCCAGAGTTGGCCCCCAAAACAGGGTATTCCAGCTGATGAGTCAGTGGAAGCAGTGAACAACAGGATATCCGAAGGAGAATCCACCATTGAATCTCACAGATATTCTACCACAGAAGGTCATACCACAAACCCAGGGAGCCAGAACAGATCAATTTAAGAAGTTGAGGCTAACAACAAGAGTCTTACAAACAATGGGAAGACAAAAGAACAATCCCCAAATGAAAGGAAAGGAGGAAGCTCAAGAAAGAATGCTAAATGAAACAGAGGCAACTCAACTATCAGATATCGAGTTCAAAGCAATGGTTGTCAGGAAGCTCAATGAGCTCTCAATGAGCTACCACAAACTACAGAGAAGTTATGATGAACTCACGGCAAACTATATCAACATGAAAAAGGAAATAGAAACTATCAACAAGGGCCAAGAGGAAATGAAGAACACAATCTCTGAACTGAAGAACACAGTAGAAGGAATGAAAAGCAGAATCGACGAAGCAGAAGATCGGATCAGCGAGTTGGAGGACAAAATAGAAAAAAATACTCAGAATGAGCAAGATAAGGAAAAGAGGCTTAGAAAGAATGAAGAGGGTTTAAGAGAAATGCAAGACAACATGAAACGGAATAATATCCGTATAATAGGAATACCAGAAGGAGAAGAACAAGAACAAGGGATAGAAAACCTGTTTGAAAAAGTAATGATGGAAAACTTCCCTCATTTGGTGAGAGAAAAAGCCACACAAATCCAGGAAACACAGAGAGTCCCAATCAAAAGGAACCCAAACAGGCCCACTTCAAGACACATCATAATTAAAATGGCAAAACTCCAAGACAAAGAGAGAATCTTAAAGGCAGCAAGGGAGAAAAAGGAAGTAACATACAAGGGGGCCCCAATCAGGTTAGCATCTGACTTCTCAATGGAAACGCTCCAAGCCAGAAGAGAATGGCAAGAAATATTCCAAGCAATGAGAACCAAAGGCCTGCAACCCAGACTACTTTACCCAGCAAGGCTTTCAATCAAGATAGAAGGCCAAATAAGGAGCTTCCCAAACAAAAGAAGTCTAAAAGAATACACCTCTACCAAACCAATGCTGCAAGAGATACTAAAGGGACTGCTTTAAGGGAAGAAAGGAAAAGACAGAGAGAGAAAGAGAGAGAGTAACACAGGTACGAAAATGGCAATGAATAAATACCTATCAATAATAACTTTAAATGTAAATGGATTAAATGCCCCAATCAAAAGACATAGAATAGCTGAATGGATAAGAAAGCATGACCCACACATATGCTGCCTACAAGAAACCCACCTCAGGACAAAAGACATACACAGGCTCAAAGTGAAGGGCTGGAAACAAATTTTCCAAGCAAATGGTCAGGAAAAAAAAGCTGGGGTAGCAATACTCATATCAGACAAAATAGACTTCAAAAGAAGGGCCATAAAGAGAGACCCAGAAGGCCACTTCATAATACTCAAGGGAAGAATCCACCAAGAAGACATAAATATTGTAAATATATATGCACCCAACGGAGGAGCACCTAAATACATCAAGAAAATTTTAGAGGACTTCAAGAAAGATATAGACAGCAACACAATTATAGTAGGTGATTTTAACACCCCACTGTCAAAAATGGACAGATCTTCCAAACAAAATATCAACAAAGATATTGTGGCACTGAACAACACTCTAGAGGAAATGGACTTAACTGATATATATAGAGCCCTTCATCCCAAAGAAGCTAAATACACTTTCTTTTCAAATGCACATGGAACATTTTCAAAGATAGACCACATGATAGGACACAAATCAAGCCTCAACAAATTCAAGAAAATTGAAATCATACCAAGCATTTTCTCTGACCACAAGGGACTGAAACTAGAAACCAACCCCAAGGAGAAAAACCCAAAACCCTCAAAATCATGGAGATTGAATAGCATGCTATTAAACAATGAATGGGTCAAGAATGAAATTAGGGAGGAAATCAAAAAGTTTCTGGAAACAAACGATAATGAACTCACATCGACCCAAAACTTATGGGACACAGCAAAGGCAGTCCTCAGAGGGAAGTTTATAGCGATACAGGCCTATCTAAAAAAGACAGAAACATCTCAAACAAACAACCTAACCCTTCGCCTACAAGAACTCGAGGAACAACAACAAAGACAGCCCAGAGCAAGTAGAAGGAAAGAAATAACCAAGATAAGAGCAGAATTAAATGATATAGAGACTAAAAGCACAATCCTAAAGATCAATGAATCCAGGAGTTGGTTCTTTGAAAAGATCAACAAAATCGACAAGCCTTTAAGCAGGCTCATCAAGAAAAAAAGAGAGAGGACTCAAATAAACACAATCAGAAATGAAAGAGGAGATATTACAACCGACACTGCAGAAATACAAAGGATTGTAAGAAATTACTATGAAGAACTGTATGCCAAGAAATTTGAAAACCTAGGTGAAATGGACAAGTTTCTGGAAAAATATAACCTTCCAAAACTCAATGAAAAAGAAACAGAAAGTCTGAACAGACCAATAACGGCTGGTGAAATTGAATCAGTAATCAAAACACTCCCGACGCACAAAAGCCCTGGACCAGATGGCTTCACAGGAGAGTTCTACAAAACATTTAAGGAAGAGCTAACCCCTATTCTCCACAGACTATTCCAAAAAATCCAAAATGATGGAAGACTCCCAAACTCTTTTTATGAAGCCAGCATCATCCTAATCCCAAAACCAGATAAAGACACAACAAAGAAGGAGAACTTCAGGCCAATATCGCTGATGAACATAGATGCTAAAATCCTCAACAAAATATTGGCAAACCGCATCCAGCAACACATTAAAAAGATCATACACCACGACCAAGTGGGATTCATCCCAGGGATGCAAGGATGGTTCAACATTCGCAAATCAGTAAATGTAATTCATCACATAAACAAAAGCAAAGACAAAAATCACATGATCATATCAATAGATGCGGAAAAAGCATTCGATAAGGTACAGCACCCATTTATGATAAAAACACTCAGCAAAGTGGGAATAGAGGGAGCATTCCTCAACATAATAAAGGCTATATATGAGAAACCTACAGCCAGCATCATACTCAACGGGCAAAGACTAAATTCTTTTCCACTAAAATCAGGAACAAGACAAGGCTGCCCACTCTCTCCACTTCTATTCAACATAGTATTGGAAGTATTAGCCACAGCGATTAGACAAGAAAAGGAAATAAAAGGCATCCAACTTGGAAAGGAGGAAACAAAACTATCATTGTTTGCAGATGACATGTTAGTATACATAGAAAATCCTATAGTCTCGGCCAAAAAACTGCTCGACCTAATAAATGAATTTAGCCAAACAGCCGGATACAAAGTCAATATCCAGAAATCAAAGGCATTTTTGTATACCAACAATGAAACAACAGAAGTAGAAATCAAGGAAAAAATACCATTTGATATAGCAAAAAGAAAAATAAAGTACCTAGGAATAAACCTAACCAAGGAGGTAAAAGACCTGTATGCAGAAAACTACACAACACTGAAGAAAGAAATCAAGGAAGACACAAATAAATGGAAACACATACCGTGTTCATGGATCGGAAGAATTAACATCATCAAAATGTCCATACTTCCCAAAGCAATCTACAGATTCAATGCAATACCTATTAAAGTACCAATGGCATATTTCACAGATATAGAACAAACTCTTCAAAAATTTATATGGAACCATAAACGACCCAGAATAGCGGCAGCAATCTTGAGAAAGAAGAGCAAAGCAGGAGGGATCACAATACCTGATATCAAAATGTATTACAAGGCCACTGTAATCAAAACAGCCTGGTACTGGCATAAAAACAGGCACGTCGACCAGTGGAATAGAATAGAGAGCCCAGAAATAAACCCTAGTGTCTATAGTCAATTAATATTCGACAAAGGGGGCAGCAACATAAAATGGAGTAAAAATAGCCTCTTCAACAAGTGGTGTTGGGAGAACTGGACAGCTTCGTGCAAGAAAATGAAACTCGAGCACCAACTTACACCATACACAAAAATAAATTCAAGGTGGATAAAAGACTTAAGCATAAGCCGTAACACCATTAAAGTCCTAGAGGAGAACATAGGCAGGAAAATCTCAGATATTACACGCAGCAACATTTTTACTGATATGTCCCCTAAAGCAAGGGACATAAAGGAAAGAATAAACAAATGGGATCTCATCAAAATAAAAAGCTTCTGCATGGCCAAGGAAAACAGTATTAAAATAAAAAGAGAACCGACTGTGTGGGAAAACATATTTGCCAATGATATCTCAGATAAGGGTTTAATCTCCAAAATATACAAAGAACTTACACGACTCCACTCTAAGAAGACAAGCAACCCAATTAAAAAATGGGCAAAGGACTTGGGCAGACACCTCTCCAAGGAGGACATACAGAGGATCCAGAGACACATGAAAAAATGCTCGATATCGCTAGCTATCAGAGAGATGCAAATTAAAACCACAATGAGATACCACTTGACACCAGTCAGAATGGCCCTCATAAACAAAGCAACAAACAGCAAGTGTTGGAGAGGTTGTGGAGACAAGGGGACACTACTGCACTGCTGGTGGGAGTGCAGACTGGTACAACCACTATGGAAAACAGTATGGGTTTTTCTTAAAAAACTAAAAATGGATATACCTTTTGACCCAGCAATTCCATTGCTAGGACTATATCCTAAGAACCCTGAAACACCAATCCAAAAGAAACTATGCATCCCTATGTTTATAGCAGCACAATTTACAATAGCCAAGTGTTGGAAGCAACCTAGATGCCCATCAGTAAATGAATGGATCAAAAAACTGTGGTACATTTATACGATGGAATTCTATGCAGCAGAAAGAAAGAAGGAGCTCATACCCTATGCAACGGCATGGATGGAACTTGAGAGCATCATGCTAAGCGAAGTAAGCCAGGCAGTGAAAGACAAATACCATATGATCTCACCTTTAACAGGAACCTAATCAACAAAACAAAGAAACAAGCATAATATAACCAAAGACATAGAAAATGGGAACAGGCTGAAAGTCACCAGAGGGGAGAGGGGAGGGAATTTCAGGGGAAAAGGGGAAGGATTTACAGAAACAAGTAAAAAGGACACATGGATAAAAACTATGGGGGGGTGGAAATGGGAGGGAAGGGCTGGGGTGGTGGGTTGGGGTGAGAATAAAAGACAGAAAACTGTACAAGATCAACAATTAAAATAAAAATTAAAAAAAAAAAAAAAAAGAAAGAAAGCAAAAACAGAAACCTTAGCATACAAACTCATATGTTTCCACATCATGCCCACGATCTCTGAATCTTTGTGAACTACTGTACTTTAGAGTCTTCCATCTATGAAATGGAGCGCATATAATTGTTAACTCTAGATTTATCATGCAGGTGCTGGAGCACACTCCTGGCCTTTTAAGAGTGATACTTTTTTTTGCACAAAATCTCATGTCACCCTTCACAGTCCTTGAAAGATTTCAGTCAAAGTTGGCTTCAAGGCCTGCCTGTGAGTTATCTGTGCCCTTGGAAGTACATTAGGATACATAACTATAATTTTCATCTAAACCTCTACAAAACATTTTTAAGAAGAAAGCCTCTCTTCATAGTCCTTCCCATCCCACTCCTACAGGAAGACGGCTCAGAAATGACAAAACATTCTACCACCTGGACCCAGAGAGCAAGTGAGCCACCTCTACCCTTCACCCAGACCCCAGTTCAGAGTGAGCACTGAGACTTCAGCTACATGGAGCCTTCCTCTCATCCATGACACCCCCTTAACTAACAGCATCTCTCTGTGACCCCCTCATCTAAGAATGGGGTCAACACTCCTGGGATTCAAGTGTAAAAGAATGAGAACATCTAACTTTCTGCTGAATTACTCAAACTGTCAGGTTGTTCCTGACATTTCCCCCATTGCTATTGTTGGCATTTTCCACTTGGAAGAACTCAGTATCGTCATACCTAATATTCTGTCTTCCAGATTACTTGCACAAATTTAAAATATATTTGTTCTAGCACAGAAAGGTCCCTGAAATGCTGCCGTTTGTGCATCTCCAAATAAAGACACACTTATTGAATCGTGTACTGTTTCATTTTAAGCCAGATCCCATCCTTTTTTTTAAAAAGTAGTGTCAATCCAATGACGTCCCAATAAAATTTCTTACTGAATAGTAGTAAATGTCTTTGCCTATAATGATTTGGCAGAAGTTTTATATTTATAATTTTTATCCACTATCTTTGCCTTTGGTACAATAGTCATTATTTCTTTAAAGACTTTGTAATATTTCTGTATGAATTTCCCTTACAAGCTCTGGTACCTTTTTCTTTGGAAGCTATTTATACATTTTTCAGTGGTTCTACCCTTGAATTACAGGTTTAACTAGTTTGTCTAGTATAGTGTGATACTGTCTGTAAGTTTCCACAGTTATGCCTGTGATTTTTCTTTTAGATAGAATTCAGATAGGCAGTTCATCAGTCCCCTGGGAAATTTGCCATGACAGGGTACATGCTAGCAGTTGCATACTTTTAGCCTTGATAGTCTTTAAAAACCTAGGTTGACCAAGTTCTGTTGATTTATCTCTTTCTGGTATGTTAACTTAGATCCTTGGCACTTCTCATTATTCATAAGAATAATACCACCTTTTCGTTTAATTTAATTTACTGGGGTGACACTGGTTATTAAAACCATGTAGGTTTCAAGTGTACAGCTCCATAAAACATCACCTGCGCACTGCATCATGTGCTCACCACCCAAAGTCAAGTCTCTTTTCATCCCTATTTCCCCTCAGTTTGCCCACTTCCCTCTACCTCCAACCCCTTCTGATGTTGCCACCTTCTTTCTGTATGTTTCATGTTTATCAAATATGTTCAGCTTTTCAATGGGTCCAACAATATTACTCTGTCAAAATAATTTATTTTTCTGTAAACCTAAAACTAGCTAAAAATCTATTAATTAAAAAAGACCTATAATTTAAAAGTGGAACTCTTGGTAATGTTTCCTTAGCAAAGATGGAGGAAATCGTAATAAAACCGATGTATTTGCTCCATCAGGAAGGTTACATTCCCTTCCACCCCAATTAAGTATTTCCCTTTATTCTCTACCTCTTCTGACCAATTCAAACATTTTTTCTTAACCCCTCCATAATTCTTCTTAAATTCTTATTGACTATCATCTATGACTAAATTATCAGTTGATTTTCAAAACAAAGAAGAAAAATTCTGTAACGACTATATAGCAGCTTTTATTTACCGGGTGGCTACTACATACCAAACAGGTGCTAAACACCTGTAACAACTCTGATGGGAGAGGTTTCCTGTATTCCCCCCACAGCTACCCAGAGGTGGAAGTGGAAGGCTCAGCAGGAATTTCTCACTTCCCAAGGGTCCCACTAGATCTAAGTCCAGACATTTGCCCTGAATCCCTATGCTCTTTTGCCTTCTACTTGGAGCTAAATCAAGCATTTCTGCAACTGTGGATGACTAGACTAGGATGCAGACTATCTGCATTCTGAGCTGGTTCTGCTACAACCAACTATCTGATTGAGGGCAGGTGACTTAATTTGTGGGAGCCTGTTTCTTTATCTGTTAAACGCAGTGGTAGATTACAAGACCTTTAATGTCATCTAGTTCTGTGACTCTATGTATGTAAATATTTATTAACCCCTATGTGATCATGAATAGGTACCAAACTAAAGTAAAAAATGTTAAAATTTGCCTCGCTTTTCAATGTAAAGAGAACAGTTTGATGTTATTGCTAATGATTTATAATTGGTATTACTTCTCCACATAGGAGGAACATGTTTGTTCTATTATTCTACTTTATGCCCTAAAAAACAAGGGTGCTCATTAAACAGTACAGCCCCTACTTCTGAGTGTAGAGGCAGTTATGTTCTGTAAGTAAAGTTTATTCATTGCCATGAGTGATAGATTTACATGTTTATTTATTGATTTGAAACTGCAATAATCAAGTTTGGATAAAACAAGAGTGCTTATTCTCTTTATTCAGAGTGACTTAGTAAAGAAAATTAAGTGTCAGGGCCTACCTTTGGCCAAATCAGACTTAGTTTTTGCCACGTAATTTTGGGGTGTCCAGGTTTCTTTTATTCTGTACATAATATTGGGTTGGCCAAAAAGTCTATTTAGTTTTTTTCCATAAAATAAAAGACACATTTTTCATTTTCACCAGTAACTTTATTGATTTGGATATTTTGAGCATGTCGGCTCTCTCTCATGTGGTATAACATTGATTATTCTCAATTAACATCTTGATTTGATTGTTATCAACTTCAACTGTCTACCCAACTGTGGAGCACCAACCAGCAAGAAATCTCCAGCATGAAACTTTGCAAACTACTTTTGACATGTTCGATCAATCACAGCACCTTCTCCATATACTGCACAAATCTTTATTTGTTTCTGTTGTGTTTCTACCTTTTTTGAAATAATAAATAATAATATGCTGAAAATGTTGCGTATTTTCTTATATCTTCAATATTAAAATGGCTACACAAAAGTTCACAAATTTTGATGTATTTTTAAATGCATGCTGATATGACAGCTGTCCCAATACAATCTAACAAAATTGTTTCAAATAACATTAAAGATAACTAAGCTCTACTAGAGCCATCTTACAGAAAAAAACAAATAAACTTTTTGGCCCATCCAATAATTCAGCCTTTTTCTTGTTTCCATTTATAATGAAAACCTTCTTATGCTGGTTACCTTGCCTGCCTTCTCCTTACCCACCCACCCCTGGTCCAATCTTGCCCAAATCCCTCCACCCCCATCTTTCTCCCACCTTTTCAGCCCTGCTCTGTGCCTCAGAAGAGTGAAATTTGCTGACATCTCCACGAGTCCTTGTGAGCTGGAACACATGGGAGGTCTGAGAGTGGGAAGTGGAGTATTTTTTCCTTCTTCTGCTTTGTCACCGCAGCTCTCACTCATGGCTCCCCAAACACATTTCTTCTGCCAGGTCAGTCTTCTTCCCCAGCTCCAGCTCTAACTAGGTTCTGCTAACTCAATTTCCTTTTGTCATTTCTTCAGCCCCAGGAGGAAAATAGCTCCCCCTCTGTAACTGGTGCCTTACCATACTTGTCTCTTTTCTTAACCCTGCCTTTATTTCTTTGAGTCGTCTTTTTATTAAAGTCTCTTCACCTGAACCACTTAAGGTGAATTTTGTTTCTTCCCTAGGACCCCAAATGATTCAGATCTCTTACCTAAAACCATTAAATTGAAATTTAAGCACCTCATTCTAAAGATGACATTGACTTCAATCAATGAATATGTATTGAGCATCTGGGTATGCTCAGGATTATATTAAGTGCTATGAGAGGTACAAGACTCATTTGTGGCATGATTCTGCCTTTGAGAAGTGTATACTCTAGTTAGATAGCCCACGATTAACATAATAAATAATTCACATGTAACATGGGACTTTAAATCTTAAATTAGTAGTTCATAGGACTAGTCAGCAACATGAGATAAAGTTATTATAGGAAATGCTCACACTCCAGACATGCCACAGTTCTTATATATTTTTTATTTCCTGAATTAGAAATATTTTTATTTATTAGACTTATAAAATATAGTATTCAGAACTAGAAAATATTAGTAAAATTTTAACTAGCTGCAGAATACTCAAGCTTGAAATATTCTGATTAAGTGAAGTGTGTTCAAAGGTACCTACTGTGTAAATATCATGGGGGCCAAGAGTTCACTGTGTACGTAAGAGGAATTTGTTAGTAAGACAAGAAGAACGGTAAGGTATTTGCCAATAATCTGTATCAAACTGGCCACCATTCCCATGAATAAGAAACTTAACAACTGTGCCTGAGTCTTAGCTTCTGTGGGGCTCTTCAGTTAGGCCCAGAGCTATGCACTAAAACTCAACTTCGTTCATCAGTGTATCTCCCTACCTGGTTCAGAGAGAAGGCCCTAGGTGTGGGAGCATGGGAAAAGGGTACACTACACTCTGGTGCCTAATGTGATTATTGCAATCCAATAAGCAGGTGACTTTTTAAAAGCTTGGGTGCCAAGACTAAAAATTTGATATTTCACTCACAGGTTGGGAAAAAAAAGACAGAATGTGCAGAAAGGTACTGAGTTTCTCTGCCTACATACAGGCATTAGTGGGGTTCTCTGTCAGAGCAGGAAAGGCTTTGTGCAGGACTGGGGGGCTTGCTTTCAAATTTGATTAGAATTCAAATAGGCAAGAAAGGAAAAGGACTTACAGGAGAGAAAAAATATAAGTGTAGGCAGAGAGGTAGAAATGAACTAGGTATTACACACAGGACACTGAAGAACCTGGCTTGACCTGGTGGCCAAGTATACTTAGAACAGTAGAGAGTAATATCAGACAAATGGGATGGGGCAGATCAACTCCTTGTAATTGTACTGATGCAAGAACAGAGCACCAGAATTTCAGCGTATTATCATCAGTGTGATTTCTCTTTAAGTAATGTAATTTGCTTATGAGTATTGATATAGCTACTGTGTAGAATCATAGCTGGTTGAAGATTACTATCATATTCAACAAACATGGCTTGAATTGAACAGCATCTTACAAGACTTGAGATCTGGAAACTGATTTTGAGGTCCTATAAATGGAGGAAGAGAGGAAGTTCAGAAGTGCATTCTCAGCTGAATTGAAAGTTGGGATAGACCTACTAATGTGGCAACATAAGCCTGCAGCTGTGGCAACAATAGTGCCATTCAAGATTGTTTCCTTTCCCAAAGCAGGAAGCAACATAATGATCTCCCTTTCCTGCACAGCAGCCTGCTTCCTATCAGGAGTGTGGAAAATGAGAGAAGCTTCATCATTTATTTCCATCCCCACCATGAAAAGCACTGGGTAAAGAAAGGGTCATAGGAATACAGAAACAATGATGAGTGGATAAGGAATTTCCAAGCTCTTAGCAAGCATGGCCTTGTTGGTACTGTATTCTGTGGACTTTCTTCTGCCGTTACCCTCTGCTCTCCCAATTCCGACTGAGGAAAAGCAGCACTGAAACTCACCCTCCATTGCCAACTGCTGCATAAAGTCTTTCCAACACTTGGTTCTGGAGGAGCAATTATTGGAGCACTTAGCTAATAAGTGCCTGGTGAGTCTAATCTCTGGATA
Source organism: Glossophaga mutica (assembly GCA_039655065.1). Lineage (NCBI taxonomy): Eukaryota > Metazoa > Chordata > Mammalia > Chiroptera > Phyllostomidae > Glossophaga > Glossophaga mutica. The sequence goes on from CM077305.1 coordinate 50,150,011, forward strand.
GCAGAGAATTAAATTAAAATGGATAGTAAATTAGCACCACCAGTTATTAAAGTGACATATAAGGCTTTTTTTTCCACATTACGGTACCAATATGATATAACACTCCTATCAGGACAACGGCCTTGACTCCTTGATTTAGCAGAACAAAGAACTTACATGCTCTTTATATATTTCAGGCAGTAAAACTTTCCAAGTCAGCACCATTTTCTCTATAAACCTGTCCTGCATAGATCACGTTGATGTGAAGTCAGATGGGATAATTATGTGAAGGCTCTTTGTAAACTGAAGAGCTATATAATCGTCAAGGAATCATTATTACTGGCGTTCCATGCATCATAAAAGAACACGTTGGAAGGTCACCTGTAGGGCAATATTTTTAAATTCTAGAAAGATGGACTTGTTCTTAAGAACTAAAGGTATTGAATTAAATTTTTAAAATATTATTTATTATGAGTTTGGCATGCTGGTAACAATAATCTGAAGTGATGACAAGAACGAATGAAATACATTAAAACCGTATCATTCTATTACTTTTTTTAATGCTTTAAAGCACTGTATTCCAAGTGTGCAGAGATATGTTTACAAGGATATTCACCACAACATTGGCAAAGCAAACAAAACAAACAAAATCAACCTGGAAACAGATCTTTACATTAATTATGAAACAATGTAAATGCTTTGTAAATAGTTATTATACTTTATTGTTTAGGTTATAATGGCAAGAAAAAAAGTCTGTCCATGTTCTGTAGGCCTAACTATATAGTTCACATCAGTAACAATGTAACATTTCATTTAGAATATTTTCTATCCAAGGTTGGTTGAATCTGCAGATGCAGAACCCAGATACAGAGGGTTGAGTGTATTCAAGGAAATTATGGTACTTTTATATCATGGAATGCTATGTAGCCAAAGAATGAAGTAAACACTATGAGCACCAACATGAAAAGATATCCAAGAGATATTAAATGATAAACACAATGTGGAAAATAGTATATAATATATCATTGATGCGCTTCTAAGAGATATGTAATTGTCAAGGAATTGCTTTTAAAAGTCTCTCTGTATAGTAATATGTATCAGTAAACCAGAGAACATTATTGAGGAATATTCCTCTATTAACAATTGCTCTCTATATCACAAGAGTTTAACTTTCTACAATAATTTTATAATGTTTGTATATTTATAATGACATTATACTCCTATGTGAGCATAAATACTTAAGGCTTTTACAAATACATAAAACACCTGTCTTTCAAACAAAATCTAAACACATTACTGAGAAGATAGGATTGACTTTCAATCATATATTGAAAGAAATATTGCAGGTTTGAAGTGCTAAAGCCAAATGGAGTTTAGCTCAACTTGCTGAGGCTGATTTAGAATTGTGGGGCTTGAAAAAATGCCTCAAAATATTGATCCCACTGCTTTAAGGCACCAGGCAGGAAGTTCAAAGTAAGGTTCAGAGTCTCTATGGGGCTAAAACAACTCTCCTTGCTAACAGAAGCTGAAACAAAGATGAGTTTATCCTTTTGTAAGATTTTTAGCTTTTGTTTGTGACCAATAAATCAAAGGCCCACATGTTTGTTGAAGGCACTCTAAACCCCAGAGAGAAATCAACTAGAGTTTCTTGAACATAGGCCGAACAAGGTCAATTTGGGCTTATACAAAAAAAAGTACTTCCGATGAAAGAGTTAGCTTTGCTCTTTTCCATAAGGAGCAAAGCACAAAGAGTGCAGACCGTGAAGGGAAATACTTAAAAGATTCAGTCATTTCAGAGATTAATGATTACTTTTCCTTTAGTTATTTCCCTTCATTAGTCTATCTTCATACTAATGAAAATGCCTGATTGATGGCTGAATCTAGAGAAAACTATGCTATTGTTAAAATTATACGCTACAGGCTAGTGAGGCATATCCAAATCACATCTTAGGCAGACATATAAATTAATAAAGTCTCAATTTTTGAGAGTGGTGAGGTTGTAGATTACTTCTAAATTTTGCCATTATTATTTTTGTAAAGCTGGGCAAAGCACAGATCTTAAAACAAAACATAAAACAACATTATTTCACAAAAATTATTGCTTCCTTGAACATCTCACAAGATGCACATGAAGGAAGAAATAATTCAATACTATCTTTGCAAAAACAGTTTGGTTCTAGATTGAATCTTGGAAATCTTTAAAACTAGTTGTAAATGTAGCCTAAGAAAGAAAATTGTTTTATTGGTATCCTTGTTTCAGCTTGTTCAACAGACTCCCATTATAGGCAAATAGTCACAATATAAAAAGACCTTTGGAATTTGGAAGTTAGGTTCCATAAGTTAACTGTGTTCCCTGTAGCATTACTTTATGAGAATATAGAGTAAATATTAATGAATTAAAAATATCCTCTATGGGAAAAATTAAAATAAAAAAGAAAGCTCATATCCTCTATTAAATATTTACCACAAATTCCTAAAAACTCCTTAGGGAATGTGAGGTCCAGGATCCATATGCTTATAATATATTTATAATTTAAACATATGAAATTATGTTTAGTCATCAAAGAAGGGCATAAACTTTAAACCCTAATTTAAAAATATTTTAAGTGAAAAGAGCACTTATAATAAACTTAAGATCAATAATAACCTTAAATGTAAATGGATTATATGCTCCAATCAAAAGACATAGGGTAGCTGAATGGATAAGAAAACATGACCCACATATATGCTGCCTACAAGAGCCCCACTTCAGAATAAAAGATCTACACAGGATGGAAGTGGAGGGATGGAAAAAATATTCTGTGCCAATGGAGGTGAAAGGAAAGCTGGGGTAGTGAAACAGTCATTATTTGCGGACGACATGATAGTGTACATAGAAAGCCCTATAGGTTCAACTGAAAAACTACTCAATGTATTAAGTGAATTTGGCAAAATAGTGGGATACAAAGTCAATATTCACAACTTGATGACATTTTTATACACTAATAATGAACTATTCGAAAAAGAAACTAAGAAAACAATCCCATTTACTACTGCAACAAAAAACCAAAGTATCTAGGCATAAATTTAACCAAGGAGGCAAAAAACCTGTACTCAGAAAACTGTAGAACACTGAAGAAAGAAACTGAGGAAGATACAAATAAGTGGAAGCATATACTATGTTCATGGATTGGAAGAATTAACATCCTTAAAATTTGTATAGTACCCAAAGCAATCTATAGATGCAATACAATTCCTATTAAGATACCAATGACATATTTCACTGATCTAGAACAAATATTACAAAAAATATGGAATGAAAAGCAACCCCAAATAGCCTTAGCAATCTTAAGAAAGAAGAACAAAGTTGGAGGGATCAAAATACCTGATATCAAACTATACTACAAGGCCACTATAAGCAAAATGGTTTGGTACTGGCATAAAAACAGACACACAGACTTCCAACCAAGGTAGAGGCATAGTTAGATATACTTTGCCTCCTTGCTCGCACAACTGAAAGAAGGAAAACAACAAATTTATAAACAAAAATAACCAGAACTTCCAGAAAAAATCAAATGGTATGGAAGTCTGACAACTGAGGAGTTAAAGAATAAACATTCACCTAGATCAGTAGGAGGGGTGGAGATGGACAGTCAAGGCAGAGAGGACTCATGGCAAGGCATTGACTGGAGGATCAGGTGGTCCCACACTTGCATACAGATAAACCAGGAGGAACAACTGGGGAGTGAGACAAACTGCACAACCCAGAGCTCCAATGCAGGGAAATAAAGACTCAAAACCCCTGACTGTAAAAATCTGTGGGGACTGCAGTGGCAAGAGAAACTCCCAGCCTCACAGGAGGGTTTCTTGAGAAACTCAGAGGGTCCTAGAACATACAAAAAACCACCAGAATCAGCACCAGAAGGGAATCAGCACCAGAAGGGCCCAATTTGTTTGTGGGTAGTGGGGGAAGTAACTGAAAGCAAGCCCAAAGCCAAGCAAGTGACATTATTCCCTCTTAGGCCTCTCCCCCATTGGCAGCACCACAACACAGAGAAATGGGTTGCCCCACCCTGGAGAACACCGAAGACTCCACCCCCTCCTACATAACAGGAGTGCCCAGACAAAAAAAAATGGCCCAAATGAAAAAACAGCTCAAAGCTCCAAAAATAGAATTAAGCAATGAAGAGATAGCCAAACTATCAGATGCAGAGTTCAAAACTCTGGTAATCAGGATGCTCACAGAAATGGTTGAGTATAGTCGCAAAATAGAGGAAGAAGTAAAAGCTATGCAAAGTGAAATAAAGGCAAATGTTCAGGGAACCAATAGTGATGGAAAGGAAACTGGGATTCAAATCAGCAATTTAGAGCAGAAGGAAGAAATAACCATTCAACCAGATCAGAATGAAGAAAAAAAAATTCAGAAAAATGAGGACAGGCTTAGGAACCTCTGGGACAACTTTAAATGTTCCAACATATGAATCATAGGGGTGCCAGAAGGAGAAGAGGAACAGCAAGAAATTGAAAACTTATTTGAAAACATAATGAAGGAGAAATCCCCCAATCTGACAAAGGAAATAGACTTCCAGGAAGTCCAGGAAGCTCAGAGAGTCCCAAAGAAGTTGGACCCAAGGAAGCATACAACAAAGCACATCAGAATTACATTAGCCAAGATGAAAGATAAGGAGAGAATCTTAAAAGCAGCAAGAGAAAAGAAGAGAGTTACCCATAAAACTGTCAGTTGATTTCTCAAAAGAAACCCTGCAGGCAAGAAGGGTCTGGAAAGAAGTATTCCAAGTCATGAAAGGCAAGGGCCCACATCCAAGATTGCTCTATCCAGCAAAGCTTTCATTTAGAATGGAAGGGCAGACAAAGCTTCCTGGATAAGGTCAAGTTCAAGGAGTTCATCAACACCAAGCCCTTATTATATGAAATGTTAAAGAGACTTCTTTAAGGAAAAGATGATCAAAAATAGGATCAGTACCTAATGATAACAAACTTATAAACTTACAACTATCAACAGCTGAACCTAAAAACAAAAACAAACTAAGCAAACAACCAGAACAGGAACAGAATCACAGAAATGGAGTGAGGAGGCAGAGGGGAGAGAATGGGGGGAAAAGATACAGGGAATAAGTATCATAAATGGTAGGTACAAAATAGACAGAAGGGTGTTAAGAATAGTAGAAGAAAGGAAGAAGCCAAAGGACTTACAAACATGACTCATGGGCAGGAACAAAGGGTTTGGGATGGCAGGAGGGGAGGGTGTAGCAGACAGAAGGGGCAAGGGAAAAAAGTGGGACAACTCTATCAGCATAATCAATAACATATACTTTAAAAAAAGACACATAGATCAATGGAACAGAATAGAGAGCCCAGAAATAAACTCATGTCTTTATTGTCAATTAATATTTGATAAAGGAGCCAAGAACATAGACTGGAGTAAAGACAGTCTCTTCACTAAATGGTGTTGGAGAACTGGACTGGTACGTGCCAAAAAATGAAACCAGACCACCAACTTACACTATACACCAGAATAAGCTCAAAATGGAGAAAAGACAAATATAAGTCGTGATACCATAAATATCCTAGAGGAAAACGTAGGCAGTAAAATTTCAGATATCTTGTGTAGCAATATTTTTGCCAATGTATCTCCTTGGGCCAGGGAAATAAAGGCAAAAATAAACAAATGGTGTTCCATCAAATTAGAAAGCATCTGCATGGCTAAAAAAACCATCATCAAAAGGAAAAGGGAACCAACTGTATGGGAGAACAAATTTGCCAATGACACATTGGACAAGGGTTTAATCTCCAAAATATATAAAGAACTCACATGACTGAACACTAGGAAGAAAAATGCTACAATTAAAAAAATGGGCAAAGGACCTGAATAGACACTTCTCCAAGGAGGTCATACAGAGGGCCAACAGACATATGAAAAAATGCTCAACATCACCAGCCATCAGAGAGATACAAATTAATACCACAATGAGATATCACCTCACACCTGCCAAAATGGCTACCATCAATAATCAACAAACAACAAGCACTGGAGAGGATGTGGAGAAAAGGGAACCCTAGTGCACTGCTGGTGGGAATCCAGACTGGTACAGCCACTGTGGAAAATAATATGGAATTTCCTCAAAAAGCTAAAAATGAAAATGCCTTTTGACCCAGTGATTCTACTATTAGAAACATACCTGATGAATCCCAAAACACCAATTCAAAAGAACTTATGCACCCCATGTTCACAGAAGAGCTATTTACAATAGCCAAGACTTGAAAATAGCCTAAGTGCCCATCTGTACACAAGTGGATAAAAAAAAAAAACTGTGGTACATTTACACAATGGAATACTACACAGCAGAAAGAAAGAAAGCACTCCTACCTTTTGTGACAGCATGGGTGGAACTGGAGAGTATTATGCTAAGCAAAATAAACCAAGTGGTGAAAGACAAATACCATATGATCTCACCTATAAGGGGAGTCGAATGAGCAAAATAAACTAATGAGTAAAATAGAACGAGAGGCATGGAAACATGGAACAGACTGACAGCTGTAAGACGGGAGTGGGGAGGTGGGGACTGACTGAAAGAAGGTGAGAGGATTAGTCAAAGAGTGTATATGAGGGACCATGGACATGGATGATGGTGAAGGGGCAGATTATGGAATGGGGGGGGTGGGCTGGGTGGGGAGGGTATAAGCTGAATAAATGAGACAACTGTAATATCATAAACCATAAAATATTAAAAAATAAAATAAGAAACCAGTCAGAATGTGGCATAACCTTAAGTTTTGCTTTCATTCAAGCTAAATAAATAATACGTTTAATAAAAGAAATAACACAAAGTTGAGAATTTAAAAATTGATAATATTGACTCAACACAATATGTTAAAGCTATATTGATTTTCAACTAATTTTAATTAAAGATTATGCAACACAATCACCTTGCTCTTATTCTTGTCAAAAAGTGAAAATTTAATTTGTCACATAAATATTTTTGCTTCTATATATATATATAATTGAGATGCAACACTATGCTTTTTGTTTCTTCAGCTAAAACCCAGTGTTCATATATTTGCAAACTTTTTTATACAACAAACAATGACATTCTCTCCATAGAATCATAATGAGAAAGGATGGCGTGTAGAAAAAATAAAGCAAGGATACATTTTCTAATTATAATTCTTAAGATACAATAGTGGAATAGGAAGAAAAACAATGAAAGCACAATTATTTTGTACGACTCTGAAAACCTTTGACTCAAAAAGATTACCTTGTATAATCTTTCTCCATTTTTTCCACAAAATAAACATGTTATAATTGTATAAACATTTTTGCAAAAAACTCTAAATAACTTAAACATTCTGAAAAGAGTGCAAATTGCTTTAATAGCAAAATCAATTATTATTTTTTTAATATATTTTATTGATTATGCTATTACAGTTGTCCCGTTTCTCCCCCATCATTCCCCCCACCCTGCACACCCTCTCCCACCCACATTCCCCCCTTTAGTTCATGTCCATGTGTCATAAGTTCTTTAGCTTCTACATTTCCCATACTATTCTTCCCCTGCCCCTGTCTATTTTCTACCCACTATCTATGCTACTCATTCTCTGTACCTTCCCCCCCCCTCCTCCTCCCACGCCCCTGTTGCTAACCCTCCATATGATCTCCATTTCTGTGGTTCTGTTCCTGTTCTAGCTGTTTGCTTAGTTTGCTTTTGTTTTAGGTGTGGTTCTTAATAGCTGTGAGTTTGCTGTCTTTTCATTGTCATATTTTTTATCTTCTTTTTCTTAGATAAGTCCCTTTAACATTTCATATAATAAGAGCTTGGTGATGACGAACTCCTTGAACTTGACCTTATCTGAGAAGCACTTTATCTGTCCTTCCATTCTAAATGACAGCTTTGTTGGAAAGAGCAATTTTGGCTGTAGGTCCCTGCTTTTCAAGATTTCAAATACTTCTTTCCAGCCCCTTCTTGCCTGCAAGGTCTCTTTTGAGAAATCAGCTGACAGTCTGATGGGACCTCCTTTGTAGGTGACTGTCCCTTATCCCTTGCTGCTTCTAGAATTCTCTCCTTCATTTTAATCTTGGCTAATGTAATTACGATGTGCCTTGATGTGTTCCTCCTTGGGCCCAACTTCTTTGGGACTCTCTGAGCTTCCTGGACGTCCTGGTAGTCTATTTCCTTTGCCATATTGGGGAAGTTTTCCTTTATTATTTGTTCAAATAAGTTTTCTACTTGTTGCTCTTCTTCTTCCCCTTCTGAGACCCCTATAATTCAGATGTTGGGACGTTTAACGATGTCCCGGAGGTTCCTAAGCCTCTCCTCATTTTGTTGAATTCTTGTTTCTTCCGCGTTTTCTGTTTGGTTGTTAATTTCTTCCTTCTGGTCTACTCCATTGATTTGAGTCCCAGTTTTCCTTCCATCTCTATTGGTTCCCCATGCGTCTTCCTTCATTTCACGTATTGTAGCCTGCATTTTCTCATCTAATTTATGAGCAAAATCAACCAATTCTGTGAGCATTTTGATGACCAGTGCTTTGAACTGTGCATCTGATAGGTTGGCTATCTCTTTGTTGCTTAGAGGAATTGACTCCAGGGTTTTCATTTTTCCTCCGGTTTGAGCCATTTTTGGTGGGGTTTTTTGTTTTGTTTTGGTTTGGTTTTAGTCTGGTCGCAGCTATTACGTATGAGGGGTGGAGCCTTAGGTGTTCCTCAGGGCGGGGGAGCCCAGTCGCTGGGTTGTGACACTATAGGTGGGGGCGGGGTCCGAGAGGGAAGAATGGCGCCTGTTCCGCTCTCTTCTGGACTCCGGTCCCTTCCGCTGCTTCCCCTTCACCTGGATTATCTGTGCACGCGTGCTCGTGCTGTTACGTAGTGAGGGGTGGAGCCTCAGGCGCTCCCCAGTGTGGGGCAGCCCAGTCGCTGGGTTGTGACGCTGTATGTGGGGGCGGGGTCTGAGAGGGAACAATGGCGCCTGCTCCGCTCTCTCCTGGATTCAGTCCCTTCCGCCACTCCCCCTCTGCCTGGACCTTCTGCGCGCACGAATGTGGGACCCCCTGGTCAGCCAGCTGCCTTTTGCGTCCTCGCTGGGTCTGCACAGTTGCCCCCCGTGCCTGGGGTCCGCCAGCTACCGCCTGTGCGCCTGAGGACCGCCAGCCACCACCCGTGCACCTGGGAACCGCAAGCCGCTGCTACTTGCGTTCCTGGGTCCGCACCTCCACTTTTTCCTACCGTGACTCCGCCCCTCTTACCGGTCTGGATGAATGGTTGTTGGACTTCCGTACAGTTCAATTTTCTATAAGTTCTGGTGGTTTTCTTGTTTCTAAATATTTGTTGTCCTTAATTTTGGTTGTGAGAGGAGGCACAGTGTGTCCGCCTACGCCTCCATCTTGGCCGGTGAAGAGGCTTTTAATGAAAGCCTAAAGAGGAGGGTGGGAAGCTGGGGCATTGGTAACCCCCATGCCTCCTGGCATTCATACCCTCCTGTAGCCCCCTCTCCTTGATTCTCCATGGCTCTGTGACTTGTTTTAACCAGCAGAATAAGGCAGAAGTGATGCTGGGCCAGTTTGGGGCCTAGGCCTTAGGAAGGCCTGGAAGCTCCTGTTTTTTCACTCCACACCCCAGGGGAAGCCAGCCTGCAAAATCAATTATTATGAATCATTTTGATTAAACAAAATAGACTTTTAAATCTACATATTTGCAGTTCCAATGGAAAAAAATTGGTCAAAAACTAAAAAGGCACCTCTTAATTTGCAGGCGGGTGTCAAAGGAAAAGACAGAGACTGCTGCCAGACTGCGGAGCTCTGTTCTCAGGCTCTGCTTCTTGATTGCTACGTGGTCTTGGGCAAGTCACTCAACCTCATTGTCCTTCCATTTCCTTACCTGTAAAACAGGAGTGATAATCATAGCAGTATGCTTCTGTAGGTTTGTTGTTAAGATTAAATGAGTTAATAAAAGTGAAACATTCAGAATTCTGGCACACAGAAAGTGTTATGTAAATGTCGGATGTTCTTGTTATAGTGTATTTCTTTTAAATACTCTAAATTACCTAGTACACAGCCCTGGCTGGTGTGGCTCATTGGATTGAGTGCCAGCAAACTGAAAGGTTGCCCGTTCATCCCCAGTCAGGGCCTATGCCTGGGTTACAGGCCAGGTCCCCGACTGCGGGCGTGGGAGAGGCAATGAGGCAGCCGTTGGATGTTTCTCTCCTTCTCTTTCTGCTTCCCATCCCCTCTTTAAAAAATAAATTAATTAAAACAATATTTTTTTAAAAAATAAATAAATTACCTAGTAAACAGTAGTTTCCTAGTTCAACTGTAGCTGATGGTTGGTTCAAAACCAACCTGCTCTTCTATCCAAGGGGCTGAGTTTTCCTTGAGAAATGTCCCAGGAAGGAATCTCCAGGGCTGTCATCTTGGTCTCTGGCCAATGATTCCAAATATACTCAGTTGAATTCATTGCACAGGAAATGTGCTGAATGAGTTAGGTGGGACGGAACCCACCTTTCCTCTGATAGCTGAACAAAAGCAGAAGGACTATTTTACAAAGTCACTTGGTTCTGGAGGGCAAGCCTTTCAATACAGGAAGTAAATATAAACTCTCATGTCGTTTTTTCTGTGGTAGTGATAGTGGGAAGTGAGGTTGGAAAGAAGAAAGGGCCCAGATGATAAAATGCCTTGTTTGCCACCCTGAGAGCATACTCAGATGCTGTCATAGTATGTATTTGATGGGCATTCTGAGGGTCCAAGTGTGCCACTTTGGGGGCCGGTCCTGCGTGTAGCACCATTTGTGGAGGGCAGCCAGGTTGGCAGGGTGTGGAGAGGCCCCAGGGAACCACAGAAGCAGCTGCAGAAGCGATGAGTGGGCAATCTCCAGGTAACTGGATCTGTGTGTTTTGTACCAGAGGGCTGAAAACCTAACCCAACACCGCTACCAATAGGCCAAACAACCTCAGCAGGTACTGTTGGCAGGCATCAAGCAGAAGTGGCAAACAAGGAGAAAAGAAAGGAGAGGGAGGAAAGTGTTTAAAAGAAAAAGAGTGAGGTCTCTACAGAGGATGTAAATCACTAATTACCTTAGGAGACCCTCAGAGGTACTGAGTAGGAGGCTGCCAGGGGCTGGTAGGCTGAGTTCGGGGGTTTTGGCCCAGGCTATGCAATAGAATCTCTTGTGTCATTAAAATTTTTGAAATACTGATGCCTGGGCCCCAGCCCCAGAGATTCTAACTTTACTGGAATCAGGGGCCCAAGCATTAGTAATTTTTTAAGTATTAAATTTATTTGGGTTACATTGGGTAACATTATATGACATTATATAAGTTATATGACATTATATAAGTTCCAAGTGTACAATTCTGTAATACTATCATTTGCCTATTGCATTGTGTGCTCATGTGTAATTTTATTTTTTATTTTTAAAATAGATTTTACTTATTTATGTTTAGAGAGAGGGGAAGGGGAGGGGGAAAAACATTGATCTGGGGACCTGGCCCAAAACTCAGACATGTGCCCTAACCAGGATTCAAACTGGCGATCTTTTGATTTTTGGGACGACGCCCAACCCACTGAACCACACCAGTCAGGGATCACATCAATAGTATTAAAAGATGATTCTAGTACACAGCCAGGGTCACAAACCACTGGTTTAGCTGACTGGAAGCTGAAGTGATGCGCTATGACGATTGGTTGGTAAGAAGATGTTCAGGAGAAGCCAGGCAAAGTGAAACAGAGAATTTCAACCTGTTTTCACATGTGGGAAAACAATGAAAATTACATGTATGCTAATCCACAATTAGTTGTGGTTGGTTAGTACTGTTATTTGATGTCCATGAAATGCAAGACTTTTCTGCATTAGTCTGAAATCCCTCAATCAGATGGCTTCTTCACCAAAGGTTTTTGGTCCCACATATTCCAGAGCACTATCTTTTCATGAGGTCATCAACTTTAGGACATGTCTTCTGATGCCCAAGATTGCCAGTCACTTCAGAAAGTAGAATGTTGCTATAAAGCAATCAGTTAAAGCAGCAGCAGAAAACCAGCAAACTGAAAGCTTTTTCATGGGGGAAAAAGTTTAGAGCCACACTAAAATACTTAATCAAAGGTATATAAGTTCAAAAGCAATTAAAAATAGTATTTCACCTTTTTATAGTGGGAGGATTGTAAACTGACATCTCTCTGCTTTTTAAGCCTAATCAACAAAATAAATGAACAAGCAAAATAGAACCTGAGACATGGAAATAAAGAACAAACTGACAGTGCCAAATGGGAGGACAGAAAGGGATAATAAGGGAAAGAAAGGGAAGGGACAAGTCAAAGAACATGTATAGAGGACCCATGGGCGGGGATCGACTGTGGGGGGTGGGGGGACAGGGGAGAGCAACAGGGGGAAAAGCGGGATAACTGTAATTGACTGACAATAAAAAAATGTAAAAAAAGAATAGAAATTATGAAACGACTTCAAAAGACTCAGCCTATCTGACCACCTTACTCAGTATTGGAAACTCCTATCTGCCTGCCTTCCTTATTTCCCCCACATCATTTCACCTTTCCCATACTACGCCATTGTTAGTTACTTTGCTTATTGTCTCCCTCCTAGCCACTAGAAGGTAAACACCATGAGGACAAGGATGATTGCCTGTTTTATGCAGCTGTACCCAGCCTTAGTAGGGACTTAATACATGATTTTGAAAAATCAAATGAATGGTTTAAAAACTCTTGTTACTTTAACATGTTGCAAAAATGAGAAGAAGAGAGGGAATTCTGATGTCACTTTAGAAGCAACTTTTAAAAAGATAGAATTCTACTAAAGCTGTTCGAAATGAGTTTATAATACATAGATCACAAGTATAGGTATAAAGTCAATTATGAGGCTGAGAGAAATTGGATGAAGTTAGTATACTGTTGTAGACTTGCCTGTTGACTGAAATGGAATCATTTTAGGATTTTCATTCAGTTCTGGGTTATGTTGAAATATGGAACTTTTTTTTCTGAGGCCAATATGATGAGACCATAAATGGAGAGAGTTAGAAAAAGTGACTAAATGCTTTTTTTCCATAAGTTATAGGCAAACAGTTATAGAACCTCTTAAGGTTTATAAGCAAAGTGGAAACTGCCTGTAAGAGTGCCTATATCAGAAGTTGCTTTAAAGCCCCACAGTTCTGGAGCCAGGCATTCCTACAAACTTCTGATTCTAAGAGAATATTTATGGCAAATTTAACCTGCATGAGACAAAATAAACCTGGGTTAGTTTAAGCAGAGGATTACAGAGTAGGGTTCTTACCTGTAGTCATGTTAAAGGCGAATGGGCAAGATTCTTAACTGTAGAAGGATATTAGATTTTCTTGCATTGTTATACAAAGTGATCACTTTCTAATAGAAACTACACATTCATCATTAATACGAACTTTGCATAGTGCATTATACATTTCAGTGAGTGAAAAGGCTTCACTCAGTGGCAGTTAGTTATTCACTCCTGTAAGAAGCCCTCCAATCTGGGCCCAGGGTTGAGTCATTTCTTCTCAACTGTTGGCAGCTAACTGCATTTTAGGCCTGCCACCAAATGGTAATCTGGTCCAGCAGAGTACAGGCACCAGTAATAAAATGCTGATGTCAGTTTTATATCCCAGTTAGTTAAGGGAGACAAACAGACTCCAGGGGCTGCGGGAAGGGGAGGGAGAACAAGATGGGGAGGTAGGAGAAAGAAAAGATCAGCAGCAAAGAAACAGAGATGGAGAGGCCAAGGGACCACCAGAGCAATATGCCGCACAGACTTCTGTGCACATGCACACAGTGACCCTCAAAAGACAGGCAGAATCACACAGAAAGATGGGTTTTAATGGAGTTTAAGGTTTGTTACTAAATGCTTCCAAAGTATTCCTTTTTCCCAACTATAGATATGCATGGGAATAATTAGATCTAGTACTTGGCAAAGTGAACTGACACGCTTAAATTAAGAGTTATCCTTCCTGCCTTGGGATACACTCTTTACTCATTAAAAATCATTATGAACGTTAGATTTCCTTGGAGGTAAAATCCTTCCAAATTATTTTAAAGATTACACACATTTAAATATCATGGCGCCCTGAATGGATTAAAGAAGATAACATTAAAGGGATGTTGGCTTACAAGTACAAATGGTACCTACCCTTTTGGAGGAAATTTTAAGCTACACACTACAGTCAAATCGCTGGCACCAGAAACCCTCCATCCTCTGAGATTCCCCTAAATGCAGGCCCTGGGGTGGGACGGTGTAGGCTGTTTGCCACCCCCTCAGATGCTACTCACTGATGCCTGGAGCAACCTGTGCCCCACTCCCCAACAAAAAGGATCCGTCTCCAAACATTGCCAAGTGTACTCTGGGGCACAAAGCACTCCAGCTGAGAATCATTCTCTTTGGCCAAACATTTCTAAAATTTGCTTCCTAAAATTCTTGGGAAAAAAGATTAAAAGAATGTTTTTAAAACCATATATGAGATACAGGGGTGGACAAAAGTAGGTTTACAGTTGTTCACACGGAAAAATATGTACTACGAAAATACATGCCATGTTTCACATACTCACGACTGTAAACCTACTTTTACCCACCACTGTATGTAGAAAATGAATGAGAATAAATTAAGAGAATATGAGCAATAAAAAGAAGACAAACTGAAATTGCACTAAATTCACTCCATGCCTGCCCACACTTCCTTTTGGGGCATCGTCCCTGCTCACCGTTGCGGACCAGGTGGCCGCATTTTACAGAACATGACTCTGCCTTTCCACCGCCAGCTGTGGATAGTGGTGCTGAAAGGTGGTGTCTGGTCTGGGGATCACCAGTTTAGTGACTTGTCTATGGCTAATATGATATAAACTCTGTGACAACAGACATTTTTATTTGTCTCTTCCATTGCTTTTACCCCAGCATCTAGAAGGGTATCTGGCATATATGAGATGTTCCACAGATATTTCATAAATGAATGAATGAATGTGGCTTAGCCCAAGTAGATGAGCCGTATCTGTTAGAGTTCTCTCCTGTGGATCTGAAATTTGAGAAAAGAGAGGAAGTAGTGGGAGCAAAGCGTGAAAGGATATCGGAAGACTTGAATTATAGCCAAAGTTCATGGGCAAGTTCCTAGGAAATTGCAAACAGATGGCGCTGGGAGAGGTGGAATAGAGCACGTGTATGGAAAGATATGAAAGCATGGCAAGAGACCAAGAAGCTGCTCTGTAGCAGCTTCATTTCCTGTGAGGCTTCCTGTGCTTGGATCCCCCTCATATTATCCCAGTATTTTAAAACCAACCCCTGTACCTATGCCTTCCCTTGAGTTAGCTTGAGTAATTCTGTTCCTTCTAATTTTGAAAGCCCTAACTTAAGCAACGACATTGTATTTGATAATTAGAATAATGACTTCCCACCATAAGGTTGTTATGACTAGTTACATGAAACTAAAAGAAGGATGCTCAAGGGGTATTCAGAAATTATTTAAACTTACAAAAATGGATAATAAGACTTAGAAATGAAAATATTCATTTACGAGACAAAAATTGGTAAGCGTTTACTGGGTGCAGGCATTGTGCTAGCCACAGCAGACAACAATGTGAAAAGACGCAGACAATCCTCTTCAGGGACAGACGGTCTAAAAGAGGCGTGGCAAGTACAGTGAAAACAATAAAGAAGATTCAGAGTGGAAAGGGAGCATTGTGAAAGGAAGGCATTTTGAACTAAGACATAAAGAGTAGGTAGAATTTTGCCACCAATAAGTGAGAAGACTGTGAAGGGAAAAATATGCGCTAGAGTTACTGAGTGGGAGGAGAAGGACATTTCAGGCAGGAGGAATGAACGTGCAAACGCGTGGAGGCAGGAAAAAACACAACCATGGAGTTATCCGCCTGTGAAGTGCAAGAAAGGCCCAGCAGAAGGTGAGGCTGCCAGGCAGGCAGGGCTGGATGGTGAAGGAGCTGAGATGTTACAGTTCAATAGGGGTGAATCAGAGCCATAAGGAACGCAGAGCACTAGAAGGACTAGACTACATTTGCAGAGGAGAAAGTTCACCCTGGTGGTGGAGTGGTTTGATTGGAGCTGGACGATAGTGATCGTCAGGGGTGGGGTTCAGGTGTGGGAAGGAGTGGTGAATGGAAATGGTCCTTGTGCAAGCAAGCTAGGGCAGAAGAGTTGGGAATATAGAGGAAGAACTGGGTATGATAGTTTTGGGGTAAAATCAACAAGGCTTGATTATTGGTGAAGGCAAAACCAGTAGGTTTCTATAGAACAAAAAGAAAAAGATATGAAAGACAATCATTAATGATTGCATTTGGAAATAACTGTGCAGTCTCTAAAGAGAATTTATACACTTCTACTTACTCATCGGAACAACACAGTAGGAGAGATACTGCTTTTACCAAACTCCCCATTTTATAGAAAAGAATAAGTCTCAGGGAGCTGAGTAGCTTGCCCAAGGACACTTACACTTTACACACTCTTACTTTCTCATCAGAACAACATTGTAGGAGAGCTGTTGCTATTATCCAAACCCCCGTTTTATAGAAAAGAATAAGTCTCAGGGAGCTGAGTGGTTTGCCCAAGGCCACTTACACTTTCACAGGCAGAGCCAGAGCCAGAGTTAAAACGTCAATCCTCTGCCTTAAAGCCCATTTCCCCCTCAACTGGGCCGTCCCTCTGAAAATCAGGTGACCCGATAAAAGAGCATATGAAAGGGTTCCTCAAGGTAGCTCTACTGTTTGAAAGACAATAAAAGGATAACAATGTTATTCCTTCGTCAAGCTATTTTTACATAATTAAACTTATTTTTAATTTATTCAATAAATCCTCAATGAACTAAAGCATTCAATACTCAGTACTTGATTCTTTTATATTTTATATTTTTGTGTTTAAATTCAAAGGAAGGAGTCTTCGTTTTTCTTATTTTCCTCTCTTTGAAGAAAAATGGCATTTTATAGTTTGGTGAGCAGGGTTATTTTTCTTGTTGCGATTTTAGACTCTATTTCAAAAAGGGCATGTAATGAATTTCATAGTGCCCTTGTAGCCAGTTTCTGATGATACAGAGCTGAGTCTTTACAAAACACTGCTCTTCTAAGGAACATGATATTCTTCACCAACATGGAACCCACTAATCTTTACAATGTCCCTGCCATGTCAACAAGCATCAGGAATTTTATTCCCTATTTGCAAACAGAGAAACTCGATCTTAAAGTGGTTAAGTCTGTTTCCAGGTTGTGACAAAGTAGATCCACACCATTCTCTGAGTTGTCCACTAGACAACTCAGGCCCCAAATGAATAAAAAATTGTATTGCTGGATTTTGTTTTTTTAGATTCAGATGCACACTTATTTAACCTGTACTGAATGCCTACAATGGGCTGAGTACTATGTAAGTTATTTTGTTTAATACTCAGTCTTTTTGTTTAATTAGATAATGATTAATAGCATTAATTTAGAAGAGAAATACATTAATTTTTTTTTCATATTGAGGGAAGGAAACAGAACTCTTTGCTTTTCACTTTTTATTTAAAATGAGTTGTATTGAGAAAATGCAAAAATTAAACATGTACAGATCAAAAACATGACTGTTGAAATCAAATATTAATTTTTGTCAATGAGAAAAGTAAATTTTTATTTAAATGTGTGTTTTAAAAATTTCAGTAACTTCACAGAAATCTTCCTTTAATTTTCATAAGTTTTAATTATAACGCCTAAAATATATTGTGTAGGGAAGTTTTTGAGAGGCAATAACCTCCATTTTAAGCTGGTTTCTCTTATTGCAAGGCCAAAGTAGTCCACAAGGGGGCGAACAAAGCTGTCATTTCCGATATTATTTTGAAATCACTGACTCCGAATTTTAAAGCAGGAAGTGACCCAAAGGTCATTGAATCCACACTTCATATTTTGTGAATATGAAAACTGAGACCCAAAGAGATCACCTGATTTGTCAAAGGCCACACAGCCTTCTATAAGTAGAAGCAGCTTAGGAGTCGAGCTTTTCTGCTCCTGTGCAGTCCGTATTCTTCCTGATAGTAATCAGACTTCGTTTCTTCTTCCTGTATCCCTAGGGAGACATTCACCATCACTTGGTAGAACACTTCATTTAATCTTCCGTCCTCTTAGCTCTTGCTTCCTATCTGGAGAAATCTGGAGACTTATGTTAGGTTTCTTGGAATCTCCTCCTCTGAGCTTGGTAACATATATTTTGAAGCTGGAACTAGTGAGCCAAGGAAGAGCTCTCCCTATTGTTTCATTATTCAGCAAGGAAACCATCATCATCTTTGTCACCAAATATATGCTCTATAGGTTGGCACTGCTTTGATTACTTAATCTAACTCTTTTGATGAATATGTAAACTCCCCACTTTTAGGTTTACATTCTACAGAAAGTTGTGCACATGTGCATCAAGAGATGTGAATACAAATGTGAACGTTTGTTCATATGAGCAGCATTGTTCATAAAGGGACAAAAAACGGGAAGCAGACCAAGTATCCATCAGTAGCAGAATGGATAACTAAGTTGTGGTCTGCTCGTACAATGGAATATTACAGAGTAGCAACACGGAATAAATTCATCTTTGTGTATCAATGGATGATAAATCCCAAAGACATGTTGAACAAAAAAGCAAATCACACAAGCTTGTTATGTATAATTTCATTTACATAAATTACACAGGCAGGCAAAATTAGACAATATATTGCTTAAGTACACACATCTGTGATAAAGCAATTAATAGAAGTAAGAAACAATTTCTCGAAAAGTTTCAGCATATGATTATCTAAGGGGCAGGTGGTCAGGGTGGGGGACCTCATCAGGGAGAGGGTACAAAGCAAACTTCTAAGGTACTGGTATTATTTTATTCTAAAGATGGATGGTAGGTACATAGCTATTCTTTTATTATTCTTTTTTAAACAACACATATACATAGATACACTCTTGTGGAAGTGTGATATACTCCACAATAAGAAAGTTTAAACAATAAAAAGCTAATATTTTCTGAATTAATTTGAAAATCTATATTGCAGTTACAAAGACACATTTTCAAAATTGTTTTCATTTAGAATTAAAGCTTGTTTTAACTTGTATCTCAGAACCATTGAGAACTAAACATAGTACAAAATATTGTGATAAGGACCATTTTTAAGAAATACACTTTATAATAAGGAGGGTAGACTAAATATGGCTACATTTGATGTTGTTGGGTATATCTATATATCCATTGTGACAATGCATTTGAAAAACCAACACCCTCTTTCCATTGATGTTTCAGGAAATACGACATCATATTTCCTGGTTGGTGGGCCTTACTTTGAAAACTAAATCAACTTGGTAATTTTTTCCTTTTGTTTTGGGTGTGATATTATAAAAGCTGAGGTTGTCAAAAAGAGCCACAAATATATTCTGTCACCCAATTTGATACATCCTCAGCGATGTGAACAACTGAAATTTGTTTTTGCTCAAATTAACGTGGCCTTAAAATCAATGACAACTACATGTGTGTATTTTAGAAACTTTATAAGCAGTTCTTATTGCCATGTGTGTATTTTTATCATTGTAGATTATTGCGTTATGTGAATATCTAGTTGTACTGTTAAGCTCTGCAAAAGAAAGTCAAGACCTTTTGGCGGAAATGCGGAGTAATTCTTTATGTCAATTCCTAGGGAAAGAGTAGGATCTGAGAGTTTGGAAAGGCAAATACAGGGGAAGAGTTCAGATTTTTACAATAGGTAATAATAGCTAACACTTATTAACCACTAATTATGAGCTGTGTTAAGTTTTTACATGCTTATATATTTTAATCTTTGCAATATCATATAAAGTGGGTCTACTAACATAAGAAATTGAGGCTTAGTACACTTAAGTAAGTTTTCCCGAAATATACAGAAAGTATCTGGTGGTGGCTAACTCAAACGTAGTTCTGTCTGCCTGATTGTAGAGCCCTAATTTACCATTGTGCAATCTAGGGCAGGTCTTAAAGATCTAATCCTTTCACAAATGGGCTGAGTCTTTTTATAGATTTACAGGAAACCAATAAAACTTCATCTCTGGGGCCTCTCACTTGCACACTTCCCTTCCAAGGGCCCAGGAAGGGGCCTAGCCATGTGCTCACATGGTGTCATGATATCACAGGATATTAAGGCTCACTTTTTGTATTTCTTTTCTTAAGGTAGGCTCCCAAATTGTGCAAGTTTACGGCTTCACAAAACCTGACCAATCCAGTCATGGGAAAAAGCAGTCTGTCAGTGAGGCCCATCCTAACCGATCCAGCTGTTCCTCATTCAAGGGTTTTGGCAGAGTACTCCTGGCTGTTTGGAACTTAGGTCCATACCCCACTGCATCTTTGTAGTGTGATCATCTGTGCAGCCCATCAGAGCATGACTCCTTGGAGACAGACAGCATAGTATTTTGTTAACCTGTATTTCCCCAGCCATGAACACATAAAGTTCTTACTAAATATCTGTCAAATGAATAAATGCATGTGAGATTCATAAAGAACAAAAATCCATTCCTCCTCATAGTGTTAATGACTAAACATCCATGTGCGAAAAGTTAGAGTTTCTTCAGAGCAGTGATTCTCTAGCCCAAGCAATGAGTTCAGATTTGAACTTCAGGGAGTCTATTCCTGATGGCAGGATTAAAGGTGGGGAGGAGAGTAAAACAGGTTCCGGGGGAACCCCAGGTCATACCTGGACTTAGAGTCATTGAAGCGATTGGGTTGACTACAGGCTCTACCAGGCATTCTGGTTACTATACCATGAATTGGGGTTCGCATCAGTCTGGGGTATTACTGAGATAAATTCTCCTTGGAAACCTCTTATACCTGTTCCCTCTGAAGTGGAATAGCTGGCGGTGGGGAAGGGTGTGGGATGTTTTGTGCAGCATCCTCCACCTCTGGGTGGGCTATTTCACACCCATATCTAAGGATAGATGAGGGAGGCTCCAGAGAACACTTGGAGAGCCCGGAATGGGATTGGGAGAAATCAGGAATTAGTACCTGTCCCACATCTGAAATCTGCTAAGTGGTAAGAGGCTTGGTGAAGAGAAGAACTATGGTGGCAGGGTGGATAGAGATGGTGTGATGGGTAATTACATGTGTCAACTTGACTGGCCGCAGGATGCTGACAATTTGGTCGAATGTTATTTTGGGTGTGTCTGTGACGGTGGTTCTGAATGAGATTAACATTTGAATAGGGAGACTGCAGATTGCCCTCTCTAAGGTGGCTGGGTCCTATCTAGCGAGCTAAAGGCCTGAAAAAGAACAAAAAAGGACTGACTTTGAGCTAGGATTATTTTTCTCTTGCCTTCAGACTGAATTGAAACATTGATTCTTTCTGTGTCTCTAGCTTGCTGACTGCAAATCTTGGGATTCGTCAGCCTCCATAATTGCATGAGCCAATTCCTTATAATACATTTCTATTTTTATGTACACTTATATCTATAACTATATATCCATATCTATATACAAGGTCTGTCTGGGAAAAATGCAGCCATTGTTAATATAACAAGAATGGTTTATGCGACATTGATGTAACCTGGCAGCCAAGGAGAGTGGACTGGAATGCACGTGTGTGAACAATAACAACTTCACTGCACTAGTCAGTGGGGGTGGTAGACTCCATTGAGTGAGCACGTGTATTGTGTGGCCATTACATTCAAAATGACTGAGCGAGTAAAGCAACAAATCTGCACCAAATTTTGCATTAAGCTTGAACATTCCTATGCAGAAACTATTGGAATGATTCAGAAGGCTTTCAGGGATGGTACAATGTGTGCAGCACAAATAAAAGTGTGGCACAAATGCTTCAAAGGTGGTTGAAAATCTGTTGAAAGTGATCCATGTTCTGGAAGGCCTACAAAAAGCAGAACACCTGAGAATGTTGAACATGTACAGGCTGCAATCAATTAAGATAGGCGACTGACTGTGTGAGAACTAGAAGCTGATCTGGGGATTCCAAAAACTACTGTGTCCGAGATTTTGACACAGGATCTTGGCATGAAATGTGTCATGGCAAAATTTGTTCTGCAGCTTCCGCTACCAGAGCAGAAGGAGCATCGTGTGCAGTTGCTGATGACTTGATGCAAACCGCTACCAATGAACCGGATTTGGCGCCCTGCAACTTCTGGCTTTTCCCCAAACTAAAATCACCTTTGAAGAGAAGAGATTTCAGGCTGTCAATGAGATTCAGGAAAATACAACAGGGCAGTTGATGGCTATTGGAGAACTGTGTGATGTCCCAAGGTGCCTACTTTGAAGGGGACTGAGACATCATTATCCTATGTACAATGTTTCTTGTAACTTATATCTCCTTCAGTAAAAGTATCTTTTTCCTAGTACATGGATGGATACTTTCTGGACACTCTCTCTATATATCTACATATCTGTATATCTATATAGCTATATCTCTACATCTATCTATATCTGTATCTATATCTATATCTATATCTATATCTATATCTATATCTATATCTATCTATCTCTCCTATTGGGTCTCTTTCTCTGGAGAACCCTGACTAGTACAGTTGGAAATAGGGTCTGAGGATGC